>OX457144.1:14874764-16106505 GCA_949752895.1 Dendrolimus pini | reverse complement strand
TGTCCAATAACATCTTTCCTATTGTCTTTGTTAATGAGAAGACACTTTGTTCATGTGTTCTTTGTTAATGTATAGCACATAGCACCACACTTTATTATTATGAGACTATTATAACATTAACTCAAATGGTTTGACCTTCTGAGTCTTCTTAATATATCTGTATTATCAAGGAGCTGGATGATCTCGACATTTATATGGTGATGAAGCCGTTGCTGGTGGGCTTCAGCGTATTTTTTAATTATGTTAATGTTGAGTTCCACTTTTAAGTATTTTATAAGGTGATATTTAAAAAAAATCGAACTCTACAAGAATGTGAAAAAGAATGCGTCGGATATTTGTCTAGGTAAGCATTCCGAAGCATTCCAGGTGTTCACTATTCCAAGTAGTGGTTTTCAGATCGCAATTGTATACACTTTCTAATATAAAAAGACATTTCGTTTATAAAAACCAAAATCAAAAACTAAAAAGTATAAAAAACTTATTTCTAAAGCTATTATTAATTATAATATCTTATTTTTAATAAACATCTTAAAGTCGGTGCTTAGTTTTCATAATATAGTAATTTTTATGTTTTACTTTGCACCGACTTCAACATGTTTTAGATAATATATATTAAAAATAAGATATTATAATTAATAATAGCTTTAGAAAAAAGTTATTTTATACTTTTTAGTTTTTGAAGTCGGTTTTTTTAAACGAAGTTTTTTTATTATCATTTGTTACTTTTTAGTGTTTAGCTACGGGTACGCCTACGAAAGGTGCCGCGCGTCTTAAAAAATATAGGTCCCAAGAAACGGGGAAAAAAAAGTTCGTAAAATGAATACAACTTGGCCAAACTATGTTAAATTTTTATGGGACTAAATGGCAACTATTCCGCGTTGAACAAAAAAATAATAACCTAAATCGGATCATAAATCTCAGAGTAATCGGTGAACATACATAAAAAAAAGATTCCGACGAATTGAGAACCTCCTCCTTTTTTTGAAGTTGGTTAAAAAAGGGCCCATACAACAATTTTATGTCTCAAGCGACCGTGCCTTAATAATGTAAGTTGTTTGCCTGTTTGACAGCTGTAATTTTTTTTAATGCTGATATGTCTCTGAGCCACGAAACCTCCGTTGTATATATGTATAATATATAGTTATGATTATGAATTCTTCCCGACCATCTATATTGGATTAGTAAACATGCGCTTGTAGGCGACTAGCTGAGTAAGCTTTCTCCGGCGGAAGGCCCACAGACGCATGTCAGCATTTATTGACTTTAACTTTTGTCTCTTAGATTTTTCATTATTAAACGAGAGACCTGCATTTCGGTCGTACATGTACTTTGTGTTTTTTTAAAAACCCTTCTGGCCCGAGCCAAGACCTAACTATATTGGTATTCTATAAATGTGTCTAGATTTATATATGTATTAAATTTATAAATTAATGTAAACTGACGTACTCATAAACTGCATCAAAGTTCAGGATTATTTTGAAATGATTTTTTTAAATAAGTATGCAAACTTTTTAGATTAAATTATATAAATATGGAGAGACTGGCTCTTAATCTCAAAAAAAGGAAAATTTAAAAATAGAACTGCAGTAAAACAAATGAATATAGCCGGGAAAAGAAAATTTACTCGTAGTATCAGATTTGCGTGTTATTTATAGCAAAGTTTTAAATTGATTCTCATTGATTTTTTATTCTTTTGTCAATTGAATCATTGTTACCAGCAGAATTGTTGGGTTAGTTTTTTAACTCATCGAGAGTTTTTGAACCATAATATGGATACTTCGTCCGAACAAGCGGCTCAAATTGTAGCATTGGTGCGGGAGGGCTTGGATCAACGAACGATTGGTAGAAATTTAAATTTAAACCAGTCTACGGTTTCTAGAATATACAGAAGGTTTGTCGAGACAGGTTCTTACAGAAGAAGACGTGGTACAGGCAGGACTCGAGCAACCATCGGTCGTGATGACCGATTTATTGTTACAACTTCCCTGCGAAATCGTTTCCTCACGTCTGTTAACATCAAAACAGAGCTTAATGAAGTGCGTGGAGTAAACGTGAGTGCACGAACAATAAGAAGAAGGTTAAAGGAAGCGGATATCACCCCTTTTAGACCAGCAAATGGTCCAAAGTTGTCTGTAGCTCACAGACAAGCTCGCTTAAGATTTGCGCGTGATCACCTGAATTGGACAGAAGAGCAATGGACCTCCGTATTGTTCACGGACGAGTGTAGGACATGTTTATATGGTGCAGATGGTCGCAGAAGAGTCTATCGTCGACGTGGGGAGCGATATGCTCAAAGTTGCATTGAGGAGCGTGTTCCTTTTGGAGGCGGTTCGTGTATGGTCTGGGGTGGCATATCGATGAACGGGCGAACAGAACTTGTGTTCATAGACATGGTCCGTCAAAACGGTAATAGAGGGGGTTTGACTGCACATCGCTACATAACAGAGATCTTAGAAGATCACGTGGTGCCTTACATGGGATTCATAGGAGAAAATTTTACTTTAATGCAGGATAATGCCCGGCCGCACGCTGCTGCACAAGTTCGACAATATTGCGAAGAGGTTGGGATACGTACAATGAATTGGCCAGCACGCAGCCCAGATCTTAATCCCATTGAGCATGTTTGGGATAATTTAAAAAGAGCTGTATATGCGAGAAACCCTTTGCCCACGACAGTGGCAGCACTAAGAACAGCACTTTCAGAAGAATGGGATAATATTCCGCAAGATCTTTTAATAACCCTAATAAAATCTATGCGGAACCGATTAGAATCCGTAATAAGGACACGTGGAGGTAATACACCTTATTAAAACATAAATAAACCCTTGCATAAAGTTTGTGTCTATTGTTAAAACCAATTTTTTAACTAAACCAATTTTCCTTAAATTTCTGTATTTTCTTCAAAAAAAGTCTTAAGGTCCTTTCCAGTACATACACTTAAACTTAAGGATATGACCCTACGCTGTTTTAAAGTTCACGAACCAATGTAGAGGTTTCAATTTAAATCTGTATAGAAAGTTTGCATACTTGGTTGAAATATTTATTTCAAAGTCGTCTATTACTTTGATGCAGTTTATGAGTCCGTCAGTGTACGTATGTATGTTTAAATTGTACAGTCCTATCTTTTTTCAGCTCCACCTACATCGCCAGATTAATTAAAAAATTATTTTAAGCTAGGCCGCGTGTTGCACGTCTTTATTATTATACCATTGTATAGGAACGCAAAGCTATCTGTAATAGTTGCAACAACTCAGAAGGGTTTTTGGTAATAAAAGAACAGCAGCTGGCAGCTGTAACATATGTAAAATACTGACTTTACAAAAAGATTTTTAGAACACCTCGCCATCCATCCAACAGTTTTTACAGTATGAGAAACGTCGCAAATAGCAAACAACCGATAGCGGATTAACTCATTGATGAACTATTTCAATTAAAAGGTTATGAATGACAAGCATTTAACACATTATTGTTTGGAAATTTTAGATAACATTTCATATATTATAGAAAGTATTATATTTAAAGTTTTACATGTAATAAAATAATTCGAACACAGTAAAAATTTATCGCGTCTGCCAACATGAAAATAAAATGTAGTGAATACCGTCTATATACAATTGAGAGATTTTGAATTACCACATCATATTAGAGATATATTCTGTTACATAAAATTATGGTAAATTATGGATAACTACTCTATACAAAACAGACGGTAATCACAGAATAAATAGAAATATAACATTGTTATTCAATTAAGGAAATGGCCGATTGTATCGTTTAGAAATAAGAGGATACATAACAAAATTAATTATTAACGTTAAAAAGAAAACATGATGAGAACAACTATGAAACTAAATAAATGTAACAAATCAGGACTGCACAGACAATAAAAGTTGTCAGATTCTAAGAAACTGATAACATAATATAGACAAGGTTTGTGTGTACAATATTGATAAAGTAGCCATTTCAGAGAAAATGTTCTATCAAAGAACAAAGTTCTACAAGATCACTAGTCTTTGATATATTAACAATGAGGCTTTCTTTGTTTTGTCCGTCTCGAGATTTACTTCCAAAGACAATCTTTCTCTATTTGGTTTTGGTATGCTATCTTAATCTTTTGTTTGCCTAGTTCTACTTACTTAGTGCTCCTTTGTTAACCTTTAAGACGGAACTACCAGAAATTCGTTGCCCGAACTTTCACGCACGGCTAATTGGGAAACACCACGAATTTGTGGTCAAATATACATAATTGAACTGAACGTTAAACTGTTGCTTTCCCCCTCTAACTACATGGAATTTTTATTAGAATAAAAGAGACGATATAATTCTCTTGGTTTTGTCGCGGCAACTTTGATAGCAGCTGGCAGCTTGCGGAAAAAAATAATATTAAATTGGCTCTTAGGTTAAAACCTGAATGTTCAGTTAGAGATAAGACAAACCTGAGTGTTTCATTAAAGATAGAACAATTTATTTATTTTTATTTTTATTGCAGGAGTTCAGCAGACAGGCAGACGGCCCACTTGATGGAAAGTGGTTACCATCGCCTATGGACATTTGCAACACCAAAGGTACTTCAAATGCACTGCTGCTCTCTTAAGGGAGACTGGAACCTGGTCACTGATGCCGGAAAACAACTCAAGGTTGTTATGGTGGTATACTCTAGACCAGAGTTCCCCAAACTTTTTTGTTTCATAGACCCCTTGCTATGTTTTTCCGTGTTGGGTAGACCCCCTACTTACCTGATATTGATTTCCTGTAAATTTCTAACTGTAGTGAAGTTAGTGTTAAAAACTTAAAGTAAAAACACATGTTAATTTATACATTTATTAATTGAATTTAAATTAAAACTACTCAAAATAAAATTTTGTATCTGTTATGTAAAATATACGTAACATTAAATAAACATAAAATAAACTATAAATAAAATAACTTAAGCAATAAGTCAATATTTTTAGTGAGAAGGATGAACCTGATGCTTTAATTATAAATTATCAACAATTGGCGTCAATTTTGTAAGGGTTAATCTTAAATCTCCTCGGCTAATAATGTCCAGTCTGTTTCTTTTTGTCGTTAGGAGATTGGTAACAGAGCTGAACCCCCTTTCCATTAGGTATGACGATGGAAAGGAAATTAAAAATTTCCTCGCTATATTCCATAATACGGGATAAGTAACGGGTATGTTGTTTTGCAGCCAGAATTGCTGATATCCGTTTTTAAACTGAACCTTAAGTTCTTCGTTTGTACTTAGTTCAGTCAGTTCCTCTTGTATTATGACATTCGTTTCTTCTATGTCACCATATGGATTAACTTACACAATTTTATAAACATATATAATATTTTTTTTTACTTTATAGGTACTTTTATAAATAATGTATATGTTTTGATATTATAAGATAGTATGATGTAAGTAAATAGGTACTATCATTGTATGTGTTGAGATCCACTATCGTGGACCCCCATTTTCATTTCATGGACTCCCAAATTTTTTTTTCGCAGACGTAGACCCTTTGCAGGTTGTCATAGACCCCCAGGGGACGATATAGACCACTTTGGGAATCACTGCTCTAGACCAGGGGTGGTAGCCATCCAGTCGGGCAAATGCCCTACCACCTGGCTGTGTTTTGTTTTGTCGCTTCTTACGACAGGCCTCCCGGCCGCAGGAAATTGTATTCTTTCTCCGTTCCTGCACGGATAATAAACAATAGTGTAAAATAAAACATTTTGTGGAAAAACAACCCCTTCCCGTGGTTTGCTGTTTGACATTCCTTCAAAAACATTTATCCTTATAAATAATAACATAATATCAGCCCATAAATGTCCCACTGCTGGGCTCGGGCCTCCCATTTTAGGGGGAACGGACTATATACCCGCCACGCTTGTCCAAGGTGGCATGGCAGGTTTAACACATCGGTATCTCGATGTGCAGGTTGCATCTCGATATTTTCCTTCACCGTTCGTGGTAATTGTAACAATATGCTCATTAGATCAGAAAACAGCCCAAGTGGTGCATGCGTTCCGGCCAGGATCGAACCCGCGCCCTTTGAGTTTGGGACGCCTTCGCAAGCCATTACGCTACCACAACTGTTGATACTTACTTGTAAGCTACACTATGATTTGATATTGTTACAACCTCCCGCGACTTCTGCATCCATCCACTTTTGCATTGTCTGTGTAGTCATTCTTTCATCATACAATCTTTCCACATGTTCTTGTACTCGCGCAAGCAAATGTCGACTTTAAGGTGACGAATCTTTTCATACCGCGACTACATGCAGATTAACGTCTGACCTCCAGATACACCATGGTAGATGAGCACTGCACACTCTGTTCCAAATTTCATTCACAAAAAAATAAAATTTCAGGCGTGATTAAACAACTATCCAAATTTTCGCATTTATAATGTCTACAAGAACAACTTTTGACATCGTAAGCACAGCTTCCATTTTCCCAAAGAACTTTATTTTTCTTCGAATCACCTCAAAGGAGGTTCTTAAACGTATTATAATGATTTCTCAACTTTCGTCATGGAAAAACTTATTTCTTATCTTCAAAGTTTGCGATCGTAGTTCAATTTAGTACTTTTTGCGTTAAGTCTCGAGTTGAAGGACAACTTGGAGTAAAAAAATAGAGTAATAATAAATAATAATAATAATCTTTAGTGTCAGAAAGTCAAGTTTATATTATTTCTATTACCTAAATCTAAACTAGGCGAAACCTGTATTTTGAAGACCAAAGTTATATTTATAGCCACAGCGGACAGACGTGTGTGTGTGTGTGTGTGTTTGCGCGTGTGTGTGTTTACGCATTTTCGTAATACACTATTCAGTCGGTGATTTTTAGCACATTTTCAGTATCGTCGTAAGTTATACTGCTTAGTCATGCCTGAATCACTTTTTTAGCCTCTTTGACAGACTTATTTTTGATGTCACACAATTTAACCACTACGTTATAGACGTGAATGCTAACGAAAGAGCAGGAAAAACAATAATGATAATAAACAAAACAATTTTTTTTTGTTGCATGACTTTCGCAGACAGAAAGGCGACCCACCTGATAGAAAGCGGCTACCATCGCCTATGGACATTTTTAACACTAAAGGTGCTACAAATGCGCTGCTGCTCTCTATAGGGAGACTGAAACCTGGCCCCGAATGCCGGAACACAACTCAAGGTTGTTATGGCGGCATACTCTAGACCAGGGGTGGTAGTCATCCAAACGGACAAAAGCTCTACTACCAGCTGGCTGTGGGTTTAATTAAATGTGTAAATATATAGTTTACATATAGTTTCAATCCATAAAGGTCCCACTGTTGCCTCGTTTGTCGGGGAATGATCGACATAGCATGGATTTCCTATATTGATAATATTTGTATGTAGGTTTCCTTTACCGTCAGCATGTGCTGATTGTAACAATGTTTATTTTGGATGAAGATCTCGAAAAGCTACTAAAACAGTTTTGTCGAACAGGATTCAAACCTACGTCATTAAGAAGTAGAAATGTTGTGACGAAAAATTTTGTAAAAATAAAAATGTATTAGAAATAAGTTTTTGGCAATAAACAGCGTTACAAGGAATGATAATCCCTATTAATATTATAAATGCGAAAGTAACTCTGTCTGTCTGCCTGTCTGTTCCGTTTTCACGTAAAAACTACTGGACCGATTTGGCTGAAACTCAGTATATATATGTTTTCGATGCCGAGAATTAACATAGGATATATTTTATTTATATATATTTTATCCCGAAAAATGGGATAGTTTCCGGGATAAAAATATATTTAACTTTCTGTTTGTTATGCCTTTACGGAAGAACTAATGGGCCGATTTGGCTGAATTTCGGTACGTATGTAAATTAAATACCGAGGGTGGACAAGGGATACTTTTCATTTTGGCCTTTTTGGTAATTTTGGCCATGTCGGTCACTTTGGCCTTTTCGGTCATTTTGGCCATGTTGGTCATCTTGGCCGTTTTGGTCATTTTGACTATTTTGGCCTTTTTGGTCATTTTGGCCTTTTTGGTCATTTTGACCATGTCGGTCATTGTGGCCTTTTTGGTCATTTTGGCCTTTTTGGTCATTTTTGCCTATTCCGTAATTTTGGCCTTTTTGGTCATTTTGGCCATGTCGGTCATTTCGGCCTTTTTGGTAATTTTGACCATTTTGATTATTTTGGCCTTTTTGCTCGTTTTTGCCTATTCCGTCATTTTGGCCATGTCGATCATTCCGGCCTTTTTGGTCATTTCGACCGTTTTGGCCTTTTTGGTTAAGTTTTGTAATTTATGTTGTTTACAGATAGACGGGGGATGGCATAATTACCGATATGAAATGAAGTGAATCTTCCTTGGGCAAATACATAAAATTTTAACATAATATAACCCGTAGCGCTTGCTCTATAAACAAGTGACACGCACTAGAGGTTAACCCGCGGCGCGGCCGCGGGGTAAACTCTAGTAAAACTATAAAATAAGAAAAAATAAATAAATAAAAATAACTCTGACAAGCGTGTGCGTCAGAAGATGGAGAATTAAACAATAAAAAACCTACGTCAATGCAATAAGTTAGTCACGAAGTTCCTACGATTTTTTTATTATCACATACAGGGTAAATTTTTCAAGTGGGCCTTCAGGGCCAAATTCCAAACTATGCAAAATAGCGACAAACACTCAAAGGAGTCTCGCGACCAATTTTAACGAAGATCATTAAGTTTTCAAAAATAAATTATCCTTGTCAGGAATCGAATGGGATGATTTTGAAAAAAAAACAACCTGTACCAAATCTAGATATAGTGATATGGAATACAATATTTTTATATAATCTGATTAATGGAGGTTTACACTCTTTTGGAAACGAATATTTTAGCATATTCATCCGTGCAGGAACGGAGAAAGAATACAATTTCCTGCGGCCGGGCGGCCTGTCGTATGAGGCGAAAATGCAACCCACAGCCAGGTGATAGGGCATTTGTCCGACTGCATGGCTACCACCCCTGGTCTAAAGTATGTCACCATAACAATCTTGAGTTGTGTTCCGGCATTAGTGACCAGGTTCCAGTCTCCCTTAAGAGAGCAGCAGCGCATTTGTAGCGCCTTTGGTGTTTCAAACGTCCATAGGCGATAGTAACCGCTTTCCATCAAGTGGGCCGTCTGCCTGTCTGCTGAACTCCTGCAATAAAAAAAATAAAAATAAATGTATCGAATTAAATAAGGTAACGTGTTATCATTGTTTAAAGGAGAAGAAGTGGCAAGAAATTCCTCAGCAACACGTTTATTTTTAAAAAAATGATCATAATTATTTATATACTATCCCAGGCTCTTTTAAGGTTTTAAGTTGCGAGGCCTAGTTATTACTCTTCCAAAATAGGAGTATCAAATGTCGAATTGCAGAAATAGCTCGCAAGAAGAAGAAAGAAAGAAATACGACCGAATAAAATGTCTATTCTCATACGAAAATAAATCCTCGAAAAGTGGATCAGAAAAAGATATACCATAAGACGTGTAATATCGAATAATTTATTACAATAATCTTCCACTAATGTGCCGAGTTATTGCTTCATATCTTTCTATTAGTAACGTCTTATAAATACTTGTTGGACTCTTAACTTTTGTTCCGCCCTGGTATTTTGTTTTTGTGACTCTATTATTAGTATTTATTTATAATTTTATTTTAGGAAACAAGTCCCATATTAATAATATGGTGCTGACCGAGGATAGAACTTTCTGGCAGCGTAAGCCAGTTTCAAGACTTTTAGAAAAAGGCAGAAGATTCTGGAAGAAAAAACCAAGGACAGATACATTTTAGAAAGGGATTAATGATGAACGAAAGTTCTAGAATAGAAGATTCGGGAAGGAAAAAATAGGGATAGATAGTTTAGAAAGGGATAGATATTAAATGAAAGAATAACGAAAAGAAGATCGAAATTGTGGGTTCTAAAAGATTCTTCCGGGCATAAAAGAAGCGTAAAGCGCGCCTACCTACAATACGCCAATTCTACAATCTTTTTTAAAAGAAGTCTCTCTTACTTCTAAAGAATTGTCGTTGATAGATGTAAAAGAATGGTTAATTCGAGTGTCCTTGATGGTTTTCATAGCTTCAAATTGTTTATTCAATTTTTTTTTAAGTTTTTTTTCATAAAATAAGAAGTCTTATTGAGAAAATTTCCTCTGGGCAGCAGTCTTTAAGTTTTATAGAAGCTGAAATACAAATATTTAAACTTTGGTAAAAAATCAACTTTTTTAAAGTTCAAAAAATTCTCCAGCGGCTGGATTTGCACATATTGGGCTCAAATTTTCAGGATCGTCTCCTTTTTAGGTGTACTTTCGAAATGTACAAACAGCATCTAAATCGCCTATCCTAGTGAGCATACTTTCGTAGAGAATTAATGGATCTGCGTATATATATATACAATTGCATTAATAATTACAATTATAGTAAACATTCATACATTACATATTAATTATTATTACTCATTAATATATATTATTGTGCACTCTTTGCCACAAACTTTATTAATTACTAGCTGCGCCCCGCGGTCTCTCCTGCGTGGTGATTGAAAATCGTCATAGTTCCAAAATAAAAGAATTTTACTAAAATGAAATTAGCTTAAGTTACTTCTTATTACATCAGCTACCTGTCAATAAAAGTCCCGTCAAAATCGGTCAAACCATTTCAGAGATTAGCCGGAACAAACCGACAGACTGACAAAAATTGTAAAAAATGTTATTTTGATGTATGTACCGTATATATATTCATATGTATGTAGTAAAGAGCGGTTATATCAATATTACAAACAGTCACTCCAATTTAATTTATATGTATAGATTCGATAATTAAGTGTATAATAATAGTACATAGTAATTTTTATATTTTAATTATCACCGACTTCGCAATGTCGTAGAATGTCTAGTTGCTATGCAATAAATAAATAGTTGTGATATATCTACAACAATAGAGATGAAGCCATAAACTTAAAAAAAAACATAAAAAGCTACCCAGAACGCTATGTTACTTCTTGGAATCGCTATCAAAATATTTAAATTTTAGCAAGAAACATAAAATACATTGCAACATTCGTCATGCAATTATTTCGTAGTCAAAGTGAAATCGTAGAACAACACGCGACGAAACAAGGAAAGAAAACTAAAACAAACAGAATATTGTTCGTAGAAACAGTAATTTATTTAATTGTTAGGCACCTAATTTAATAAGCGACACTCGAATTACGAGGCTTGTTAATGGTGACCGATTTGGTTGTAGGGCCTCTGTAATTCCCATTCTTCTTTGTATTTTTATAGCATGAATATCACTATACTGGCTGTTAAACCACATTATGAAAACTGGTATCAATACTATTGTTACGACCGACAAAGAACAATTCACACACACACACACACACACACACACACACACACACACACACACACACACACACACACACACACACACACACACATACACACACACGCACACGCACACGCACGCACACGCACACGCACACGCACACGCACACGCACACGCACACGCACACGCACACGCACACGCACACGCACGCACACGCACACGCACGCACGTATTTGGAATCCTTTTGTTTACTTTGTGTTTAAAATTTGTAATAAAAAAAAACAGCCCATTGTGTATTGTAATCTTTTACGGCCTATTGTTGTATTGCATCACTGCCAGGTGTCTCGTATTTAAAACATAAGCTGATTCTAAGAAATTCCCCACGCGGCCGGTCATACATATTGCATCGGTACAGTATAGAGCAATGCCCCAACTGAGAAATGAGGTAGCCTAGCGATAGCCACAAGCGAAGCAAGACGTCAGTGACGGACTTTGCGGTTGTGATTGAATCATGCGTTATGTTTGGATTGGTTGTGTACAGTTATATTTGTACCTGTGTTATACTTGTTTGTAAAGTTCTAATAAATTCTATAATAATTCCAACGGCATTTTGATTCGAGTCCTGCAACTCGTAACATTATTATATTCAATTCACATATGTATAAAATTATGAAAATCTAACCATGCCGTGTCTGTATATTGAAGCTATTAAAATATAAACAAAACTCTGGGCTACTTTTTAATCTGGGAATCCCGCGAGTTTTTTTTTGGAGAATGATTTATAACGGCTAGGTAAGAAAAACGAATACTAGTGTGATTTTTTCACTAATCGAAAAATTATGTAATTAAATAACACGTGTGATATTTTTTATCCTGGGAGATCCACGCGGGAATTTCACTGGGAGCGGTTCATAGTTGCTCGAGTGCATAAAAATTAGCTTATTTCGACATATTTTTACTAAACGATAGGTTACATTCTTTTTTAAATGCTGCGGTACTTTGTGTCTCGGGAATCCTCCGAGAATTTCAAGTCAAGCGTGGACGAAGTTGCCGGTATATCGTATTTATATAATTACTTAGTAAATAACACCGTAAGTGGAATTAACTATGAGAGCAACACTTTATAATTGCGGTGTCAAAATCGTTGCCTTGATGATGTATTTTTAAGTCAATTAGGACAGAGGCGCCAATAAGACGTGATCGCAGAGTCATTTTTCCGACTATATTCGTTTATTCCTTGAGAACAATATTCGGGTTAAAGAACTTTATTTCTCTTAAAAGAATTTTACAATTCACTTAAACTATGAGAACATTTATAATATAAGTTGTAATTTGTAACGAGATAGAAAGCACAAATACTAAAGGTTGCAGGTAGTTTTGATTTTTTTTTGTACATGCAAGTTACAAGTTCCTTCGAACCAATTAATTTTAAAACACCGTCCTCATCCACTGCCGGGGGATTACTTTTGTCCCCCACGCGCGGTACACTCGCGCTCTCATTTCAGGTTAGTGCAGGTTAGTGAGAACCCCTGTACCCGAAGGGGATCCAGCCACGCCGCCTACTACTAACTCCCTAGTAAAAAGCCCTGGACAAAGACCCACGAGCCTGGGCTCCAACAGGTCTTGATTGTCACATAAAATTGAGTTATATGGTCTTACTTATAAACGTTGGTTAAATTTTAAGCAACTGTTTAGCAGCTGATTAGTGAAAATCTTACCCATAAACTCCTTTTAAGGATAAAAGATGGTAAAGCAACTCATAAATAACTGTCAAATTTAACCAACCTCGAGATGTAGTTTAAATGACTGCTAAAAGGCAAAATGGCTATTCACATTTGAAACAGCTGATTCTCACCGAGTGCGGAAATAAGGGGATCGAATCTGTGTATAAAAATATATCAGTAAAAAAAAGCATTGAATTGGTGTCGCCACCTACTGTAGCTAAAGGGATATTTATTAAAGAAAGTGCTAAAAAGTTTTATACAAGCAAACAATGTAAAATCACTAGGGTATTATATTCAAAAAGGAATAACAATTAAAATAAACAAAAAAAAATTTTGTTACGTGCGAGCGGGAGTACGTAGGATTGGAAGGAAACACCAGTTTTTAACTAAACGATAATGTATAACATTAAATTTATCGTAAGTACATTGTTTTTTTTTTGTAATCGTAATTTACATTATTGGTGGCAGTTGCCTCTTCTAAATAAAACTCGATGTGAACCGTATGACTTATTATCTTGATATTTACAATTAATTTAATTTAAAACTATACTTGGACGAGCAATAGAGAATATAATGCTGATTAGCAGAGAGAGAATAGTGCGATTAAGTGCAAGTGCTTGTGCAATGCGCAAGTGTGCATTCCGGCCTTCAAGGCCATTTTTATATCGCATGCACCGTCCGACATCTAGCTGCTAACTGTGTGAGCCATGGCGTCGGCGGTATGCGGGGCGCAGAGTGAAGGGGTGTTCTCTGTCCGAAACAAATATGTTTTTCAAAACATTATTTTGCAAATCAGTGTATCAACTCTGTCATGCATGACAATGCACAGTTGAAAATGTTATGATAAAGTTCCTTTTCACACGAGAAAAGCAGACAAAACATCATAAATCACACGTCGCGAAACTTTCCCCTCGAAACTGCAATATGAAAATGAAAAATGAAAATCCGATAAACTATTAAAATACACAGTTCGAGAGTTATTTTAGTTGCATTGTTTGTCAAATCATTTGAAATATTGACTGGAGATATAATAACCGATTTTAGGTAGGAATTGAAGAGACCTTTTGCGATATTATATCTTTGTAGTTCTGTTTTAATTTTGTTTTTCAAAATAACCAATGTGTTTTATATTCGTCGAGTACAGCAGAAAAGCTGGTCTATATGATGGAAAGTGGTTACTGATGCCTATGAACATTTGCAAAACCAAAGGTACTAGCTACCAATGTGCTGTTGGCCTCAAAGATGGGGACTGTAAACTGACCACTAATGATTTCTAATTGCTGAATCACAACGGACAAGCTGAGGGCCCAAATGTGATGAAAAGTGGTAACCCTCGCCTAAGGACATTAGCAATACCAGAGGTCCAAATATTAATTAAATAGCGGACAGCGCAGTTTCCGTCCTACCCTGACAAAATAAAAATCTAAACCTGATTTCAGTGCCACCTGCCGTGTCCAATTGTGAAAGTAAACCATCCCGGGATGTATTCAAACGCGCACGAAAACAAAAATTCATATAGTTCAAGCCGTTTTTCGAACTTTAGGCAGACTAACGGAAATCTATTGATTTTGTAGTGGATGCACTTACCACGTTTAGTTGTAGATAATTTTATATTAGGTATGTTTGCTTAAAATATACCACGATCCTGGTTATCACACGCTCGGGTTTCCAACTCAATTATTTGCTTATACATTTATTGTATTTCATTTCATTTCTATTAGAAAGTTTCGTAATAAATAAAACTTGTATTTTAACCTAATTCTCATTCGTAAACAAAGTCGGTCAAGTTCACGGTCAATATTTTGGCATTTGACGTTTGACGTTTGATAAGTGCTAACTAATAAAAAGCATAGCAACAACATTATTTTAATCTACGGTATATTTACCATTTATGTTTAAATCATAATTTCTAATCATAAAACAAATTACATATAAATATCTATTTCAATTTTCTCATTTATTTCATTAAATTTAATTTATCAACTATATAATGATCTACGTTTGTTATTCAATGCCTATATGCCTGTGTTAGCCAGGACGTAAGGATATGACCAACCAATGAAGATGTGTATAAAAGGCGCTCTCATTGGTGGGAATTCAAAAATAAAAGTAGACACGGTTTTTGAATTCAGTTAGGAAGAGACCATTTTGTACGACAAAAATATACTTAGAAAAGTGAAAATAAAAAACCAGTTTAAGATCGAAGTTATATTTATTCAAGAGCCTTACATCACAACAATAAAATCATAGCACATTCTTCAATTTATGTATATAAGAATAAGGTGAGGCGGAGTTGGCACTGAAAATCAGCGTTGGAATTTCCTCCAACACAGCTTCCATCATGAGTTGCCGACTTCATTTTTGGAAATGCGGCGTACCACATCTTTATTTGAACCACAGTGTTACGACCTGAGCGCCGACAAAAGCCAAATTCACACCTGCATACCTGTAGAAGTTTTAACCTTTGCTGCAATTGGACTTCTTTTGTTTACTTTGTGTTCATAATTTGTGATAGATAAACAGCTCATTGTGTATTGAAATCTTTTATGGTTAGCCAGGTATGATACTTGGAAATTCAGTCCACGTGGTCGAGCAGACATATTGTATTTGTACAGTATAAAGCAATGCCCCAATGGAGGGATGAAGCAGTCCAGCGATAGCCACAACCGAAGCAAGACGTTAGTGACGGAATTTTCGCGTATGATTGAATCCTGCATTACGTTTGGACTGGTTGTGTACAGTTATATTTGTAACTGTGTTATACGTGTGTGTATAGTTCTAATAAATACTATAACAATTCCAACGGCATTTTAATTCGAGTCCTGCAAGTCGTAACAATAGATATGTACATGCATTATTTTTATGTCTTTATATCGCCGTCCTAGCATTTTATTTTTTCTTCTATTTCATTCTACAATGCATAATATGAATTATTTATTTAATTTGTATGTACGTACATGACTGTCTTAGAAATTAATATGACATTAGTTTAGACGATGATTATACATTTTTATTATAAACTGTAAATAATCTAGCTTAACCAGACGACTGCGAATATAATGCAATTAATATATATAAGGAAGTAAACACGATTACAGTGAATCAACAAAATTACAGAAATAACTTGAACTATTTAACGCCAACTTATCATACCGACACAATCTTAATAAAACACTAACTTACTAAGTAACTTGCTGATCGGACGATGCAATCTTATAATCGAGAGCTTGATAAGGTCAACCATATCGATTTACCTAACAACCGACCTATTATGTGACCTTATCCCAAAAGTGTAGTATTACATACCTTCTACAGTTTTAAATGGTAATCTGTCTAGGTAGCGTAAACAGCCTACTGGGAACCTTACCTAATGTTAAAAGTTAATAATAAAACAATGTACTGTTACGACCGAGTGCCGAAAAAGTCAATACACACCTGTAGTTTATTACCTTTCCCGCATTTGGACTTCTTTTGTGTACTTTGTGTTTAAAATTTGTAATTAATAAAAACATCCTATTGCTTTTGTACTCGTTTATGGCCGCAGGTGTGCAGATTACGTTTTCTTGGAAAAGTCAGTCCACGCTGTCGATTGTTGTATTGTATAGATTAGTGTAAAACAATGCCCGAACGGAGGGGTGAGGCAGTCAAGCGACGATTATGATACGAGCAAGACGTGTACATTCGATAAGCCATATAGTGACGGACTTTGCGCGTGTTATTGAATCGTGCAGTTTGTACTGGTTGTGTCCAGTTATATTTGTATCGGTGTTATACGTGTTTGTGTTGTTCTAATAAACTCTATAATAATTCCAACGGCACTTTAATTCGAGTCCCGCGACTCGTAACAGTATTTGTAATCCATTATTTAAAAAAAATGCATTCTACACTCCTCTATATAAACAATAAGTGTGCGAAATTTCACACTCCTCCCTCCGCGCAATTTTCGTAAAGAGGAGTACAAAGTTTTTGTGTCACATATTAATATAATAATAAAACAGAAAAATGACAGTGTCACCTCATCTTGGATTTTAATGGACTAGCCTTCAATTCACTCTCCAAAAAAGTGTTTCAAGGCCCTGCCGTGACAAGCATGCGTTAGACTGTAGCGTGACATACCATACTCTTTTTCACGCATGTACCTTTTATATTTCCAATTTATTACCACATATGAGGGTAGAAATGAATTATGTGGACATTCGGAACAATTTTATAGTTGGGGCGTACTTTTTTATGATTATGGACAATTAACTGACTATTGTAGTTTTGTTTCAATTACACATAATTATTTAATTAGTGGTACAAAGTTTTTGGAGACCTCGACCGCTGTTATTTCGGCCTCTTTTTTGTTGATAATTATTTTTTAGTAGGTATGAGAATGACTATACTTATCTATCTGTACTAATTTGATTTTTATTTTATTTTAATTTTTTAGGATGACTATCAGCTACTCACATTATAATAATAACACATTAGTCATAGTGAGCTATTAACAAGTCACCACAGATATAAATATATTAGGATATCTAATCAGAGAACTAAAATCACAGAGAAAAGAAATAGTAATTTAAAAATGAAAATTTTATCTTTCATACTGTTACGAGCTACACAGGACTCAAATTAAAATGTCATTGTAATTACTATAGAGTTTATTGGAATTGTACAAGCACAAAACAGGCACAAATATGACTGGACACAGCCAGTACAAACTGCACGATTCAATAACACGCGCAAAGTCCGTCAGTATATCGCTCATCGAATGTATATCTTGCTCGTATCTTAGTCGTCGCTTGACTGCCCCAACCCTCCGTTCGGGCATTGTTTTATACTAAACTATACAATATATCAAAGGACCGCGTTCACTGAGTTTCTCCGCACACCTGGCAAGCTTCGACGCAATGTAATAACAACAAAGATTAGTTCGATGCTAATGAAGGCCATAAAACAAATACGATACCAATAAGATGTTTTTCTTAATTGCAAATTTTAAACACGAAATAAACAAAAGAACTCCGAATGCAAGAAAGGTAATAAACTGCGTTTTTACGACAGGCAGGTGTGCGCATTTCTTTGACGGCATGTAACAATACTAAGAAAATCTCCTCATTACACTCTGAAATTCAAAATAAAGATCATTGAGTTTATTCCTAAAACCAAACACCGAGGTGCCCGTTATATCCAAATCATAGCTGAGAATTAATTTATTATAGGTAGTACACGATCGATACGGAAAACTATTTTGGCGATAGTTCGTGTCAACCGATTTTAAGGCAAAATAGGGGCTATGACGGAAAGAGTGTCGAGGCGTACATATATTTATTTTGTTAAGTAATTCGGTACAATGAAACTTCTGTGAGTTTACAATACGAGCTGGGAAGGTTAAATCAGCGATTACCTGGCGCAATGCGAGTTTCAGAAAATTGTGATTCTTACATGATATTATAGTACATATAATCTTTCTTTCATATTAACTGTGTTTAAGTAAAAACTAAAATAAACTAAGTTATAAAATACAAGCGATTATAGACTGTGTAACAAATCGCTGCCAGATGGAAGCGTGCCCAGAAAGCTGGCTGCATTGCCGCGCTGTATGCCGATTCTTATTTGTTGGGCGAAATATGAGCCAGCCTTCTGATCACATAATAATCTTTTAATTTGGAGTTGGTCCTAAAATTAAGATATTTAATCAGGTTTCCTTGTATTTGTTCAATGCGTTTAATATATACATCATATCTTGATTCCAGACTTGAAAAGCTAATATTAGAAATAGGAAAGATTTGGATTTTTGTATGTTTGTAACGCATAAACACAAAAACTACCAAAACAATTTCAACAATTCTTTCGCCATTCGAATGCTACATTATCCCTGATTAATATAGGATATATAAAATCAGGGATCCTTACTAAAACATCAATAATATAACCCATCAATGTAAACTAAATTCTAAGCATTGGAATCGGGTTCTACGATTTTGATGAAATTTTATGCGGTTTGAGTGAGACCGGGAGTGGTTGAGATTCACAATTAGACCCAGTAGGTGACACTGGAATAGGGTTGTTAATGTGTAATCTTCAAAATTCTTCTTTAGATTTTTTTGTGTTTGTATGTTTGTCCGGGTTTCACGTAATTTTTTTCTAAAAGTTATAAAATGCCTACTTCGTGACGTACATATGCTTTTTCGATGCGAACAAAGACGAAGGCAGAAGTTAGTATTTTAATAAAGAACGATAAAGATACTCTCATATCATACTCTAACATTATGTCGCTTCTCACCAGGTTTACTCTAAAATTATGTCACCTTTCACCAGGTCTACTCTAAAATTATGTCACCTTTCACCAGGTCTACTCTAAAATTATGTCACCTTTCACCAGGTCTACTCTAAAATTATGTCACCTTTCACCACGGAACCACGCTTTTTCGTGACAGAAAAAATCCTAATACTATTAGGTTTTATAGTCTATAAATAATTTTCACTTCAATACAATACAAAACAAAATAAGTAAAAGTTAAGAACGGTCCCCACCGACAGTGATCTGGAATACATCTTTTACTTGTAAATATGTTTATAATAGTATAGAATTTCTAAGTTTTTGTTTGTAATTTGTGTATAATTTAGTTTGTAGTTTATTTTTAAGTTGATATTGTATTTTTAATTATACTTTATAATGCGATTATTGTAAAAAAATGAAGTTAAAGTTTTGCAACGAAAATATACTGAGGGCCAAATGTCGCTTACGGTAAAATGGCGGTAAAGGCTCGATGTTATTGTAACGAGTTGCAGGACTCGAATTAAAATGCCGTTGGAATTATTATAGAATTTATTAGAACTATACAAACACACAACCAGTCCAACCGTAATGCGCGATTCAATCACACGCGCAAAGTCCGTCACTAACGTCTTGCTTCGCTCGTTGCTATCGCTATCCCGATCACTCCATTGGGGCATTGCGTTATAGTGCACAAATACAATATGTATTTCTCTCGGCCGCGTGGACTGAATATCTTAGAATCACACCTGGCTAATGACTACCATAAAAGATTACAATACACAATGGGTTGTTTTTCTAATTACAAATTTTAAATACAAAGTAAACAATAGAAGTCCAAATGCCGAAAGGGTAATAAAATGTCTACAGGTATGCAGGTGTGAATTTGTCTTTAGTCGGCATTCAGGTCGTAACATGATTGTCAGTTTTGCGCACGTCTAAAAAGGCTTTTTTCAAAGCCACTTTTACCATACATACAAATCACTGTCATCTAATCCTTTGCTGTCATTCATAATGTTCGTAATACCGAAGTAAGAAAGAGAGTTGGTCTGAAAGAGAGTGTCGGGGTGAACGTAAGGAAAGGAATGCTCCGGTAGTTCGGGCATGTGGAAAGAATGTATGATGAAAGAATGACTAAACAGATATACAATGCAAAAGTGGATGGATGCAGAAGTCGTGGAAGGTCGTGGCCTTTCACTTTCCATGATCAAATTGATCCTGTACTAGCAGAATGTGATGTCAGGAGCCTTAAGAACAGACGAGCGTGCATGACAAGAGCTATGAATGTCAAAGAAGCAAGTGAGGTGTGTAAGTATAAGCCTGAATGGCGCTCTGTTGTTCGAGCCTACCCCGCAAAGGACCTGGCGTGAAGTTATGTGTGTATGTATGTATGCATAATGTTGGAAGGGTCTGAACTTCTGCAACAGTGGTGTAGTTAGTGCTTGCGTAATACGGCATGTTTTTTCAACCGGCTTACCCTAGCCTCATTTCCACCCCACGCCACTGGTAATGTACATAAAACTATTTCTGGAGGTAGTCATCCATCAATGTCGAACTGATTTGGATGTCAATGAAATGGCACTATGTTAGATGTAGCTCAATTCAGTCACGAAACATTGTATATCATTCCATCAAAATCACGTCATGGTTTAGTTCTTCATGCACGCACGTCTCCTCGGAATATTATTTATCTTCATGCAGGAACGGGAAAAGAATAATTCGTGCGGCCGGGCGGCCTGTCGTAAGAGGCAATAAAACAACCCACAGCCAGTTGGTAGGGCATTTAGCCCGTCTGGATGGTCTAGAACTCTTTCTATTTATTTATTTGGTTCCTTTACAGTTACTACACCATAACATTGTAGGAGACAATTGAAAAGTTCAATATTAAGATAAGTGTGTAACCTATTACAAACAAACAAAGCTTTGGTTGAGAGTAATTTTTTTTTTACAAAATATAAGGATAAACAAATTTAGACACAAATTTATAGAAATACACAAGCACACATTTATAGTTAAAGAGTAAATGAGGATTATAAAAAATAATAAGTAAAAAGTAAATTAGAAATGATAATTAAAAAGTATTGGGTGGAAGCATATTGTGCAATATTCGGCGAAACTTCGGTAGTGAGTTGGCAAATATTTCTAAAGTGGAGCTATATTTGTTGTATAGTTTAATAATAGATGATGAGTATACCGTTGTAACAACCTTGAGTTGTGCGGGCGCGATGCGGTGGCCGGGAGAAGGCAAAGGGACGGGAAGAAGAAGCAAGGAATGAATACTCACCTCGCCACCAGTCCGCCGCCACACTGCACTCGTCCCCCGGGGGTTCACACTCTCACCAGGATATGGCTTTGATTAGTTAAATGTAGTAATCTTGGTTTATTTCCTTTATTTCGTGTCCAACAACTTTATATATGTTCCGTAATTTATAGCGGTGACAGCAATGACAGTTCCTGTCTATATCTCTTGTTTAGCGCATTCTTCATTTAAACTTTTATTTTATTCTTGATGGCGAGGATGGGGAGGAAGAATTTACAAGGAGGTGTTCCTCGGCGCAACCAAGTTGTGTTCCGGCCACATCAGTGGCCAGGTTTCAGTTTATCCTTTAAGGCTGGCAGCACCTCTCGTATTGCTAATGTCCATAGGCGACAGTAACCACTTTACATCACAGTTGGACAGTCAGCCTGTTTGCTGTGCTTCAGCAATTTAAATAATTTGACCCTGAAAATAGCTTTAAACGAGGTAGAGCCATTCTGGAAACATTATCTTGATTGAGTTCATAGGGCTCGCTGACACAGAATCACCACAGAATATTCAAGTGAAACGCCTTCAACTAATGGTGTTCCGTGCGATGAGTGAAAGTTCCGATGGTTCACTTCTCCCTTCCTAGGGGAAGGGAGAAGTGAAGGTGTGGGGTAAAAACCCCACCCCTTTTAACCCATCGCTTATATCCGATACTTTTTATTCCATCCCCTCTACTTCATTTAATACACTAGCAGTGCGTTGGCTTTTCCCCTGGTGTAGTAAACGTCTATAGGCGATTACAACCACTTTCCATTATGTGGCCCATAATATGCTTGTTACCAGTTTCGCAATAGAAATTCCTACCATTTTACAAACGAATCTTGATTGTTATTTAAAATAAAATATTCCTCATTCTGAGTGCGGATTAGGCTGAATCACTAATGCTGCGACATTTAGGTCAAAAACTATCCCAGAAACTTAAAAGTCATTAAGGTGAAAATAAATGAGAGTAAGTCAAGACACCTATTTGTTCAAATTGGTCCGGAGTCAATGGATTGCCACAGTATAAGGCAGTCAGTAGTAACGTGATGTTTAGAAACTACAATTTTGTGGTACAAATCGCGAGCTTTCTATATCTGAGAGTCCTTTTGACTATTCATATAGACTCTCTCTGTCATATCAAGTCATCTCTTAGTTACGGTAGAATTTAATAATTATATTACTTTTCTAAATGAAATAAGACAATGGTCTACGGTCTCCTGATTTAAGAGCATTTAGCATTTTTAATACAAAAGCATATTTAGCAGTATAAATAGCGTCATTGACATGAAAAGTTCTGTTATTATTTAATTTTAATTTATTACTACTACTTTTTATCATCTTACATATCAACGAAGTCACCTTATTTAAAGTCTATAGACTTTAAATAAGCGTAGCAAGTTATATTTTTAATGAGTCGAATAGTGTATTTATTGGTTTGATCAACAATTTGTAGTTTTATATATAATTATTTTGTGTGCAATAAAAAATATATAAAAAATATTTATCATGATAAAAAGTATGACTTATAAAAGGTATTTTAATACTCGCTCTTTCATACAAACATCGATTTAGAATTTATTGTATAAAATGTCACCTAGCCAATTGTATGTGGAGTAAATTTCTAAATAAAATAATTATCCTTTTTATTTATTTTTGCAGGAGTTCAGCACACATGCAGACAGCCCACTTCATGGAAAGCGATTACCATCGTCTATGGACATTTGCAACACCAAGGGTGCTACAAATGCGCTGCTGTTCTCTTAAGGGAGACTGGAACCTGGTCCCTAATGCCGGAGCACAGCTCAAGGTTATTATGGCGGCATACTTTAGGCCAGGGTGGTAGTCATCCATCGGGCAAACGCCCCACCACCTGGCTGTAGGTTGTTTTATCGCCTCTTACGACAGGCCGCCCGGCTGCATTCTTATTATATCACGGTGAATTAACGTTGGGGAGTTAAAAGCTCATCGTCTCCGCTGGCTCGGCCATATAGAATGGATGGAGGAGGATCGGAGAGTGTATAAAGCATACTTGGAGCGACCAGTCTTTCGGCAACCGGTTGCCCGACCTAAATCACTGAAAAAGTGACTTCACTGTACTTGAAACCCATAACTGGTAAGACACTGCACAGGACAGAGCAAAGTGGCGTGCTCTCGTCTCGCACACCAAAACTCACTTTTTTGGTTGGTCGCTGAGCCGGCGAAGATTAGTTATATTACGTTTAACAGGAGGGACTTATTGGTTGACGGTGGTGTTCTGATGTTCTAAAGTTCTGATGATGACGATGAGAGCTGATATATTGCACTTCACTTGATTTATTTACTGAGCCGCGGTTAATTTTGACACTCACGGGGGCGCTGGGGGCTGATAGTGATATGACATGTTCAGTAGTGTTGTGCGGATTAACGTCGCGCTTGGCGCGAACACAGTGATTGTAATGTTTCCTATATTAATATTAAAAAGTAATAATCATAAACTTAATGACCTGGATAATGTACACACGCTGTTGTGATTTCTGAGAACTTATAACACAAGGGCTAGCTGTAAATGTATTTATACTGTGTAACTATTTTTCTTACTTGAGAAATCGGAATGACCTTTCTCGGGTTATTTATTAAGCGACATTGAAAAAGTTGGAAGCATTCTTTTGTTTTCTGTACAGGAGTCTAATGAGGTGTTGTGTAGCGTAGGTTGATGTGATTTCTTAAAGATATCGCAATTCACCAATTGTTAGTGTATTTTATGTATTCCAACATTACCTAATAGTTAATCCCGGTACTTCATATTTTGTTTTGTTGGTCAATTCCATTTAGTTCAAACTCTTTTTTTTAAATTCCATGTTTAATATATATATATATATATATATATATATATATATATATATATATATATATATATATATTTTAAAATCTTACAAAATTTGGAGCGATAGGCGTACAGTGGATAACTTACTTCCAGGTGTCAAGGAAGTGTCGATGAACTCCCAGTCGCCGGTGAGTAGGGCGGTGGTAAAATGGCGACGTAGATACCAAACCAAATAGCTCCTCAGAACACTCCCCATTGTACAGACGTTAGATCTCGCCTAGAGCAACAACCGTGTTTTGTTCACTATTTATTGTACACTCGTGGTATAAAAAGGTTCGCCAGTTTTCAAATTAATTTGAGGTTCCGCAAGCACATGTCATCTTTTCAAACTAAGTTACAAACAGACTATTCCACAAAAAAATATATTTAACTGTTTGACAATAAGTTTAAAATTACTTAGATCAAACTTCTTTGTCTTTTTATCTTGTCTAAAAAGATTGTTTAGAGATGTTAAATCTTTTTATTGTTTTTAATATTTATCATAAGCGTAGTGATTATATCCTCTTTGTTGCTAATTATTAACTTCATCTTACTATTGTTAATCTCACTGCATGTCAGTCATTGTCATCATTGCAATTTGCTTTTTTCACGTTTCTATATTTTATAAACGTAACAAAACGTAACATTTATTAAAATGTTGGCGGTACTGTTTCTTGAATTCGTACAGGCACAGGTCGACTTAAAGGTGACGAACCTTTCCATGCCGCGACTGTACCTAGTTTTTAATAACGTGTTAGTCTTGATTTTTCGTGATAACATTCATTACTAAGTTTCAAAACTGCTCAGTAGTACTACTTTATCCTACTGAGAAACTGTGTGAAACTTTGTCTACTTTGCACATAAGTTTAAACAAACTTAAGAATGGTTCTCCTTTTCCAGTTTTTAAAATTATATTATACTGTATAAGTAATGATTGATACTCACCTATTTAAAAATAAATAATTTTTTAATAGTTGATATTAATTTTCTTTAAGCTGGACTTCTTCATTTCTGGAAAGAAAAGAAAATAAAGTTAGATTTTGATAAGTCGTAAAAATTGTGTCTCCTCTACTTTTTGAATTAAGAACTGGATAAATATTTTTTAATTTACAGATTAATAAAGTATACGATCCGTTGAGTAGTTTTGAGTCACGGTTTTTTATTTTGCCCATTGTTCAAGCATATAAAAAAAATCTTATTCGAAGGGATTATTCTGATTTCGTAGATAAAAGTCCTTTTTTAAACTTGTGGTTTTAAAAGTTAATTGGTTTTTTACAATTACGATGATCATTATGTTGATTATTAAATTTAAAAAAATTTATTTTTTTACCTTAGATGCTATATTTCGTGATGGTTTTGACTTGTATAGTTTATAAAATATTAAAAAAAAAACCACGTTAGAACATATTGAAGCCTGCTTTAATAATGTGGATATTTTAAATTATAATATTGTGGTTATTTTTTGTAAAATTAGTTATCTCACAGGAAGCTGGTATCAAAATGGTTTGGAGCTAGATATGCTGACGGTACGGTGGCGGTAATAAATAATCCGACTACACAACACTCGTTTATTTTGAATAACTAAAACTAACAATCAACTATGAATACAATAATTATAATAGCGAGACACAAAAGCGCTGTCGATCCGCAAGCGTATGACTGGAGTGACTGACGTGACTCATGGATATTAGCCCGCCGCTGCGCGAGCGCATACGGCGGTGAGCCACGCTTGCACATTGACGCGTCCGGTTGTAGGTATGCATCGCGCTGGGTAATGAGCGCGCGTGAATTTAAATCGCGGGAGAAGCCCACATCACTTCCCCCCCAGAGACCTGGTTAGGGTCGATAATAATCGGGGAATCGAATACGTCGACCAGCTCGTGTAGTGTGTGGTGTTGGTAATTGATCATCAGGAACGTGGTCGGTTGGTGTAGTCTTTTCTGAAGACGGAAAAGGAGATGCAACAACTGGAAAGTCCGATATTTCTTCATCATCCATAAGGATGTAGGCAGGTTTAAGGCGGTCAATTGTGACAGTGACATGTCTGCCTTTGATGAGGATTTTAAAAACTTTGTCACCTCGCTCAAGAACTTTATGTGGGCCTGTATAAGCAGGCTGAAGAGGGGCTCGCACAGCGTCTTCACGTAGGAAAACATGTTCTGTTGTAGCCAACTCTTTAAAAATAAATATGCTCTCTTTATTGTGGCGTGAAGCTGGTGTTGGTTTCAACTTCTCAGCAAACGAGCGTAAGCGCGCTGTAAAATCTGACAAGTCAGATGTGCAGGGTGTGCTCGGGTTGAAAAATTCGCTAGGAAGTCTCAATGGCTCACCATACAAATTATTTATTACCGCCACCGTACCGTCAGCATATCTAGCCCCAAATTGGTGACCCCGACGTGATTCATGAATATTAGCCCGCCACTGCGCGAGCGCATACGGCGGTGAGCCACGCTCGCACATTGACGCGTCCGGTTGTAGGTATGCATCGCGCTGGGTAATGAGCGCGCGTGAATTTAAATCGCGGGAGAAGCCCACAATGGCGTCAAGGTTACTTAATATCATTAAATAACATCCTAGAAAAATATGTATTGCGACATACATCCTTTTTTAGAATAGTAGTAGAAAAATGTCGTAAGTATGTACAGTACGGTTGAAAGATTCTGTAGAGATAACTACTCGTATTAACATATATTATTTTAGTCATTGGGCTACAGAATACTAAAAAACTATTTATTTATACAGATTATTTAAAAAACTACTTAACAGATATTGTTGAAATCAATTATTACTGAATTTTTTCCTCTTAAATTAAATTAAAAAAAGAATTCTTATTGACCACATTCTTAGTATGAATAATTTTATCTAGTATTTTAAGTCAGATTTCAATTACTTATTAATCTGATTGTAATTTTAATGTTGTATCTTTAAGATGCAGCATTTAGTTAATAAAAAAAAAAATATTTTTTAAGCTCTAGATGCTTGATTTTTCCAGAATTTTTCACTTTATAATTTTAAGAAATCATGAAACTTAGTAAATTGTTTAAAGTTAAATTTTCAATTTGTGACTGATAGAAATATAGGTACTCGGCAAGCTTCGAGACCGCGTACCGAGCGTACGGATTGCGTGCCGCTGCTGCACCGTCATATCAGAAAGCAACCTAAGTCTATATTTCGCCTCCTTGCTTCAATAATGTGATCATTCCTACAATTATGTTTTTTTATTCTTATTTGATAATTAAAATCACATTTTACGATTTTTTAAAAACTTAATGTCTTTTAGCATACCCTGTAAATTTCCACTATACAATTATTCGTTTTGATACAATTATTTTATGAAAGTTATAAAATCTCTTTTCTCAAATTTCAAAATAACTTTAAGATTAAATGAAACCGCATTGGATTTGCTCAGATTATCTTTAGTGATCACAGTCATATTATAACTAGATGCGCCCCGCGGTTTAACCCGCGTGTTTATCGAAAATCGTTATATTTTGTATAATTCACACTATGCCTTTATAAATTATAGCCTATGTGTTATTCTGATGTGTAAGCTATATTATTGTGACGTTTCATTAAAATCCATTCAGAAGTTTTTGGGTGAAAGAGTGACAAACATACATCCATACAATCTTACAAGGTTTATAATATTAGTAAGATTGATAGGACACAGCACAGTATTCATCATGCAGAGTTTTTAACTTGCCAAGGCACAACATCGATAGAAATGGCAGACATGTGAGAACCCCGAACTAAAGTCACCAGAAACGCATCACTGACGTTTCTCAACGGATGCTTTTTCTTTTTAACTCTTTAACACCACAAATTTGTTTTCGAGTGTCAGACACGGCAAATTGGGAACCACCACAAATTTGTGGTCAAATACAGATAATTGAGACGAACGATGAACTGATACTTTCTCCCTCTAACTACATAGAATTTTTATTAGAGTAAAAAAGACGATATAATTCTCTTGGTTTTGGCGCGGCAATTTTGATGGCAGTGGGCAACTTTTTGGACAAAAATAATATTAACTTTGTATTTGTACCCTCAAAAGGGCTATATAAGATAACTTTGACACATAAATAATGTGTTGGTGAGAGAGAGAGAGAGAGAGAGCTCTTTATTGCACACCAAAACATACAATTACAAAACAGACAATATTTACAATATGTTCTAGGCACCACAATAAGGCGGGCTTATCGCTCAAAGCGATCTCTTCCAGGCAACCTATATAAGAAACAAATTTGAATCAGGCGATGGATGTGGTGCAGAAAAAAGGCAATAAACACATAAATACTCAAACTAATTTAACAAATATATATTCAAATGCTGTTTGCATACATACATAGTCATAAATATACACGTATACAATAATATATTACAAAATACATAAGATATTATAATAAGTGCATTAGCATGATTATATTGTGTTAATCAGACATAGCTATTTATGGACAAATAGTGTTTCCTGAGTAAATTTCTAAATGTTGGTAAGGATTTGGCCTCTCTGACAGTAAGAGGCAGCATATTCCAAAGTTTGACAGCCTACACTCTAAAAGGATTATCATAATAGGATGAAGTGTGTGCAGGTGTCATAAGTAATGAGTTATTGTTGTAAGTGATATTCTCATTGCCAACAAAAACACATTACTAAAGCAAATGGACGCTTTATTCGTGTCGTGATAGTATTTACAATACAAATACATTTGAACCGTCGTCCTACTTTAATACATTCTTTGTGCGTTAACCCTTAGCTGACACAGAAACGGGTGTTTGTTTTGTTACATTTTAATGCTTTGTTGGGTGAATTTCTTTGATGGATATACAATACTATTACATTGATTTGTTTTTATTCATTTTAAACATGTTCATTACACATTAAAAATATAAAATATTTTACAGTTCATGCAGTGTGCCTGTGGAA
Organism: Dendrolimus pini; assembly: GCA_949752895.1. Lineage (NCBI taxonomy): Eukaryota > Metazoa > Arthropoda > Insecta > Lepidoptera > Lasiocampidae > Dendrolimus > Dendrolimus pini. The sequence goes on along the minus strand of OX457144.1, from coordinate 16,077,133 downwards.
TGCGTTACCTGTGAAAATAAGGCGTGCCCAGTCTCTTCAGGCGTTCAACTATAAAAAAGATATATATATATATATATATATATGTCGCAGAACGGCCTCGTTCTCACGACATCATCTTTAGTTATTTCAGGTTTAGTGGGCGTCATCAGGATGAAATGCGAGCATAAAACACAATAGCCACGGTTTATACACTTTTAATTTAGATTTGATCAACATTATGACATAGTTTAGACCGAGCAGCGGGTTCAGGGCACCCGCTCATTCTTTCAACTTCAATACTTTCTTTAAAATTCTCAATGGTCCAACTCGACCTATTGCCACCAACCAAATGCGCCACAAAAACTCCTCAGTCTACCGAAGTAGATACTACTCAAAGTATAGAGGGCGTCTGACCCCGCTCCGCCATAAGCTCTGCTCTGATTGGTCGTTTATTAAATTACAATATTCATAACTTTTATTAGGTTAGAACGATCTTTAAGTTATAGAAACGTTTAACAAATCAAATTAAATTAAATTAAGAATTTTAGAAGTAATTAAAATGTAAACAAATGATATTGTGCGGTATACATCCAGTCAACAATACATTGTCATGTCGTCATAGTCATAGCTTCCCTCCGACACGGCCTTCCTGACGTATTACACGCCCTCGTGTAATAGGCCGCCCATTATGGATTATCTGCAAAAAGAAAGAGATATTATAGTTCGGCCACTCCTGACCAAGGACATCGTGTACATTTTCATTCTGGTTTTTTTTCCGAAATCTGAGTCCTAAAAGACTCCAGACTACACACCAAATCAATTCAGCAGTATCGAAACTGCCACCTCGTCGCCCATCGAGCTACGCATTTTGGGTCAAACATCAAAGCACAAATCAAAACATCAAACACAAAAATATCCAAATAGTATACAGTCTCTCATTCTATCGATACCACTTTTCAATCGATACGTCGCCTCTCATTCCACCGATTTCACTTTTCAATAGCCATCCCGCCTTTTATTCCACTTTGTAATGGCCACCTCGCCTCTATTTCACTGGCCACCTCGCCTCTATTTCACTGGCCACCTCGCCTCTATTTCACTGGCCACCTCGCCTCTATTTCACTTTGTAATGGCCACCGCGCCCGCTACAAAGCTTAAATAAACCCAAACAAGCACTCTGCTACTCCTGACCTTCATACTTCAACATTCAAGTCAAAATAAACTTTCAAAATATAAAAAAAAACATTTAGCATTTTAACTATCAGACTAAAATCGCTCACTCTATATGAACCTCTAAATTTAAAAACTACCCATTATAATAGTTAACTGCATTTACCACGTTTAATAATTATTGAAATTCCATTATTTTAACTTCAAACAAAAACCGTGTGAACGCATCAGTCATCCAATCCGCTAACAACACTTCTCAATCAGTCAATCAAACCAATACATCTAAATAAGTGATGTACTCTCAACCAACCCCCGCTGGGCGTGGCTCGGAGGACACTCTTGACCAGAGTAGACAATCAGGGCAACCAAGGTTGTCACTCTACCGACTCCAGGGTCGACAACTTATGAAAATTCATTATAATAGAGGAACAAACAAACTCAAAATAATTTTTCGATTTACCATGCGTTCAATAACTAGGGTATTCACTAATTCGAATTCGAAACTATCACAAAAATAATCTTAAATAAAAAAATCAACTCACCAAAGTGTCTACTAACGTAAATACCCCCTGTGTACCTTATAGTGGCTTTCAAACTTCTTCATAGCCACACTTTCTTCACGGTAAAATTATTATCATCTGAATCTAAAATGTCTTTCATATAACGCCTGTAAACTTAATCATAAAACCAACGGAAAACATAGCGTAGCAATAATGTATCATAACCACTTTCCACTATACGTTATCTAAGTAAAAAAAAACTCAAAAATTAGACCCGATTTTCACATAAAAATTATTGGAAGGTAAACTTGAAAAGACAATGAATTTCATGCACATCGTTTATAACATACAGAAGTTTTCTTACCTTAATCAGAAAACCAAGGAAAACGTCGCATAGGAATAATATGTTAAAGGCAACATTCTACCATACATAATCCAAGTAAAATAATTTAAAAAAACTCGACCCGATTTTCACATTACAAAAACTCTTGGAAGGTAGACTTGAAAAGACAATGAATACACGCATATCGTTTATAACGAACACAAATTTCTTGTAAGTAACCAACTCCCAAAAATAATGATGAAAAAGTAAACTACCTACGTAATTTGTTCGTTTTCCATTTTTTTGGCAACCATATCGTAATTTTTCGTACACGAAAAATATCACTCAAATATGAGGGTAGTAAAATTGTCTACCACAAACGATGAACTATAATTTTTTTACATTAAAATTCTTAATTTTCAGAATTCACACTAAAATAATAATTTAAAAATTACCATACCTCCTGTGCCAGGTAGAATAGGCACGTAATTTTTATCTTACCCTGCACGATCAATAAAATTGCACTTCCACTCGCTGTACTAACGTGAATTTGAACCATGCCGGCACATAGTAAGCCCAACGGTGACCAAACCATGCATAGGCCGACACACCGCCGCTCCACAGGCACATTCAGGACGTCACCACTACGTCGCCGCTATTGCCGCCGATGGCCCCGACATGTCAATCGTCCTCAAATGCTTTTGCTTCCACTGCCAGCGCTTCCGGGAGCATCCTTCAATCCATCAGCACGCCTTCTCATACTGGCAAGGCTTCGCAGTCAAATTCAAATTCAAATTCAAATTCAAATTCATTTATTTGCTTAAAACATGGTACATAAATTGGAGGTGACATTAGAATACAAGGTTCACATGTTTTGCCTATAAGGCGTGCAAATGTTCAAGAAAGAAGATTACTAACAGAAACACATCATCACAATTATTATTATAAAATTAACAAGGACCAAAAATATACATTAATGTCAATCATGATTATTGTCAAAAAAATTATCCTAAAAATTCGTTAACAGAGTAAAAACATTTATCCAACAACCATTTATGTAGTCTTTTCTTAAAAAGATTTGTGGGCAAATATTTAAAATCTTCTGGAAGTTTGTTATAAACCTTCACCGACATAGAGTTTGCATTTTTCTGTAAAGACAATTTGCAGCTGGGGAACAATAATCTATTGTCTGTTTTCGCCCTAAGTTGCCGTGATCGCAATTCGTGATGTCTAGGAAACAATTCGGGATTTTCTTTTACGAACATTGATACCTGTTTTATATACATACAAGGCACAGTTAACAGCTGGAGCCTTTTAAAAAGTGGCCTGCATGGTTCTAGATAGTGTGCGCTACTAAGTGCTCGTATACATTTCTTTTGACATCTAAATACTTTGTCTACGTCAGTCGAATTTCCCCACATGAGCAAACCATATTGGAGGACAGATGCAACATAACCGTGGTATGCTTGAAGAGCTGCTTCTTGGGAAACTGTGTTCTTAATTCTTTTTAGTGCAAATACAAATCTATTTAATCTAGAACAAATATTATCAATCTGTGCCTTCCAATTACATGAGCTATCAATCAGTAGTCCCAGAAATTTTACAACTTGCACTTTATCTATATTACTATTTTCATATTGAATATTAAGTTCATTTAATTTATTATTTCTTAAATGGAATTGCATAATGTTAGTTTTAGTTATATTTACTTTTAAATTATTTTCATTTAACCAATCAATTACATGTCCTATAGTTTCATTAATTTCTTTTTCCAAAGTGATTTTATTATTTGATTTTACTAAAATTGTTGTATCATCTGCATATAAGATTATTTCATGTTTAGTACACTTTGGTAAGTCGTTTATGTAAAGCAGAAATAACATGGGGCCAAGTATACTACCTTGCGGCACTCCATAGCAGTTATCCCGATATTCAGATCTATATGCGACTCTTCTATCATTGACCATACTGTTAATTTCTGTACATTGAGACCTACTATTAAGATAGCTTGCAAACCAATCATAAGCGATACCACGAATTCCGTACTTTTGTAACTTAGATAGAAGCATATTATGATGAACAAAGTCAAAAGCCTTGCTCATGTCCATATATATAGCTACAACCATGTCACCGTTCGATAAAGTTTCAACTACATATTTAATGAGTTTGTAAATAGCAAGAGACGTTGATCTATTTTTCCTAAAACCATGCTGTTCGGTACATAATATGTTAAATTTACCCGTAAATTCTATTAGTCTAGTCATCATACATTTTTCTATAATTTTCGAGAGTATAGGTATTAAAGTAACTGGCCTGTAATTTCCCATACTGTTTGGATCGCCTTTTTTATATATAGGTTTGACTATGGATAGTTTAAGTTTTTCCGGAAAAACTCCCTCAGAAAACGACAAATTAATTACGTGAGTCAGAATTGGTGCAAGCTTATATGAACATGTTTTTAGTAGCCATGTTGGGATATTGTCATAACCCACAGAATTTGAATTTTTTAATGTCAAAATAATCCGTAATACTTCGTCAGGAGATGTAGGTCGAAGAAAAAAAATAGCATTAAAACTGTCAATATTAGAATTATTTTTAATTATTGTGTTTAATTTATTCGTAGTTTCAATAAAGTAATCATTGAATGATTGAGCAATTTCTACCTTATCGGTAATCATTTTTCCTTCTTTCTCTATCATTGTAATCCCACACTTCAGGTCACAGTGGTTTTGAGGTTTAATTAGATTCCACACCGCTTTACATTTATTTTGAGATTTCTGTATATATTTATAACTTTGTATTTTTTGGGACTTATTTATACAACGTTTTAGTATTCGCGCGTAATTAGTATAACGGTTTTTAAGTATTTTTTTATTATTTCTTGTATATAAATAGTCTAGATATAGACGCCGTTTGACTATGCAGCATCGTTTTAAACTTTTTGAGATCCATTGTACTTTCTTAACATTTGTTATTTTTACATTAATTTTTGGAAAACATAGTTCAAAGAATAAGGTCAGTGTGTCATGGAGAACATTAAAAGCCCTATTTGTTGATTGTTCTGCATATACATCTGAGAATGAGAGATTATTAATACATTCAACAAATTTTGAGATATTTATCTGATTTACCTCTCTCTTTTCTTCATACCATGTTCTATTTAGTTGTTTAATTTTGACAGGTATTTCAAGAGTTTGTGCTGTTTCATGGTCTGAGAGAGCTAATTTGTAAATGTACCCTATACCACTGGGATCATTGCTGGCGATCTGGTCTATACAAGACTTTTTTCGAGTTGGTTGTCTTATGTGTAGTGACATATTGAAGTTAGATAATAAATCTATAAGATTTTTCGTGTTGCTTGTGTTTTTTAAAACATCTATATTAAAGTCACCTGCTAGTATTATTCGTTTTTTATTGTATTTAGATTGCAAATCATTTAAAATAGAATTTAGTTTACTGAATATTATGTCAGTTTTTGAATTAGGAGTTCGATATAAACATATTATTATAATATTATTAACAGATATATCAATTCCACAACATTCAAAATTTTTTTCTTCAGCATACCGATCTAAGATTGTAAGCTTAGTGCATTGTATATTATTCTTAGCAAGAATACAAACTCCCCCTCTTTTATCTTTAGTTCTAGAATACGCTGATATTAGTCGATAACCTCTTAGATTTACATTTATTTCTTCACCGGATTTTACAAATGTTTCAGTTAGACATAATATTTGAATATTTTTTCCGTTTTGTCTTAATTCATCTAGCGCTAATTCAATATATTGCTGTTTATTTAATAGACCAGCGATATTTTGATGTAATACTATAAATGTATTACCGAAAAAACGTATTAGGTGACTTTGATTTTGATATATTGTGAATAGCCTTAATACCGCCAGATTTTACGGACCTATTATTATTTGCAAGCTGCTTTTGAAAATAATACGGGATAGTGCCCTTACAAGCTGTATTTAGATATTTAGTATTTGTTTCTTGTTTTTTAAAATAATAGGGGATGGTCCCTTTTTTGGGTATCTTTGAAATCGCAGGAGTAGTATAAGAACATCCCAAAGAGGTGTTAGAATATATCTTATTATTGGATAAATGTTTTTTCAGTATACTGTTACGGCCAAATGATAAAAATCTTTTTTTATAATCATCACTGTCAATTTGCACATTGATAAGCTTTGTAAGCTGTTGTAAGTACGTTTTATTATTTATACTATTATAAGGTTCCTGTAGCTCTATATAGCTGCAGTTGTTATAGTCTTGTGTTACAAACTTAATACTCTTATTTAATAACATTTCATTTAAATGATATGCATAATTAGCCGATATTACCAAGACATTTGTTGTTTTCAATTTATTTAAAGCATTTCGTAAAGAGTAAGTCATATGGTTTGGATTGTAATCGTGTTTCCCTATGCATAAAATTACAATGTCGTTTTGAGTAACTTTATGTGAAATGTAATCACATTGAGATAGTATTTCATTACTTCTAGCGTTAGGTTTAATATAACCTGTGGATTTGTATTCGTTATTCCATTTTCCTACTCTAGAAACCATAAGTAAGGATGATAATCCCAATAATTGCTCATCGCTTATTATAAATATGTTTTTCTTCATCGACTTGATTTCATTATTGCTGGATGTTTCTTCTTTTTTTTGTTCTTGAATTTTTCGTCTTGGTTTGGCTTCGCCATTTTTTTGCCCGCAATTGTGTTTACTATCCATTTGTTGTACTATTTTTCCGGTAGTTTGTGGGTTGTCCGTGTAGGTAAGTACTTGAGGAACAGTATTTGTGTCTTGTATAAAAGAATTATTTAGAGCGATAAACGAAGCTTTGTGTCCTACCTGAGCTTTTTTAATTAATTTGTTACCTGAGATGGAGACACTTTTCTTTTTGTTATAAGTTGGTGTGGACATGTTGCTTGAGCAGTGAGTAATTCTTGATTTATTTAATTCATTTTTGCATATTTCTGTATACATTTTCAATTTAATTTCATATTCATGTAAATTATTTTTTAGAGCATTATTGTTTAAATTTAATGTCGCAATTTCTTCATGTGCACTGTCCAATTCTAAGTTTAATCGGTTAATTTCTTCTTTTAGTTCATTTATTTGTAAGTAGTCCCCTACAGAAATGTTGGGCAGGCTTCTTGTGCTTATGTCGTGCAGTGAGCTATTTTCTGTATCGTCCAAGTTTGTAAATGTTGTGTTTAAGTTTTGTGTTTGCTTTTTTCGTATAGTAATAAAGTCATCCATTGCTGTGCTTCAATATTACGAAATCGATATTAATGTATAATATCTTAGAAATTGGTCAGACCATGTGTCTGGGAATGCTTTTTGCCGAATAATATTAAATAGTCAGTGTCTTAGATGTTCGATTGAACGTCTGTTAATTTAATTTTTGATTTGAATAATTATATGACAAACGTTTTTTAAGAGTGAGACGCCCTCTAGTGTCAGTGTTGGAAGATGTAGTAGTAACCTTCTGCGTACGTTAATTGAACTCTTAAGTCGATAATGACTCCGGTCGGTTGAGCGCTTACGAGAGTGTTTTCAGGATGCAACGCTAGATGTCGCTTACAAGTTCTATGATTCGTACGTTTATGATTGTAATAGATGTCACTGTAAGTGGTATGCAGCTAGTCAGCTGATCTTTGTTGATATTTTTCAAATAAGGTACCGCCAAGTAACGATCGACAACAAAACGTATATTGATATTTTTAAGTAAATTGTTCGCAGATTTACACTTTTTACATCCACTTTGTGTAGTTATGCACTTTATTAGATTGATGTTATTGTTTATTTTAAGAATTTTATGATAAATCTCAAGTTAGAACCTGTTTTTTGGAACGTATCACAAACTGTTTTTACATAGTTTACACTTTGTTTTATTCACAAATAACACTTATAGACCTATTTTATCACTAATTCGACTCGTTTAACTGAAATTTGTGTATAATATATAAGGTTTATGATTTTTAATATTTTATTAATACGGAGACTGTTGGTACTGTTAAGCCGGCAGTGTTGCCAATTGCTTTCATTGTGGGCACAGGCTGAGATCCCACTTCTGATGTCGCAGAACGGCCTCGTTCTCACGACATCATCTTTAGTTATTTCAGGTTTAGTGGGCGTCATCAGGATGAAATGCGAGCATAAAACACAATAGCCACGGTTTATACACTTTTAATTTAGATTTGATCAACATTATGACATAGTTTAGACCGAGCAGCGGGTTCAGGGCACCCGCTCATACTTTCAACTTCAATACTTTCTTTAAAATTCTCAATGGTCCAACTCGACCTATTGCCACCAACCAAATGCGCCACAAAAACTCCTCAGTCTACCGAAGTAGATACTACTCAAAGTATAGAGGGCGTCTGACCCCGCTCCGCCATAAGCTCTGCTCTGATTGGTCGTTTATTAAATTACAATATTCATAACTTTTATTAGGTTAGAACGATCTTTAAGTTATAGAAACGTTTAACAAATCAAATTAAATTAAATTAAGAATTTTAGAAGTAATTAAAATGTAAACAAATGATATTGTGCGGTATACATCCAGTCAATAATACATTGTCATGTCGTCATAGTCATAGCTTCCCTCCGACACATATATATATATATATATATATATATATATATATATATATATATATATACTTTTTTATTCTATTTATATTGCAAAACCCACATGTTATTGTTGTTTGTTATTTGCCCCCGGTAGATGCACTTCATTTTATATCGCAAACTACCCCATCCCCCATCCATCTGTAAAAAACATAAATCACAAAACTTGACTAAACATTTTTTTTTGTTCAGCATTGACCTAATGTAAATTAAATAGACATTTTATGTAATTTTCGTATAATTGTATTTCTTTTTTTTGTAATCAACTGTTTGAGTCAATTTTTAATTTTACTATATAATTTATATTTTAGTGCAAACTTGATTGATATATGTATTAATTTTGTGTTTCATATTTAAGAATATTAATTATTGTATGTTTCCCAAACAAATTAAATTAATAAAATGCCAAAAATCAAAATAGACAAAATGGAAGAATTGGACAAAATAGCCAAAATTCACAAAAACTATTCTAGTTTTCAGGATAACCTTTACATAAATCTATCCCATTATCCTGGATGAAAAGTATCCAATAGTCTTTCCATAAAAGGATAACAAACGGAGAGACAAATATATTTTTATCCCAGAAATTATCCCATTTATCGGGATAAAAATATCCTATGATCATCCTCGGCATCACACAGCACGACATCGTAAGTTTGGCGGCAGCGTGGCGATGTCGTATACATGCGTGCTAACACTTATTTTGAAGTACGTTTTAAGGAGCCTATAATCCTTCTACAACTATTATGAATAAGGAGATACATCTGTTGTCAAATTTCACCCATAGTTGTTTTTAAAACTGGTTTTTAAATACAACCTTTTGAGATCCTGGATATCATGTAGCAGCAGAATGCTAGTCAAGAAAAAAAACGAGCCCAAACACGACGGGTCTATCTTGTTTAGTAAAGGAGTTCCTATGGCCATCTTCCGACTCCATCAACAGATCAGCTCCATGGTACCATATTATTGCATTGTCACGCGACATACATATGCGTGAAAAATCTCAGCTCAATCGGAAACTGAGAAAGTGGTCAAATTTAACATGCAAGATTCCACCCGTTACTTACATACATACACAAGTATATCCATTGCAAGTCAAATAAAAGCTTGTAAAAACCCAATAATTTCAGATAAAATAACTGTGATGTGCAAAAGACAAACTAAGATGACCTAAACATAAGGTTTCCCTTTGTGCAATATGGCAACCGAATCTTAAAAAGAGATAAACACAAAGAAATAGATATTTGATCCGAGTAAAATAGTCCAATAACTCGATAAAGACAGGATTTCTCAGTGAAACATAAGACAATATTATGCTAAAATATACGACAAAGTGTAGTAATAACATTCTCAAACAATTCCGAGGCCCTAATAAAAAAGGCGTCCCTAAGCAATTGGGCAAAACGGTTTTCCTATAAATCTATTAACGTACTGCTACATACATACTACGGTTTTCCTGAGCTTTTCTTCTTTTCCTACCCTATTCATGAAAAACTGTTATTTATCTCTATATCTCTATAAATATTGTTACGAGTTTAGCGGGACTCGAATTAAAAAGCCGTTACAATTACTACAGAGTTTATTAGAACTATACAAACACGTATTACACAGGTACAAATATAACCGAACACAAAAAGTCAAAACGTAATGCAGAAGGTCGTAATTAAATAAAACGCGCAAAGTCCGTCACTATTAGATTCTCGAATGTACACACGTCACGTCCGTATCGTAAGCGTCGCTCAATTGCCCCCCTCTCTCTATCAGGCCGTCGTTTTATACTTCACAAATGCAAAAGGATCCGCAACACCTGGCTAATTATGCTAATTAGCGAGTAAAATAGGACAATAGGCTAATCTCCACAATAATTAGAAACGTATGCCAATAAATAAGTGTACAAAAGAAGACGATCATAAAAGGATTACAATTAGTGCAAATGCCGACAGGTAATAAAATGTGCTTTTACAGTCTGTCCGTAGAATTTGTCTTTGTCGGCGCCTAGGTTGTAACAATATTATAAACGCGAAAGTTTGTAAGAATGTATGGACGTATGCCTGTTACTTTTTCACGCAAAAACTGCTGAATGGATTTTGATGAAACTTTATTGTTACGGACAGAGACCACCCCCCTGACCCGTTCGCCGAAGCACACCTACTCTCCGCGCCCCGCATACCGCCGACACCCATAGCTGGCGCAATTAGCAACTAGGCGTCGGACAGGATGCGGGATATAGGAGCGGCCTTGGAGGCAAAAAAATTGACGAGTCCATCTATCCGTCCCATTCGCACTTTGCGAAAACGTATAGCGTGGTCTCGTTCTCGCACTCCAGTTCGCGGAATCGTTCCCCGGTCGAGGGCTCCGTTCGCGTTGAGACTCCCGGGGGACCCCTTTTCGCGTTTCGGGAGTGATCCTGTCGTTGGCTGTGCGGACCTCCGCCGCCAACGACCAGTGTGTGTGTGTTCGCCCACCACCCCTTCATGGAGAAGGGTCCCGGTGGGCAACAGGACTATTAGAGACAGGACTCAGTTATTCGTGTGTGTCTAGTGTTTAAGTGTTTTTATATACTGTGAAGTTTCTAGTGTTGTGTTAGACATGTCTGTTAGGTATTAGCGTCATGTCGGAACCGCCTAGAAAGCCCACGCCGTCAAGCCGCGACCCGCGGCTGGCGTACAGGACCATTGCGGTGACCACCACCCCCCCGACCACCTCAACCACCACTCCCCCCACCTCAGGCGGGGCTCCGCTCGCACCCCCCGGATATTATTATCCGACCGGGGGCGAAAGGGCCCGCGCCAGGCTGGGGAGAAAGCCAGAAGGGCATCATCTTCCGACGAAGAAGAAGAACCCCCCAAGCGCCGAGATACGGCCAAGACGCCATCCCCCGTCGTACCAGAAGAGGGAGGCGGGGAAGAGATGGCATCCTCTTCCTCCGCCAGCTCGACCTCCAGCAGTAGCAGCCAAGTTTCGGCTGTTTCGACGCCACCCTCGCGCTCCACGTCCTACGTGGAGCTGGAAAGTCTACGTAGAACCGCCGTCACCGAAACTGCTGACGCCGCGTACGGCGTTACGGATGCCGCGTACGGCGTCACGGACGTCGCTTACGGCGTCACGGACGCCGCGTACGGCGTTCCAAGCGCCGAGTACGGCGCCCCCGACGCCGCGTACGGCGTCACGGACGCCGCGTACAGCGTCACTGCCGCCGTCGGACGTTGCGACGCCGCGGCTGAACACCAATCGCAAGGTAGGCCTAGCCTAATACTGCCAAATATTTCATTTGCGGAAGCCGCGGCGTTGCCACGTGCGAGTCCGACCCCGATGCCGCGTACGAGTCCGCGGCCGGGGACGAGTCGGACTTCGCCGGCACCGACGGCCACCTCCACGCCGGGCCGTGATGCCCAGGCCACTCAAACCACTCAGACGGCCTCCAAGGCCAAAAATTATCCCCCGATAGTGGTAGATAAAATTCCCAACTGGACGTCGCATTTTAAAAGATTGCACGACCAGTTGGGTTTCGCCCCACATGGACGCCCCTTCAAACAAGGGGTGAGATTCATCCCCCAGAGCCCGGAGGAATTCCGGGCAATACAAAAATATCTCATAGAGGCCACCGAAGCGGACCCGGCTCTGCAATGGTACTGTTATAGTACCGAGGCGGAAAAACCCACCAAAGTGGCCATCAGGGGCCTACCTCCGGACACCGATCCGGAGGAAATCAGGAAGGCCCTGACAGATCTCGACTTCCAGGTGGAAACTGTCCGCCATATACCAGGAGTGGGGGGCAAACCTGGATGCCTCTTCCACGCCTCCCTTAAAAGAACTGACCAAGAGGATCTCGCCCGGCTCTACTCGATCAACGAGCTACTCTATATGCCGGGCGTAGTCATAGAGGCATGGCGTGGCCAACACATTGTGGGACAGTGCCACAGGTGCCAAAAATTTGGCCACTCCTCTAAAAACTGTCACCGGCCGGCAAGATGCCTCAGGTGCGCTGGAGAGCACCTGGTTGCCGACTGCCCGAAACCCAGGGGGGAAGAAACTTGCATCAACTGTGGCAAAGCCCACGCAGCAAGTTACCGCCGCTGCCCAGCCCTCCTCAGAGAGCAGAGGCGGAAAAGAGCTGCCTTCCCCCCACCACCACCAGCCCCAAGATCCCGGCAACCAAGGCAACCGGCCGGAAACCGCCCCCCACGTCCAACGAGGGCAGAAAGGAGACGGGCACAAGCCCCCCTACCGGCCGAACCAAGCCCAGCCCCCGAAGCCAGAGGGCAACCTATGGCAACCGTTCCCCAAATGGCCCCACCATCACAAGAAGTGAGGGGGACCACTTTGGCCCCCCCAGCAAATGACCCCACACCCAGAAGCGCCCCCCCAAAGAAGAAGCGTAAACCGCACAGAGGGGGGCGCAAACATAAGAAAAAGACCGTTCCTGCCCCTACTGAGGCGGAACGGCCTAAGCAAACATCCAGGCTACCCCAAGAGCGGGCAACGGTTGCCAAAACCCAGTTGCAACCAAGCACTAATATAGAAGGTTGCCCTCACTGCGGCAGCCAGGGGCCGCAAGCCGGGTCCAACTTCATGAACCAGCAACCCAAACCACCAAGAGAACCGCGAAGCAGGACAAGGCGCACACCCGCCCCTCCTGCACCAGTTCAACCAACCACCGTAGGGGAGACCAGCGCCAGGGACCCACTACAGATAATCCTCCAGCGACTGGACCGCATGGAGGTGTTCTGTGGGGCCCTGACGGACCTGATCTCTACCATCGCAGCTGGGGGAGATCTCAAGCTAGCTGCGATGCGTAACCTGGCCCGTATTGAAAACATCCATAATGGATAGTGCGTCTACGGGCCGGTTACGTCTCCTCTACTGGAACCCAGGAGGGGTGGCGGAGAAGTCCCAGCCACTTCGTCTTCTCGCCCAGTCGCAGGATGTCCACATCATCCTCCTGGGCGAGACAAAACTGCGACCATCCACCAGTTTCCGGATCCCGAACTTTGTCATGTATAGGCGTGACGAGGTCTCTCCCCGGGGCCTGTCGTATAGGGGTACGGCCGTCCTGGTGAGGAGAGACATCGTGCATGACGAACTTCCACTACCGGACTTCGAGGAGCTCCGCACCATCGGGGTGCTAGTCAAGGCGGCCGGAAGGGAGGTGAAGATCTTCGCCGGCTACCGGCCGCCCAGCCCCCGACTCGTCCGCACCGACCTCAACAACATCTTTGACGGGACCACCCCCACCGTGCTGGCGGCCGATATCAACGCCAAGCACCACGTGTGGGGGTCAAGAGTCATCAACCCGGCCGGCACAAAACTGCTGGAGCTCGCCGAAGCCAGCGGTCTCACAGTGCTCGGGCCGGACTCGCCGACCCACATCCCGTCAAACCCTCGCCATAGTGCGGACGTACTTGACATCGTAGTCCACCAAAACATCAGCTGCCCGGTCAACATAGAGGTGCTGTACGACCTGGATTCGCAGCACCTCCCAATCCTCGTGTCGCTCGCCCTCGCGGCTGTTGCCGTGCCGCGAAGGACGCTGAGCACGAGGACTGACTGGGCAGCGTACGCCGATCAATTGGAGAACATTCCCCTGGGCAGGCTCTCCGCTCCAGAAGAGGTGGAGGCTGCCACCAGGCTCATCATGGAGCGGATCGAGACCGCCCGGGAATCAGCGACTACGATGATCACACCGCGGAGCAGACGTCCAGAGCTCCCGGCCCGGATCAGCCAGGACATCAGCCGCAAGCGCGCACTCAGGCGCTTGTGGGCCAGAACCAGATGTCCGGTGCTTAAGTCTAGGCTGAACGCCTTAACAGCCCAGGTTTCAGATGCGGTAAAGACCTGGCGAGGGGAGACCTGGGAGAGTGCACTAGACCGGGCCTCCGTACACGCCACGGACCTACACGCATTGAACAGAGCTCTGCAAAAGACGTCCATCCCCACATACCCCCTGCTGGACGCTCAGGGGAGGCGGTGCTTTGCTCCCGGGGAGCGCGCGGAACTATTCGCTGCGCACCTGGAGGAGCAATTCAAACCGCACCCCATCCCAGCAGGAGTCTCCGAGGAGATAAGGGAACACCACCAGTGCGTCGAGTCAACGGTCACCGAGTTCCTGTCGCGCCCACACGAGCCTCTGGGCGGGGAGGACTTCATCTCCCCTGCCGAGGTTCGCAAGACGGTGCTCTGTCTTCCTAGACGGAAGGCACCGGGCTGCGACGGGATACCCACGGAAGCCCTGAGGCACCTCCCGAGGAGAGGCTGCGCGGCACTCGCGCGCCTTTTCAATGGGATCCTCAGGACCAACCACTTCCCCGACGCCTGGAAGACAGGAAAAGTCGTCATGCTCCCGAAACCGGGCAAGGATCGGCGCCTGCCCGCAAGTTACCGGCCAATCACCCTCCTGTCACATTTAGCGAAGCTGTTCGAGCGTCTGCTGCTGCGACGATTAGCTCCGCGCATTGAGCCACGCGCGGAGCAGTTCGGATTCCGCAGCAGCCATTCCACCACGCTCCAGCTGACGCGAGTACTTCATCACCTGGCCCACGAGCTAAACCAAGACAGGTGCACCATCGCGGTGTTCCTCGATGTCGAAAAGGCCTTCGACAGGGTTTGGCACGAAGGCCTCATCTTCAAACTGATCGCCACGGACACCCCACCCGCGATGGTGAAGCTCGTGGCGTCTTTCCTCCATGGCCGGGACTTCTACGTTTCGGTCGAGCAGACGACTTCCCAAAAGCGTACCATTTCTGCTGGTGTTCCCCAAGGCAGCTGTCTCTCGCCAGCGTTGTACGGCTTGTACACGGACGACATCCCAACACTCGAGGGCTCCTTGGCCCCTGGGGAGAGGGATGTCACGCTGGCGTTGTACGCAGATGACAGCGCCTTTCTCGCGTCCTCTCGTAGTCCCAACATAGCAGCTCGCCGAATGCAGCGCATGATGGACATTCTACCGGCGTGGCTGGACAAGTGGCGCATGGCGGTCAATGTGGCCAAGACCGCCGCGCTACCGGTCGCCCGCCGGCGCGTCATGCCTGACCATCTTCAGCTTCGAGGCCAGGAGATCGAGTGGCAGACCTCGGTCAAGTACCTCGGAGTGCACATCGACAGGTCATTGAGCATGGGCCCTCAGGTTGAGCATGCGGTCAACCAGACTCGCACCGCTAAGGCCCTGCTCCGACCTGTACTATCATCCAGCTTGCCTCTGAGGACGAAGATCGGGGTCTATAAGACCTATCTCCGCTCGAGGCTGACCTACGCAGCTCCGGCGTGGTATGCGCTGTGTTCGGCTACCAGAAAGAAGCTGCTGCAGAGACAGCAGAACATCGCCTTGCGGATGTGTACGGGCGCGGGTCGGTTCGTAAGGAACGACGTGATCGCCCGCGATGTGAGCATTCCCAGTGTTGAGGACTTCGTGGCGAT
The DNA here is from genome assembly GCA_949752895.1 of Dendrolimus pini. Lineage (NCBI taxonomy): Eukaryota > Metazoa > Arthropoda > Insecta > Lepidoptera > Lasiocampidae > Dendrolimus > Dendrolimus pini. The sequence continues at coordinate 16,061,107 of OX457144.1, read as the reverse complement.
GTCGGCGCGTCGGCTGTTCGACCGCGCCGACAACGGCCGCCACACCCACCTCCACGGGATTGCTCCCCTACACGCGCGACCTCCCGATCACGAGACCCCAAGATGGCTACCGACCCCCCGTGACCTCATCCGCCGGGATTAGGGCGATGTGAGAGGACGCGGGAAAAATCTCCTATGCCGCAGACAGGCCACCAGACGCCGCAGATGGCCACCCAAAGCCCGCGATGGCCATCGAAAGCCGCAGACTGGCCAACCATGCCGCAGACGGAGCCAACGCGAAGCCCGTGATGGCCACCGTAAGCCGCTGATTGGCCAACGCGAGCCTGCCGACACACCCCTTATGTGTCTGGCGGCTCCCGTACCCCGTCACCGGGGGGTAGTTGCCCCCCGCGAAATTGGACCGGGGTAAAGAGTTTTAAACTCGAAACCCCATACCGGCTCTGCCAACACACAAGGCAGAGACGATGACCCTCAGACGCAAAAAAATTTCATTGTTCATTCATAGTTCTTCACAATTCTCATTGATGACTTACCTCTCGCATAATTTGTACTTCTTGTATGTATATTTCGATTCATGTAAATAGTTCAATAATAATAACCATACAGTCCATTACATCGAGTTTAATTTCCAAACCAGAAGCAACTTCCACCAATATTTACAATAATATAGCTTACACATCAGAATAACACATAGGCTATAATTTATAAAGATATAGTGTGAATTATCCAAAATATAACGATTGTCCATCACCACGCGGGTGAGACCGCGGGGCGCAGCTATAGACTATTGTTGCCAGATATCCACCACAGGGTCATAAGAACCGTCATAGATAATAATATTTATAGTCGATTTAACAAATGATTCAATTTTAAATAACCATTTTCTACCGGTTAGGTAATTTTATAAGCCCACTAAATTATCGTCTAGATATTTTTTGTTGTTTTTTATATTTTACTTTAATTTTACAAAATAAAGTATTTAGTATTTCAAATTTAAGCCAGCAGTAAGGTAAATGAACAGATAGGGCAAAAAAGCTAAACAAACTTAAAAATAAGACTAAATACGAAAATAAACTAAGTAATAAATAGTAAGACAATCTTATAAATAAATCTGTTTAAAAAATAAAAATAAAAATCCTATATAAAGGCCCGTCCAGCTGCACCAGACCACTGTCGCTGGGCATTGTACCTAGAAGGCTGGCAGCATTACCTCGCTGGATACAAAGGCTAATCCTTTGAGCGAGGTAAGCTCCAGCCTTCCGGTCTCCTGTTGTATCAACCAGACGTTTTTTAATATTTTTAAATAATTTGTGAGCACTTGTTTTACTTGACACCAACTTCAAGATGTAGGAAATATTTATTATTTGTTTTTCTGTTTGAAATCAGTTTTGCTTTAGTTAAATACAATATTTTCTACTTTTTACTTGCTTGAATAGCTTTATAAATAATATTTTAAGCGGCTGTAGAAATTGTATTATACAAGTTACTTATATACAATTCTTGACCTTCCAAGAATGGTGCGCTCGGCGCTTTTCGGCAAGGTTGCTTTAAATTTCCCTAAGATCCATTCATCCCTTAGGAGTATACTCTTTCACATAAAGAAATAGAATAGAATATACTTTATTGTACAAAAATGCTACATATAATCAAGAACATTAATATACAAGTACAATCGGCGGTCTTATCGCCCATGGGGTTTTCTTCCAGACCACCTTTGGATGGAGTATAGGAAGGACAACAAAAGTCGGTAGTTGCTAAACTAACACTCTTACAATAATTTAGTTTATTAATTAATAAATAGTAATATATATGATAATATATATACATAAATAAATACACATATTATATTATATAGTTATATATACAAAAGTAAACAATAACACTATAGCTTGAGGTAATAATCTTTAACTAATCTGTTAAAAGAATGTAATGATCATGTCTGATTGATATTTAGAGGTAGTGCATTCCAGAGTTGAATGGACTGGCGATAAAAGACTTGTAAAAACTTGTTCTGTTGACATGCGATTTCAGTTTTAAATTCTCTGACAATCTAAAGAATCTTGAATCACTGTAATTAAGGAACTGAGAGCGTACCTTGACATAATCAAGGGACTTTGGATTAAACAAAATGAAAGTCGGCAAATTTGAAAGTCGGTTCACAATTGACGACGAAATCGCGTAACATACAGTCGAGATAAGAACCCTTCCTTTTGGAAGTCGGTTTTAAATGTATGAGTGGTGTATCACCACAATCTTTTTTAAGTCGACATAGGTACAAACTTTTCAACTTTCCCATATAGATAGAAACGTATGGGACGGGTTTTTAAGGTCATTACGTGCCATTGTCCGTAATTACACTTTCCTTTTATCGGATATTACTCTACTGCCACACATTGAGAAGAATGAAGTATTTTGTCATTAATATGTATTATTCTAAAAACTGTTTTGCAAACAAGATAGAAGAGAAATAAATAAAAATAGCTTTGTGCTTTAATTATAATTGTAGTACTGAAAGTATTTAGAGAATAATATATTAGTACTTATATATTTAAAGCACAAAGTGATTTTTATTTTTTTCGTGTTTTCAAAACATTTTTAAGTAATAAAGAATGGCCAAATCCTTACCAACATTTAGAAATTTACTCCGAAAACACAATATGTCCATAAATAGCAATGTCTGATAAACACAATATAATCATGCTAATACATTTATTATAATAACATATGTATTTTGTAATATATTTATTGTATACGTATATTATTGTATATTATATTTATGACTATATATATGTATGTATTTGTATATTTATTTGTTAAATTGGTTAAAGTATTTATGTGTCCCTTGCCTTTTTTCCTGCACCATCTACATCGCCTGTTTTTTTTTTTTAGGTTGCCTGGAAGAGGTCGCTTTGAGCGATTAAGCCGCCTATTGTATTGCCTAGAAAATATTGTAAATATGGTCTATTTTTGTAATTGTATGTTTTGGTGTGTAATAAAGAGTTATCTCTCTCTCTCTGAATGGATAGTAAGATAGACAGGAATTGGCCGAAAATCGCTATAGGATAGTTTTAACATATTGTTACGAATTGAATGCCGACAAAAGACAAATTCACACCTGCGTACCTGTAGCCATTTTATTACCTTTTTCTTCATTTGGACTTCTTTTGTTTACTTTGTGTTTAAAATTTGAAATTAGAAAACAGCCCATTGTGTATTGTAATCGTTTATGGTAGTAACTAGCCAGGTGTGATTCTAAGAAATTCAGTCTACGCGGCCGAGACACATATTGTATTTATGCAGTATAAAGCAATGCCCTAATGCAGAGATCGGAGTCAAACGATAACCACTAGCGAAGCAAGACGTGTGTACTACATTCGGTAATCTATTTAGTGACGGACTCTGCGCATGTTATTATATCTGTATCTGTGTTATACGTGTTTGTATAGTTCTAATAAATTCTATAGTAATTCCAACGGCATTTTAATTCGAGTCCTGCAACTTGTAACAATATCAATCAGTTAAATCTGTAGTACTAAGAGTATTTATTGAAGAGTATATATGTATATATACGAGTATATATGTGTGCGTAATATATCTTTGATTTATATTTATACTACACACGCCCACACACACAAACTTACTACTACTATTATTTTAACTAATGCTGTTGTCGGCTGTCTATTGGTTCCGAGGAGGACAAGACGTTCCTTTAAGTTACTATTTTGGTGATTTCCATACAGGTGCGGCCTGGATTTCTTTTCCGAATTTAGCTCTTTTATTGTCCTCTGTTAGTCTTGTCATCTTGTCTTTGTAGCTTCTTACAGGTCGCACCAGTGCGCCCCGTGTATTTGGCATTCGAGCATCAGGTGTTGAACGTTTCGTTCGCTTCGGGCCAAATATGGAATGAATGAATAATGAAGGGATTAGAGCAAAAATAATTATCTAGGTAATAAGTATCTAAATTGATTTATCTTGATTTATTGTAATTAACAAAACAATAACATAAACACAAAGCACCACTCTATATGCAGAGAGCACAGATTGAAGGAAGAGAGAAAAAAAATGTTGCCAGTATAAAGACTTAAAGGATACCAGTATATAAGTAATGATTTTAAAGAGATATTTTGTTTATTTTTTACCTACCCAATCTCTATAATCTCTATAAATGTTATAAACGCGAAAATTTGTAAGAATGGATGTATTGATGTGTTTGTTACTCTTTCACGCAAAAAAATATGGATTTTGATGAAACTTTACAGTAATATAGCTTCAAAATAACACATAGGCTATAATTTATAAAGATATAGTGTGAATTATGCAGAATATACAATGTAGAGTTGTTTTATTGTTGATAGAAATATTTACAGAGAAAATATTAATTAGATATTAAGACAGAAGATTAAAGTTAGTTTTCCCAAACAGGAAAGTTGCCAAGCAACGATACTCTGTCAGAGACATTTAGACATGAAGCTTATATGGAAGTCTTCACAGTGTCTCTTTTGTGTGAGAAGATGACTGCGAAACTTTTAGGGAACGAGACAGATAAACCAAGGTCTTGCAACCATGTTTAAATACTAACACACAAATACCTTAGACAATTATAATAAATGGAAATACAGAATAACAAAACAGCAAATAAGTTTCAAATATCAAACAACATCATACCAACTATTAAACAAACATGTTTATCGCAGAATAACACGTTTACCCTTTGATATTGTCCCTACTGAATCCCTTTATAATGATTACTAGAATATGATATTATTTTCTTTATTCCTACACGATTTGTTTGTTGGTAAATGTTACTTTTGTTTTTATACTGTAAAGGGTTTTCTCATTGAATTTTTTGTCGCTTTTTTATAACTGTTTAAATGCTATCGTGGTCTAAGAGTGCTTTTTCATTCGTCAACAACTCAGTCTTTGTTCGTCAATTTTAAAATTGATTCATTTAATATTCAGTGACCACATGTTACCTTTATACTATCCGCAAGAGTTAACTTGAGACCTGAGCGGAATGGCCGCTCCCTAACCGACCACCGCCTTCTTACCGCTCTCGCTATCGACGCGTCAGTACCTCGCGCTTACGTCATCCGAGCAAAGTCTCAAGTTAACTCTTGCGGGTTGTAAATTAAGTCACAGAATAGACTGTTCCATAGAAAATTATGTTTAACTGTTAGACAATACATTTTAAAATAACTGTGTATATTTGAATAATATATAATAAATGTAATGATATATCGAGGGCTGCACAACTTATGGTCGTATACCTACGCAAAAATGCAATTTTTTTGTTGTTTACTAAAAACTATGCATGTTACAATTTAAAAATATTACCAGTATATTTATAATATATAACTATAAGGAAGGGTATTGTATACCTAATTTCAGCCCTATACAATCAACTAGTTTTTTTTTTTTTAATCAACGATTTTATCCTTTGTGTAAAACTCCACTTTTGTCTGTACGCCCATTTGCTATGAAGCCCTCGATATGTATGCATGAGTGTTAGCGTGTTTATATGAGTATCTGTGTGTATGTGTTTATGTAATATACGCATATACTTTACTAGTGCAAGGATCTAGTTCATATCTCTCCTACAGTCCACAAAATCGAACCAGATTTAGCCGTGAGCTAGAGTGCCCCACAGCTAGCATATTTTCAAATTGCGAAGCTGGCTTTGCAGACAGCGAGCTGTCTAGTCTGTCTTTTCATTATATGGGTCTAAAAATTTTGGGTGCTATCATTGCAATACACTAACATACGTCATCGTCATGGCAAAGACGTGAATTAGTTTCGCGGGCACTACTAATTGTGCAAGCGTTCCAAACTCATGGGGGCGCGGCGTCGTACCATGACAGGACGTATACGCCATTTGGGCAGTTTTACCTAATATACATATTGTTACAATTACCACGTGGTAACAACGGTGAAGGACAACAACATGATGAAACCTGCACATCGAGATAACCCATGTGTCAAATTTGCCAAGCCGCCTTGGACAAGCGTGGTGCGTATACTGTTCGTTCCGCTATAGTGGGAGGCCGTAGCCTAGCAGTAGGACGTTTACGATCTGTTATTATATATTCAAATTCAAATGTTTTTATTCAAAATAAGTTCCACTGGAGAACACTATTTGAAAGTCATACATATAGGTTAAAATTTAATTTTACTTCCTAGTCTATGTATGTACACCGCTTCGCAACGTGTTATTGCTGTTAAGGAGATGAAGCGGCAAGAAACTCCCCAGCAACACGTCTAGCTAAAAATTGTTTTGCTTTATATTTTTCTCTTATTCTATTTATATTTCAACTTCTTTTTTTTATAACTTTTATACAGAAGTATGTAACAGAATGACTTTTGAAGAATTAAAGGAGTTGTAGCAAACAGTGCATATTCAATAATAATACAGAGACACAATAATACATTTATATATACCTATGTAATATAATTATATATACCTATATATTTTCAATATATAAAGGGTCTAAGTTATGTACTAAATGTTCACATTAAAATTATTTGCGTTCTCAAATATCGGCCTTATCATTTTAGCGTTAAATATTCAGCCAAAAAACAAAGTCAGTAAACATTTCGCTAATTAACTTTTCCAATACTTAGTTATACGTTCTAGTTTAATCCATATCTTAATATAGTCTTCGGGGGTCTGTACGTGCTCTAATTATTCGAATCTTGAAACAACGTAAACTTAGCAACAATTTTGGTGGACAGTTGAAGGACGATGTTTTGCTGAGATTTTATGCTTTCAACAACGTTTATTTTGCTTAAAATTGGAGCTAGATTGTAGAGTTTTAATTGTTTTTAACTAAGAATAGAAATAGTTTAGCTAAACAAGCAAAAAGTGGTGCTTTAGGAAGGCTCGTGAAGTTTATTACCTAGTAATCATTAATTACTGATTATTTATTTATGCTTACCTTCTGTTACGGAACCACCACAAATTTGTGGACGAATACAGATAATTGAACGTTGAACTCATGCTTTCTCCCTCTAACCACATAGAATTTGTATCAGAGTAAAAGAGACGATATATTTATCTTGATTTTGGCGCGGCAATTTTTATGACAGCTGGCCGATTATGGACAAAAATAATATTAAATTTGGCCCCCTTTAAGGGTTAAGAAAAGATCCGGTGTATTTTTAAGTAAACAACATTCTGTCCACATCGATACTATATTCTTAGTATTCGAACAGATGGCGTTAGTAGTAGCAGTCCAGTTGAAAACGTGTCTTTTGGTTTTACAACTTGCATAAAATAATATTTTTTGTGATAGATACATCTAGAAATCAATTGAAATTACTATATCAAAGCCCAAATATGAAAGCGCGACAGTTTCTAAGTAAACTGTACCACAAAATGCATAGATTGTGGGATAGTGTAAGTGATTGTACCTAGCTTTGTAGAGACTTTTAAACCTTTCTAGAACAACAACACGCCAGAATTGTGTTACAAAATTTTGAATATTCAGTCAGACACTGGATAGGGCTTTGTTTCATAATGTTACGAGTTACGGGACTCGAATTAAAGTGCCGTTGGAATTACTGTAGAATTTATTAGAACTAAACAAATACGTATAACACAGGTACAAATATAACTGAACACAACAAGTACAAACGTATTGCACGATTCAATAATACGCGCAAAGTCCGTCACTATATAGATTATCGAATGTGCACACGTCTTCCCACGCTTGCGGTTATCCTTTGACTGCCTCACCCCTCCGTTCGGGCATTTCTTTATACTAAGCTATACAATATGTCTCGAATAATTTCCAAGAATCGCACCCGGCTAATGACTACCATAAAGGATTACAATATACAATAGGCTGTTTTTCTACAGTAACATAAAGTAAACAAAAGAAGTCCAAATGCCGAAAAGGTAAAACTGCAGGTGTGAATTGGTCTTTGTCGGTCGTAACAATAATATTAGTGTGAATACAACATCAAAAGCTACCAGACGTGTGTGGTGAGTCCCTACAAACGTATAAAACAGTGTGTCAACTGGTCATTGGCTACCAGACAATAGCAATAGTACCATACAAATTATCGATATCAACTATCTGGTATTTGACGTCACATCACTTTAAAATTGCCATATAGACTTTTTGCAAACTAAAGGCTGTTTTTTGTTTCAAAACAAGAGTAAAAGTTGATTATATAAAATAAAAACAAACAAACGTGTGCGACTCCTGATGCCCGACAGAATTGATAACTTGCGTGAGAGAAAGGGAAGCCAGACAGACTGGCGCCGTAACGCGTTAAGTAACGAAGCGGTTTACCCTCCCATAAGAAGTTATCACTTCAAAAATCTAAGTATTCAGTATAAGTATTGTGTTGCTAGACTGTTAGCGTCAGTCAAAAGATTTTATACATTTCGACTGAGGCTGTACTGGGAGGCTATAATACCGGCTTTTATCTTCTGCTTTGTTGCAGGAAGATTATTCTGATAGCTAAAATTCATAAATTTTTGTCATTTAAGCCATATAAAAAAAATAAAAAAACGCGACCGGTTATGACGCTCATTACTAAAAACTCAATGTAAACCTGCCCTTACATTCTAGATATTGTTTTCAATTTGTTTCATTTATTTCACAATGTGTTTTGTTTTGGACATGTCTTTGTGGATTCGGGATTATTTTGTTGGCACGTAATTTTCAGTGTAAACAGAAATATCTTTTTGTTTGAATTAATATGAGAACGTTGTTCTTAGAGTAATTTTAAATAAATATAACGTGGTACATAAAATTTCAAGAGAATTAAATTAATTAATTTAAATGGAAAGTTATTTACACTTTACAAGATACCTAAACCTTTATAACATATTATTTATTCCTTATAGTCTCCAGTACCTTAAGGAATGATTTAAATTCCTTAGCCTATCCACTGCTCACAATTTGCGCCATGATAAGTACCAAAAACTTATGACGCCTGCACACACTTGATTAATAATGCTTTTACGGTGCAGGTTGTCTGTCAAACTTTGGAATATGCTGCCTCTTACTGTCGGAGAGGCCAAATCCTTACCAACATTTAGAAATTTTCTCAGAAAACACTATTTGTCCACAAATAGCTATGTCTGGTTAACAGAATATAATCATGCTAATACATTTATTATAATAACTTAATATGTATTATTGTATAATTATGCCTATGTATATATGTATGTATTTGTTTTTTAAATTAGTTTAATTATTTATGTATCTATTCCTTTTTCTGTGCCGTCTACATCGCCTGATACAAATTTCTTTCATTTAGGTTACCTGGAATAGATCGCTTTGAGCGATGTGGGATGCCTCAAAAGGGGGAGGGGCGAGATGGAATACTCCTCCGTCTCAAAGGAAGATCTTCCAGCGAGGCTAATATCTCTCCTTGTAGGCCTAGACCCACCGATTACAGTTGAAAATTTGTAAATATATTTCTTGTTTGTTTCGGGAAACGTTTGTGACATCTATTATTGCACTACGCTTTCTATTGGCTTTGTAAGTGTTCCACTACAGCGATAAGGCTTCCTTAAATATGATCTGTTTCTGTAATTCTATTTTTTGGTTTCAATAAAGTTATCTCTATCTAAACATTAATGATTGTTTTAAAACAATTTTGTCGCGAATTAATTTTCTTGCTTCCTGCGATCAGTGGCAATACTATGAGCAGAAGTGATATGAGAAGATTTTTCGCTTGAGGTAAATCCATACATTATAGGGCATCCCTAACAACAAAAACAACAATATTCTTTAAAGTACACCAACATAAATATAGTAACACATTTTCATATCCTAAAATTAGAAGGTAGTAGTGCAATGGCCGGCCTTATTGCTTGAAGCGACACATAAATATTTATATGCCACCCCTGAACCTTAATGTTGGAGATGTTGTATATAGAGGGGTAGTCAAATTCAAATATCTGGGCTGCATGACTATGCAGTCTATGTCAGTCAGGATTAAATACCTATACGTATACAAAACGCCCTGAGGTGTTGTGCAGCCCTGCATAAGGTACAGGTATCCAGGCTTCTAAACAGCAAAACCAAAATCAGGATCTATAAAACCGTTCTACGGCAAATCCTGATGTATGAGTGCGAAGCTTCGATGCTTGCTCTCAATGAGGAGAACCAGTTTTTAGTAGCGGAAAGGAAGGTTCTCCGTAAGATTCTGGGTCGAACAAAGACAGAGGATGGTAGCTGGAATGTCCGAACCAACCTCGAAATGGAGAATCTCGTGGCCGAGCCTAACATAATAGGTGAAAAAACAGCTCATCGCCTCCGCTGGCTCGGTCACGTAGAACGAATGGGAGAGGATCGCATCGCGAGGAAAACACATTTAGAACGGCCGGTAGGTCGGCCGTCCCAAATATCGCTGGAAGGACAGAGTGGAGGCTGACCTGTCGGAGCTACGAGCCAATAATTGGCAAGAAACTGCGCAGGACAGAGAAAAGTGGCTATTCTCGTTTCGGAGGCCAAGACCCACTTTGGGTCGCTGAGCCAACGGAGTACATAAGTAAGTATTGCTTAAAGCAAACTCAATAGATTTATCTTAATAAATTTATTTGCCCAACAAATTTATAATTTATAAGCCCAACCTTGGAGATGGCAAATGGGGTATAGTTTCAATCGTTTCACAGTCTGGCTAGTATCAGTGAGGGCGACAGCAAGTTGGTTTGTTTGATTAATTAGTTTGTCTTTGTAAAGGATAGCTACAGTGCTTATTACTGCCTCAATTGTTTGCATTCCTAAGTACTCAAGCATTTCATGTTTTTTTTAACCGACTTCGAAAAAAGGAGGAGGTTCTCAATTCGTCGGGATCTTTTTTTTTTTTGTTCCTTTTTTTTATGTATGTTCGCCGATTACTCCGTCATTTATGATCCGATTTACGTGATTCTTTTTTTTTCGACGCGGAATAGCTTCCAATTGGTCCCTTAAAAATTTTACATAGTTTGGCCCAGTAGTTTTCATTTTATGAACATTTTTCATGAAAATAATTTTCACTCCGTTCCATATGTACACCGATTACTCTGAGATTTATGATTCGATTTACGTGATTCTTTTTTTGTTCGACGCGGAATAGCTGCCATGTGGTCCCCTAAAAATTTGACATAGTTTGGCCCAGTAGTTTTCATTTTACGATCATTTTTTTTGTTCCCGGTTCTTGGGACCTATATTTTTTAAGAAGCGCGGCACCATTCGTATGTCCACCCATACATAGCTAGACACTAAAAAGTAACAAATAAAAAATAAAAACTTCGTTTAAAAAAACCGACTTCAAAAACTAAAAAACTAAAATGTATAAAATAACTTATTTCTAAAGCTATTATTATTAATATATATTATCTAAAACATCTTGAAGTCGGTGCAAAGCAAAACATAAAAATTACTATATTTTGAAAATTACTAAGCACCGACTTTAAGATGTTTTAGATAATATATATTAATAATAATAGCTTTAGAAATAAGTTATTTTATACATTTTAGTTTTTTAGTTTTTGAAGTCGGTTTTTTTAAACGAAGTTTTTATTTTTTATGAACCATGGTGCATTAAATATTATACGGATTACTGTATTTTGGAAACGCTGTAGATTCTCCAGATGTGAGGGTTATTAGATGTACCTTACAGTTCTATGCCGTAAGTCCAGACAGGTTTCGAAAACGAGTTTTCTCTGATATTTACTATGGTCTGGGTGTCTGAGATCGGCCTCAGAGCAGTCCCTTGTATATTACGCATGATAAAAACGTACTTGCTTTATTTGGGTGTACACAATACTAGCTTCTCCCCGCAACTTCATCCGCGTGGAATAGTTTTTTTACCTCCCAATTTTGAAACATTCTTCATTGGGGCTCCGCTCCTCCTCGATAAATGGGCTATCTAACACTGAAATAATTTTTCAAACTAGACCAGACAGTTCTCAAGATTAGCGCGTTCAAGCAAACAAACAAACTCTTCAGCTTTATATTAAGTATAAGATGTGTTTTTGTTTGCCTTCTATTAGTATATAAATTCGCGACCTGGAAATAAGCAACTGTTTACCAATTAGTCCAAATTTAGTCTCTATACAGCTAATAATGATCCTTCCATTCCTTTTCTTAACAATTCGAGCTGAATCTGGCAATAATTAATCTTTCTTTGACTGACCCTACTACGCTTATTCAATGAGCGATTACGGCCCACCGCATTTGTGATGTGAGCAGAATTAACGTCTTCCGCACATTACACCGACTCAACGCCAATCCAACACGCTTCCAACTAGAATTATCGATTCGGTATCAACAAGTCGTCAACTAGGCAATCAACGCATCGGACACCAGTGGACAACTTGGCGTCCATGAGTGGGCAGTGCGTCATCAACAAGCGGGAAGCGCGTTGTCAACTAACTCGACCTCAACCAAATCAATTAGTCGTTAATCGAATTTCATCTAGAGCAAGCGTAAAAAGTCTCGCTTCACATATCAAGAACTATTTATATATTAATAGAGAGAGAGGGGCGCTGCGCCAGCGCCCGGCCAAGACGAGTTGGCAACGCGTCGCCCGCTAGCCGTAAGCACATTGTCGACTCGTGAGCAATTCGTCGACAACGACGGGCAAACGGGTCGGTGGCAGTCAATAGGTGAACAACGCGTTGCCCACGTGTCGTATACCTTTAACTTACAAGTTGACAAATTCACTCTTTATTAACATAACATAGAGCTTACATTTCAATGCCATACTTGTTATATATACTTTTTGTAGGTTATACCTCAAATAAATACAACATTATTAGCATGAGTAACTATTTATTTCTTAACCTTTTTTAAGGAGCCAGACATGGTTATATAATTAGATACAACTTAGCCTAATATATTACAGCTTACAAACTAAAAGAAGTTAACACTTAATACTAAGAAACCTCGACACAGGGGAGGACAATTGGGTCGACACCCTGGTCGTCTGACTCCAGACTACTGGACCAATGTCCAAAGTAAAAAGCTCAGGGAATGTGGGTCACCTAGTCGGTTCCTAACATTGGGATATGCCGCCTAGTACGTATATCGTTTAGAAAATGGTATGAATATTATTAGTCCATGAAGACGAAGGTTATGGGCGCCATCCAGGATCGCGACGCCTGGAGTGAATACCCCGACGCTCTGCAAGGCTGCCGGCGTCGGTGGCCGCGTGACACGTAGTCGTCAATGAAGTCGCCCAGCCAAGATGACCGGACGCGTGGGCCGCGAAGATGCCCACTCTGGGCAGCGCGAGGCCCGAGGCTCTCGCGTTGCTGAGGAGGGTACGATGCCCTCATGTGATGATGTGGAAGCACGCCCGCACGTGGCTAACGTGGAAGCGCGCCCGCACGTGGCTAATGTGGAGGTACGTCCCCACACGTGGCTGCGGTGGTGGTACGTCCCCACACGTGGCTGAGATGGAGGTTATGCCCCCATGTGGCTAGCGTGGTGGAAGATATGCTCCCCACGTGGCTCCAGTGGTGGCAGATATGCTCCCATGTGGCTCCCTGGAATTGACACGGTTATCCCAGTGAGCACACCTATTGCCATACTAATATATACACAGTTGGGGAAATGAGAATTACTAAGAACTAGGAGGATTATAGAACCTAACTAGTCTACACAATATAGGAGCCCTAATACGCTTACCTATAAAGGGTTAGAAGAACGTAGATACTTAAATGAAGACATGTCTCGCCAGACCTTCAGGAGGTCGGCTACTGTCGTTGAAACACGGAGTGAGGTCCATCTGCAAGGTAGATAAACCTTACTGATTCGAAGAAGACAAGATACGCAGGGGAACACTTAGAATCAAGACACTACGTACCTCTTTAGTCTCCTATCTGCACTGAATTTAAACTACCAATTTATCACAGACTAGTATTGTCTAAAACGTATGAAGTCGCACGGCGGAAAGAAAGCAGCGCGGGGCTGCAGCGGTATTTAAGCACGCCGAGCAAGGGGTGCGGGGTGTGACGACGCACATACGAGTGTGTGGCGGTCCCCGGCGGTATGCGGTGAGAGGGGGGAAACGAAGTTACTGGAGATATCGCGGAATGACATCGCATGATTTCTAGTGACTAATTTAAGGATGTAATGCGGTGTTAATACAACCGATTTAAGAAGTACATTGGTAGATGTTGCAAGGCTAATAATGCCAAATTTGCAACGTCACATACTATGAGATGAGTTGGAGTTGAGTCGGCGTTGAGCCGGTGTAATGTGCGAATACCTTTAGAAGACGCGTCATTCATTTGATTCAACATATATTTTGATATAAAGTAAATGTAGGAGATGGAAATATATGAAGAAATTAATTAACCCCACAACTAGCATTGCATAAACCTGTTAAAAATATAAACGAGAAAATTTAAATTAAGAATTAATGGAAGTTTCTTGATCACTTTTTTTAATAAATTCGATAGGTGGCGAGGTATTAATGTAAATTTTAAACTACAAGGTTGAAAATTCTTAATAAAACTAAAATCTAGGCGATAGAGTGTAAAATTGTTTGAACAATATCAATTGTTCAATCAACAATAGTATTAAGTTTATTAGATATGAAATTGAAATTATTTTTTTTAGATATGAAATATTTTTAGCCGATTTCAAAAAGAGGTTCTCACTTCGACTGATTTTTTTGTATTACCCGATTTTTCCGTTAATTGTGGACCGACTTTTTTTATTATTTTTTTATTCGAAAGAGTCAGTATCTGATGAGTGGATTTTGACTTAGCGAATTTTATAAGTAAACATTCGACTTGTAAAGGTTAATAAGATTTATTCAAATAATCGAGTTGTGGTTATAAAATCAAATACCTATTGCTATGCTCGTGATACAGAGGTCCAAATTAATTTTTCGAATAATAAAGGGAATATAAGTACTGAATTTGATTATAGGGATTCACTAATTATTTCGAGCAACGGAGGTTTTGAGGTTAAAGAGTAGGGAAGAGATTTTTTTTCGAGTTTAGGAGGTTTTCGACTTATCGAGGTTCGACTTAAAGAGGTACACTGTAACATTATCCCTGATGAGGCCCCACCATTACATAATGTAAATCTTGCGGATAAAGAGCACCCCCCCTGTCCCGCTTGACGGAGCACACCTACTCTCCGCGGCCCGCATACCTCTGACGCCTATAGCTCACGCAATTAGCAGCTAGACCTCGGACGGAATGCGCGATATAGGAGCGGAAGAGGAGGCCGAAGAACTTACTTACTTACTTGGTACTTGCGACTTACCACTCTTACACCATTCTCACTCGACTCTCTCGCGCACTTACTTATTCCATGGATAATTCAATTTATGTAAATAGTTTAATAATAATAATCATATAGCTCAGTATAACGAATGCAAATTTTTTTTAAACAAGCATCTGCCACGTTTAGTAACTATGACTTTTTTTTATAGCCTGAAGCAGGCAAACAAGCAGACGGCCCACCTGATGAAAAGTGGTTACCGTCGCCTATGGACGTTTGCAACACCAGGGGTGTCGCCAACGCGTTGCCGACCTCTAAGAAATTTTATAACGCCCTTAAAGAACCCCATGTCATAGCGCAAATGGAAAACCGTGGCGGGAAGTTCTCTCCAGAACATTGTTGTATGCGGAATAAAGGTTCTAGAGAACCGTTGCGTAGTTGAGCGTGGGAGCTCAAGGAAATAGGGGTTAATATCCCGTCGCTGGCGAGAGGTGCGGTTGTAAAATTGAGGCGTTGGCACCAGATCAAACAGTTCCTCGGAACACTCCACGTTGTACAGGCAAATGACTGACTGTAATTAAAACTTGAATAACCAACCCAAACCGCACATTACAGTATTCGTATAGATTATATGTTGTGTATCGATTACGTAGGAAACCTTGCGGTCGGCCTTGGTGACGGCGTCGCGTTGGGTTGCTTACAAAGCTATTAATCATGATCAAGTTGAAGTTATCATCTTATGGATGTCTGTACAATATTTTGGATTGTATCCTGCTTCAATAAGGAAAACAGACTATCGATGGTCGATTGTTACTAAAAACAATCGAATTATTCGATTGTTCCGGTTATTCGATTGCGATCGAGAAACATTTAGTGTTTTTCGATTGTTTGTCGATTGTTATTATTCTTCTCTATTATTCTTATCATCGTATCGTTACGAGTTGCAGGACTCGAATTAAAATGCCGTTGGAATTATTATAGAGTTTATTAGAACTATACAAACACGTATATCACAGGTACAAATATAACTGTACACAACCAGTCCAAACGTAATGCACCATTCAATTACACGTGCAAAGTCCGTCACTAACGTCTTTCTTCGCTTGTGTCTATCGCTAGACTACCTTATCCCTCCATTGGGACATTGCTTTATATTGTACAAATATAATATATCTTCTCAGCCGCCTGGACTGAATTTCTTAGAATCTTAGAAGCTAATAACTACCATAAAAGAGTACAATACACAATGGGCTGTTTTTTTAATCACAAATTTTAAACACAAAGTAAACAAAAGAAGTCCAAATGCCGATAAGGTAATAAAATGCAGGTGTGAATTTGTCTTTTGTCGGCATTCAGGTTGTAACAGAATAAAACGTCGCGGTTTCAGAGATTTTCTACGAGCGTAGATACTTACAACGTCATGAGGTTATATAAGTAAAAGGAGTCAAATAACGCAATTATTGTTGGAGAAAAACTGGTAGGTATCAAGTGCCGTGGTCTTTCAAATACTTCAAGGAAACTCCTAATTTTTCAATTCAACAATATTATCATATATTTTATGTAAATTTTTAGTACATAAACGTATTATTGAGCACATTATTTCATAACATAAATGTTAAAAATTTAATATATTTGTACTTTGTATTTATTTGTATTTCACCAGCGATGGCGAGATAAAGGTTGTATTCGAGTTTAATAATTGCAGTTTAAACGGTAATTAATTTATTGATTTCGTGCAGGAACCGAAAAAAACTAATTCCTGCGGCCGGGTGGCCTGTCGTAACAGACGACGAAACCACAGCCAGGTATTTGCCCGACTGGATAGCTACAACTCATGGTCTAGAGTATGCCGCCATAAGAACTTTGAGTTGTTTTCCGGCGTCAGTGGCCGGGTTCCAGTTTCTCCTTCAAGGCCGACTGAACATTGGCAGCACTGGTATTGCTAATGTCCACAGGCGATGTAACCACTTTCGATCACAGTTGGGCCGTCAGCCCAGTGAGCTTACATATACTAGAGTAGCAACGTCTTACAAATAATTCTTTAAAATGCGTAGCCACTTGCGAGTTCAAAAGACGTAGCTTTGAAATCTAATGTAATGCCAACAGTTTGCCAAAGTAAACTATATTTGTCTCGTTTCTTCCATAGTCCAACCAATTACGGTAAAATGAGACAAGGCATTGCTTCCGTGATTTATTTATTTTATTTAAGTTTATGGCTTGGCAGCCTAGGCCTTTAAGCCAGATCTTAGTTTATAATATACATTTAGTTTCTTCATTTTCTTAAGCCTATGTGCAGCACAGCTGAACTGTAGGTAATCAGCTAATGCCATTCAACGGAGTTCCTGTGATAACTCAAAAGGCCACATTTGACTATACAGTTCACATTTCTCACAAAACACATAATTACTACTCAAAAACTATCAATATCCTACAACTATTGTTCATTTTAGAGTAATTTTACACATTTTTAGAAAATAAAACTGCACAGCACAACATCTCATTTCAGTTCCCGCCAAAAACTCCCTTGCTTCCGTGAAAACGGACAGAGTTGCCAGTAGTCAGAAATATCCCCAGATTGAACGTTTTTTTTGGCTTCTTTTTTTATAGAATATTAAACTTACAATATATACTTAGTACATAATAATTATTATAAGAGTCTGTACATCGATGTTTTAGAAAAAATATTTTTAGTAAACTGGTTTTGATTTGGTTTTCACGGCTTGCTTAATATCTTACTATAAAAATACATTTTAATAAAACATGTGCAAAGGTTCAATTAACGTTGAGGGCCTAAAATAGCGTCTACTTTGGAGAATCGCTACGTATCTAGATATACTAGTAAGACATAGCGTAAGGTTCTTTCTACTTTATATCGATACTTGTCAAGTTCGTCATATAAATCTGCGAAGATGACAGTAGAATGATAGTAGATAGTAGAATGACCGCCACTTTTGACTTACACAAACAAATAAGGATCATTCTAACTGCTGCTGAACCTAACACTATTTTATGATAATTATTGACTACGTAGTATCATAAAAAAATTAATAAGCATATTAGAGTCGTTGCCGAATTTTATTATTAAAGCACACAAAATTTACTGGCGCAAGCTTCCATCATTCACTCTTTCATGAACTCAACTCCAAAAAAATTGTTAAAAATAAAATCGTTAAAATTTTAATTCGTTTTACTGGCTACACCGATGACAAAAACAATGCACGATATATTATTTTGTTATCTAATGTTATTTCAGATAATGCGATCAAAATTAAGCAAACTTACTTGTGAAAGTTAACGTCACTTGCTTTATTATCATTTTCGGACCTAATACACAACTTTTAACAGTACATTTCACCATTTTGAATACGTTTTTACGTCCGTCGCGGATACTTCACACTCGCTTAATGTCTAATTCACAACTGGGGCCAGATATGCCTGCAGGCATCTTCGAAGTGGCAATACGGCGGTGCCGTATACTGCGAATCTAGTTATTATAAGATCATTGCGTCAGCCTATCTACTAAGCTTCACCAATAAAAAAATTATAAATATTTCTGTTATTATATCTGTTGTACCCGTTATCTGGCTCCTTGAAGAAGAGAATAAAGAGAAATAGTCTTGCTCTAATTGTTTCATTTATACCTCTACAGTTGTTACATACAGTGTTATATATACCATGTGTTATACATATTATTTACCCCCTAAGGGAAAATATGTAACAGTAACCACCCACAACACTTCTAAAAGTAACAATATATATATCTATACATATAATAAAATTGTAGAGGTCAAATTTCTGTTTAATGAAAAAAAATGCTAAAAACCGTGTCAGGGGGATGTTAGAAGTGAAATAGAGCTAATTTAGTTGTTTTTTTTTTAAATTTCGTTTCTCTGTCTGTCTGTTTGTACCGTCTAATCTCCGAAACGACTGGACCAATTTAAATGAAATTTTGTATGGTGATACCTTATATCCCTGGTCAACATATAGGATACTTTTGATTTGATTTCCCGAAAAATTAAAGAGTCCCCGTGGGATAGTAAAAAAAAACTTGAATTAATTAAAGAGCTTATTATACAACTGGCTATGCACCTAGTTAAGTATTGATATTGCCGGTATCATCATCATACAATAAAACCTATTTATCATCACGCTAAGGCCCATAGGAGCGGGGCACCAATGAAGTTTTAAAATCAATCAAATAAAATGTTTTAAAATCGGGAGGATTTTTTTAATTCACTTTTTTTTCTATTCCACGCGAACGAAGTCGCGGGCAGAAGCTAGTTTTAAAAATATGATGATACAATAGTTATTTATAATACCAGTGCGGTAAGTTTTACAAGCGAGTAGACGATTTCCAGCCAGGACCCCTGCTTGCATCCTTTGAGTTTTTAGGGACGCGAGTTTTTTTTTTTGTTTTTTTTTTTTTTTTTTTTTGAGGCGAGGGAAAATGCTAACCGATTTACGCACTCTCTGGGCCGTCACTAGGAAACGGCACGCATCCATCGGGGGCGATAACGCTAGCAATAGTATGCTTTGTTTGCGCTCCGTCCGCGATGGCTTGACACACCACCACTTGCCACACTCCTCGTGTGGCGACTCCGAGCGATGCTACACGAGCGAGCAACCTCAATACCCACTAAAAACCCCCTCCTCCCTGTCGACCCTGCGCTTTTGTTGTGAAGACGCGAGTGCATTAACCATTACCAACCTGGTTTTTGTCTTCAGCAAAGACCGTCGAAATTGGTTTGAAGGAAATCCGCTTAATATTATCAAAAGTATTTTTTACGGTTATACGGTTTTAGGGCTCTTTTGTAAAATGATGAATTCAGTAGACATTTTTTTGACTTTACATAACACTTTTTACCAGAGCAGGAACGGAGAAAGACTAAAATTTCCTGCGACCGGGCGGCCTGTCGCAAAAGGTGACAAAACAACCCACAGCCATGTGGTAGCGTTATTACCCGTCTGCATGGCTACCACCCCTGGTCTAGATTATACCGCCATAGCAACCTTGATTTGCGTTCTGGTATTAGTGGCTAGGTTCCAACCTCTCTTAAGAGAGCAGCAGCGCATTTGTAACATCTTAGATATTGCAAATGCAAAGTAAATAAATAAAAAATAAAAAAACACTTGGTTGTGCATAGACTTTTCACGTCTTTACCACGTTTATTAATTTTTCATATTATTTAAATACTTTCCAAGAGTTAGCAGAATCTATACAATATTTCATTTTGGGATACCTTTACTATTTATTCATAGGGGCCTGGAGTCGCAGTAATTTATTGGAGGATAACCTAACAGATGGGGGTCATAGGTCGTCGGTTCGAGTCCCTGTTGGACGGTTTTATCCCTGGTTTTATCTTGCGAAATTGGACCACTTGTGTGAGGAATAATTGTGCCGCTAAAACGTCAGCTTACGTGAGAATCGATTTTGAGTTTTATTGGTTAAGTTTCTGAAAATACTTCTGTCAATGTGATTATATTAGAGACGTTTTGATCAGCCGTTCTCCGGGGAGGAACGTAAAAAATATAGTAATTCCTGCGGCCGAGGTGCCTGTCGTAAGAGTCTGCGACTCACATACCCACAGTCAAACCAATGCGCACTACCACCGCATTGCATTACACGCACACTTTACAAACAAACCAAGACACACAAAGAGCCTAAAAATTAATAACCCAGACACAGAAAGAAAAAAACAACACACATGGCACTAGATAGGATAATATAAGGTATATACATAAGGCACACACTGCACATGCACTTTCTCACAACACCAGCACGTAACAGATACACTCTACATTAGTATAAGTTTAGTATTAAAATTAGAATAAGTTATTCGTAAGGTTCACACACCAGAACCAGAACAAACAATAAGCGTGTTTAAACTCTAAAAATTAAATCTAGAAATTAAGTTGTAAAAAAGGGTACGGAACTCCAGTCCGTAGAGTTGTTAAAAAGAAGAGTCCGCGACAAAACAAGTTAAAAAAAAGAGTCTGCGACAAAACAAGCCGCAGCCAGGTGGTAGGGCATTTGCCGGGCTGGATGGCTACCACCCCTGGTCTAGAGTACGTAACTTTGAGTTGTGTTCCGACATCAGGGGCCAGGTTCTAGTTTCTCATCACAGTTGGGCCGTCAGCCTG
Organism: Dendrolimus pini; assembly: GCA_949752895.1. Classification (NCBI taxonomy): domain Eukaryota; kingdom Metazoa; phylum Arthropoda; class Insecta; order Lepidoptera; family Lasiocampidae; genus Dendrolimus; species Dendrolimus pini. The sequence continues at coordinate 16,039,781 of OX457144.1, read as the reverse complement.
TGCAGTGTGTGTGTGTTCAGCAAAAAAAAAGGCCATGCACATAAGATTTCGTTGCATGATTTAAAAGGAATTAATGGATATACAGACAGACGCGGAAAGCAAATTTGTTTTATCATATGTAAATAAGATTTAATATTGTTACGAGTTACGCAGGACTCATATTAAAATGCCGTTGGAATTACTATAGAATTTATTAGAACTATGCAAACACGTATAACATACGTACAAACATAACTAGACACTACTAGTACAAACTGCACAATTCAATAACACGCGCAAAGTCCGTCGCTATATAGCTTATCGAATGTACACGTCTTGCTCGTATTGTAATTGTTGCTTGATTGCCTCACCCACCCGTTCGGGCAGCGTTTTATACTAAACTGTACAATACAACAATCCACCGCGTGGACTGAAGTTTCCGAGAAACCGTAATCTTCACACCTGTGGCCATAAACGAGTCAATAACAATAGAATGTTTTTCTTAATTACAAATTTTAAACACAAAGTAAGCAAAATAAGTCCAAATGCGGCTAAAGTAATAACACCAGGTGTGCATTGAATTTGTCGGCGTGTAACAATATATAGTGCCATAATTACATTACCTTAATTCTTTACTGGATAAACCAAAAGTGGTTTAAATTTAAGAAAATATTTGGCATATTATTCAAGTGGAGCGCAGTTTTTACTGCGACCAAAGTAAACGAGTAGTTATAAATTAATGAGAGATTTCCTCAGCCTAAGGCATGAGTCTTATAGCTATGCTATAGAGAGGCGAACATAAAAATATACAAAGTTCTTCTTTTATAGCAAGAAGAAACATGTAAGAAGAACAGGAATGTTATTCCTGCCTTTATAAAATATACATAACTGAAAATCTCTTAAACTATGCATGACTACGTAGCGTCACAGACACAGATCACTTTTTGAGAATTAATATTAAAATATTAAGACTTTTGGGGTTGTCTGGCGCTAAAAAGCGATCTCTTGATCGCTTTTTAGCAATAAGACCGCCCTTTATGCATAATGAGACATAGTTTTAGTCTGTAAGTTCTTTTTTTGTATTGTTGTACAATAAAGAGCTATTGATTCATTGAATTTTTTATTTTTCCCATAGTTGATAGATAACAATTTATTTAAATTAAAATCCTTGTCCATCCAAAGGTTGCCTGGAAGAGATTGCTTTAAGCAATAAGGCCGCCCATTGTACTACTACCTACTAATTTTCAGATATGTTACTGTTTTAAGTTGGTGTACTATAAAGAGTATTGTTGTTGTTGTTGTAGATAAAGGAGCTACTGAACTAACGCAAGAATTGATTGGATGTAGTCACTGACAGTTGGTCTTAAAGTTACTTATTGTGCTATGGAGTGAGTTATGTTGCGTGTTTCTCATAAATATAATATCCATAGGTAGGATATATTATTTATTTATTTTATTTTAAAATAATACATTAATCTTATTTAACCATATCGTAGTTAATTAAATTTACCGATATGTACTACCTAAATATTAAGCTGCAGCATTGGGCTGGTCACGTCTGTCGCAGGACCGATGATTATTGGTGTGCACAAGTTCTAAAGTGAAAACTGGCGTATACAGATAACTGGAATAAGGTCGACTGTAAAAGGTCAATGAAAGAAGTAAAAGACCAGGATATAGATATATACAAAGAAAGTTTATTATATATCCCATTGCCCAGTTTCAGTCCCAGTCAGTTCCAGTCTTGAAGAATAGAAGAGATGGATGGTGTTTTGTTATTATATTAAATTAAACTCTGTTTCGATTTCTGTACCTACCCGTATATTTTTTTATATAAATTTTGTTTTATTTATGTTAGACGTATGTAAGGCGAGTGAAATGTATGATTTATAATAATAGTAGCTTCTGCCTGTGACTTCGTCCACGTGGAAAGTTTTTTAACTATCCCACGGGAACTGTTTAAGTTTTCGGGATCATAAGAATTCTATATGTTGACCAGGGACATAAGCTATCACCATACAAAATTTTATTTAAATCAGTTCAGTCGTTTAGGAGATTAGCCCGCACAAACACAGAAACAACAAAATTTAAAAAAATCGAAATAAGTTCTATTTTACATCCCCTGACTCGGTTTTTAACATGTTTTTTTCATTGTACAGAAAATCGACCTCTACAGTTTTATTATATGTATAGATTATGTAGTAATGAAATGAAGTTTTAATGACTGAAAAGGTTGTGTTAATAGAAGACAGATGGAATGGAGACTCGATGATATAGCGTAAAATTAGATAAGGCAACTTTTTGACACAAATGTTAATCTGACACATATAAATTATATTTCATCTAGTGAATTATATCCACAGAGTACTTTATATATACTGGTAATTATATCGCACCTCTTTGACTAGGAAACAAGCTTTAATCTCAAAAAGCACTATATTACTCAGCTGTATAATGCAATAGGCGTCCGCTGTATTCATTGTTGTGCAAAACAAAACCCCGACAAGTGCCAGCAGAACAGGGTTGGCGCGCTTTAAATTCATTAAAAGACGCCTTTGAGATTCTTATGAGGTTTCATGCATTTAATTTCAGTCTAATAACACACAGAAATTCCAAAAATATTTTCTATATTACGATGGTATTCATGCCATATGCATATTTGTACATCGGTACAGTCGCGGTATGAAAATGTTCGCCAGTTTTCAAATTGATTCTTTTAACATTCCGTGAGCACATGTTACATTTTCAAACTAAGTCGCAGAATAAACTGTTCCACAAAACATGTTTAACTCTTCGATAATAGAGTTTAAAATTACTTAATCAAAGTTGTTTTTCTCTCTTGTCTAAGAAGATGGTTTAGACATGTAAAACTTATTTATTGGTTTTAATAAGTTAATTTAATTAAGTTAATTGGTTAAGCCAAGGGATTATAATATCCTCTTTGTTTCTTATTGCTAATCTTAACGTCTGTCATTGTTAATTTCCTATATTTTATAAACGTACCATTTATCAAAATGTTGTCAGTATTGTTTCTTGTACTCGTGCAAGCAATAGTCGACTTTAAGGTGACGAAAATTTTCATTCTGCGGCTATATATTCATGCAATGGCAATTATGACGCCACATAAAATGTAACGCCACAAATATTGTACCACAAAATAAGTAAATACAAAAACAAATTTAAGATTATGAGCGAGCTATATTTTTTATGTTTGCTTATAAACAAACTGGCTAACAGTCTACGTGTTGTGAGTGGTTATCATCCTTGGGTAGCTACAATGTTAAAGGAGCCGATGCGTTGCTTTACTCGTTGAGGTTTTAGATATTTATTTATATGTTTTGTGAAGAAAAAAAAATTGTAGCGCTCTGGTAAGACTTTATGGCATCATACCATATCAGTCCAATTTATTTACTTTATTACATTACACTTTATATTGAGAATTATCATTACTGTTCCGAAGGAGACAATGTCGTATTTTTGACTTGACATGGCATGAAGGAACGAGCACCGCGTACAGTAAAAGATTCCAAAGTTTGGATGATAATATACTTACATCATAATAAATGTGCGATACAAATATACATCCACATATTAAGCGCTACATAATATGTACATTGTAATAAACAACCAAGATAGTTTACACAAAAAAAATTCATCCACAATTTTTTGGTGGTAATATTATTTAATAGCATTACACTACTGGGAGACATTGGTCTAAGTAATAAAACCGTCCATTGTACTTACCTTGTAATGTATGAGATAATAAAGTGGATATTTTTTATTGTGTCGGTATACAATGAAGAGAATTGTGTACTTTTGTATTGTATTACAAAGGTACACGTAATGTAGTAATTCCACTATCTAATCCGAATTAGAATAGAAATACAAAGAAGTTGTTAAGTCGAATAAGACATGACTTCTGCGACGCCACATATGTAAAGACACATGAGTCATTTCACGTAAAACCGAAAGGGTAAAATAGACTCAAGTTTCCGATTTCAGTTATACAAAATATTATTTCAGTGGAAATTCTGGTGTTTCTGGTGGAAGTTCTGGTGTTTCGATAACACTTGATTGGTTCCAAAGTTATCTTACTGATCGTAGGCAGTTTGTAAAAATTGGTCAAACAGTGAGTCGTTCTTTGCCTGTTAGTTTTGGCGTGCCTCAAGGTTGTATATTGGGCCCTACGCTTTTTATAGCCTATGTCAATGATATCCATGACCTTCCTGTGGAAAACTCTGAAACAATATGTTATGCAGATGACACAATTCTTTTTCAAGGTTCAACATGGAAATAAAGTCTGGCAAGTGCTGAAATCGGGATGGCACGCATTACTAACTGGCTTCAAAGAAACCTTCTTACATTAAACACTAAAAAAACAATGTATATATCCTTCCATAACACAGCTGCCTCGGCCCCTGTATCTCAAACTGTTCTAAAAATTCACAATGTTTATTGCGCTCCAAATACATTATGTAAGTGTGAGACATTAAGCAGAGCAAAATTTATTAAATGTCTAGGTGTCACTTTAGACGAGAAACTAAATTTTCGAAACCATATTGAAGCTTTATCGGCTCGTATTCGGAAAGTAATAGGCGTTATGAGAAACTTCCGTGATGTAGTATGTATAGATACGCTTAAGACAGTATATTTCGCATTATGCCAATCACTTATCACATATTGTATCACATGCTGGGGTAGTGCCGCTAAAACTTGTTTAATTCAGGTAGAAAGAGCTCAAAGGTCCATACTTAAAGTTATGATGAACAAGCCCTACCGCTACTCAACCACATTGGTCTATAAGGAGAGCAAATTGCTCAGAGTGCGGCAGCTTTACATTTTGAATACGTCATTGGCAACACATAAGTTAGTACTAGCATCAGACGACTATATCAAGTTGACAACACGAAGAGTTTGCCGACTGCCGAGTATCTTGGTGAAAAGGTCATTTGCCCATCACACTGGACTCTTCGTTAGCATTCACGTCTATAACGTAGTGGTTAAATTCTGTGATATCAAAAAGAAGTCCGTGAAAGAAGCCAAAAAACTGATTCAGGCATGGCTAAGCAGTTTAACTTACGACGCTACTGAAAATGTCCTAAAAATTACCGTCTGAATAGTGTGATACGAAAATGCGTAAACACACACAAACACACATACACACACACACACACACGTCTGCCCGCTGTGGCTTTTAACATCGACTTGGTCTCCAAAATACAGGCTTCACCTAGTTTGAGACCAGTAGGTAATATAAATAATGTAAATGACTTTCTGACAATAAAGATTATTATTATTATGGAAATATGTTTTCAGTGATAATTCTCGTTCGTAACATATGGGTCTTTGAAGAAATGAGAAACCGTAGGGTATGTACTGCTCCGAATGCAATTATTCGGGTCTATATGGATATGTAATATGAAAATAAATAAACCAATGAATGTTACACTTTATATAGTTAGGTACCTTATCTGTCTCATTATTAAATTTAAAAATAAAATAAAATCTAAAAAAAAACAATGAAAAACATATTTTGTTTTTTATAAACTTTAACAATTTTTTTACATCAATTTAAAAAAGGCTCTATGCTTGAAACTATGCTAAGTTTTTTAATGGAACAAACGTCGTTCGGGAACTATTCACCTGGTCCAAAGTTAATATTATTTTTGTCCAAAGCTGCCCGCTGCCATCAAAATTGCCGCGCCAAAACCAAGAGAATTATATCGTCTCTTTTACTCTAATACAAACTCTATGTAATTAGAGGGAGAAAGCATCAGTTCAACGTTTGTTTCAATTATCTGTATTTGACCACAAATTTGTAGGGCTTCCCAATTTGCCGTGTGTGACACTCGAGATCAAATTTGTGGTGGTTCCGTCTTACTTCATATTTGCCTTAACAAAAATATAATAAATTAAAGTTGGCATACCCTAAATTCAAAAAGGTATGCCTAAATCATTTAAATATTCATCCATATCTTTACTTCCGCCACATTTGCGGTAAAGTTGTTTCTTTAGGTGGAACAAACGCTACTTAGTATAATTTAAGGCTGCTTAAAACAAAACCTTTTTGGACGCGGCATATTATTTTTTGGAAAATGTAAGGTAATTTGCCTAAATGCCTCCCGGTTGGGTTGACCTTTGTTATACTAGAATATATTTTTAAATTACAACGACTTTATAAATTTTGTTATGTATTATTCAAATGTTTGTACAATAGACTGCTGTTTTTTTATTTAGTTCTTTTTATAGAAAAAAAATTATTAAAAAAAATCGAAAATAAAAATTTTCATTAAAATAATAGAAATTCTTGAGGTTCATTGGGAGTGAAGCCTGCTCAAGTTCAAGCTACCGGTGCTTAGGGCTACAGAGACAAGAACCTCCTCACTAATGTTTTTAACGGTTCCACGGACGTGCGGCTGAGGGTGTTGAGGTCTCGAAGACTCGACAGGCCGACCCGCTACAATGCCGCGAGAGGGCGTGCAGGTGTCTGCGCGTCCCTTTCTGTGCCAGGGAAGTCTTACCTCCACGGTCAAAACGAAGAGGCCTGCCCCATTAGCAGGAGCGGGACGCTCGCCGTGGTTGTGGAGAAAGGCTAGCGTCCAACCCTTGAGGTTTTAGTGGATGTTCGCTAACTGAGCCTCACAAACCGGCCGCTAAAATTCTCCGCGTGGCTGATAGTACATAAATGCATTTTCCTACGTAAAAAAAGCAACCTCCTAACAATTCGTTCTGTATCCAGTACTGGCACCTTCTGTACCTGGCCATTTACCCAACAGCCCAGCAAGAGCCTCTCAAGATGTAAGTGGAGGTTCTCATCTCTAAGATATTTGACGGTGATAGCCATCGTCACAACAATCGTTGATTTTTAACCAACTTCTAAAATGGTTCTTAATTCGATTGTAGGTTAGTGACGCGAATTCTCCGTTAATTGTGGACCTTTTTTCTTTATTCGAGATAATATACTCCTTATTATCGCTAAGTCAGGATATGATGAGTGGATCCCAAGGAAATCGAGAGTAACCTACACTCTTCGAAATGCAAAACTTGTAGACGGGCAAAATATGTCCAGAGGATTTAGCTGGCAGGCGAGTGCCCCAGGTATGAGCAACACTCCATATGCGGCTGCACTTGGCTTATAAAGCACAAAGCGTTGCCGTGGAGTAAAGTACTGCTTGGATCGGTTTTGCACTATTAATTTCGGTTAACCTCAGTTATTGACGGGAGGAATTTACATTGGCACCCCTGCATTTAAATTGCACTCGATGTGCTTGGAATAATGAATTGTTTCCCTCAACAACTTCAAACTCAGCTGCGGGTAGTGCAATAAAGGATGGCAAAACTTTTTTATCACAATAGTTGCACTTTATTACAAACGACGGCTTCTGTGGTTGCATAGTGTCTTTTATAGCCTTGCTCACTGGAATGCAAAAGTCCAAGGTATGATTCCTGTCATAGTATATCGTAAACAATCTTTTCGTTATTTTTTTAATGAAAGTATAGGCCTGCGTTTGACCACTGTCTCACCTGATGTTGAGTGATGACGCACTCTAGGATGGAGCACGCTTACCTAGAAGATACCCATTCATTCGTGACTTAAATACTTCAAGATTTGTAATTATCACGAAAAACAGACTCCGAAAAATTATTTCACTCTTAGGCAGTGCGCACCAGAAAAGATTAAGCGAAATACGGAAGACCAGCGTTGGTTGTTTTCAACCAGCATTTGCTGAGTTAGGGCCTATTTAGAGTTAGTTAAGTTTTTGGTTTTTATTAAACTGTTTATGTATATTTTAATCATTTTCAATAACTCTAAATAAACATTATTTTCTTTCTTTCTTTCTTCTTTCGAAATTTTCGAAGGGTTTTTCACTTTTTTTTATATTCTGAAGCAAGAAAACAGGCCATTTAGCCAATCTAAATGATTATCGTCGCCAATAGATGTTTGCAACACCAGGAGATGGCATAGAAGAGATGGGACAAAAGGGGTTGAATAAAGTTAGGATAAAAGATCCGACTGGAAAAATGAGATAGATGAGATGGGATAGAATGGATAATTTAGAAGAGATGACATAAGAAGAAGGGAAACGGGGGTATCGGACCTCTCACTCTTCGTACAAAATATGATTAATTAGCTCAAGGTTAACTGTTTCATGTCGATATTCTGTGAGAGCATGGTATCACACCGATCAAGCCGGCATTATATCAATAAGAGCTGTCACCAAGATAGTGATACTTTACTAGGCCACTTTAATTCCTAGAATCATTAAGCGCGTAACACACTACGCAGATACATACTTACTCTTACATATATATATATATATATATATATATATATATATATATATATATATATATACATATATACACCTGAGCACATAACTTTCAATATCGCTCTTTATGTAATTCAATGAACAAGCACACATAGCGCAGATAATTTGTATCAGTAGTTAATATTATGATAAAATGGTGATAATACTATCTGCTTGTGTTAATATATCTGCAAACAACGTCTACAGATATAGGATATGTGGAATAAGATTTTACCAGCAGATGAATAGAGGTGTTTGCGCGCCGGCCCTGTTTACGCATGAAATCACGAATCTTATTAAAATCAAATCATGAATGGCCATAAATGTCGCCCTAGGGTTTTGACCGATCCTTGTACATATTAAATTCACCTCGGTCCTTTTTAAGCTTTATACGTCGATTTGTCAATATTCGTCGCCTTTTAGTCAATGCTAATGCAATCAACACAACAAATTCAAAATCAGAACCCTCATCTGACGAACTTTCCATCAGACCCAGGAGGAATTGTTTTTTTCGAGGCGGGGAAAATGCAATTCGCGTACTACCGGGTACTTTACTAGGGACTAGACCAAATCGACGAGAGGCGTCAACCACGACTGGAGCACCAGAATCAAATCGCCGGCTTGTGTGGAGACTCGAAAACCTACTCAATACTTCACAAAAACCACCCTCTTCCCATGTGCCCCGCGCTTATGGCAGGAAGAGCACCCAGAAGCAATATACGCCAATTCATTGTAACAATCTGTATAAACAATCCACACGAAAAATCTGGTCTAGTCAGTTTAAAACATTTCGAGGGAATGTGTCATTTTGTACATTATCGTCTCTGCGTAGTGTGTAGTACTTTTTAACCGACTTAGAAAAAAGGAGGAGGTTCTCAATTCGTCGGGATCTTATTTTTTTTTTGTTGCTTTTTTTTTATGTATGTTCGCCGATTACTCCGTGATTTATGATCCGATTTACGTGATTCTTTTTTTGTTCGACGCGGAATAGCTTCCAATTGGTCCCCTAAAAATTTTACATAGTTTGGCCAAGTAGTTTTCATTTTATGAAAAATTTTCATGAAAATAATTTTCACTCCGTTCCATATGTACACCGATTACTCTGAGATTTATGAATCGATTTACGTGATTCTTTTTTTGTTCGACGCGGAATAGCTGCCATGTGGACCCCTAAAAATTTGACATAGTTTGGCCCAGTAGTTTTCATTTTACGTACATTTTTTGTTCCCAGTTCTTGGAACCTATATATTTTAAGAAGCGCGGCACCATTCGTATGTCCTCCATACATAGCTAGACACTAAAAAGTAACAAATAAAATATAAAACTTCGTTTAAAAAAACCGACTTCAAAAACTAAAAAACTAAAATGTATAAAATAACTTATTTCTAAAGCTATTATTATTAATATATATTATCTAAAACATCTTGAAGTCGGTGCAAAGTAAAACATAAAAATTACTATATTTTGAAAATTACTAAGCACCGACTTTAAGATGTTTTAGATAATATATATTAATAATAATAGCTTTAGAAATAAGTTATTTTATACATTTTAGTTTTTTAGTTTTTGAAGTCGGTTTTTTTAAACGAAGTTTTATTTTTAGCTAATTAAGTTGTTATACGCAGACAAAAACATTATCGTATCTGCGTAGTGTGTTAAAGGCTTTATTCTACAATGGAAACTTATTTAAAACTAGCTTCTGCCCGCGACTTCGTCCGGATGGAATAGTTTAAAAAAAAGTAAGTTAAATAAAACCCCCGATTTTTGAAACATTCTTCATTGGTGCTTCGCTCCTTTTAGTCTTTGCGTGATGATATATAACCTATAGCCTTCCTCGATAAATGGGCTATCTAACATTGAAAGAATTTTTCAAATCAAACCAGTAGTTCCTGAGATTATCGCGTCGAAACAAACAAACTCTTCAGCTTTATATATTAGTATAAGATATCATAGTACGTATAAGTATTGCTAGTTTCTACCCGAAGTTTTAAAATTTATGGAAATTTCAAGAGTTAAAAGTTAGTCCAACATTTACTAGCGGGTTGGATAAGTTTGTAGAACCGGGCATATATGAGATAGGGTTGTCCTATCGCAATATCATCTCATCGCGACACTGTCGTGAAAGAGGCTTTTGAACTGAGATGTTATCAACGAGTTCTAAGACCAAATAATAACCAGGATAGTGCAAAGCTACAATCTTGGCTCTTTTTGTGCTGTGGTTCCGGCCAATTGAGTAGTATAGATGACAATACCTCTGAATTATTTATACGTCGGAATTGAGACATTTATTATTGAAGATCTCGTAAATCGAGCAACCGCATTTCGGAGTAGGTATTTATTATAACAATAATATAACAATACACCATATAGAGAGTTTTGAGCGCTCTGTCTTATTGAATATGCACTGTTTTCTACAACTCCATTAATTCTTCAGAAGTCATTCTGTAACATAATTCTGTATAAAACTTTAAAAAAAAGCTTGAATATAAATAGAACAACAAATATAAAGAAAAACATTTTTTAGCTAGACGTGTTGCTGGGGAGTTTCTTGCCGCTTCTTCTCCTTAACAGCAATAACACGTTGCGAAGCGGTGTACAAAGACTAGGCAGTACAATTAAATTTTAACCTATATATATATATGTCTTCAAAAAGTGTTCTCCAGTGGAACTTATTTTGAATAAAAACTTTTGAATTTGAATTTAAATTTGCCAGGTGGTAGGGTATTTGTTCAACTGGATACCGACCACCTCTGGTCTAGAGTATGCCGTCATAACAACCTTGTGTTGTGTTCCGGCATTAGTGACCAGGTACCAATCTCCTTGAGAGAGCAGCAGCGCATTTGTAGCACCTTTGGTGTTGCAAATATCCATAGTCGATGATAACCGCTTTCCATCAAGTGTGCCGTCAGCCTCTCTGCTGAACTCCTACAATAAAAAAAATAACACGATAGAGAATAGTCGTGGTAGCGCAATGGCTAGCGTACGCATCCCAAAGTTAAAGGACGCGGGTTCGATCCTGGCTGGAAACTATGCACCAATCAGGCAGTTTTCTGACCTAATGTGCATATCGTCACAATGACCACGTGCTAACTACTGTGAAGGAAAACATCGTGATGCAACTTGCACATCGAGATAATCGATGTGTCAAACCTGCTAAGCCACCTTGGACAAGCGTGCGGGTATACTACCCGTACCCCCCTATAATGGGAGGCCCGAGCCCAGCAGTGGGACATTTATGGGCTATTATTATTATTATATACACGATACAGTAAATAAATTTCAGAAGCGCGGCGTTTATTGTCAAGTATTTGCACGGTGCATATTTAGACTACTTCCTGGCGGGCATAAGGTTGTACAAGTAATCAGTGGATGGTTATGATTGTGTAAGCTTTATTTCAACCACACTACAGTTATTACACGCAACAACGGTAAACGATATGTAGTTTTACGTATGTATTGGTGTCAGTCGCTTCTTTGAATAAAAATTCTTGAATTTTGATTTTGGACTATATTTTAAATTAATTATTGTAATAATAACAAACATTTACAAATTAAGTATTTCGGATATAAATATACATGTAGCGTGAGAGAGTGGAGTAAATCTATATTTTCAACCTCCAGAGCCACCCTTAATGTTCCATCAATCGTCCGACGCTTAGCTGCTAATCATGCTATATCGGGGCGTCGACGCTATGCGGGGCGCGGGGAAGTGTGCTCCACAGGTGGTCAGGTGGATGCTTTTTGTCGGTACGAGTATTTGTAAGCGTCGCCGCGTGGTCTAAGGGTGACTCGTGTGTGATTGCAGTATTGGCAGCTCCCCTCCTCGCAGAGCAAAACCGGTTAGGCTCCAACAGAGCAGGAACGGGGACATAATATAATTCTTCCGGTTGAGCGGTCTGTTACAAAAGGCGATAAAACAACCCACAGCTAGATAGTAGGGAATTTGCCTGTCTGGATGGATACCACATTTATTCTGGAGTACGCCACTGTAACAATCTTGAATGGAATCCTGGAATTTATTGCCAGATTCCAGTCCTCCTTTCGAGGCCTGAAGCACATTTACAGTTTAGCAGTCAGGGCAGAATTCTTGAAGAATATTGTCTGTTGGCTTGTCAAGAGCAGACATATATTGACCTATTATTATAGTGTATTAAATTTGACAATGAAGTTCAGTGTACTAAACTTTGTCAATTTTTCACTTCATACCTATGCCAGCTGCGAAATGAAATCCTCTTAAGTTTTTCATTACAAAAGTTCAAGGTATTGTCATCTACTGTATCAGTTGTGTGCACGTTGCCGCGAGTGAATTGCTTTTATCAAGATTGAGCCAGAACTATTACTATTTGACCACTGCGTTCGGCCAAAACTATTGCTACTAAAACCACTTAAAGAAACACATTTCTATTTCCTTTATTGGTGTCAGTTGTTTCTTATTTGGAAATTAAATTTGATGTAATGGACTGTATGATGATTATAAGAAGTAGACATAAATAGAAAGTAAGATAGAATGGATTATAAATGTATTAGACATAAGGCAAAAAGAGAAAAGAAAGAAAAATAAATAGACAAAATAAAGTATCGACGCCCACATTTATTTACCCCTCGAATATTGGACATAACAAAAGAATGAATAAAAATACAAAAGATAAAAAACGATCTCTGCCCTGAACTAAGGGCCGAAGAAGGAAAAAAAATGGACTATATGATTATTATTATTGAACATTTTACATGAACCGTAATATACATAGAATGAGTACAAATTTTGCGAGAGAGTCGTCGTTGAGAATAGTAAAATGGTGATTGTGAATGAAGAATAATGGACTTGAAACTTTTTTTTTTTTTGGAGCTGACTCAGCTGAATAGCCGCAGATGGCTGTTTCAGCGATACGGGGCTTTGGGGGCTTCCCGCTTCCGTGGGAGCGGAGGCGTTTAGCCCGGAAGCAGCACGCTCGAGGAGGCACCTCCTGTGAGGTTCGACCTCGGCTCGACCGCTGCGGGGGATTGACTCTATATTGGGAACAAGCCGTAAAAGGCTGAATGAGCTAAGCCAACAGGCTGAAGTGATTATTTGGGGACTCTTCATCGACTCCGCCGGCGGAGCCGATCCTAGTCTATCATTACTACCGCTTCGCAGCGTGTTATAGCTGGAGGAGAAGAAGCGGCGGAAGAAACTCTCCAGCAACACGCCTAAGCTAATCTTGTATGGCTACTTGTGTCTGTAATGAGTATGGATTGGTGGGTCTTACGATTGTGTAAGAGGATTCGAGCCGGGGGCTCTCCAGCGTCTGTTGTGTCTGCGTCTGTTATGCCAGGCTGATGTTCTGAGCCTCGGGGGGTTCATGATCGCGATTAGACGTGCGATTTTGTCAGGCTCGTCAATGAGTACATTGCGAGGCCTGCGTTTACTCTTGGGAGCGTTTGGAGTGGGTTTGTAGTTGACCGTTTCCGTCACCAGAGGGTTCGGGTGATGGGGGGCGAGGTCAAAGAATCTACGCGATAGTGAGATTATATAGTCTTTGATGGAGGGAAGCTCCAGGTCGCGATGCAAGTCGGCGAGCCGCATATAGCGCGGGCCGTCGACTGCAGCACGTAGAAAGTGATTCTGGATTCTTTGCAGTCTCCAGATGTTAACGTCGCTGGCGTGGCCGAAGACCACACTCGCATAGGTCAAGATGGGGCGGATGCAAGTTTTGTAAAGAGTCACCTTATTTCTAAGGCTCATCTTACTCCTCTTGCCTATCATCGAATAGAGTCGGCCGAGGATCCAGTATGCTCTGTTCCCGACCGCTCTGGTATACTTGTGGAAGTACAAGCCTCTGTCTAGGGTTACCCCAAGATATTTGACTTCGTTAGCCCAAGGGATAACTTGGTCGAATAGCTTGATGGGCATAAGTTGGTTGGAGGGGCGGGTATTGGGTGAGAGGCATCTGCGGGAGAACATGATGGCTGCACTCTTCTCGGGGTTCACCTCAATCCACCACCTACGGAACCAGTCGCCTAGTTCCTTGATGGCGGTGTTGAGCTGATTGCAGATTCTGTATCTGCTGGGGTCGCTACTGAATATGGCGGTGTCATCCGCATATAGGGCTAGCTGGGTATGGGGGTGCCGTGGGATGTCGCTGGTGAACAGCGTGAAAAGTAGGGGGGAGAGCGCGAAGCCCTGGGGGACTCCCGCTGAGATGGTATGAGAGGAGGAGCGGGTGCCCTCCACTCGGAATCTGAATTTAGGGTATTTGAGGAAGTCCCGTAGAATGAGTACGAGTCGGTCCGGCACACCGAGCTGATACAGCTTGTATATCAGCCCGTTGTGCCAAACTAAAACAATGTTTTGCCTCCAAGGCCGCTCCTATATCCCGCATCTCGTCCGACGCCTAGTTGCTAATTGCGCCAGCTATGGGCGTCGGCGGTATGCGGGGCGCGGAGAGTAAGTGTGCTCCGGCGGGTGGGTCAGGGGGTTCTCTCTGTCCGCAACATCCTTTTATATTTGATTTTAAAGAGGTTCCATTTTATTTATAAGTACAGTTCCCGGCAGACGCCTCCCTGTCTTGATAAAATAATCTAGAACCCGATTCCAGCGCCACCTACCGGGTCTAATTACGAATCTGAAGCATTCCGGATCCCACTCAAACACATAAAATTTCATCAACATCCTAGAATCCGATTCCAGCGCCAAGTATATTGAGATTGACAATTCGTTATATTTTTTGAATGAAATCTCCGATTTGAATAATTCAAAAACTAATACAGTATTGAAATAGACTTTATTTATTCATTTAAGGTACACCAACAGCACACATTATTATGTTAGATTACAAACCATTTAATATCAAAGTTCTGAAGTGTAAGACCATTAAAGGAGAGCACAGCATTTACAGTTCAAAGTCGTCAGCTCAAACTAATAATTTAAGTAATTAATGTCAATATTGTTACGAGCTGAATGCCGACGAAAGACTAATTCACACCTGCGTACACGTAGACACTTATTACCTTTTCTTCGTTTGGACTTCTTTTGTTTACTTTGTGTTTAAAATTTGCAATTAGAAAAACAGCCCATTCTGTATTGTAATTTGTATGGTAGTCATTAACCAGGTGTGATTCTAAGAAATTCAGTCTACGCGGCCGAGAGACATATTGTATTTGTGCAGTATAAAGCAATGCCCCAATGGAGAGATTGGCACTCCAGCGATAGCCACTAGCAAAACAAGACGTGTGTACTACATTTGGTAATCTATTTAGGGACGGACTTTGCGCATGTTATTATATTTGTACCTGTGTTTGTATAGTTCTAATAAATTATATATAAATTCCAACGGCATTTTAATTCGAGTCTTGCAACTCGTAACAATATTATAAAGCCGCGCGCAGAGGGTTAGCCGATGACTACTTACTATTATTGTTTTGTATTACTTACTATTATTGTATATTAGCTACTTATGTAAAGTGTATACAATAATAAATTTATTGCAAAAACTAGTTATGGATCCTTTTTGTTAACCCTACAGACCATCAACGCGTGACATCATGAGGCTATCGGCAAACCCTCTGCGCACGCTTAGTAGTCGCAATTCTAATGTCAAGTACAAATATAGTTAAACGTAAATAAATAAATTGTAAAAATTTATGGCCAAAGAAAATGCAAAAAGAAATAAATTAAAAATAAATATGTATAAAAAGACAAACAATCTTAAATACAATACGATTTATTTGGATAAGGATTAATACAAAGGTATGGACAACATGGTCTGATAGTCGGCATTTCTATCAACTTTTAAAATATAAAAAAGTTATATTTTCTTAAATTTCGCGACATAATAAAACTACGTTTTAACGGTTTTAAACGCGGTAATTTATCTGACTTGGTTATTCCGACATTTCGGCCACTTTTCAGTGGCTGTGTTCAAGGTCACAGACGACAAAGATGACGATTGTCGACGAGTATTGTTAGTTTTATTTAGCCTACCGCCAACTTGTTCATTTTAATTACTTAGTTTTAATTTTGTTTATGGTTATTATTTACTCTATGGGAGCCTAATCAATAACGTTTCCGGCCTTTTAGAAAATTTATAACGACCTTCTTAAAAGACCCATGTTGTAGCGCAAAGGGATACCTCGGCGCGAAATGCGTAAATTGATAAGCACGTAATTAAAATTACTTTAGTATATTATCAACGCCCTAGTAATTCTGTAATTCAAGCCAACACATAACATGAGTTAAATCATTAAGCTTTCTACTTTAATAAGTACAGTAATGTAAATTCTCAAGATAATTTCAGGCACCCACAAGGATGTTAAAAATGTTAATCAATCAATTATTAAATTTTAATCAACTACAACACTCCGTAAACTTATTAATGAGTTTTATATCTTAATTACTGAGTTTATTTACTTCGTGGCATAATAAAGAAGTTTGACTGCTTAGGGTAATCCTTTTAGAATATAACTGAAATTTATGAAGAACCTAGATGAGCCTACAACGTTGTTTGTACAACATTGTATTATGTGCAACATGAAAGGACAGTTTTATATATAAAACCAGCTGGATGGAACATCGTTACATTTGGATAATTCATACTAATTCTTTATAAAATATAGCCTATGTGTTATTCTGATGTGTAAGCTATATTATTGTAATGTTTAATACAAATCCATTCAGTAGTTTTTGCGTGAAAGGGTAACAAACATACATACATTCATACATCCATACATTTACGGCGACGGCCGACGACGGCCTCTTTGGTTGAGCGGGCTAGGCCTTTGCCGGCCTACCACACACACTACAACGCAGAGGCTCCGAGTTCGATTCCTGGTATAGTAAATTTCGGAAACGTATTTTCTCCGTTATTTACCATGGTCTGGGTGCCTGGGACCGGCCACAGAGTGGTCCGTTGTTTATTACCCATAACACAACCGTAACTTGCTTAATTTCGGGATATACAATGTGTGTGTCTGTCTGCCGATTGTTATTATTATTTACCATTCGCAGTACTGTCATACACTTGTTTTGTGATTCTATTTTCATCCATTATCTCTACATGCCTTAACCACTTATAATTTATGATAACCTGGATATTTAACCGTGTAACAAACTGATCTATAAAATAAGGAAGAACATGAATTCCTTGATTATATTAACCATTTTGATTTGGATACACATCGAACCTTCCCTACCAAACAAACGTACATAAAATTCTCAATTCACGAGGGCTACCACATAATCTTTAAGCACACCTTCATAAAATAAGCGTAAATTTTGATAGAAAGTACTTCAAAGCTACCCTTAAGCTAGTTACATAACAGAGGAAATCCTAGAGTTAAACGAATTTGTAACTAAAATAAATAAATAAATAACTGTATGTATATAACTTATGTGTATATTTGTATATAAATAGTGTATACTTATATATTATTATTTATTATTAAAATGTAAGTAATGGTACAATAGTTATGTATACCACCATCGTCACTCCTAATCAGAATATTCTTGCCATGGGTTGTACAGAAGTAAAAGTACAGAATTCGGGCAGGAACGGACAAAGAATACAATTTCCTGCGGCCGGACGGCCTTTTTTTTTTTTTTTTTTGAGGCGAGGGAAAATGCTAACCGATTTACGCACTCTCAGGGCCGTCACTAGGAAACGGCGCGCATCCACCGGGGGCGATAACGCTAGCAATAGTATGCTTTGTTTGCGCTTCGTCCGCGATGGCTTGACACTGAGGAGTGTGGAAGACTCAGAGCGATGCCGCACGGGCGAGCAACCTCAATACCCACTAAAAACCCCCTCCTCCCGTCTACCCTGCGCTTTTGTTGTGAAGGAAAGACTGAGATATAGAACATAGTTACGCAACAGTCGATCCAGCGCAAAAAAGTGCCTGGAGTGTGCCCTGGGAGAACACACCCCACTTCGAAACGGGGGCAGATGGTATCCCTTGCGTTGACGGCCGGACGGCCTGTCCTAAGAGGCGACATGACAACACACAGCCCCGTGGTAAGGTATTTACCCGTCTAGATGACTACCAACTCTGGTTAAGAGAATGCCGCCATAACAACCTTGAGTTGTGTTCCGACATTAGTGGCCAGGTTCCAGTCCCTTTAGAGAACGGAGCACATTGGTACCACCTTCGATGTTACAAATGTCCATCGGTGATGGTAACCGCTTTCTATTAGGCCGTTTGCTGCACTCATTCTCTAAAAAATAAGTACTTTTTACTTATACCTTTTTTTAAGACTCAGGGAGAAAGTCTTTTCTTAGGTCACCATCCTGGGGGGAAGGCTCGTCGAGGTATATGTGGGACTATTGACCCGCGCTATGCCCCCATGGCCTCCGAATGGAGGACGGGGGAATGGTCGGCCGTCAAACTACCCACTAAATCTAACCTGCGCTCCTAGCTCACACGCTTTTACAGGAGCTGGACCAACAGGTACTACATCTGTGACGCGCCAACGCTTGTCGACGAACTCAGGGTGTACTGCGGGCAAGGACACCAACAACAGGGGAGGAGAAGTCCGGGGTCTCCCATTTGTCGTTTGACTTTTTACTTTTCTTAGTTTAACTAATAGTACCAAGAGAATTTCGTTTGTATTGTCATTTTGACGCCTGTCTGTTAATGAATTGTAAAAGCGGCACCAAAAAAAGCTACCAGAGCGACATCTTCCTAGCTATATCGTTTTCATCACGAAAACGATGTCGTTTATCGGAATGACAAGTATCCTAATTGTTAATCCGGGATATAAGATTTCTGCGTCAAATTTAAATGAAACCCGTTCAGTAGTTTTTACGTGATTCTCTAACAGGCAGACGAAAAATCTATAAATTGCATTTTTTATATCTCCTGGTCCAAATTAGCCTTTACTTTTTCTCATTTTACAAGCGTTTATTTTACTTGCACTAGATGTACCTATGAATGTATGTAAGTTCGGGTGGAATCTTGCAAGTTAAATTTGACCAACTTCCCGTTTTCCGGTTGAGCTGAAATCTTGCACGCATATGTAAATCGCGTGACAATGCAATAATATACTACCGTGAAGCTGATCTGATGATGAAGTCGGAAGGTGGCCATAGGAACTCCTTTACTAAACAAGTTACACCCGTGTGTTTGCGTTCATTTTGCTTGTCTTGGCTAGCACTCTGCTACTACGTGATATCCAGGATCTCAAAAGCTTGTATTGAATTATTTTTTTTCATTTTTTTTCAAAGTAAATTCCCTTAATTGCTCTTATTTAAATTCAAGCTGACCACTTTAAACCGCTCTCGATAAAATTTCCGCTAGATTTCCGGAATACAATGTGCTGCAGATTTTAAGTCCGAGAATTTGCTATCGCTCGCGAAAACTGCATCGAAATTGGCCCAGTAGCTTTTGCGTAGATCCCGAACACATAGACAAAAACAAAAAAACAAAAGACTACACTTTTTAACCGACTTCGAAAAAAGGAGGAGGTTCTCAATTCGTCGGGATCTTTTTTTTTTTTTTTTTTTTTGTTTTTTTTTATGTATGTTCGCCGATTACTCCGTCATTTATGATCCGATTTACGTGATTCTTTTTTTGTTCGACGCGGAATAGCTTCCAATTGGTCCCCTATAATTTTACATAGTTTGATCCAGTAGTTTTCATTTTATGAACATTTTTCATGAAAATAATTTTCACTCCGTTCCATATGTACACCGATTACTCTGAGATTTATGATTCGATTTACGTGATTCTTTTTTTGTTCGACGCGGAATAGCTGCCATGTGGTCCCCTAAAAATTTGACATAGTTTGGCCCAGTAGTTTTCATTTTATGAACATTTTTCATGAAAATAATTTTCACTCCGTTCCATATGTACACCGATTACTCTGAGATTTATGATTCGATTTACGTGATTCTTTTTTTGTTCGACGCGGAATAGCTGCCATGTAGTCCCCTGAAAATTTGACATAGTTTGGCAAAGTAGTTTTCATTTTACGATCATTTTTTTGTTCCCGGTTCTTGGGACCTATATTTTTTAAGAAGCGCGGCACCATTCGTAGGTCCACCCATACATAGCTAGACACTAAAAAGTAACAAATAAAAAATAAAAACTTCGTTTAAAAAAACCGACTTCAAAAACTAAAAAACTAAAATGTATAAAATAACTTATTTCTAAAGCTATTATTATTAATATATATTATCTAAAACATCTTGAAGTCGGTGCAAAGCAAAACATAAAAATTACTATATTTTGAAAATTACTAAGCACCGACTTTAAGATGTTTTAGATAATATATATTAATAATAATAGCTTTAGAAATAAGTTATTTTATACAGTTTAGTTTTTTAGTTTTTATAATTTATAATGTTATAGATAAATTAATTAAGTGGTTTGGAAATGGGTCGGTACTTTTTAACCGACTTCAAAAAAAGGAGGATATTCTCAATTCGTCGGGATCGTTTTTTTTTTGTTGCTATTTTTTTATGTATGTTCGCCGATTACTCCGTGATTTATGATCCGATTTACGTTATTCTTTTTTTGTTCGACGCGGAATAGCTTCCAATTGGTCCGCTAAAAAGTTTACATAGTTTGGCCCAGTAGTTTTCATTTTACGATCATTTTTTTGTTCCCGGTTCTTGGGACCTATTTTTTTTAAGAAGCGCGGCACCATTCGTAGGTCCACCCATACATAGCTAGACACTAAAAAGTAACAAATAAAAAATAAAAACTTTGTTTAAAAAACCGACTTCAAAAACTAAAAAACTAAAATGTATAAATAACTTATTTCTAAAGCTATTATTATTAATTTATATTATCTAAAACATCTTGAAGTCGGTGCAAAGTAAAACATAATAAAAATTACTATATTTTGAAAATTACTAAGCACCGACTTTAAGATGTTTTAGATAATATATATTAATAATAATAGCTTTAGAAATAAGTTATTTTATGTTGTATATTTAAGTTTGGTAAGTGGCAACACCGCACTTACAACAAGATGGTGTCTAATAAAACTAGAGTGTTAATTGTAAGTCAATTGTTTTATTTATAATAATCAAGACAAAACATGGTGGCAGCGGAAAACGGTGCTTAAGAATAATAATAAGTCTGAAAAATATAAAGTCTGGCATACAAACAACGTTTTTCTACTCTCCTTTGTCAGAGTCACATGTCAAGATTGAGGTTATAACAAGGAGGTTCTCACGCAATAAAAATGGAAGCTCATCTGAACATAATTAAGCCGATTGATTTAAATAGGACAGATACAGTGCAAACATGGGAAAAATGGAAGCAAGTGTTTAATAATTTCTTCATTGCAATGCAATATGATAAAGAAAAGGATGAAAGGAAAATTGCAATTCTGTTACATTTCATGGGCGCGCAATGTCTAGATATATATAATACGTTTAGCGCAGAAGAAAAGCTCACTTATAAGTCAGTTCTCGAAGCTTTTGATAAGTATTTTATACCGAAAAAAAACTTAGCCATTGAAAGACATAAATTCTTTAGTTTACAACAAGGTGATGACTCTTTGGATACTTTCCTCATGAAGCTTAAAAAACTAGCTTCAACCTGTGAATTTCAAGGGCTGAATGACTCTCTTATAAGAGACATATTTATTTGTAACATGGACAAGAAATATAGTCACATCCGACAAAGGCTCCTTACTGAAAATAATATAGAACTTGAAAAATTAGTGTTAATATATAAGTCAATGGAGATATCATTTTCAAATATCACATATCTTGAGAATGAAGTGCAAATTGCAGGTTTGGGAACATTCCCAAAAGGAAAAGTTCATAATAATAGTAATAAATGCACTCGCTGTGGCCAAGTTCATAAATATTCATGCCCAGCAAGAGGGAAACAATGTTACAAATGCAAGAAGTTTGGACATTTTGGTCAATTATGTAAAAGTCAAATTAATTCTTTAGAAATGTACAATTCTCAACATAATTCTTCAGGTAACCTGTTTTTAGATTCCAAATGTTTAAAAGGTGGTGATTTATTCATGGGTATGTTAGAAATGTTTGCAGAAAAAATGTATATAAATGAAATCAGCACCAAAGATTGGCTAATAGATTTTCAAATCAATAAACAAAATGTTACTTTTTTAATTGACACAGGTGCTAAAGCTAATTGTTTACCTTATAATTTATTTCAACACTTACAACTTGAAAATAACAATCTTATACATTGCTCAGCCAAATTGGTAGCTTATGGTGGTCAAAGAATACCTGTGAGGGGTTATTGTACCTTAAAATGTCATAAAAATAATTGTCAGTTTGATATAAGATTTATTATAGTCGATATTCCTTGTCAACCAGTCTTAGGTGCAGATAATGTACTGAATTAGGAATTGTTAAAAGAATGTATAATTTTAATTTTAGTGAATCTCAACAAAATAGTCTACAATCCATACTAAATCTTCAAAAAAATGTTTTTCAGGGCTTGGGATGTCTACCAACCAAATGTCATTTGACGGTGAGATCTGATGCACAACCCACAATAGATGCACAACGTAAAGTACCATTTGCCCTTCAAGAAAGACTAAAAGAGGAACTGGATCGAATGACAAGACTACAAGTAATTGAACCTGTCTCTAAACCTACAAGTTGGGTCAGTTCAATAGTCATTGTAGAAAAATCTAATAAACAGTTGCGAATATGCTTAGATCCCAGAAATCTGAATAAGGCAATCCAAAGGTCACATTATCCTTTACCTTCCATTGAAGATGTACGTTGTAGACTCAATGGTGCAAAAATATTTTCACATTTGGATGCCTATTCTGGATTTTGGATGATTCCATTAGATTCTGATAGTTCTGATCTATGTACTTTTAATACTCCATTTGGCAGGTATCGATATTTAAGATTACCCTATGGTCTGAATTGTTCAACTGAAATTTTTAGTAAAATACTTGTAGAATCTTTTTCAGACATACCAAACATAATAATTTATGTAGATGACATTCTTATTTATGGCTCAGATGAAAAGTCACATAATCAAACACTAAGAAAAGTTCTTGAAAGAGCAGAGTCTATTAATTTAAAATTTAACAAAGACAAATGTACATTTGGGCAAACAGAAATTAAATTTCTAGGTCATGTATTTAGTGCTAAAGGAATGTGTCCAGACTATGATAGGATAAAAGCAATTTGTGAAATGCCTAAACCGGACTGTCAAAAAAGTTTACAGAGATTTTTAGGAGTCATTAATTATCTAGGCAGTTATATTAAAAATTTATCTTCAGAAACAGAAGTCCTGAGAAATCTTTTGAAGAAAGATGCTCAGTGGTTATGGGACGAAAACCATGACAAAGCTTTTCAAAATTTAAAAAATAGTCTAACTACAGCTCCAGTTTTGTGTCACTATGATAATAAAAAGCCGCTGGTACTCAGTGTAGATTCGTCACAGTCAGCTTTAGGTGCAGTATTGTTACAGTCTGGTCAACCTATAGCCTATGCGTCAAAAACATTAACTGATTGTCAAAAAAGGTACGCTCAAATTGAAAAAGAATTGTTTGCCATATTATTTGGCTGTCAAAAGTTTCATCACTATGTATATGGCCACAAAGTAAAAGTAGAAACAGATCATAAGCCATTAATCACACTATTCACTAAGTCATTAAGTCAAGTACCAAATAGATTACAAAGAATGATGTTGGCTTTACAGTTATATGATATTGATGTCATTTATGTTCCTGGTACAAAATTGTATATTTCTGACACACTTTCTAGAGCTGCTTTATTAGAAGCTACAGAACATGATATAGACACAAAAATAACTGTACATACTAATATGTTTATAGAAACATTAGCTATATCTCAATCAAAACTGGAAAGAATAAAACAAGAAACTCAAGAGGATTTAGGTTTACAGTTACTTATTAAATATTATAAAGAAGGCTGGCCTGATCACAAAAATAAAACAGATTCACTAGTAAGATCATATTGGAACTATAGAACAGAAATTCATGTAATTAATGATATAATTTTTAAAAATAACAGTTTAATTATTCCGGAGTCAATGCGTAAAGAAATGTTACAACAAATTCATGCAAGTCATTTAGGCATATCTCGAACAAAACTTCTTGCAAGAGATATTATATTTTGGCCATGTATTAATAAAGAAATAGAACAAATGGTAGAAATGTGTCCGATCTGTTTAAAATATAGACCTCATAATAAGAAAGAACCATTGCTAGTAACAGATAATCCAACTTTGCCATGGGAAAAAATTGGTGCAGATTTTTTGAGTTTTAGAAATAAAAAATATTTAGTGATTGTTGATTATTACTCTAAATACATTGAGCTCTGTCCATTAATTAATGATTCAACTTCAAAAAATACAATATTGCAATTTAAGTCAGTATTTGCACGGCATGGAATTCCTCTAATATTATATACAGATAATGGTCCCCCACTTGATTCTAAAGAATTTAAAAGCTTTTGTCAAGACTGGGATATTGAACATGTCACTTCTAGTCCAAATTATCCACAATCCAATGGTCAGGCAGAATCTGCAATTAAAATAGTCAAAAACATTTTGCAAAAATCAAGTGATGAAAATGGAGACCCTTATCTGGCGTTATTGCATTATAGGTGTAATGAAAAAGAATATATGAAATCCCCAGCAGAGTTATTAATGTCAAGAAAGTTAAGATACAACCTACCAATGTCAAAAGAATTACTGAAACCTAAAATTGTTAATTATCAAGTAACAGGAGAAGGCTTAGCCAAACATAAACAAAATTATAAGTCCTATTATGATAAAGGGGCAAAAGATCTATCTATATTGAATAAGGGTGATTGTATCATGTTTAAAAAATTGCCAAACGATAATTGGCAAGCAGGTGTTGTCACAGAAGTTCTTAAAAACTATCCTAGGTCATATCTAATTGAAGCTGAAAATGGTAGGGTGTATCGTAGAAATCGTCATCATATACTACATGTGAAACCTAGACATAAAGAAAATACAACAAAAATTTGTTCTGAGCCCCAAATAAGTGAAAGTTTGCAGTCCAATAGCAGTCAATCTTTCACTGTCCCTGTATCACTATCCAGCACATATGCAAAAATGTATATACCAAAGGCTAGCTATCACCAACATATTAATGCATCTAATGAGAATTGTGAGTCAACTTCTAGATCAGAGTTATCAGAAATTCATTCAGAAAATTATATAGTCTTGTCATCTGATACATCTTCCTCAAAACTGCCATATGAGGATGTTGAATCAGATCTAACAGAGTCCGATGATGATTTGGAGAATAGTGTTAATTTGAATAATACTGCTTATGTAACTAGAGTTGGAAGAAAGGTGTATAAGCCTAAAAAATTTAATGACTAGATATAATGTTGTAATTTTATATTGTGAAATTTGTCTTTTCAATAAGTGATAACTTAAAAAGGGGGATGTTGTATATTTAAGTTTGGTAAGTGGCAACACCGCACTTACAACAAGATGGTGTCTAATAAAACTAGAGTGTTAATTGTAAGTCAATTGTTTTATTTATAATAATCAAGACAAAACATTTTATACATTTTAGTTTTTTAGTTTTTGAAGTCGGTTTTTTTAAACGAAGTTTTTTTTTTAGTTAGCATAAGTCCATATTTTTTTAGTGTCATATGATGGGTACATAATTCAAGTAATACATAAATGCAATTAAGTTACAAACGATATTAAAATTATATTTAGCAATAATAAAAAAATACGACTCGACTTGATTTATTACCAGAGTCGAAATTGACACTACACGCTACTGAATCTTTCTTTAAATGCTACATAAATGGTCTGATACATCGTTGATACGTCACCACAATATTGATACGTCTACTGATCTCGTGTGTTTCCAGCCTTACGTATAATATAATGGTTATCAAAAAAAGGTTGATATTTCGAAGTAATTTTATGAAGGTATATAACGTGTTGTTGCGGACTACACTACTTTTCGATATAGTGTTGGGATATCGGTGTAAAACTGTCGATAAAATTATTGGTTTAATTTATACGCTACCTACATAGTAATGGTTATACTGGACGTGTTTGGCATGGTAATGAACTAAATTTTAATTTTTAATACAAATTTTACAGATCGAAGAGCTGATGCTCGTATTGGCAACATTGGTATAAGGAAGCCTATATGACAACTTTCAGAATATAGAAGAAAATTTCTTACATTATTGGCCTACTGGGTTACTTATCTCTAGAAACTGAAGGAAACTCAACATTTTACGTAATTTTTTTAGAGACTTCACATACTATACAGAAATATTATAATAGTAGCTTAGCCCGCGACGCTGTCCGCGTGAAATTTGTTTTCAAACCCCCCCGATTTCCCCCCGATTTTGAAACATTTTTCATTGCTGCTCCGCTCCTATTGGTCTTAGCGTGATGATATATAGCCTATAGCCTTCCTCGATAAATGGGCTATCCAACACTGAAAGAATTTTTCAAATTAAACCAGTAGTTTCTGAGATTAGCGCGTTTAAACAAACAAACAATCAAACTGTTCAGCTTTATATATTAGTATAAGATTGTAACATTCCGACAAAGTGAATGCACACCTGGTTTATTACCTTTCCCGCATTTGGACTTTTTATTTACTTTGTGTTTAAAATTTGTAATTAATAAAAACATTATATTGTTATTGTACTTGTTTTATGGCCGTCATTAGGCAAGTGTGTCTAACTAATTCTTGTTGTTATTGTTTTGCGTTGAGGCATATTGTATTTATACAAAATAAAAGGAATGCCCGAAGGGAGGTGTCAGGCAGTCTAGCGAGAACCACGACTTTGATCGTGATTGTGTTGTGACACGATTTGATAAGCGATATAGTGACGGACTTTGTGCGTGTTATTGATTCGTGCAGTTTGTACTGGTTGTATCCAGTTATATTTGTACTTGTTTTATACGTGTTTGTATAGTTCTAATAAATTCTATAGTAATTCCAACAGCATTTTAATTCGAGTCCTGGAGCTCGTAGCAATATAATAATAATTAATGCTAAGACGGCTTGGCAGGTTTAACACATCGGTTATCTCGTTGTGCAGGTTGCATCACGATGTTTTCCTTCATCGTTATTAGCACGTGGTTATTGTAACAATATGCATATTAGATCAGAAAACTGACTAAGTGGTGCAGGCGATCCGGCCAGGATCGAACCCGCGCCCTTTGAGTTTGGGACACGCGCGCTAGCCATTACGCTACCACCACTTCACGGTCGGTCCATCAGGAATTAAATGGGCTTATTTTCACAAAAATAACACATGCGATATTATTACACCGACTCATAGTTTTGCATGTAAGGGTGAGCTTCTGCAAAGGAATATTAAATGTTAAACTAAAGGAATGAATTAATCAAGGTTATAGGCTCCGAACATAGGGTGTAAACAGGCGACAACTAAAAAAAAAAACGTATGCGTCTCGGGACGCCTGACAGAAGTGATAACTTAGTCTGCCTACCGCTGCCGTATGCGTGACAGAAAGGGAAGTCAGACAGACTGGCGCCGTAATGCGTTACGTAACGAAACGGTTTACCCACCCATAAGAAGTTATCACTTCAAAAAGTTGTATTAGGATCAATTGCTGTCAAAATAAATTTATCGATAGTTGCTTTTGTTCTAGTCCATCACATCACTATGAAGTAGAGAACCGTAAAGCTTCTTTTGTTTAGTATTCAACCCTTATTAACATCCCGGCAATAAACGGATCAACAGCGTACAAGTAATTTACTCAATTGATATTGCTTATATACTTTATCGTGGATATGCAATTAGTTAAATTTGGTTTAAAAAGTTCATTGACTAACACTTTTTTGTGTACAACTTTTTCCTTGCTATTACTATATTTTATCTTATGATTTTTATGGAAGACTAGTGGCCCGTCCCGGCTTCGCACGGGTGTTTTGTGGCCACTAAAACTGGGCATAGGTATGTAGACATCTGGTGGCTCTCAGATAAGAGCATAAAAGCGTACGAACATGTATTTTTCAAAAGTTTGGAAATTCAGTGGACACCAGAAAGCATTGTCTGAAGTTGTCTGCAGTTTGCGAAATGATTTTTAATTCAACTGGATTTGATTGGCTTGTCTATTTATGGGACACATAGCAAGGGGGTACATGTGCAATGGATTACAAAGGTTATTTACTGTTATATATTGAGGTAAATTTCTATATAACAGGGTTGGCGAACCTTTATGTATCAGCTATAGTCGCGCTGTCTAATAATTTTGACTTCGTGATTATTGGAAAAGTAATAATACTAATAATACTAACCGGGATAATCGCCGGTCAGTGTCACGCCACATTTACATTAAATTTGTCAAAGGGGCTCTACGTGTTGGCCTGTCTATGGCCCCGCGCAAGCCCTCCAAATGTCCGGGTCATTTTTATGGCCCGTGGTCGTCAAAGACTAAATACTATCAACTCAAAACTTTTACTACAAAAAAATACATTTTGCAATGTCTGTCTATAATATCCGTGCAGGAACGGAAAGTGAATACAATTTCCTGCAGCCTGCCGGCCTGTCTTAAAGGCGATAAAACAACACCCAGCCAGGTGGCACGGCATTTGCCTGTCTGGATGCCTACCACCCCTGGTCTAGAGAATGCCACCATAACCATCTTGAGTTGTATTCCAACATTAGTTGCCAGATTCCAGTCTCCGTTTAGTGAGCGGCAGCACTTTGTTAGCACCTTAGGAGTTGCAAATGTCTATTTGCTGAACTCGTCCAATACAAAAACGAAGTCAGTACTAAACGTTTCTACTAAAATCTTGAACGGCGAACCATTATAACGGTGATAGCCTGGAAATTGGTACAAATGTAGACTGTCTTCAGCGGAAAACGAAATAAATTCGCCATTTTATTCGCCGCTTCAACAAAATGGTAATAGTTTCATAATAGTTTCAAAATGTCTTGATATTTTCGCGGAAATATTAAAACAGGGACGAAATGGGGAATACTTTTTACGATACACGTAAAGTTAAAATTAGACGTGTTCATTTCTCTCTTTGTCTCTATCGAGAAATGAAACTTAGCAAAAAATGTGTGTGTGTTCTGTGTGAACTATTCACTAACTAAACACGGTTCACACGCAATAGAAGAGAAACTTCAGAGAATATACTCACAGATAATTATTTTATTAACATGAATATTGGTGGCAGTTGCTTCTTCCAAATAAAACTCGATGTGGACTGTATGACTTATTACTGGTGTTATTTATAATTAAATTAAAACTATATCTATACGAGTTACAGAGATGAATGGAAGAGAGGAGAGTAGTGCGTATTGGTGCCATATCTATGTGAGCAATTTAGCAAGTGAGCGATTTTAGGCCTCCCAGGCCGATTCTTTTATCCCCCCTTTCCGTTGGACGCCTAGCTGCTAACTGTGCGAGCTATGGGCGTCGACGGCATGCGGGGCGTGGAGAGAAGCTGTGCTCCGGCGGGTTAGGTTAGTGGTGCTCTCTGTCTGCAACAATAAATATAATTTTCCTGTAGCTTACGTGTCATTTGCTCTTCTCTCCCAGCTATAACATCTTGTCTCCCAGCCATAACAAGTTGCGAAACGGCAGTAAGATAGTGTAGGCCGCCTCGAACCGCCGATCTCGGTCCGCCGGGATCTTTCCCCTCGATCTTTATATTACCTGTCGCCCGTTCTCAATTAGTATATTGTATCGCTCTCTATCCGGCATCGTTAGATTAATTCCCCTTTCAGGGCAACAGTCCAGCCTAGGTAAAGCCCCCTAGGGAGCTCCCTCAAGCAAGTTGCCCCCCTTGCTCGAGTGTCTTCCGCTGCCGAAGGCGCGCGCCCAGAAAACCCCGATTGTTGTCGTGAGGTCTTCGGACCAACAACATAAAGTCAAGTCCAATAATAAAAAAATTACATTCTCAAAAGTTACATTTTAAAAAGCCATTTTTAAGAGATCAATCTCTGGGCCGTTTTGTGATTGTAGATAACACGACAGTTTGCTCTCTTCATGGATTTTCAGATGCATCGGAACTTGAGTACGGTGCTGTGGTTTATATTAGATCGGTATATCGAATGGGTAATCTCAAAGTTTCTTTGCTGAAGGCAAAGACGCGTGTCGCACCTTTGAAATCCAAACTTAGAATCTAGGTGAGATTTTATCTCTCTCAGTATGATAGGCTCAGCCACGAGGTTTTCAATTTCGACGTTGGTTCGGACCCTCCAGCTGCCATCGACTCTCCTCGTTGGACCCAAAATCTTGCGGAGAACCTTTCGTTCAGCAACGAACAGCAGGTTCTCTTCCTTTCGGGCAAGCGTCCAGGCTTCGGAACCGTACATCAGGATGAGCCGTATATGACAGTTTTATAAATCCTGATTTTGGTTTCCTGTTTAGAAGCTGGGACACCATGACTTTATGTAAGGCTGCGCAGCACCTCAGGGCGTTTTGAATACGTAAGAATTTTATAATACAGATATTATAATGATGATTTTATAACGTACCTCGTTATAATAAGAACGACTGTACAAAAATTAATAACACCTATGCTCTGTTAAACTCAAAAGCTGTATAATACAGCGCGCTGTATACATAATAACAACCCGCATAACCCGTCCAAATGTTATTGACACGTCAAACCCAAACGGGGCGGGTGATAAAGCGGTCCATTGCAAATTGGCTGGCTCATGTCATTGACTGGCACTTCAAAAGCCCCGAGTCTTCAATTATATATCGAGAATTGCTATTATTTTCGAACGAACATTGAATTTTTATATTCTGATTTTATTAGACATTCAATCGTTTTGATATCAAGGTGTACTTTGTTATAAAATACATATAATATTTCATACGTATGTTATAATATTGTTACGCATGATGGAGTTCAATTAAATGTTAATTGAAAGATTAGATAAAAATAATTTTATTCGGTGTATACGTAATTGGGTATGTGAGACATTAAGGCCCGGCTTCCACCAAAGCAGAGAGGAGAGGAGACGAGAGGGGATGTGCTGCGAAGTTGGCAGGTTATTCCCACCGAAGCGGAGAGGAGAGGTGTAGCGGAGAGGTGATGTGAGCTTCGTGTAGCCTCGCTCATGCCTTCGGGTGTGCGAGGCGCGGGCTGAAGGCAGCGGGGAATGGGGCGCGCGAGCGCGGGCGCCCGAATACACACTTCTCCGCTCTGCCGCGCCACTAAATTCGCACTAAATTCTATAGAAAAATAAGACATCTCCTCTCGTCTCCGCTTGATCTATTTCCACCAAAGCTAAGCGGAGAGGAGATGTGGAAATAATGAAACCTGATTGGTTATTTAAAACACATCTCCTCTCGTCTCCTCTCCTCTCTGCTCTGGTGGAAACCGGGCCTTATAGATGTAAAATTACTTCGTCATCATTTATCCGTACAGGAACATGAGAAAGAATTCCTTGGGACTGGACGGCCTGTCGTAAGAGGCGACAAAAACAACCCACAGCCAGGTGGTAGGGTATTTGCCCGCCTGGATGGCTACGATACCTGGTCTAAAGTACGCCGCCATAATAACCTTGTGTTGTGTTCCGGCATTTAAGGACAGGTTCCAGTCTCTCTTTATAGAGCGGCAGCACATTGGTAGAACCTTTGGTGTTACGAATGTCGAAAGGCGACGGTAACCGCTATCCTTCAGGTGGGCCGTCTGCATGTCTGTTGGTATCATGCAATAAAAAATACCTGCTCTGAACATTTGTACGCGGGTTCTTTGTATATGGCAAATGCACACTTAGGAAACTTAGGTTTTTGAAAATTCAACACCAAAAGGCGTGAAAGGGTATCAAAAAACAAACAAGCAAACTCACATTTACATTTATAATATTAGTCTGGATCAGGATACAATGTAAGAAAATAATATTTTCTTACATTAATATCCTAATATACATTACTATACTATGTATTAGAAAATTTAAATTTACGTAAGCAAAATTGCATTCCATCCAAACACACACACACACACACATATATATATATATATATATATATATATATATATATATAATTCAGCTAAAAATGTATTAAACTAAATACTTAAAAATAAACTAAAATATAAATAAATTAATATAAAGTATGTAACAAATCGTTGCCAGAGGGAAGCGTGTCCCAAACGAAAGAAGAAAAACGAACCAGCCTTCTGATGACGGGTATCAAAGTTTCTTACAGATTTCTTTGAAGAAACCCTTTGCCGATGGACTGATTAGAAAATAGTAATGAAAACCTTAAGACGTATTTATTATACAATAAAAGTAATAGCCCTGTATCTAATAAAGAAAGAACACTCGATAATGCCCCTTATTTTCAGCGCTGGGGTAATGCATTTGCGCATATACTCAGGCCTCGGTGGAGGTAGCCAAGGAGTATGTGGGACTCCCGCTTGCCGGTGTTGCACGCACCGATTACCAGACTATCCACTAAACCTTCTATCGTCCCTCCGCATTATGATGAAGCGCCATGGGACCATAACCATGTGTATGACTGCCATGACACCTCTATGCAGTCCCAGGGACACCCCTCGTTTTCGGGGTGCCCCTGGGACTAGAACACCCCACGGCACTAGTTGTGGCTCACCGGGAGCCCTGTTCTGAAACCCTGTTCGCAGTCTGCAACAGATAATGATAGATAATGCCCCTATACAAGTAGATAATGCTCATGACAAAGTTATTAGTCAAGGAGGAGCTAAAGTGCCTTCAATATCTTACATGGATCCAGATAGTGATTTGGGGCGGAGCGGAAGCGTGAGCGTTCCAGACTACTCCGCTTCCGCCAAAGGAGGACGAGTTGGTTTCGGAGAGCGTCATAACTCCCTTGGTAGCCGTAAGAGAGTGGCGCGGGTTCCTTAGGAAAAGGTTCTCATCCGCCATTATGCCGTCGAGATTAGAACGTGCTCTGTTACGCGTGGGCTTATATCTCCTCCTGTGGGAAGGGACGTGTTGTGCTGCTTTGAAATCATAGTTCGAAGATGACGGGGGAGCTATGTTCGCGGACATGGACGTTGGGTCACCACCTGCCAGGGCCCGCGAAGAGGCTAAGCCATGTACCCGTGGTCCTGACGTAAGGGTAAAGAATGGAACGCAGAGGAGTTTTATTAGGTATCCCTGACCGTAGTGGGGCAGTACCAAAGCACTCCCCGCTTGCAGTGTTACTGCCACCTCGACATGGTGAATTTTAAGATTTCCCCTCGTTAAAAAAAAGCTACTGACTTACTAGCACTGTACTGACTTCAAATCCATTTACACGATGCCAGTATGAAGTCAACACTGGCTTCCTTTGTTTTAAATTCAGTAGCTGGATCTATGTAAATCACCTTTAAAACACAAGAGGCCTGTAGTACATACAATATTTCGCCTTGACGACTCGAAAGCATGACTCATAAATGCCCTTGGTTGGTAAGGGCACCACTGAGCTAACAATTATGTTATTAATCCCTAACTTCTGAAACCGGCCCTATACATCAGTAATATTATCACAATTAAATTGGCTATTATCTAAAGTGCGTAAAACTATAAAGTTGATATGAATAGCAAATGAAATGCATGAATGCCCGTCACTCAGAAATTTGTCGAAGCTAGGTTGAAAAAGCGATTAATAAAAAGAGATTTATTTTTAAAACTGGATTACAGTAGCTAGCGACCCACCCGATGGAAAGCGGTTACCGTCTTGCATAGCCGTTTGCAACATCAGAGGTTTCACTAACGCGCTGCCAGCCTCAAATTATTTTATAACACCATTTTAAAACCTTAAGGAGCTCAGTCCACATCATTATGTGCTAAGTAAGAGTAAATAAGAAGTTATTTTCACACCCATTCGTTTATATCTCAACAAGCTTAGAATTTATTGTAATGGATATTTGTAACACCAAAGGTGCTACAAATGCGCTGTGGCTCTCTACAGGGAGATTTAACCTAGCCACTGATGCCGAAACACAACTCAAGGTTGTTATGGCAGCATACTCTAGACCAGGGATGGTGGCATAAAGCCATTAAACAAAATAGCAATTATGTAAAGCATGTAACAGTCAGTATAATTTTAGAGATAAAACCTAGAAGAATGTATTAGCGATGAGGAAATTACGTATCATTGAAATAAAAAAGGAAATAAATAAAAAGAATAAAAATACTAAAAGTAACAAAAAGAACAATTCCGGACAAACACGTTCCTCTGGTAGAAGGAGGAAAATAGGATAAACAGAACAGAATCGAACAAACACACTGACGTGTATGCGAAGATACATCAATATCCAAAACCCACACTCGTTATGAACGGGATATTGAAACAATCAGAAATATATCATCGGATATAATCACTCATGTCCGTCCTATTTATTTGAGAGCGACTGCTATTTGAATTTGCAATTAATGACAGATTGAATGCATGTATGACATATTGGTAAATAGTAGTTTCAAATGTGATCGTGACTGTAAATTAAACACTTCCTATCTTTTTGCTACTTTTAATTAGCTTGTTTAATGAATTGGAAGAGCAGGAGCTCATTTGCCGGTTTCTAATGCGTATGAAAAGATGATTGGAGTGGGCGATTAGCTTCGCGCGGGTCACATAGCTGGACTGTGTTGGGTGTTGAATGGGTGTCCAACCACAGGAAGCACCATGCAGCAGCC
The DNA here is from genome assembly GCA_949752895.1 of Dendrolimus pini. Classification (NCBI taxonomy): domain Eukaryota; kingdom Metazoa; phylum Arthropoda; class Insecta; order Lepidoptera; family Lasiocampidae; genus Dendrolimus; species Dendrolimus pini. The sequence goes on along the minus strand of OX457144.1, from coordinate 16,004,935 downwards.
GTGGATTGGTTGCAGAAGTCGCCTGAGTGCAAAGCCGTGGTAGTAGGGATGGAAGTACATCATACTGCAGATTTGCGGTCTAAGCCTAAAGAGGCTAGCAGTGATGATTGGCTGGGAATGGTAGTGATGATGGAGCTTGAAGTTAAGGTTGAATTGAAGTTCTATGGATTTGGAGGCTTTTTTATTTTGAATAGGTTCGCGTTTGACTCACACTGCACCTGATGTCGTGTGAAAATGCAGTCTAAGGTGGACCACGCTTACCTAGAAGATAACTGTTCACGCAAAACTTGAAGACACCTAGATTGTATTTTTCAGGAAAAACAGACGATGGTAAAGAGTTCCACTCTTTAGCGATACGTATGATAAAAGTGTAAGCATAGCATTTCTTCTGTTTTGTTGGTATTTTCACCATATATCGGCGGTGTAAGATCGTACGTCTTCTTGTCTGGTGGTAAAATGGTGAGTGATGAATGAATTCATGCAATTCCGTTGCACACTCGACGAAGTGTATCCTATAAAATACCGACAAACTAGCGACTTTACGTCGATGATGTAGGCTCTGAAGCCTCTCATCGAATAATCCAGTTTGTCGAGTAGTAGAGGTAGGCCTGACTTGATTGAAGATAGTTTGATATCTTGAAGTTATTGAAAGTTTTGAAGTTACTTGAACGTTGAATGAAGTTTAAGTGGAGGTTGTGTGTTCGTTAGTCATAGGTTTCCAGTGTAGTGTGACCCGATCAGGTTGGAAGAGTTCTCCGTCTCAAAGGAAGATCTTCCAGCGACGCTATTGTTAATGCTCGTAGGTCGAGGCCCATATATTATTTGTACCGGAAAACGTTTGCGACCTCAATTATTGCACAGTGCCATATGGCATGTAAGTATTCCACTACACTATCAAAACCATATTCTTGGCTTCGGCTCTGCGTTCTGGTGAGATCTCCCTTTTTTCTTATCTTCTTCGGCTTTTTAGAAATTTTTCTTTTTCCTCTGTTTTGCTTTTAATTACAGTAGCTAATATAATTTCAATTACTTAATATGTGGCAAATGTTGTTGGTTTTGTATTAATAAAATAAAATCTTATATATAAGTAATATATAAGATTCATAATAAGTATTAAATTCCTATTTACTCCTATAATTCCTATTTATTCCTATGTACAATACTGTTTTTTTATAAATAAATAAAAGATTATTAAATCCATTACACGGGAAAAAGATTCCATTGGGTTGCTGTTAGAAATAAAACAGCAGAGTCAAGCATTATCATTAAGAGACACTGTCCTACAAATGCTTAAGAGACAATATTGAGATAAACGTGAAAAAAAACGAAAGAATAAAAATACGTAAAAACAAGCCTGGGAGCGAGAAAAAGAAAAATTGTGAATAATAAAAAGACAGCAAAAGTCCTTTTTACATTTGTAAAAACGATTACGTTGTGTTCTTCGTAGCTAATCTGTCACGTACACCATTGCTATAGAGATGTATAAAATGGGTAGCAACAGGGTTGTCTAAAACCGGTTTTAGTCAACCGGATTTTGAAAAGGAATTTCCAAAAATCAATTCCTTTGTTCTTTAACGAAATCTGTTTGTTTGATCACTTGATTAAAATCCGTAGTAAGTGTTTTTGTACATTCACATATCCATATTAACACACCGCAGTCCTCGGATGTGTACCAATTATCACTAAAATTTAAATATATTTTAATAAAAAAAATCTATACATTTTTAACAAAGTTTTTAAGTCGATGGGTAGTGAAATATTAAAAAAATTCAAAATATAGTAATTTTTATCTCTTACTTCGCATCGACTTCAAGATGTTGTAGAAACAATGCAGTTAAATATTTATTTTTTACTTACGCAAATACTTTGATAGCCTTAGAAATGATATATTAAGCCCCTGTAGAAATTGTAGTACTAGCACTCGTATACAAGGTTGATATCTCACTCTTCGGTATAGACGCTCGTCAACAAGGATTGATTTCGATTTCCCTGGTATTCATCAGATCCTGACTTATAGACCATGGGACCACCTCAGGAGTACTCACTTTCAAATAAATGTTTGAAAATAGGCCCATAATTAAATTGAAATCGCGTTACATGCGTCGAAATAAATTTAAGCACCTGTAGAAAATGTTATACTGGCATGCGTAAACAAGCTTTTTTTCTAAGAATCTAGCAGCTCAGCGTTCTTTAAAAAGAGTTACTCTCGATTTCTCTCGAATGAACTCTCCAGATCCTGACTGAAAAAAAATATGAAAATCGCTTCACAATTGACGAAGATATTGTGTAACAAAGAAGTTGGTTAACAATTTTCAAGGGTTTTTCTCGATTTCCTCGGGATCCACTCATAAGATCCTGACATGGTGACAAAGAGACTAATTCGGGAGTATACCCTTTCGGCTAAAAGAAAAATTTTGAAAATCGGTTCACAATTGACGAAAAAATCTAGTAATGAACATAGAAAAAAATGCAGTCAAATTGAGACCCTCCTCCTTTTTAAAGTCGGTTAAAAACTAAACTTCTTTATATTAAAACTGGCAAACAGGCAGGTTATATAAAGTGGTTATAGTCACCTACAGGCGTTTGCAACAGCAATGATGAAACCAACGCGTTGTCAGCCTTTAGGATGAGATAGAGATCAGACATGAGGGATGAAATGAAAGAGATGGGAACTAGGTTGAATTGAAAAGTGGAGGAAGAAGAGGGCCAGCTTTTGCTGAGAATATTTTTTTTAATACCAAACAAAAAATTCTCAAGCTACCTAGGCATAATAAGAATAACCATATTGTTGGCAACACCAGCATTTAAATTCTGAACATTTTGTGGATTCTTTTGTTTTTTGTGCGTTCTGTTTCTAGTTTGCGTAATAATTGCCGCCTTTACTTATTCCTCGGTATTTAATTATTTAAAACCTAATAATCAACACGATAACTGCACACAGTCCACTGATCTACTGAAAGTTTATCCTTATAGCTTTTTCACATATATAAAATCAATTTTTATCTCACATTCAAAATCACTACACTAAGTAAATTAGACAAACTCACTTAGAGTTGAGTAATTTACTTACTTATAGTAGAGTAATAGTCAGTAGAGTCTCGATTAACTTTGTTTATGGTTATATAAATAAATATAAACTTTCTTTATAGCTTATTAAGTTTTTTTAATTTTAAAGAGAGCTTTTTGTTTTTATTGCAAAATTCTGATAGCACCAGGGATGTCGTTACCATTTATAATAAACTACTAAGATTTTTGATAGAATAGTCATTTGACGGACAAGTAAATTGACACTGTACTGTAGAATATTATAGAAAATTTACGGAATGTATTGTATTCAATTATGTTGGTGTAGACGCCATATATACGTAAACGTGAAGAATAAATCCTCCCATTGTCCTCTCTCCCTATTTGTCCTATCCGCCACAACACTGGCGTATTCGAGACGCATAATGGGAAGTAACAAAGTCTATGGGCCATGCGCTTCCGAAGCTCTCAAGTGTCATGCCGTCTTCCAACGCTACCACCGCTTGAACTAGATTAACGTGTAACAAAAAATACGATATTCAAAAACGAACCATCAAATCCAACAAACAAGTGAGTATTTCATATTATTCCTATTATACTAGAACGCATCACCAGTAATCACCATCATCACCACGGTCAAAGGTAGCCTCATAGCCGAAGTATATATGTATGTAAATTATAAATTTATGGTGAAATCGTCAAACGTGAAAGCTGCCAACCCTATTTGGTTGAAATGTTCCGGAAAATATACGCCATGACCCGGCCATACAACAGAAGAGTCAATATCAACTCGGAGCACAATACTTCAACATGCCTTTACGTACGTACTCTACGTACAGACGCTGTTTACCTTCTCTGATGAACCGTAGCTTTTTGTTTTTCCAAAAATAAACCGGATCACCGGATATTTTTTTTTTGTAAACCGAATATAGTATCAAAAATATTAAAATTCTCTCGATTTATTTATTTAAATAACACATCAAATAACAACGAACAATGACTCATATTCATATATTTGATGCTTTATGTATATTTACATACATAAAATATGATGCAATGGTTAAAATACAATCCAAATAATTAATAATTATTTTCCGGCCTACCTCACTGCAACGCAGAGGCTCCGGATTCGATAACTGGTATGTTAAAATTTGGAAACAAATTTTCTCCGTTATTTACTACGGTCTGGGTGACTGGGATCTGCCCCAGTATAGTTCGTTGTAAATTACCCGTAAGAAAAGCGGAAGCGTTGGGGGTATATAATAATAGTGGTTCGTGATTTATTAAAAAAATAAAATAATTGTTTAAGTAGTGTGTCTCACATTCTGTTCGACAAACCACCTTTAAATGTCACTATTAAGGCAGAAACTTAATTAGACACCACTTGGTGCCTAACTAATTCAAATTAACTAAATAGATGTCTTAACGAATGTTCAGTAAACAAACATTAATTGAATAAGCTATAATGGTTTCTATTATATTATTGTTAGAGTCATGCTGGGATCATTACTCGGCTACAGGTCTTAGACACGATTTGATCTATTACATCTCTAAACCGCAAAGTAAAATGCTGATGATTCACCAGCATCCCGAGAAGCACTCAACTGCACCCACAGCTCGAGGGAGTTAAATCTAAATATTTCATCTTTTAAAAATAGTATAATTTTATCCGATACTAGCGGTCTTGGCAGAAGTTGTCCTGCCTTGAAAAGATAAAAATCTTGAATTCGATTCCAGCGCCACCTGCCAGGTCTAATTGTGAATCTAAACTACCCCGGGGATCTACTCAAACACACATAAAATTTAATCAAAATCGTAGAATTCCAGTGCTAAGTATTTTCTTTAGATTGATGCGTTACTTTATTGAAGTTTTTGTAGGGATCCCTATTTTTATTTAGTCTTTATTAGTTATGTACCTTCGAGTAGTGAAAGAATTTTTCAAATTTGGTGGAGTAGTTTTTGATTTTATTCGTTAAAAACATACAAAAATATCAATCCTTACTCTTTGTGTCCTATATTCAAATCCTCATGTCTTGATCTATCCCAATCCCACCTCTGCTAATCCATCCCCTTTATACCATCTTTCCTATTTCATGCCCCCTATAACATTCTAAAGGCTAACAATTCGTTAGCTTTGGCTCTGGTGTTGCAAACGTTTATAGGTAACTTTAACCACTTTTAATGAGATAGGCCCTCTGCCTGTTTACCAGCTTTGCTATAAAAATAATAGAAAACATGAAGTAAAGACCATATTGTTCTTATCTAAGCAAAGACCGACTATATCACTATGCTTATAAACAAATATACTACACATATATAGGATTTTTTTCTGTCTGGATATTCCGGCTAATGTCTGAAACGACTAGAACGATTTTGACGGGTATTTCAATGGCAGATAGCTAATGTCATAAAGAGTAAGTTGATTTTTGGGTTCCCCTAAAAATTCCACACGGACGAAGTTGCGGGAACAACTAGTTTATATATAAGTCTGATTTTAATGCTTTAGTCGCTGGTTTACCAGCCCTACCGTTTAAATAGCTCGTCCATTTCAAAGAGCCCGATCTGCCCGATGGCGATAGAGTTTTGTTGCCCAATTGTCAGGCAATTATCTTCAGCTAAGGATTTACAGATTTAAACTCAAAAGTTGGTGAAGGGTTTTGTTTTAGTATACTGCTACCGATAGTATAATTGATATTATTATGATTATGTAATAGAGATAGAGAGATTTAAATAATGAATGGAATAATTTAGATTACGCTCTCATAGAGTAAATAACAACCGTAAACAAAAAATAGAACTAAATAATCAAAGTGACCAAGTTGAGGCTAAATATATTTTTAAATAATACTCTTTGACACTTGACGTCTTTTTCTTCTGTGATCACGGTTACGGTTTTCTTCGATAGTTTTCGTTACTTTTCGATGCTTATTAACACTTTTGAGAATTTATTAATATTAAAGACATTCAGAAGAACTTTGTTCCAACTAGGTGTCCCAAAGACACCTCATTAGTTTCTTAGCTAGACGTGTTCCTGTTGCGAAGCGGTTTAAATACATTAGATAAAAAAAGAAATAAACAAAATGGAAAAAGAAAGTAAAAGAAATAAATTTAAGGTCACTGTCAGTTGGGAACGTTTCCGAAACGCTGGCCGCGTTACCACGTTAAAAGGCAACGCTTATGCGTTGCCTAAAATATAATAGGCCAGAGACTTCTATTCACCGTATAGAAAGGTTATGATATAGTCGTAGGGCCTACGACCCTTAAGTGTCTACACCAAATAGAGGTTATTTCATATTAATTTTGTTTATATTATTTTCATACTAACTTTATAATGGCTTAGGCTCAGTTGTAATATCTAAAATAATTTAATTACATTTAGACCTACTCTACCTACATTTAGACTCTAGATTTTTTATTTCATTACTTTATATTAATATCGTAAACAATTATTGTTTAATATTTTGTAGATTTATATATAAGAGAATTTTATTTATTGCTAAAATATTCCCGGGTTAATTTCGTGTTTTTTTTCTCAATTCAATAGTATATATTTTAATCCCAATAAATTATATTCATTCTTAAAAAAATATAGGCGTTGAAAATATTTTCAATTAACTCTCTAAACACATAATTCAGCTAAGATTCTAAAATTAATCTAGTAATACAAAAGAAGGCATACATACAAAATGATCTCTCGTGGTGTTAATATTGTGTATTGCTGCTAACAATTTTTGCATTTTTAAAACCTTTTAAGTGTATTAATTTGGGAGCTCTAAGAGCCTTTAGTGGATTTAGGAAGTATGAAATAAATTCTCCGAGGAAGTGAAGCTTGCTATGAACGGTGGAGAAAATATTAACAATATACTCAACTGCAGTAAAAAAAATATTCTTGTCAAATATGGCTCTGCATGGTTTGTGTTTCTAGCCAGTTTTAATTAAATACAGATTCATAAAAATATTTATTAAACTATTTTTATTTTAGGGACATTTTTAGCTTATAACTTCTTTATTTTTTAATTTAGGACAAAAAAATTACAAACATTTTTGTAGGCAAAACAATTTGCTACAAATTATGACTTTACAAATTTTTAGTAAGACGCATAGTTTCCGAGATATCGCGAAAAAAGTGTTTTCACCCCTTTTTGACAAAGGTGGCGACCCCACAAATTTGAAGTTAAGATTCAATTGACCCCCACACATCTACCAAAAATAAAATTGTGTAAAATGCAATATTCGGTCTTTAAACTGTAAGATTTCAATGGACTATAAACTACCTAACTTAAAAAATCAAATATATATATATATATATATATATATATATATATATGACGCAGAACGGCCTCGTTCTCACGACATCATCTTTAGTTATTGCAGGTTTAGTGGGCGTCATCAGGATAAAATGCGAGCATAAAACACAATAGCCACGGTTTATATACTTTTAATTTAGATTTGATCAACATTATGACATAGTTTAGACCGATCAGCGGGTTCAGGGCACCCGCTCATACTTTCAGCTTGAATACTTTCTTTAAAACTCTCAAAGGTCCAACTCGACCTGTAGCCACCAACCAAATGTGCCACAAAAACTCCTCAGTCTACCCAAGTAGATATTACTCAAAGTATAGAGGGCGCTGACCCCGCTCAAGACATGCTCTGCTCTCATTGGTCGTTTATTAAATTACAATATTCATAACTTTTATCAGGTTAGAACGATCTTTAAGTTATAGAAACATTTAACAAATCTAATTAAATTACATTAAGAATTTTAGAAGTATTTAAAATGTAAACAAATGATATTGTGCGTTATACATCCAAATAATAATCCATCCAACTATAACTTCCCTCCGACATATATATATATATATATATATATATATATATATATATAACTAATATATAAAAAGGAAAGTTATTCATGAAAAATTGGTCCCAAACCACTATCACGCATCGAGAACGTTCCCGAAAAGAATATTGGATATTCAAGATTTGAAATAAAAAAGTAGCAGTGATCACGAAATACAAAGAGGTTACGTTGGTGATGATCCCATACTCACAGACTGTCTACAACTCTAGATACGCTTGGCCTTAGGAGAGACTTTGCTTCTCTCAGCGTATTCTAGCGACTGTCTAACGGGGAGTGTTCCGAAGAACTGTTTAGAATGGTGCCGTCGTCTTCTTTCTACCATCGCACCACTCGCCATCGGTCGGGAGTTCACCCCCACTTCCTTGAGCCGCTTCGCTCATTTACGCAACGGTTCTGCAGAACGTTCTCTTGCCTACCGTGGGGATTTGGAATGAGCTCCCGGCCGAGGTTTTCCCACTGCGCTACGATATGGAGTTTTTCAAAAAGGGTGTCATAAAATTTCTTCGAGGCCGGCAGCGCGTTGGTGACATCTCTGATGTTGCAAACGTCCATAGGCGACGGTAACCGCTTTCCACCAGGTGGGCCGTCAGCCTGTTTGCTGTACTCCAGCTATAAAAAAGGTGTCAAGTGTCAATGAGTACTGTAAATCAAACTTTAAAAATACTAATAGACACTTGACATCTTTGTCTAATGTGATCACGGCTACTTTATTATTTTAAATAGCCAATGTTTTTTTCGGGAACGTTCCCGATGCGTGATAGTGGTTTGGGACTATTTTTTTATGTATAACTTTCCTTTTTATGTTTAAGTTTTAGTTTTAGTTGTTGTAATATATTTTTTAAGGTAATGGTTCGTTTACTGAAAAGTGGCCGAAACGTCGGAATAATAAAAATCATATAAATTACCGTAGTAGTAGTTTAAGTTAAATTTACTTCATCGTACTAATTTACAATTCAAGTTAAAAGAAATAATTTTAAATTTATCTAAGAGTTAAAATTTTTACGACCACGTAAAGAGTTTCGTGCTCTAATATAAAATATAAAAAAAACTTTTTTCGAATACAAAAGGACTGAATCGCGTAAAATTAATTCTTGGACTTTTTTCGAATCGCAATAAAAAAAACTTTTTTCAATTGTTCCACACGAAGAAGTGAAATAAATCATTACTTTTTATAGATTTCAATCAAGGCCCGCACGTGGAGGGTCGATGGCCTAAGAAAGTCGGTCAGGATTAATTAAAAGAAAATTAAGTCTTAAAATTATAAGACAGAAAATAATTTATTCTCATCCCACGCTCTTTATTATTTACTTTTTATCGCACAGCTGGCACATAAATAAGCAAGCGGCCCAAGTAATAACAAGTACTTACATGCCAAAGTACTTACCACCTTTGCGACACCAGGGGCCCATTTCTGCTATATAAATATCTTGGCATAACGAAAATTTTCCAAATAAAATTCCGTTTCGATAGCGTCAAAAATTCTTATCTATATACGTGAAGCAAAAATACAGCAAAAACTTTGAACCCCTTTTTACCAAAACTGCGCGGACGGAGGAGTATGAAATTTCGCAAACTTATAGTTTATATAGAGAAGGAGTGCAGAATGCTAATTTTGAAGTGAAACTTCTATATAGAGGGGGTCTTATGGAGTTTTGGCTCACGAAAAGATGTCACAGTCACGTGATCACCGTCACTAATTCTTACATTTTTAAACTCGTGATATCTTTCGAATGGAATGTCCGAATTGAATAATTCAAAAAGTTATATAAAGGTATTGAAGCAGTCTTGAATATGAAGTAATTTATTTTGATAAGGATTAATATCAAGATACAAATAAAAAGCCTTTTCTAGCGGCGGCATTTTAATTAATTTTTTATAATAAAAAAAACGCTTATTGTGGCATAACTATAATAGTTAGATATATGTTGTCGCGATACTTTTTGTAAATAATGATGTGTTCTACAAAGTCGTAGTACATTATTTTATTTTCTCATCAATAGTTTTCGCAGCGCACGCAATTTTAGGTATTTTTTTGTACCTTGGATTAAATTACTGGAGTTTTAGTAGTGATCCCTATTTTTTTGTAAATATAATATACCCTATGTCACCCGGGGATAGCGTAGCTTGCCAACAGTGAAAGAATTTTTCAAATCGGTTCAGTAATTTCGGAGCCTCCTCATGCAAGCAAAAACCAATCTTATCTTTCCTCTTTATAATATTAGTCTAGATATTCATAAATATATTTATTATAAAATTAATTAGATATTTGCATATTATAAAAAGCGTAAGATTTTGCGCTGGAAGTTGCTTAATAAAATTGGGAGCTGGGTTGCCCTAAAAAGCGCTATATCTAGCTCCTAAAGCGCTAAATTAGCAGCTCTGGTGAGCCGAGCGCTGGGAAAGTCTCGTAAACGAGAAAGCTAGCGAGAGAGCGAGCGAGGATATACCGCGTCCTCAGACTATCTCATCCCTCTAATACCTAAAATTGCGTTCTGCGCATCGGAAAGTGCGATGTTCCGAGCCGCTATTAATGGAGGCAAACTTAAGTTTGCATCGAACTATAGCTCTACTCTCCACGTGACAAGGCATCACTGCCTCTATTTGTGGTATGTGTAAAAAAAATATAAATAAATAAATAGAGTTTGTTGAGAAAACAAAAATAACAACAAGAAAACTTTGCCAACTGTTCAGTTTTTCGAAAGTCATAACAAAAGTGAACGACAACGAACAACAAAAGTGTTGACGTAAAAAATGGTCGGTGCGTGGGTAGCGTATTACATACACCATTAAAATGTACTTAACCTAACCAAATCATAATTTGCAGTAAACCTGCGAAAAATCGAAATGTGTGCTGGGACATATATTAGAAGTGAAACTTCAACGGACAAGTGGAAAAACGAATCGCAACGGACAAGTGGAAAAACGAATCGCAACGTACAAGTGGAAAACGAATCGCAACGGACAAGTGGAAAATCTTCAACTGACAAGTGATAAAATGAATCGCAACAAAATTTTAACTTGAAGTTTTACGGGCAGATTGTTAATGTACTTGTCCAATTTGAAAACCTGCCCGTAAAACTTCAAGTCAAAATTTTGTTGCGATTCATTTTATCACTTGTCAGTTGAAGATTTTCCACTTGTCCGTTGCGATTCGTTTTCCACTTGTACGTTGCGATTCGTTTTTCCACTTGTCCGTTGCGATTCGTTTTTCCACTTGTCCGTTGAAGTTTCACTTCTAATATATGTCCCAGCACACATTTCGATTTTTCGCAGGTTTACTGCAAATTATGATTTGGTTAGGTTAAGTACATTTTAATGGTGTATGTAATACGCTACCCACGCACCGACCATTTTTTACGTCAACACTTTTGTTGTTCGTTGTCGTTCACTTTTGTTATGACTTTCGAAAAACTGAACAGTTGGCAAAGTTTTCTTGTTGTTATTTTTGTTTTCTCAACAAACTCTATTTATTTATTTATATTTTTTTTACACATACCACAAATAGAGGCAGTGATGCCTTGTCACGTGGAGAGTAGAGCTATAGTTCGATGCAAACTTAAGTTTGCCTCCATTAATAGCGGCTCGGAACATCGCACTTTCCGATGCGCAGAACGCAATTTTAGGTATTAGAGGGATGAGATAGTCTGAGGACGCGGTATATCCTCGCTCGCTCTCTCGCTAGCTTTCTCGTTTACGAGACTTTCCCAGCGCTCGGCTCACCAGAGCTGCTAATTTAGCGCTTTAGGAGCTAGATATAGCGCTTTTTAGGGCAACCCAGCTCCCAATTTTATTAAGCAACTTCCAGCGCAAAATCTTACGCTTTTTATAATATGCAAATATCTAATTAATTTTATAATAAATATATTTATGAATATCTAGACTAATATTATAAAGAGGAAAGATAAGATTGGTTTTTGCTTGCATGAGGAGGCTCCGAAATTACTGAACCGATTTGAAAAATTCTTTCACTGTTGGCAAGCTACGCTATCCCCGGGTGACATAGGGTATATTATATTTACAAAAAAATAGGGATCACTACTAAAACTCCAGTAATTTAATCCAAGGTACAAAAAAATACCTAAAATTGCGTGCGCTGCGAAAACTATTGATGAGAAAATAAAATAATGTACTACGACTTTGTAGAACACATCATTATTTACAAAAAGTATCGCGACAACATATATCTAACTATTATAGTTATGCCACAATAAGCGTTTTTTTTATTATAAAAAATTAATTAAAATGCCGCCGCTAGAAAAGGCTTTTTATTTGTATCTTGATATTAATCCTTATCAAAATAAATTACTTCATATTCAAGACTGCTTCAATACCTTTATATAACTTTTTGAATTATTCAATTCGGACATTCCATTCGAAAGATATCACGAGTTTAAAAATGTAAGAATTAGTGACGGTGATCACGTGACTGTGACATCTTTTCGTGAGCCAAAACTCCATAAGACCCCCTCTATATAGAAGTTTCACTTCAAAATTAGCATTCTGCACTCCTTCTCTATATAAACTATAAGTTTGCGAAATTTCATACTCCTCCGTCCGCGCAGTTTTGGTAAAAAGGGGTTCAAAGTTTTTGCTGTATTTTTGCTTCACGTATATAGATAAGAATTTTTGACGCTATCGAAACGGAATTTTATTTGGAAAATTTTCGTTATGCCAAGATATTTATATAGCAGAAATGGGCCCCTGGTGTCGCAAAGGTGGTAAGTACTTTGGCATGTAAGTACTTGTTATTACTTGGGCCGCTTGCTTATTTATGTGCCAGCTGTGCGATAAAAAGTAAATAATAAAGAGCGTGGGATGAGAATAAATTATTTTCTGTCTTATAATTTTAAGACTTAATTTTCTTTTAATTAATCCTGACCGACTTTCTTAGGCCATCGACCCTCCACGTGCGGGCCTTGATTGAAATCTATAAAAAGTAATGATTTATTTCACTTCTTCGTGTGGAACAATTGAAAAAAGTTTTTTTTATTGCGATTCGAAAAAAGTCCAAGAATTAATTTTACGCGATTCAGTCCTTTTGTATTCGAAAAAAGTTTTTTTTATATTTTATATTAGAGCACGAAACTCTTTACGTGGTCGTAAAAATTTTAACTCTTAGATAAATTTAAAATTATTTCTTTTAACTTGAATTGTAAATTAGTACGATGAAGTAAATTTAACTTAAACTACTACTACGGTAATTTATATGATTTTTATTATTCCGACGTTTCGGCCACTTTTCAGTAAACGAACCATTACCTTAAAAAATATATTACAACAACTAAAACTAAAACTTAAACATAAAAAGGAAAGTTATACATAAAAAAATAGTCCCAAACCACTATCACGCATCGGGAACGTTCCCGAAAAAAACATTGGCTATTTAAAATAATAAAGTAGCCGTGATCACATTAGACAAAGATGTCAAGTGTCTATTAGTATTTTTAAAGTTTGATTTACAGTACTCATTGACACTTGACACCTTTTTTATAGCTGGAGTACAGCAAACAGGCTGACGGCCCACCTGGTGGAAAGCGGTTACCGTCGCCTATGGACGTTTGCAACATCAGAGATGTGAGATGACAAGTGGAAAAACGAATCGCAACGGACAAGTGGAAAAACGAATCGCAACGTACAAGTGGAAAACGAATCGCAACGGACAAGTGGAAAATCTTCAACTGACAAGTGATAAAATGAATCGCAACAAAATTTTAACTTGAAGTTTTACGGGCAGATTGTTAATGTACTTGTCCAATTTGAAAACCTGCCCGTAAAACTTCAAGTCAAAATTTTGTTGCGATTCATTTTATCACTTGTCAGTTGAAGATTTTCCACTTGTCCGTTGCGATTCGTTTTCCACTTGTACGTTGCGATTCGTTTTTCCACTTGTCCGTTGTTTTTTTTAACTATCCATAAAAAATACATTAAATAAATAAAAATGCCATTACACACACTACCTTTATTAACACACACGCATATATAAATTTTTGTTTATTGTTAAAGTCAGTCAAATTAACAGTTTAGACTTGGCGAAATTTGTGATTATAGAAGTATTGTCTTTGACAACAGAACCTTAATAATGGTCAAACTTATAATTTAAACTAACAAACTTGTAATTTTGCAACACCAAAGGTGCTACAAATGCGCTGCTGCTCTCTTAAGGGAGACTGGAACCTAGTTACTAATGCCGGAACACAACTCAAGGTTGTTATGGCGACATAGATGAGGGGTGGTAGCCATCCAGTCGGGCAAATGCCCTACCACCTGGCTATGGGTTGTTTTGTCGCCTCTTACGACAGGCCACCCGGCCGCAGGAAATTGTATTCTTTTTCCGCTCCTGCACAAATAAAAAATATAATTTAAATTAATTATTATAGTCGAATTTCGATCACGGGTTCTACTAAATCCACAATATCTTCTCGAGACCGTTGCGGGGGGATAATAGTAGTAAAAATGGGTGTTACACCAAGAGCAGAAACGGTGTTAGCCAAAGTAAATATTGAAAAGGTATCAAAAGTTTAAGCAATTATTTCGTGAGTTTTCGCTTCTTAAATATTCTTAAGGATAGAGTGGCTTGCCACGAGCACGCCATTGGAATTAACAGAATACCAAAATCCGGCATACCTACGACTAGAGATAGTTATATCAGAATTGCACCCCTGGAGTTAAACCAAAGTAATTCCAGGTGTGTGCACGGATTCGAAGTAAAAAAACGGATATCCCTTACACACGAAACCACTGAAGATAATGGTATAATTTTGTTGGTTTCAGTTGTTGTGTAAATGTCTGTCACATAACAATAAATAAGCACAAATTGGATAGGCTTAGAGGAAGTTTATATCTTACACATATCTTCAAACCAGCTCAATCAATCATTTAAACAATAACAATCACTTTTCAGGGCGACCGCCATTTAGTTTGTTTCAACAACATGTCTCTCTATTTAACACCGCAAACGAATCCGACCGCACAATGGCGGCATCATCGTGAAGTAAATTATAACTGAGGGAGACAGAGATAGATATACATGAATATCAGTATACAAAACGAGAAGGAAATATGTATGCATCAAGAAACTGCACTGAAGTTTAAACATGAGATGGAGTTTTGCATGATTCAAAAATCATTGTTCAGCACTAAATAACAGACAAGAAGGATGGGATAAGGTAGATGGGATAAGGTAGATGGGATAAGGTAGATGGGATAAGGTAGATGGGATAGTAGAATGGAACAGGGGAGAGGGAAGTGGGCTATCGTAATTCTCATTCTACAGTGTATAAGTGTATATTAAACAAGTTGCAATATTTGTAAAAGAAAGTCCCAAATCGTTCCCTAGACGTAACGAACTAAGGACATGGCAACTTAGGATGAAACAGAATAGATTATTGTTCCCCGGCTGCAAATTATCATGACAAAGAAATAAAAATATCGGTAAAGATTATTAACAAACTTCCCGAACACTTCAAATATCTGTCCACAAATATATTCAAACAAAGACTACAAAATAGACTGTGGGAAAAAAAATTTACTCCATCAACGATTTTTTTTGGTAATTGCGACTAAATTTCATTATAATTGATGTTTGAACTCTCTTTATGATTACACTAAGACTAACTAGGCTGTGTAAGCGTATTAATCCCTATTTACTTGACGCGGTAAATAACAATACAAGTTTACTGGCGTGACAATTTAATAACGATTTCATACATGTGGGATGGTGGCTGGCAAGTAAAACAACACTTTATGAGTTTCTGATTATCATCGCGTGCGTCTATTTTCGTTATTTTTATTATTAACACCGTAGGCACAATATTTTAAATAATACTCAGAGCGTCTTTATGCGTCGTGTGTGCGTCGTCCATTCGTCGTCTGTACTCTTCTTTCACTCGTCATCTCTTTCACACTATAGGCTCGCTCGTTCAAAAATATCGTCTTAAGGTGGGTACTGACCGGCGTTACAGGACGTAATATAACGTGTGTGGCCGGCGGATATACGGTGGATGCAATCAGGCCGCAGCTGGAGAAATGGGTCACCCGCACCAGCGGAACCCTGACCTTCAGGACGACGCAGATACTGACCGGACACGGTTATTTCGATCAGTATCTGTTTCGCATTGTGGGCTGCTTGCTTTCTCCGGACTGCCGCCAGTGCAGCGCATCCGATACGGCGTTTCACACGCTTGTCGAGTGCGCTGCATGGACGCCTCAGCGTTTCGAGCTCGAGACGCACGTAGGAGCCGTCGGATCGCTTGGCGACTTGGTAACGGCCATGTTGCACAGCGACGACCGCTGGGAGTCTGCGGTTACTTTCTGTGAGGCAGTAATGTTTCTCAAAGAGGCCGCAGAAAGGGACAGGGAGCGAAGTCCTGCAGCGCGTGATAATGTCTCTACTCGAGGTCGCCGGCCTTCAGCTGGCACCCGGAGAGGCAGGTACGCGCATTACTTCCCTCCCTGAGTTAGGTTCCGGTACGGGGGGCCCTTGCTACTAGGCAACGCAAGGGATTCATCTGCCCCCGTTTCGAAGTGGGGTGTGTTCTCCCAGGGCACACTCCAGGCAATTTATTGCGCTGGATCGTCTGTTGAGTAACTATGTTCTACATCTCAGACTTTCCAACACAAACCAAGCGCAGGGTCGACAGGGAGGAGGGGGTTTTTAGTGGGTATTGAGGTTGCTCGCCCGTGCGGCATCACTCTGAGTCTTCCACACTCCTCTGTGTCACGCCATCGCGGACGGAGCGCAAACAAAGCATACTATTGCTAGCGTTATCGCCCCCGATGGATGCGTGCCGTTTCCTAGTGACGGCCCAGAGAGTGCGTAAATCGGTCAGCATTTTCCCTCGCCTCAAAAAAAAAACGTAATATAACGTGTTACACAACGAGCATTCATGCAGTCAGTACGGGAAAACAAGGCGCTCGCACGCGTGAGTGCTCCACTCCGCTGTCGGTTTTTTGGCGAATCCTTTGAGTGTTAGGCCTGGAATACACATGCTACTAGAAAAGCATGCTTGTTTGCTACTAGGTAGTATGCTCATTTATAGCATGCTCTCCAAGTGTATACATTTGCTCATGAGAGCACATACCTCAGAAGCATACTTATTGCTACCATGCTCCTTTCTAGCATGTTCCCTCAGAGGGTGCCGCCTGTAAAATGCCTGTCCAGTATTTTATAGTGCACACGGGTTCGCGAGCCCGAGGTCCTCGACGCGGCCGCTGTTACTTTCCCTTTGTTCCGTGACAGTGAAGTCCCCCCTTCTCTTCATCCTCGTATCCTCCATCTTTACTCCTTCCCACATACCACTATCCATTCCTGGTTTCCCTATATGGGTTGTGTAGGTCGGGCGGCAGCCGCTACATTTAAAACCAATACTTGCCACATCATTTATGGTTAGTCTTGGTAGTACGTTGGGTATGGCTAGGGCGTCGCCGCTAAAACGACGCGAAGGCACATCGCCCTACACCTGCGACAAGTGGGCAAGGGCTACCGTGTCAAGGGCGGGCACGGCTAACGACGCGAGTCCACACTCAAACTAGGAAACTCCGCTTCGCGACGTGGAATATTGGCACGCTGACCGGACGTGCAAGGGAGTTGGCTGAAGTACTCTCCAGGCGGAGGGTGGCCGTGGCGTTCTTGCAGGAGACTCGGTGGAAAGGCTGCAGATCCCGGTTCATTGGAAATAGTTACAAGCTGATCTATACGGGTGCTCCTGGTGGGGAAAACGGGGTTCCTGTAGTGCTCTCCGAGGTGTTCCAAAACAATATTCTGGAGGTGAAACGCTTCAGCGACAGGCTTATGGTCGTGTCGGTTCTTATCGAAGGGGTTGTGACCCATTCGATAAGTGCCTACGCGCCACAGGCTGGTTGTAGCGACACTGACAGAATGAGGTTTTGGGATCAAATTGGGGATGTGCTGCGTGGCATCCCGTTATCACAGGGGGTCGTTTTGGGTGGTGATCTGAACGGTCATGTGGGTGAGAAGTGGGAGGAATTTGAGCGTGTTCACGGTGGCTTCGGATACGGAAGCCGCAACGCAGAAGGGGAGGACATCCTCCGATTGTGTGCGGCTGCCGATCTTGCCATCGTGAACACGTATTTTTAAAAAGAAATCCGAACACTTAATCAACTACAAGAGCGGGAGGCATGCTACCCAGATCGACTACCTACTCACCAGGAGACACCACATCGGCAAAGTAGACAACTGCAAGGTCATACCCGGAGAGAGTCTCACGGCACAACACCGTCTTCTTGTCATGGATCTCTGCGTAAAACCCAAAGACAAACCCGTTGAGCACTGTCGACACCAAATTAGATGGTGGCTGCTTGATGAAGGCAAATCCCAGGAGTTCGCTTCAGCATCCGTCGAGATGTGTGTCAGAGCTGACAGCGAATTAGTCCAAAGCCACTGGGACATGATCCAGGCAGCCATTATTAAAGCGGCAACGGCAGTGCTGGGTGTGTCTAAGGGTGGACGCAAGTGTGACAAGGAGACTTGGTGGTGGAACGACACAGTCCAGAGGGAGGTTAGGGTGAAGAAAACCCTTTTCAAAAAGTGGCAAGCGTCCAGATCTCCTGAAGATCGCGACGCATACAGGGCCGCAAAACGTGCCACTAAAAGAGCTGTAGCCAGAGCCAGGCGAGACCACTTTCGATCGTTGTACAATAAGTTGGAATCGTCTGAGTAGTAAAATCAAATATCCCAACACAACTTCGTCGTCCGACATCTTGACTGAGAGTGGCTTGCGAATCTGGAGCACGAAACGAGCATGTTACACGGATGGTCCATTACGCCCCGTAAGCCGGTCAGCCCACCTTTTACATTCATCACATCATGCGTCATTCCCACATACATCGTATATATTAATAATGTACGCTGGTACGTGGTGTTTATTATGTTTACAGTTTCTGGGCATACGTGACGCCACAATTGATATAAATAATATTTTTTTTTTCATTATTTTTGTAATGAGTATTTCTTTAAACAATCTTAAAATATTTTCATACTCCTCATAGGCAAAACATGTGACTCTTGTTTCCTTATGTCACCTCAAATTTATATGCCATATTTTAAGAAAATAAATGAACTTTAATCATCGCATGAAACACGGTTAGCTGAAGGCTAACCGTTTCACGACGATATTCT
Organism: Dendrolimus pini; assembly: GCA_949752895.1. Classification (NCBI taxonomy): domain Eukaryota; kingdom Metazoa; phylum Arthropoda; class Insecta; order Lepidoptera; family Lasiocampidae; genus Dendrolimus; species Dendrolimus pini. The sequence goes on along the minus strand of OX457144.1, from coordinate 15,985,910 downwards.
GCGAGAGCAAGGTGTCACACCGATCGGGCCGGCCCTAACAGAGTTGTAGTCAAATTAATGATTCCAGCATTACTCTAACACGTCAGACTAATACTTCTAAAGCTATTCCTATTACAATAGTATAAACGGTAAATGTACTATGGGATCCGGCACAATGTGGACCAATGATCTGTGCAAGGTTACAAATGAGGGCTGGGTTTGCCAAGCGGTGGTCCAGGAAATGTGATGCAAACTTAGGGACGACGTTTGACTATATAATATCACAGTAACATATTGTCACGTATTGCGCTATTCTAATTAAATGCCGTTTATAATGTCACAAACTTTATTAGTAGAACATACACGTAATTTACAATTCTTACAAATACAACAACTCCTTATCGCAAGGCAGTAGACCTTATTAACATAAAAAGTGCAAAGTTGATATGAGATTTCCGGTCTGAATGTACACTCAATAACCCCTCGATAGCAGTTGAAACTCAACTAACTGTAACTTCCCGGAACGGCTTTATATATTCATAAATAGACGACAAACATGTATAAACTCTCCAATGGAATTCTTAAATTTGCAAATCTTTAATGCAACACAACATGAATTCTAAGAACTTACAAACCTGAAGAGTTTGTTTGTTTGATTGATCGCGCTAATCTCGGGAGCTACTGATCTGATTTGAAAAAATCTTTCAGTGTTAGATAGCCCATTTGTCAAATAAGTAAGTCATTATAAACCGTTATATTGTTCACTAGCTGTACCCGCAACGTCGTCCGCGTGATATTTTTTTTAAAACCCTCCGGTTTTGAAACATTCTTCATTGGTGCTCCGCCCCTATTGGTCTTAGCGTGATGATGTACAGCCTATAGCTGTATATGTTTCAAAATCGGGGGGTTTTGATAACAAATTCCACGCGCACGACGTCGCGGGTACAGCTAGTGAACAATATAATGGTTTATAATAACTTACTTACTCTAAGGTCTGCCATAAACACAAAGGGATTAGTCATTAACAATAATTGATTATATTCAATAGATACTTAGAAAATTTGCGCAATCAAATGAAATTGAACAATCAAGACAACCATTAAAAGAATTACAGATAATTTAAACACCAAAGGTAATAAAATACATAGTGTTACAACCTAGGCGCCGTCAAAAACAAATTCACACCTGCATATCTGTAAAAACCCATTTTATTACCTGGTGGAGCCATCTAGCGATGTTGGGTAGATCACAGATAACTTCACTTTATACGACTGCGGCAGCCCACTCGCGTGAAGATGGTGCTTAGACTTTTTTAACATTCGCATACGTGTCGCCGTGATCGCTGCTGTATTTATTGAGCAGGCGCACGTCAATATATAATATCGAATGATCGAATAAACTTTATCTGGTGATATAAAACGACCCTAAATCAAACACATAAAAGCTAATAAGTGTTGCATCAAGTGTAAGGACTGAGATTAGGTTATAAGCCGGCCGGCTCCCCTTTGTGTCCCTGTGTTCCTGGTGCTGGTGTCGTGGCGAAGAAGGTGTGGTGAACTGTTGGTGATCACTGATCTGACAACGTACTTCTGATAAGGTGAGTGGGCATATTTTTTAGCCGCTCCAGTGGTTGTCGTATGGGTTATTATCTTGATTGCCCGGCATCGCGTACTTCAGTATATATCACCATATTTTAATTTTGGGCTTGAACGTTGGTTCCTCATAGCCCGCATACTACGAGTTAGGGCTATTTACACGCCTTAACATTACCTTTCGGCATTTGAACCAATTCTTTTATGATTGCCTTCTTTTGTTTACTTATTTATTGGCATGCGTTTACTAATTATTCTAGAAAACAGTCCATTGTTTGTTGTTGTTGTCCATTACATGTACTCGTTTATGGCCGTTGCGGTCGAATCATTAGCCAGGTGTTACGGCTAATGATAATGTCGACTACAATTCCGGCACATTTTTGTATTCTAAATTCAATTCAAAACCAGGGTCCAATGGAGAGACCAGGCAGTCGAGCGACAACCACGAGGGAAGCGAGACGTGTGTACTACAATCGGAAATCTAATAAGTGACAGACTTTACGCGTGCTATTGAATTACGACCTTCTGCATTACGTTTGGACTTGTTGTGTTCGGTTATATTTGTACCTGTGTTCTACGTGTTTGTTTAGTTCTAATTAACTATAAAATAATGCCAACGGCATTTTAATTCGAATCTCGCGACTCGAAAAGTGTTATAGGTTGTTCGAGTACACCAGTATCCTATCAATAATATACACTTATAAAGTATGTTATAATGTAATAAAATCAAAAAGGTAATGTGTTTGTAAGTCTCGTTAAAAATGCATAGAACTGCTATAAAATTCTTTTTAGAAAATCTTTCAAACGGGAACAAGTATTGAAAACGGGAACAACACTTTAATCGAGGTTATCACACCTTTTCTGGCATAAATAAAAGAAATAAAAGAGCGCTGACACGCCGTTGTCCCCCCCCCCCCCAACAATGTTACAAAGAAAACTTTTAATATTGTAATAAGTTTTTTGTTGTGACCACAATACGCTTTGTTGTTTTATAATAGCTTTTTATTAAATATGATATTGGGGTGGCGTTTTTCGAAATTAATTTTCGGGAAAATGTTCCTGCTTCGATTTATGCTAGCCGTTTTCAGTTAAAGCTGTAAGGTACGTATGTGCTTACCTCTATTAACATTGTTACGAGTGTGAGATTCTAATTAAAATTCCGTTGTAATTACTATAGAATTTATTAGAACTATACAAACACGTATAACACAGGTACAAAAATAACTGGACGCAACCAGTATAAACTGTACTATTCAATAACACGCGCAAAGTCCGTCACTATATAGCTAATCAAATGTACGTCTTGCTCGTATCTTAATCCTTGCTTGACTGCCGATCGCTCCACGGGGCCATTGATGCACCGATACAATATGGCTGCCAGCCCGAATAGATCGGATTTCTTAGAATCAGTTCGATACACCTGCCCAATGATTGCCATAAAACAAGTACAATAACAATAGAATGTTTTTCTTAATTACAAATTTTAAACACAAAGTAAGCAAAAGAAGTTCAAATACGGGAAAGGTAACAAACCACGTTTATGGCAGGCAGGTGTGCATTCACTTATTGTCGGCATGTAACAATATTATTACGGGCGTGCGGGGATACGCACTTAGGATTGGAAGTAAACACCGGGTTTTTTCCAATTTAACGCTTTTATTGACTTACCACAGCCTCTTCACGCACAATTAACGACGCACTATCCCGGCGATGAGATGTTTATTCACAATACCGTCGCCGATATTGCGTAGAATACCTTCTGCTACTGCGGTGCTCACCTCCAAATTTATCACGCGTAGCTCGCTTCTGGATCTCCTCTCAAACTCTTCCTTCACTAAGCTGCCCACTAAACTCGTCACTGTCTTGTATCAAACTTCTTCCCAACTCTCTCGTATCACACTTGTCGCTTCGCTGTCTCCAACTGAACTCCCCGACAGGCGAGCCTTATGCTGCTTATATATAATTAAACCACTCAGAATCTTCTAGAACCCATAATTTCGATCTTCTTTTCGTTATTCTTTTAATTACTGTCTGTCCCTTTCTAAACATCGATCTATCTCTGTTTTTTCCTTCCTGAACCTTCTATTCTACAATTTCGATCTTCATTACGTTATTTATTTTGTTCATCGTCTATCCCTTTCTAAAATGTATCTGCCCTTGACTTTATACTTCTGGTATCTTATACATTTTTCTAAAACTCCTTAAACCTACTAGATCGTTCCACCATCACTTGCCACAATATATGTATCCGTTTCAAAAATGGTACAACGTCTTATAGAAAGAAAAACGTAAATGTTAAATATTTCTTCCAAAGTATAAGAAAACTAGCTTCTGCCCGCAACTTCATCTGCATGGAGTAATTAAAAATAAGTAAGTTAAAGAAACTTCCCGATATTGAAACATTCTTCATTGGTGCTCCACGCCTATTGGTCTTGATGATTTATACCCTATAGCCTTCCTCTATAAATAGGCTATCTAACACTGAAATAATTTTTCAAATCAGATTCAAGCAAACTAACAAACAAACTCTTTAGCTTTATGTATTAGTATAAGATCAGCTAAATCCAGACCCAATTCCCTGAGTTCAGTCTGTTATTAGTTTTTAGTGAAGTCAATCTATGGACGATTTTTCGAGTTTTGCGAACGAAAACATACGGAATCTGAACTTCTGTATATATAAAATCAAAACTATATAAAAATACTCTTCTATTGAAATGCTATACGTATGTAAATGTTTCAAGGTAGTCCATCGTCTTTTTTTGGAAAGTGTATTTTTATTTGCATACTAGGGTATATTTTTTTTTAAATCCTATATGCTTACATTCATATACATTACATTCACATTTGAACTGTGGCACAGAAACCTCATGGGTTTATTCGTGCCGCAGGGAGTCGTGTACAGTATATTTTTATTTTAATAAATAGGAGTAGAGGCGCGTAGGCGTTATCATCATTCTAGTGTTTAGTTCCGATTTGATAATAAAGCGGAGGAGTATCATCATTCTAGTATATGGTTCTCATTTAAGTCCCAGGAATGCACATGATGGTCCGCTTTGGGAATCAGTATATAATCTTTTAAGATTATACTTGATTAATTTATGGTTATTTTCGTACTTGGTTTGCAGGTCCTCTGGGAGATCATTTATAATATTTGGTATCATATATTCCTCGCGCCTTGTCCCATACACATTATTATATTTAGGTATAATGTATTTGCATGTGTCAGATCTCGGTCGCATGTAATTAGGTCTAGTCTTCTGTACTAAGACTTCTGGTTTGTTACATTCAGTTAGTATTGAAAATTTAACCTTGTCAAAGATGCTCATAACTTTACAATATTTGAAAAGTTCTTTATAATTATCTTTATGTTTTGTTTTAATATTCTTAGGTACTATTGTTTTTAATAAACGTAACTGCAGTTTGTAAATATCCATTAGATATGTTTTATATGTTCTACCATAACTACTTAGACCGTAATTAACAACCGAATCTGCTAGGGCTAAGTAAAGAACGCGTAATATTTTATAGGGTAATTTGTATTTTAGTATAGTCATCTTACTTAATACTGATCTCAATTTATTGCAAACATGATCTACATATGGATATGGTAAAGGAGAAACGCACAATTTAAAAACTCTAGAAGAAAGAAGGGGAAGATGTTTGACAATTTGCTACGACACCTTCTTATGCACGTTAATCGCAGGCAAAGTGGAAGCAAGGAGAGGGAAGGGTAGACCAAAGCGAGCATTCATGGATCAAATAAAAGAAAAAGTGGGTGTCGTGTCTTACATACAAGTAAAACAACTGGCCTATAATAAAGAAGAGGCTCCACCGATGAAGCATAGCTATTAAATGATAGATAGATAGACTAGGGTATGACTTATCTTATTATGAGAGCAAGTTTTCACAGAGATTTAAAAATAATATTCACTCACAAAATATTTCGACGGGTCCTTTGAAAACCATCCCATTTTCCAGAACAAAAAGTATACTTTGTTCATACTTGGTATTAAGACTATATACATATTACATTTCAGCAAAATCGATATTGTGGATTTCCGTGAAAGCCTAACAGATAAATAGACAGATGGACTGAGTTGTTTTCGCATTTAATTTGTTACTATATTATAGTATTGTTACGACCGAGGTGTCGACAAAGGCAAATTCACCCGTGCGTCTGTAGAAACACATTGTATTACCTTTTCGGCATTTGGACTTCTTTTGTTTACTTTGTGTTTAAAATTTGTGATTAAAAAAAACAGCCCATTGTGTTTTGTAATCTTTATGGTAGTCATTAGCCAGGTGTGATTCTTGAAAAATTCAGTCCACGCGGTCGAGCAGACATATCGTATTTGTACAGTATAAAGCAATGCCCCAATGGAGGTATAAGGCAGTCGAGCGATAACCACAAGCGGAGCAAGAGTTGTGTACATTCGGTAAACTACTTAGTGACGGACTTTGCGTGTTATTGAATCGTGCTTTACGTTTGGACTGGTTGTGTTCCGTTATATTTGTACCTGTGTTATACGTGTTTGTATACTTCTAATAAATTCTTTAGTAATTCCAACGGCATTTTAATTCGAGTCCTGCAACTAGTAACAGTATTTTTGTCAAGATAATAAGTAATTTATCGTTTTAACTACATAGAAATGATCAGCAATACAACACACTCGAAATAATCTTTACTACCATTGGCGAAATGGTTTTTCAACAAGCGAAATTACAAAAATGACATTCCCAATTGTGCCCATAGGCGCTGGGACAAATAGTCGGAGCTGCGCTGTTACTGCTCTAATTAAATGGCAAAAATCGACGCCACTAGGCCTGACCCAGATGGGACAATCGAGCGAAATGCTCCTGCCAAAGTGCCAAGGGAGGTGGTACATGTCATAAGACAAATCAACATATGCAAAAACTTACAGAAGTATTACACGTCCAGCGCTTTGAGAGAAGCTAATAAAAAAGCCTATACTTCGGTCGCTCTTACAAAAAGTTTCTATTTCGTGAACATATGGTGTAATAACATGATTCATGTTTGGTTCAATATTCATATCATCCCGACAATTTATGGTTATCTAAATTAGCCTAGCACAAAACGTAAGCGCATTATTTGAGCGACCGCACTATGATAAATATAAGACGTGATGTAAAAACATCGTGCCCATCTTGTATCATGACTTGTCCTAAGAGTACAGGCTAGCGACGACCGTACATTGCCATGTCAGTGCTTAACACCCATAGATGAATATTCTTTAGCACAATCATTCCATTAACTAGCATAAATCTATCAATAAGTCATTTAAATCTTACAAAAATCTATCATTGACATCCTTTGTTGGAAAACCTCCCTACGTCATTTGGTTCTTCGTGCCAGATTATGCGGATCGCACATTTCAGGCTGAAATAGGTTATATTTTTATATATTAACCTAGATTGGCATTTGAACGATATTACATTTAATATTAGGTATAAATACAGTCTAAGATGGAGTACGCTTACCTGGAAGATATCTGTGCACGCGACACTTGAAGATATCTAAATTGTATGGTTCAGGAAGAACAGATGACTGAAAGGATTCAACTTCTCAGCGGCATGTTTTATAAAAGTGAAAAAAGAACACTCCTTACCGACAGCGATCTGGATTACGAGTGCATCTCTGATCTATGCATAATATAATAAATCTGTAGAGGTTGAATTTCTGTACAATGAAGAAAAATGCTAAAAACCGAATCAGGGGTATGTAAGAAGTGAAATAGAACTAATTTAGATTTTTTTCAGTTTTTTTGTTTCTCTGTTTATCGGTTTGTCTGTTTGTACCGGCTGATCTTCGAAACGACTGGACCGATTTAAATGAAATTTTGTATGATGGTAGCTTAGATCCCTGGTCAACATATAGAATACTTTTGATACAGAAAAATTAAAGAGTTCCCGGAGGATAGTTGAAAAACCGCACCACGCGGACGAAGTCGCGGGCAGAAGCTAGTTTGTAAATATATTTATTGCAACTTTATAAACCAATCAAACTTGTAAGGAAAGGATAGAAATTGTATCACGAAAGGTATTTAATAATTTATTAAAATATTAAATCATTTTGATACATGCGAAATATTAATACCTGTTAGAGCCATGCTGGAAGCATTAAATTATTATTGATTCCAGCCTTTTCCAATCCCATATCCCATCGCTTCTATCCCATTTGTGTTCCCTGATCCCTCTATGTCATCCCCCTATTCCCCCTCTTTATCCGATTAAAGCTGGCAACCACCTGACTTCGCCCCTGGTGTTGCAAACGTGTATAGGCGACCGTAACAAGTTTCCATGAGCTGTGGACCGCAATTTTTTAATTTCTTTTTTCGCATTAGATTTTTTTAATCAAATAACTCTCACGATGCAAGTTCTGTTCTTTCCTTACAAGTTTGATAGGCTGATGTCTCGATTATATATCATGGTTTTATATATTGCTATAGATAATGCAAATTGTATTTTTTTGGTATCTATTCCATTTGGTATCATTTCCCAGAGACAGTTGCAAGAAACATTTCCAAATTTTAACCTTGCCCTGTCTGTATATATACGAGATTGCAATGTTCGTTAAAATAAACCCCCACCTATTTAAAATAAAACCGCCACGACATGAAAATTTAAGAAAAAGAGAGTCAAATATACTTTATGTTAATAGATATAATACGGAACTGTTGGATAAGAGCGTGTACGAAATGGCACCTGCAATATTTAATAAACTACCAAAACCGTTAAAAACAATACCAATTAATATTTTTAAAACAAGACTGAAGAAATTATTAATAGACAAATCATATTATTCCACAAATGAATTCCTTAACGACAAACTTGAAACAAATATCAATACATAACTAATAATAATATTTTAATTAATGACATTAAATAATTAACAAAGAGATAGAAATAATAAATCAAAAACAGACATCTATATAATTAATAAAAGTAATAAATTTTATTAATTAATTAATAAATATAATAAATACGACTCAATTGGATAAAAGGTATTTAATACAATAAATAACAAACCTGTTTTGTGGTTATATGAAATTGAAAAATCTGCTTCGAATTTATTATATATAATATTTGTGGTTTTACAAGTTTTATTTGGTTTTAGATTTTATACAATTAATATTTGTTGTTGATGTTTAGACGTATGTAGGGCGAGTGACATGAGTGATTTTTAACAATATAGGTAATGTGTTGATGTAATGAGGTTTTATGAAATGAAGATTTGCTTTAGTAGCAAACATATTCCCGAAACACGAGAAATATTTACAAACATAACTTATAGACTACTTGAAAATTAAATGATTAGTGCATCCACATGTTACGTAGTGACGCAGCAATAGCAATGAAAACAAAGAAAATTAAAGGTGCACTTAGTGGCGAGAATTAAAATTAAAAACAACTCAAAGGACCATTAATAAACCAAATTGATATATATAATAAGATGTGGATGTATTTACAGGTAGAAAGGTTAGGTGGCGTTGGTATATAATGGAGACTTGTGTGTCTAATGATATATTTGTTAGCATTGAACTAAATGAGTCTGAGTATGTGGTGATGTGATATTGTGTGATAAGTAAGTGTACGGAGGATGTGTATATGTGTGTTTTTTTGGTTTGGTAAATTGTGTGAAAAAAAGGAGAATAGGTTAGAAGATAGAAGGATAAGGATGAGTGTATTGAACATAAAATGTTTAATCCTTCCTCCGCCACGAGAAGGCTTTCGTTGCTATCTATAGCTACAGTATTTGAGACAAGCCAGCCAAATAATAAGTTAACTATTTGTGGAAATATATTTCTTGGTTATTTGTTTGTCCAGTTACTGCTCTATGAACAACGGATGACATTTCATTATTGTCGTATGGTTGCTGATGGCACGTTGATTTTGAGGGTGTATATAAGGCTGTGGATGTTAGAGGTGCATGGTTACTAGTTGATGACAAAGGTTGAACATTACTATTGGCAATATTTGATGTGATAGATGAATGAAAGATATTGGCTTTCCTGGGTGGACAATCCAGATGCAGTAGAGAATGGTGTCGAAGGCGACATGTGACACATTTGTGCTTTGAACAGTTGTGATTTGCTTTATATAGTTTCAGGCAGTTAAAACAGAGATGGTTATGCTTTACGTACTCGTTTCGTTGTTCAGGAGTAAATTTTAAGAATTCCGGGCATTTGTATATTAGATGGTTTTCTTTGCATAATATACAAATATTTTGATTTTCAATAACTGTTTCCGTATATGAGACTTTTCGTTTGATGGGAGATGACATGTTGTAATCTATACATCTGTCATTGATTAAATCGATAGCTGTCATCCTCGTGATTAAAAATTGCATTAGTTCAGTGAAGGTTGGTAAAGATGTGTCTTTTCGGCTTAATTCCCATGCAGCTCTGAGGGAGTTGTCCAGTTTCTGAGTGACTAGGTAAACTAGAAGTAAATCCCAGCTGTATGTGTCTATATCCATTGCGTTTAGCGAATCTATGCTTTGTTGTAATTTCATAAGAAAGTCTTGAAGGTTGCAGCTAGTTATATGCGGAAAATTTAGAAATGATTTCAAATAATGATTTACGATTATGACTTTATTCTCGTACCTGGTTGTTAATATGTCCCAAGCTTTGGTATAGTTGTCCTCAGTGATAAGTAGGGAGCTTACCAGTGCAGCTGCTTCACCTTTCAGTAATGATTTAAGGTATACTAGTTTCTGTATTGGCGGGATGTTAGCGTCGTCGATGGTAAGCATAAATATGTTCTTGAAGCTAGTCCATTCCTGCAGCTTGCCGTCAAAAGATGGTAGTTCGAGTTGTGGCAGTTTAATGTGATGTATACTTTCCCTATTGTAGTGGGCTATGCGCGGTTGCGAAGCCTCCTGGGTTTCAAGTATACGGCTATACGCTGCCCTGCTGGCGTAGTATATGTCTTCTATTGCTTCCCGATCCTGTTGATGTGCTTGTTCGTCGTCTTCTAATTCTTCTATTGATGATTGAATTTTGTCATATTGATCGAATATTTTTTCCAAATCGTTGTATCTGTTTTGAATTTGTGATATGTCGAAGCTTTCTTGTAAGATGTAGTTGTAGAGTCGAGTAAGTTTTCCTTTTATTGTTGTACGTTTTGTTTTGAATTGTGAAATCGACATTGTGAATATTGACTTTTATTTCGAAAATATAATAATCTGTACTTGCTGGTTTAATCCGGGTCGATTAGGGCCAAATGTTTTGTGGTTATATGAAATTGAAAAATCTGCTTCGAATTTATATATATATTTGTGGTTTTACAAGTTTTATTTGGTTTTAGATTTTATACAATTAATATTTGTTGTTGATGTTTAGACGTATGTAGGGCGAGTGACATGAGTGATTTTTAACAATATAGGTAATGTGTTGATGTAATGAGGTTTTATGAAATGAAGATTTGCTTTAGTAGCAAACAAAACCAATTAAATAATGACGATTAAGATACTGCCTACTTGCACACCAGTGAAACTGGTAAAATGTACTGAACCATGTATCTTTAAGAATAACATCTGTATACAACTACATTTATAATCAAGAATAAAATATTTCATTTCAAAATATTTCATTATACTAATATTATAAAGAGGTCAAGTTTGTGACGTTGTAGGGGTAATCTCTGGATCTTCTAAACCGATTTTGAAAATTCTTTCACCATTGGAAAGCTACATTATGTCTGAGTGACATAGGGTATATTTGATTGTGATTAATAATAGGAAATTTTTTTTTTTTTCTGATGTCCAGCGAAGTGGGCACGGATCAGCTAGTTTAAAAATAAATATATGTTTTTCATATAAAAAAATATACATTAATCGCTATCTCTTAAGGCTAGGACCAAACCGTAAAGCGAAAAGTGCAGTGGCAGCAATACGAATCGAGTAAGAGCCTAATTAGCTGCGTTTTATTGTGTTGCTAATGGTTGGCGAATACAACGCAGCGGCAATTCAACATCCACTCCAGTAACAATAAAATTCAATTATTTTGTAAAATGAATGAAAAATAAGAAGAAAAATTGGGTTGTTAAAGAATACCTTTTTTTATTACGAAGCCGTCAAATAGGCTGACAGCCCGTCTGGTGAAAGGTGGTTACCGTCGCCTACAGACATTTTCAATACTAAGGGCCAAGCCAACGCGTTGCGAACCTTTAGGGCGGGATAGAAGGCACAGGTTAAAGAGGATGGACGGTCTCTGTGGTTGACTAGGTTAAACCTTTGCTGGCCGACCTCACCATAACGCAGAGGTTCCAGATTCGAGCCCTGACACTACCAATATATATACATGCTGCTCTGAAAAGTTTCCGATCTAACAAAGATCCACGACATCCTCTTCAAGACAGCCTCTTCATTTGACGCAAATCTCCGAGTGCAATTTTTAGATGAGGGAACAGAAAAGAAGTCGCTTGGAGCTATGCGATTAAAAGAAATCCATGACTATCCCAAAAAGCAGTCGCCATCACTTTCCCAGCCGAAAATACAGTATTTGGTTTTTTTGGAGCCGGTTCTCCCTTCACAGTCCACTGTTTGGACTGTATTTTTGTTTCGAGCATATACTGGTGTATCCAAGTTTCATCTAAAGTAATTAATCGGTGCCAAAACGCGAATTTGTTGTGCTTAAACTACGCCAACAGAGCATTGGAAATGTTCATTCGAAAACGTTTTTGGTCTAACGTGAGCAAACGCGGCACCCAATGCGCGTGGACAGCTTTCTCGTGTGTGCTCTAAATGTTGATTTAATATGTAACAAACACGTTCTTTTGACATGTCCATAACCTCTACTATCTCTGTCACTTTCATTCGGCGGTCATCTAGAACCATTTGGTGAACTTTGGCGATGTTTTCGTCGATAGTTGCAGTTTTTGGACGTCTCGAACGTTCATCGTCTCCCAAGTTCTTACAGCCACGTTTATATTCAGCTGCCTAAAATTTCACAATTGTAAATTATGGTGCAGAGTCCCCATACAGAGAATTCAACTCATCTTTGAATGAAAACAAATTAAATGACGATACTCGATTTTGTCCATTTTCATACATCAACTCACTCAAACGACTGTTACTTAACAACTGCGCGTCCAAAATGGCTGAAACTTTGGTGAGTAACTGTCAATAGATGAACAACGAAATTCACTAGCATTTATTTAAAAGTGCTGCTATCTTCATGTTGAGGTCTTAAACTTTTCAAACCACCCTAGTATATATTGTTGTTGATAAAAATATTTCGACTCTATCAATATCATAATCATTATCAGCTACGTTTCAAAACTTTAAATCTCTTCAATAAATAGATGTGTCTCCGAAACACGTTTTAATGTAGTTAGGTTAAAATATTAAGTCAATTCATTAATAACATCTGTATTTCAACCTGAACTTACTGCCCCAGTTTTAAACTTTCACTTTTGTTCTGAAACAGACTCTATATTCAAGCTTAAATAAAAAACGACTTTTAAGACTCAGGTGTGAGTGAAGTTACGTTTATAGCTGTTATGGTTTGTTTTTCGAGGTTGGTAAAAGGGATCAGTGGGAAATGTAGCCAGTATAAATATCCATTATTGGAACTTTTTAACAATTCGTGATGAAATCCAAGAGGAAATATTATTTATTCTGCAATAATATAAAACACAAGGACTTTTTGGTCAAATAAATGTAACGAGTTGAAATGTGGATACACACGCACACACACATACACACACACACACACGCACATACACACACGCATACACACACATTAATCTATTTAATAATTGTTACTGTTTTCCTATCTTAGTTAGCTTATTCATCTTGTTCCGTCCTTGCCTATAACAAGTAGGTAAAACATCGCTCCACTGATTTTGTTGACTACCCTCTTTCTGTGTGAGGCAATGGCCAATGCACAGCAGGGTAAGGGCAGCCAGCCATTTTGGAAATTAATTCGCTGTCAACGTTCAACAACATCGCGCCGTGCGCTCATCTGTTGTATATAGTTATTTACTGGCCGTGCCAATAACATTTAAAGACCAAATCTATGTACAGTGGTAGTTCTAAAGTCAAACATAGTGGCTCTGTTCCCGAGTTCCCGAGTGCAACCTGAACCGAGCCAGGAGAGGGCTGATCTCCAGGTTGGTGGAGCTTATGCTTTTAAAGTGCAAGGATTTAGATCATATCTCTCCCATACAGTCCATAACAATCGAACCAATTAACTACTCCTGGGCTAGATCGCCCTACACATCTTAATATTAAGAATCCTTTATTCTTGGTAGCCATGGAGTCGAGCGCTGATGACCTGTTACAAAGATTTCTTGTATATCTATTTCAGGCACCGGTGTCTAATACTCGGTCTCTTGTAAGTTTGTTGAGTAGAGAAAAATTAATAAAGTTTTATTATAATTCTTTGAAGACCACGGGTGAGTGGTCGCACTGATGGCCTGTAATCCAGGTCTGCACAGATCTACAATGGATACTATTCTCACACAACAGGTCTTATATTACTTGTAAATTGTTTTGTAAAAAATAAATAAAGTTTCTATTTCTTTCCTTACCCCAACTTCCCTATCCCATCTCCCTAATACATTGTCTTATGCGATTGTAGTACTAGTGACCTATAATACAGATCTGGATTTATAAAAGGCACCATTGTCACACAACAGGTCTTATATTACTTGTAAATTGTCGTGTGAAAAAATAAATAAAGTTTCTATTTCTTTCCTTACCCCAACTTCCCTATCCCATCTCCCTAATACATTGTCTTATGCGATTGTAGTACTAGTGACCTATAATACAGATCTGGATTTATAAAAGGCACCATTGTCACACAACAGGTCTTATATAACTTGTAAATGGTCGTGTGGAAAATATAAAAAATTGTAAATTGTCGTGTGAAAAAGTAAATAAAGTTTCTTTTTATTCCACTACTCCATCTCTCCTATTAAATTTTCCTACGCTATTGGAGTACTGGTGACATGTAATACAGATCTGGAGTTATAACAGGCACCAGTGTCACGCAACAGGTCTTATATTACTTGTAAATTGTCGTGTGAAAAAATAAATAAAGTTTCTTTTTATTCCACTACTCCATCTCTCCTATTAAATTTTCCTATGCTATTGGAGTACTGGTGACATGTAATACAGATCTGGAGTTATAATAGGCACCAGTGTCACGCAACAGGTCTTATATTACTTGTAAATTGTCCTATGAAAAAATAAATAAAGTTTCTATTTCTTCCCTTAGCCTATCTTCCCTATCCCATCTCCCTATTACATTGTTCTATGCCATCCCTTTATATCATCCTCTGGTTGCTATTTTAGAGGCTGGCAATAAGTTGGCCTCGCCCTTAGTTTTGCAAAAGTCTATCGGTGTCGGTAACCACTCTCCATAACGTGGGCCATTTGCCTGTTTACCAACTTCACAATATAAAAAGCAAATAATATATGTGTGTATTTAACACACAGCAGAAATGTAACTTCAGATGATATACAGGTAAATATAATTATATTTACAATGTTTAGTAGACAAGAGTGAGGAGGCTACATAAACTAAAAAACTACCAAATCCACCAAATCTACCAAGACTAGCAAATCTACCAAAACTAGCAAAATGGCAAATCACAAAAAAAAACAAGGAATTTAGTGTTAGAGTTCAAGTGACAACGATTGTAAAGAAGTTCCACTTCGAAAATCTAAAACATTTCAAATACTCCTAAAGTTCCCTTTCTTATATCGCTCTTTCTTATCATTTCGTGTTGTCGCGAGGAACGGAAGTATATTTCACGGTTGTTGTTTTCGTTGTATAAAACTTAAGCATTAGCGGCCATTGTTCTTGAAGTAGTTCCTTGGAAAACTTACTAGGTCACCGCTATTAGTGCTGTAGTTTTTGTAAATTATGCAAAATGTAGTTTCCATTTACTTTTAATTGTTTAGTCAACAAAAGGGACTTGAAAGCACGCATACTTATAAAAAATATGATGTATAATTTCTTGTATAACCATGTACCAGCTGTCGTTTAATTAGGATTCCGTAGTTATTATAGTAGAAACGTAACTCTAAAAAAGTAATTAATTAATATGTTTTATTGTGTGGTAAAAAATACACTTAATATAAAAACTATAGGCCTTTTCGCTATTAGCGATTTCTTCTAGATTTCCTTTGGATGAACAAATAGATAGAAGTGTGTGAGTGCGTGCGTGCGTGCGTGTGTTTTGCTCGCTCTGTTAGGTGATTTAGGTGGGAATATGAGATTGAGCACGCACGTACCTGATTAATAGGCATGAAATGCAACTGCTCCTCACTTTCACTTCAGTTCACTTCTTATATGTTTATAGTATTTCACTTACGTGTAGGTATGTATTTTATTGAAGTGAAACTTCTTTATCGGCGTTGGAAAAAATTTACCGTCACATTTTTCGATTACGCGTCACGTCACATTTTTATACGAGTTGTTGATAGATGGATTGTAAGACGAGCATTATTTCTTTACTTTATTGTGTTTTAATTAATATACGAGTTTGATGATCTATAAATCATTTATTTAGTATCCTATGTATGTATATATATATATATATATATATATATAGGTCATAAAGAAGTTTCACTTCTTACGTGTACACTAGTACACGCACACATGTTTTTTTATTTTTTTTATTTCATATTTGCGTTGTGGAGCGGGTTATATATAAATTACCAGGTGTCCCGGCAGACATCGTCCTGCCCACAAAAGCTTCATTCGATATGCCGACAGCAGCGCCACCTACCGGGTCCAATTGTGAACCAACTCAGAGCCCTTCTTTGGCTCATGCACAACAACTTTGCTAAAGATCATCACCTGATCAAAAGTATAGTTTGCGATTCTATAAAGGATATACAGACATACATTCATTTTTATATATGAAAGATACACTTTTATGATGTGTTGCGGGCGCTATATATTTTATGTTAAATTATGTTATTTTATTTACAAGGCGGAGCGATTTTAATTAAATCTTATTGCTGAGAATGGACGACTGACGTGCGTGCAAAAGGGGAAGGTGGCGTCAGATTTGAAGGAAGAACTTAAATACTGTGAAGAAAAGATCATATAAGTCCGAGTCAAAGGTTACATGTCGGTACCACTAGGTATAATAAAGCTAATTTCATGAAAGCGCTTAATTCCTAACACCGTTAGAAAGACACAACAACAAGTGAACTTTAACAAGATTGTTGCCTTTTCACTCAAGCAAAGTCGATATATATCACTTGTCGGCAAGTAAACCCAATAATCTCGGCAAACAAAGCATTCCCCCAAATCCGGCAACATTAGAGCGTGGGGGAAATTAATTTGTATTATTTTACCGACTTTGCTTCGTATTACGAAACCTCGTTAATGATTGCAGGAATACAATTATAATGGGTAAAAGTAATTTACTGAAGCTTGGAGGTATATTATCACGTTTTCATCAAAAGGCTTAAGTACTTCTGTATAAATACCACTTTACATTAAGCACAATTTATTTACATTTAAATATGAAAGCGAGTAATACCGGAATACAATATCCGTAGGAGATTCAAGGTAACCGACAAAGATCGCGAAATTAAGTTGAAGTGGCAGTGGGCCGGTCACGTGGCCGATGGAGCAAAGGAGTCCTGGAGTGGAGACCGCGTCTCGGTAAACGTAGTGTCGGACGCCCTCCAGCCCGATGGACCGATGACCTATGCAAGGTCACCGGTAGGCGCTGGATGAGGATATCGGGGGACCAGGATGGGTGGCGCCATCTTGGGGAGGCCTACGCCCAGTAGTGGACTTTAAATGGCGAACGACGACTGTAATACAACTCAAGGTTGTTATGGTGGCATACTCTAGATTAGAAGTGGTAGCCCAATGCCCTACCATCTAGCTGAGGGGTGTTTTGTCGCGTCTTACGACAGACCGCCCCGCCGCAAGAAATTGTATTCTTACCCCGTTCCTGCACGGATATTTTTTTTTATTAAGCTTAATAAAACTTTAACAATACTTATTGACACTTGACATCTTTGTCTTCTGTGATCACGGCTACTGAAATTGGCCGAAACGTCGGAATAATATAAATCAAATCAATTACCGCACTTAAGATAGTTAACAGGTAGTTTTGTTATACCAATACATATTCTATATGACCGGAATTTGCGTTAAGACATTCAAATAAACTGTTCCCTACACATTGCATATACTCGCGATGGTGGAATATACTATAATATTCCACGTTAACCTACTTAAAGGATTTATTTCGGAAGGATCCGGGTTCGATTCCTTGTATAG
Organism: Dendrolimus pini; assembly: GCA_949752895.1. Classification (NCBI taxonomy): domain Eukaryota; kingdom Metazoa; phylum Arthropoda; class Insecta; order Lepidoptera; family Lasiocampidae; genus Dendrolimus; species Dendrolimus pini. Next base: position 15,968,056 of record OX457144.1, on the reverse strand, counting down.
TAAATTTCGGAAACGTATTTTCTCCGTTATTTACCATGGTCTGGGTGTCTGGGATCGGCCCCAGAATGGTCCGTTGTATATTACCCATAACACAAGCGTAACTTGCTTAATTTGGGTATATACAATATGTGTGTTTGTCTGCCGATTATTTATTTATTTATCCGTGCAAAAAGGGAGAACGAATATAATATCCTGCGGCTGGGTGGCCACTCTTAAGAGACGAAAAACCATTCACAGGCAGGAGGTACAGTATTTGCTCGTCTGGATGGCTACCACCCTGTAGATCTAGAGTGTGCCGCCATAACAACCTTGAGTTGTGTTCCGGTATTAGTGACCAGGCTCCAGTCTTCTTTAAGAGGCAGCAGTGCGTTTGTAGCAACATTGATGTTGTAAATGTCCATAGGCGATGGTAACCGCTTTCCATCAGGTGGACCACCAGCCTGTATGCTGAACTCATGCAATAAAAAAAAATCCAGCATACTCAAGTACTTTAGTAGCAGAAGACAAAGAGACAAGCGGACTTCGAATTTAACACGCATATGGTGATGAATTTTTCATTTCTTAAAGCTTGGTTATATAATAAGCGTACAACGTAGTAACTCACCGTGGCAAGTAAGTAAATTTCCCAAAGTATCAGCCATCTCGCAACATAAAGCACATCCGCCGAATTCGCCCATAAGATAAAGGTTACGAGAGCAAATTCTGTTGTTTCATAAATTTTCAATTTCATACCGCTGCGGTGCTTTCCTTCGGCATCGTATTAGTGAGGCCCGAGTTAAAAGCGGAAAGCGATTTTGGTGAAAACATGATTTAAATACTATTTCCTAGGTATATTCGACACTTAGATATTTATTTATTCAAATAAGCTTTTTTAAAAACGTTTATAAATACAAACTTTTGAGATCCTCGATATCATGTAGCAGCAGAGTGCTAGCCAAGACAAATAAAACGAGCCCAAACACGACGGGTTTATCTTGTTTAGTACAGGAGTTCCTATGGCCACCTTCCCACTCCATCACCAGATCAGCTCCATGGTACTATATTATTGCAGTGTCACGCGATATACATATGCTGGTAAAATTTCAGGTCAATCGGAAACTGGAAAGTTGGTCAAATTTAACCTGCAAGATTCCACCCGAACTTACATACATAAATCCATTGCAAGTTAAATAAAAGCTTGTAAAAAGAATGTGAAATATCGTTTTAGTGACAACTGTGTCAGATTACGGTAATTTTTATGCACCTGAACAACAAGAATCCCTTTTCCGGCAATTCTTCCGGCAGGGATCCGGGATCAAATATTAATCACACATTTTATTTCGTAAAATTAGCTACCAATCAGTGAAAAAACGAGATTGGAATTAATTTTTATTATCTGACCATTTGTTATCATTTTCAGAAAATTTCCCCCGGGATTCCCAGGATAAAAGTATCGCAGAGTAAAATCTAAGAATGTGCTGTTGATCAGTGAAAACCGCATCGAAAGCGGCCTAATACTTGTAACAATCAATTTCTATGATGGAATGTTTATTTATTCATAAATAATAATAGTATTTTTATTAAATTTATATTAAAAATAAATAGAATAGAAGAGAATAGAAAACACTTAAGTGTTAACCAAAATACAGAATTACAGAATAAATAATTACAATAATTAAAGGCAAAACAAAAGGCGGCCTTATCGCTTAAAGCGACCTCTTCAGGCAATCTGGCTGAGAAGACACTTTTAACAACTTATGTCTAGTTATAAATTAAATTAAAAACAAGTAAAATAAAAATTTAAAAACTTCGTTTAAAAAAACCGACTTCAAAAACTAAAAAACTAAAATGTATAAAATAACTTATTTCTAAAGCTATTATTATTAATATATATTATCTAAAACATCTTAAAGTCGGTGCTTAGTAATTTTCAAAATATAGTAATTTTTATGTTTTGCTTTGCACCGACTTCAAGATGTGTTAGATAATAAATTTTATTTGTTACTTTTTAGTGTCTAGCTATGTATGGGTGGACCTACAAATGGTGCCGCGCTTCTTAAAAAATATAGGTCCCAAGAACCCGGAACAAAAAAAATTTCGTAAAATGAAAACTACTGGGCTAAACTATGTCAAATTTTTAGGGGACCACATGGCAGCTATTCTGCGTCGAACAAAAAAAGAATCACGTAAATCGAATCATAAATCTCAGAGTAATTGGTGTACATATGGAACGGAGTGAAAATTATTTTCATAAAAAATGTTCATAAAATGAAAACTACTAGGCCAAACTATGTCAATTTTTTAGGGGACCACATGGCAGCTATTCTGCGTTGAACAAAAAAAGAATCACGTAAATCGGATCATAAATGACGGAGTAATCGGCGAACATATGGAACGGAGTGAAAATTATTTCCATGAAAAATGTCCATAAAATGAAAACTACTGAGCCAAACTATGTAAAATTTTTAGGGGACCAATTGGAAGCTATTCCGCGTCGAACAAAAAAAGAATCACGCAAATCGGATCATAAATGACGGAGTAATCGGCGAACATACATAAAAAAAAGCAACAAAAAAAAAAAAAAAAAGATTCCGACGAATTGAGAACCTCCTCCTTTTTTCGAAGTCGGTTAAAAAAAGAAAGAATAGTACAATGTGGACAGTAAACAGCTAACTTAAGAAAGACGAATAGAAAGATATATATTTCATTATGAACTAAGGTAATAGTTTTTGACAGATTTTTTAAATATGGTGAGTGACATCTAGGTGTGGAGTTCCAAAGGCAGACAGCCTCCACAATACTACTATTCCAAAATGGAAAAACCGTCACAGACTGAAATAGTTTAATAGAAAGTGACAAAACAAATAATTTTCAAGGTAGGGTTCCTCCGATCGGACAGTGAATCAGGACGAGCACTCATCACAAGGTAAACCACCTTATTCTACTCAAAACCTTACCAAAGATATATTATGTATTTCGATTGGTGCCGGTACCAGGTTCCATACAATGGTGCCCATCATACTTTATCATTTCTAAGGGCGTGTGGGAGACTCTTGACGGCCAGTCTCATTCTGTCTACAAAACGTACATCAACGAGCATGATCTAATGCACTATAATCGGCAGTTGTTACCGTCGTAAGTGTAACAATAATTCGCTTATACTTTAGACCGCGCCATACGAAATCAAGAAAGAAGCACCAACTGGGTATAACCTGTGCAATGGCTGAAATTTCCTGGCTATCCCATTCCAACACCTGATATTAGAGCATAAATCTTACTGAGAATACATTTTGGAAAGGAGATTTTGGAATAATTTTGGGAAGTACTGGCAATTGCCGTCATGAGTGGTCACACAGTTTTTTAAAAATATAGAGCTTAGAGTTAGTTTGGTTTTTAAATTATTACTATGGTCTTTTTAACACGTTCCAGCAGAGTGAAGTATAGAGTCAGTGCCAGTTGACCCCGAAGTCCGGTCTTCGTTATTTCCTGCGGCCGAGCGGCCTGTCATAAGAGGCGACAAAACAACCCACAGCCAGGTGGTCGGGCATTTTCCCGACTGGATGACTACCATCCCTGTTGTAAAATATGTCGCCATAACAATCTTGGGTTGTGTTCCGGCATTAGTCACCTGGTTCCAGTCGCCCTTAAGAGAGTAGCAACGTATTTGTAGCACCTTTGGTGTTCCAAATGTCTATAGACAGCGCGGCGGTGATAAATCTAAATCAGGTGGGCCGTCTGCTTCTTTGCGAGCTTTAGACAATAAAACAAATATTTCTGAAAATGAAACAGTACGACATGTTAACCACGTCTCAAAATTGGGTGCCCAAAAAAATTAGGTCGAATGTAGACAATCCTGCATCAACCGGCGCGTTCCACGACAGTGATATTCACGTCACGTCTATGGACGATCTCGTTCCATTACGTCCCGTTGGGAAATTGCGCGACAGGTGTATAAACAACTCAATTGTACACCCCGCCTTACTCGTATGTGTTCCATTTATAATCAGTAATTTATGTTAGTGCTTAAGCAACTTTTTCTGTATGATAGGAATGTTGTGCTTGCTTCTAAAACAACGAGAACGTTGTGTCCTACTAAAAATGACTCAAAGAAATGTATGTACGCGCATAACTTGAGAACGATCAATCAATCATTTGTTTGCTCAATAACATGGTGTATACATAGATCATATTGTTACGGGCTACACAGGACTCGAATTAAAATGTCGTTGGAATTACTATAGAGTTTATTAGAACTGTTTATACACGTACAAAACAGGTAACAAATATAACTGGATACAACCAGTATACACTGCACGATTTACGGCTATTTAATTCGAGTCCTGCAACTCGTAACAATATAATAATAGTAAATAAAAATACACATACATATTTATATACAAATATATGTACATAGAGTTACATACACATACATAAATTACTGTTTTCAAATTTAGATAGTGGTCTTTGAGAAGTTTATTAAAAGATGTAAGTGACTTTGCACTTCTGATGCGCATTGGTAATGCATTCCCCAACGTTACAGCGTGCACAGAAAAAGATTTCAAGACAAGCTTGATACTGTCCTTTCTCCTATAAATGAGAGATCCCAATATTGGGACGTGTACAAGTTGTTAGTATTATTGTCAATCATACTTCACAAAGTGAAACTGTACTAGATACCATTTTCAAACAATTCTAAGAAATAATTCTTCAAAATCCATTTATTATTATAATTGATTCCCGTTCTTGTCATTTGAATGATTAATTGGTTGAAATTGATACAAGTTATTATCGTTAAAGTTTGAACCGACATCAATTACCTTAGGTGATGGTTTATTACAAACGCCGAAATCTTCGTACGGCGTGATGCTGTACGCGATAAACGAATGTTCTACAAATCTGCGAACTGCAACCTAGCAGATACAGAAACATGCTCTAATGTGTACCCAGGAAATGAGCGGCCTTTGGCTACGTACTCATCAGCGAGCTGTTACCATAAACGCATAGTGCTCTGGTGTGTACGCGTGAAAAGATCTTCACTTGCGACATCAAACGAGCCGCCTTTGACTGCGTACTCATTAGCGAGCTGTAACCGCAACCGCATAGTGCTCTAGTGTGTACGCGTGAAAAGATCTTCACTTGCGACATCAAACGAGCCGCCTTTGACCGCGTACTCATCAGCGAGCTGTAACCGTAACCCCATAGTGCTCTAGCGTGTACGCGTGAAAAGATCTTCACTTGCGACATCAAACGAGCCGCCTTTGACTGCGTACTCATCAGCGAGCTGTAACCGTAACCCCATAGTGCTCTAGCGTGTACGCGTGAAAAGATCTTCACTTGCGACATCAAACGAGCCGCCTTTGACTGCGTACTCATCAGCGAGCTGTTACCATAAACGCATAGTGCTCTGGTGTGTACGCGTGAAAAGATCTTCACTTGCGACATCAAACGAGCCGCCTTTGACTGCGTACTCATTAGCGAGCTGTAACCGCAACCGCATAGTGCTCTAGTGTGTACGCGTGAAAAGATCTTCACTTGCGACATCAAACGAGCCGCCTTTGACCGCGTACTCATCAGCGAGCTGTAACCGTAACCCCATAGTGCTCTAGCGTGTACGCGTGAAAAGATCTTCACTTGCGACATCAAACGAGCCGCCTTTGACTGCGTACTCATTAGCGAGCTGTAACCGCAACCGCATAGTGCTCTAGTGTGTACGCGTGAAAAGATCTTCACTTGCGACATCAAACGAGCCGCCTTTGACCGCGTACTCATCAGCGAGCTGTAACCGTAACCCCATAGTGCTCTAGCGTGTACGCGTGAAAAGATCTTCACTTGCGACATCAAACGAGCCGCCTTTGACTGCGTACTCATCAGCGAGCTGTAACCGTAACCCCATAGTGCTCTAGCGTGTACGCGTGAAAAGATCTTCACTTGCGACATCAAACGAGCCGCCTTTGACCGCGTACTCATCAGCGAGCTGTAACCGTAACCCCATAGTGCTCTAGCGTGTACGCGTGAAAAGATCTTCACTTGCGACATCAAACGAGCCGCCTTTGACTGCGTACTCATCAGCGAGCTGTTACCATAAACGCATAGTGCTCTGGTGTGTACGCGTGAAAAGATCTTCACTTGCGACATCAAACGAGCCGCCTTTGACTGCGTACTCATTAGCGAGCTGTAACCGCAACCGCATAGTGCTCTAGTGTGTACGCGTGAAAAGATCTTCACTTGCGACATCAAACGAGCCGCCTTTGACCGCGTACTCATCAGCGAGCTGTAACCGTAACCCCATAGTGCTCTAGCGTGTACGCGTGAAAAGATCTTCACTTGCGACATCAAACGAGCCGCCTTTGACTGCGTACTCATTAGCGAGCTGTAACCGCAACCGCATAGTGCTCTAGTGTGTACGCGTGAAAAGATCTTCACTTGCGACATCAAACGAGCCGCCTTTGACCGCGTACTCATCAGCGAGCTGTAACCGTAACCCCATAGTGCTCTAGCGTGTACGCGTGAAAAGATCTTCACTTGCGACATCAAACGAGCCGCCTTTGACTGCGTACTCATTAGCGAGCTGTAACCGCAACCGCATAGTGCTCTAGTGTGTACGCGTGAAAAGATCTTCACTTGCGACATCAAACGAGCCGCCTTTGACTGCGTACTCATCAGCGAGCTGTAACCGTAACCCCATAGTGCTCTAGCGTGTACGCGTGAAAAGATCTTCACTCGTGACATCCAACGGGTCGTCTTTGGCCATGTACTGATCAGCGAGCTGTAACCGTAACCAACACGATGCAGTAACGAGGTTCTGACTGTGGCTCGCCAGGGAGGCCCTCGATCTCAACCTAGCTCCAGTAAATGATGGAGAGCACCTCCTGCATAGTGACGCCTCCGACCCTATTAATCAATTTGACCAGTACTAAGCCAACTTTTCTATTTCTGATGTACGAATGTTTAAATTGATGCACTTCGAATGTGGCTCAGTGTGACTTGACCCTAAAAAGTGAAGTTAAAAGCTTTCTATTATATACAGAGTTCGACTTGAACATAATTTAAAAGCGACTTTTCAGGTCAATTGTTTTACGGCCATGTTTTTGTTTGAGACCGACCTTGGTTTGTTAAGTCCGTGGTCACATCCCAGGGGGTCATTCGTGCGTATTTAATTTAACGACTGACTAAAAATACTGCCTAGTTAACATAACAATTAATTTAATTACTTTGTATCCGTGTAAATACAGCTTATTTGTTTTAAACGACACTTTTTGATAATCTACTCGTATATCTAAACTAATATGATAAAGACGAAAGACTTGTATTTTTATGTTTTTGTATGTTTGTAACTAATAAACACAAAAACAACTGGATCGATTTACAAAATTCTTTCACCATTTGAATGCTACATTATCCCTGAGTAATATAGACTATATTACTAGAAGGATACCTACTAAAAATTCAATAATATAACCCAAGGTGTGAAAAAATTAACGATAAAATGTCTTTCCTCGCATGCACTGCGGAAACTATTGAGGATAGAACAATAAAATCTTCTACAATATTGAAGAAAATGTCAATATCTACAATAGACTGTACAATACTTAATGTCTAACTATTGTAGTTATGTCACTATAAATACTTTTTACATTTTAAAAGTTGATGGAAATGGCGACACAAATCAGACATTATCTGTTGGAAGTCTATGATCACACTAAGACTAACTAGAATGTGTAAGCGTATATATAATAACGTCTCCCGGGATCGTTTCGATCCGTCTCAACTTAGGGAAATGTAAAGAACCTGTTTATCAAATGAAATATACAGAAGAGTGTTGTGTAATAAACGTCACTTCAGTGTGCTAATAACTGGCTTTTACTTCGCACGCATCCCGCTCTCGAACGTAACAGTGACGATGAGTTAACTTACCCGCATCACGAAAAATAGTTATGGCTCAATTCGAAATTCTTACCAGTTTTGACCATATTTCGCATTCTTTGCCTATATAAAGGCAGATTAAATCAGTAGTTTATCGCGACTGATGTGAAAAAAGATGTCAAAAACAGGGCCGTGATTCTTAGCGCACTCAGCGACGGCATATAAAAGCTCGCATTAGATTTGGCTTTACCGAAGGATTTGCAGCAAGTGCCTTATCAACAAACAGTCAATTTGTTGGACAACTATTTCATACCGAAGAGGATAGGATTCGGGGATCGTTACAATTTTTATACGGCCGTGCAAAACGACTATGAATCGTTTGCACAGTTGGGCTGTCAGCCTGTCTGCAGTGCTTTAGCAATAAAAAGACATATTATGAAAAGTATCAAAATAAAGTAAGACTGCATGTTGTCTGAAAACTACCACCACATCTGGTCATGTGTGTTAACTATTGCGGAGAGAGAGCACCCCCTGACCCGCCCACCGGAGCACACCTACTCTCCACGCCCGCATACCGCCGACGCCCATAGTTCGCACAATTAGCAGCTAGGCATCGGACTGTACGCGGGATATAGGAGCGGCCTTGTAGGCAAAATCGACACAATTGACGACTTACCACTCTCTCTATCGACTCTCTCGCACAATTTGTCATTAACCGACTTCGAAAAAAGGAGGAGGTTCTCAATTCGTCGGGATCTTTTTATTTTTTGTTGCTTTTTTTTATGTATGTTCGCCGATTACTCCGTCATTTATGATCCGATTTACGTGATTCTTTTTTTGTTCGACGCGGAATAGCTTCCAATTGATCCCCTAAAAATTTTACATAGTTTGGCCCAGTAGTTTTCATTTTATGAACATTTTTCATGAAAATAATTTTCACTCCGTTCCATATGTACACCGATTACTCTGAGATTTATGATTAGATTTACGTGATTCTTTTTTTGTTCGACGCGGAATAGCTGCCATGTGGTTCCCTAAAAATTTGACTTAGTTTGGCCCAGTAGTTTTCATTTTACGAACATTTTTTGTTCCCGGTTCTTGGGACCTATATTTTTTAAGAAGCGCGGCACCATTCGTAGTTCCACCCATACATAGCTAGACACTAAAAAGTAACAAATAAAAAATAAAAACTTCGTTTAAAAAAACCGACTTCAAAAACTAAAAAACTAAAATGTATAAAATAACTTATTTCTAAAGCTATTAAATATTAATATATATTATCTAAAACATCTTGAAGTCGGTGCAAAGCAAAACATAAAAATTACTATATTTTGAAAATTACTAAGCACCGACTGTAATCGATACGTGCCAAGCATAACCTGCAACACATGTTAAAATTATTATAAACATAAATTAGTGGCGTAAATATATATTATATATAAAATACTTACATTTAATAAACGTAGCACCGCAGCTTGAGTATATAACGCAGCGCACCCCCCCAACCCGCCAGTTGACCGGTAGCACCTGCCCGCGACGCGACGTACATACCTCCGTTATATCCGCAACGCAGTGCTATTTTTTAAACCACAAAATCGTTTTGTTTCGCGAACCTCTTAGTCACCACTCACGTGAGATCCAGCATCCTTTACAGTTTGGTCCTTTAGCCGAATCAACCGTGAACTGTGACACTGTGTAGTGAATTAGTAACGATGTTTTCGACGCCACCGCCTCGCAACGACGACCGTCCAGCGGAAAAAACCGTTCGCACTCGAGGTGCATTTAAACGACAAATGGAGCTGTTTAAAAACGAACCAGTGCATCAAGTACATTCTGAAATTATTAAAGCTGAAGCATCTGGTAAAGTGTAGTTACCGAATCGTCCTTTTACGGAAGGCGGTAGCTTAAAAAGGAGCATACACAGCGAAAAGCTTTGTACTGCAAAGAATTCTGGCTCCAACATATCAATTGAAGCCCGTAAAATGCAGCTGGAATATGAAGCTGCAAAAGCTAAAGCCGCAATAGAAAAAGAGTTGTTGGATAAAAAGTTAGCTGCAGATCTAGCAGCACTAGGAAGCCAATCCGGCAAAAGCCAATGTAGTTCAAGACACAAACAAAGTGCAATAATGGGTTCTGCAGAAAAAGTCGAGCAGTGGCTAGAAAAAAGCCATAATAATGGCGTTCCTGCTCCACCCGCTGCCATGTTTAGTAGCAGCCCCGACCTGCATAACCTCGTTAGTGCAATTCAAGAAACAAATCTTCAAAATAAACTAATGTTATCGAGATTTGCAGCTTCCAAGGACCTTCCTCAGTTCCATGGTGACCCTCTGGAGTGGCTAGCTTTTAAAGAAGCTTACGAGGAATCATCGACCTTCTGTGGATTCAGTGGCACTGAAAATACTTGGAGGTTACGCAAGTGCTTGCACGGTGAAGCCAAGGAGGCAGTATCCTTTCTCCTTATTACTAACACGGCTCCTAATATTATAATAGAAACATTAGAACTTAGATTTGGTAGGCCTGAAAATAATAATAAATAAAATAACGCAAAAATTAAAAAAGTTACCATCACTATCACACAATTACCATCACGATATAGTATCTTTTGCAATTAAAATCAAAGACTTCGTGGCTGCTGCGCAGGCAGTCCAACAAATAGATTACCTACGTAGCCCCGAATTAGTAACACTAGTACTCTGTAAGTGCCCTAACGCATTGCTTAACAAATGGGCTGACTACTATAGCATGCACAATTGTAGTGAAAAGGCAAAATTAGAGTTAATAGCGGAGTTTCTATACAGTGAAGCAAACAAAATATCAGCTGCAGGTTTAAGCCATATTTATAGTCAAGCCGATAGCAAAAAAAACCTGAAGAACGTAAGCCACATTCCGTACTGGTTAATGATAGCACTGAGAACAATGAGGACACCCCCAAGTGCAAGTTTTGTCTTTTGAGTAATCACAGACTGCCTGAGTGTGCCCGCTTCAAACGCGCTTTAACTAGGGATCGGTGGCGTTACATAAGGACACACAAACTGTGTCACAAATGCTTGGTGGCATCTCACGATCGTGACACATGCCCTGCAAGCCCCTGTGACGTAGAATCGTGCGAGCTACCACATCACCACCTATTACATTGGAAACCCAAAAATAGTGTTCAAATAACGCGTGATAATAGCGAAATACATCTTAACAATGACAATAATGTGCTCGTAAATATAAACGAATCAAGTGCTCCCTCCGAAAGTAACGAAACCGTCGCGAACACAAACATAAATGCATCGCATGTGTTCCTAAAAGTAGTGCCTATAATCCTACATGGCCCTAGTGGAAAGTTACTCACACACGCACTCCTAGACGACGGCGCATCAGTGTCATTAATAGCGGCGGATGTCGCGGACCACGTTGGCCTAAAAGGACGTAAACAAACCCTTTGTGTACGCGGTGCTTGGAACTCTGAACTATCGTGTGAAAGCGAGGTGATAAAGTGTAAAATAACAAACCAAAACAATCAACTTTACGAACTTAATGTTAGGAAAATAAATGAGCTCGATTTGCCTATTCAAAAACTGTCCAAAATAAATATAAAAAACTATGAACATTGAAATCATATAGATAAATCTAGTCTGTGTTGTGTTAATGTGAAACCAAAAGTTTTAATCGGACAAGACAATTACCAGTTAATCGCCCCTATTAAAACTATCATTCGGAAGAGAAATGAGCCGTGTGCTACGCTTACACCGCTAGGATGGTGTATTCACGGAATGTGTTCGACGTCGACGTTATCATCGGAGCTGTTAGTATCAGTGGTACAACAGCACGAGTCACCCGCGAGCGCGACTCACCGCCGCCCTCGCCACGCTTGCACTGGCGCTGCCCGCAGTGATGCATCGCTATTGTCACTGATAGCGGCAACGCCCACAGGCGCATGCGAGGCAACAAGTGATTGGTGCGCGCGAGCACCGGAGCGCTGTCCGCGTTGTAATGATAACGCGATACACACAGCCCTCGAGAATGACATACAACTTCACGAACTTGTCCGTAAATCTTTTATGTTCGAAAGTATTGGAATAAATAATAAGCCAAGACAGAATAAAAATGAATTACGTGCTGTAACTATTGTTGAAAATTCCGCACGACTGAGAGATGGAAAATGGGAAGTTGGCCTGCCTTGGAAGGACGAAAATGCACAGATGGCTGATTCATACGCTAACGCCTATAGACGCCTAAAAGCGACTGAGAGAAAATCTTCCCTAGATAAAGAATACGCTGCAAAATATCAGGAGAAAATACATCACTTGTTCGTCAATCACTATGCCCGCGAAGTAGAAGACGACGAACATGCGAACAAAATATGGTATTTACCACATTTCGGAGTACATAATTTAAATAAGAAAAAACTCCGTCTTGTATTCGACGCGGCTGCATTGTCCGCCGAATGATCTCTCAATGATTATCTACTCCAAGGCTTACTCGAGTCGCTACTCGGCATTATGTTGCGCTTCCGAGAACGTGCGATTGGACTTACAGGCGACATAAAGGAATTCTTCCTTAGAGTCAAAATAAGACCTGAAGACCAACACGCCCTTAGATTTTTATGGCGAGACAATCCAGAGGAACCCGTTAAAAAATACGCTATGACATCTTTGATATTTGGGGCGAATTGTTCGCCTTTCATCGTGTAATGGCAAGGTTTTCGTGCAGCGGTGGAGAGGTAGTAAGGGCACGTTGACAGCGAGTAAGTCAAAGTCTTGGAGTTAAGTTTTTATCACTTTTTATTATTAAGGTATATAGTTTAACTTTTTACTTCTGGAGTGAGTGGAATGAGTCCAGTATATTGATCACTATTGATATTTTACACTTTGTAACATTAGTTTTATTTAACTTACTTAATTTCGACACGAAGTCTTTCTTGGATATATCTTATAACTGTTCTCTTCTGAATGTTACTTAATACTGTTATCTTCTGGATCGAACTTATGACTGGTTCTTCTGAATGTTATTTAATACTAACTATTTAACTGTGATGTATCTGCTTATATAGGGCTACTTGTTTACATGTTTATGCCCAAATCAATAATAACAACTCATTAGTTAATTGTGTTCTCTTGAGAATCACAAACATACATTTCCTTCATTAAATTATTTGTTACAGATATCATAATCTAAGTGATTTGTTTGTTCCTTCATTAGATAATTACTGAGTTTGTGTTTGTGACCAGTATCCGGTACATTACATTCCTCCCTCCTTAAGAAAGAAAACGATAGTTTTCTTATGTCTCTAAATTTACATTATACATTATATCTTAATTACAATTACATTATTTAACAATCAAAGTCTTGTTCAAAATTACATCATTTTCTTATACAACAATTCTTTACAATTTCTTTAGTTGTGCTATACGTGCACTACGTCTTAGTGGTTCAGTAACCACTGTCTCTTCAATGGATACGGAAGGGCTAGATATGTCTTCCATTTCTACATTTACATTACTATTTCGGTTACTAATTTTAAAATTAATACAGTTTGAAATTCGACTACAACAATTTTTTGAATCTTCTATCGCAAGTGTTCGATTACGAGCGTTACATAAAAAATTACGTTTTAATAGATATTTCCCTAACTTATACAAAACATAAAGAGCTAATGCTTTTACAATAGATACAAAAATATATGCAAAATAAACATTATTGACTACTCTTGTAAACATGGATTCACTTTCTATTTTATCAATCATTTTATCAATTTCGTCTAATTTATGACTGGCAACACCTAGGCTTTCTATATCTAGATGTTCATGTATCTTCAAAGGTATAAACTCTAAATTAGAAATATTTTTGTCTTTAATTTTATTACAACAGTCGTCTAGAATAACATCCATTGCAGGTAAAAATGAATTATAACTACTCTCTAATGTCTCGATTTCTGTTTGTAAAACAATATTTGCAGTATATAGCTTGCAATCATCTTTAATAGACAATATTCCAGATTCTATTAAGTTAATATCTATTGGTTCTACATTTTTACAATTTAATGTAGCAACAATCTTTTTAGGTGTAACAAACATCCAATTATTTGTATGATACATTTTATACCATTGTTCATTATTTATTAAGCTTACTCTGGTATCACATTCATTAGGAATTTTCATTTTATTTAACATCAATTCCGTTTCACAAATTTTATTTCCATGAACAGAATACAAAGGTGTTTCTAATTTACAAATAAATTTTAATACATTTGAAATCTTTTTACAATTACTCAAATTTTCAAAATTAGCGTAGTGTAGCTTATTACTCGAAATCAAAAAATATTTAAAATTAGGCAATATAAATATAAAGGTATTATCGTTATTTCTTATTGGTACAGGTAAAACATTATATAGATCATAATCGATTTGAGTAATCAATGGTATTTTGATTAAAAATACAAGCTTATTATTAGCATAATATGACACTAAATTACTAAGTAACAATAATTCCGATGCATTCATGATAGTTAGCTCAAGGGGGTATTTTGTTTGTGAAGGTAAATGAGAAACTGTTTTCTTAAGCTCTATTATAAATTGCTCCGGAGTAATAATCAAAGGATGAATAGCGTTATTCTTTGCAAATAAAATAGCATTAATTATCATGGATATCTCATTGTCAATTTCAGTAGTTGTCAGTATTAATAATGATAAATGTTCATCTATATTTTGTTTTCTAGTAATATCAAAAAGTTTTTCATCGACTGCTTTTGTGTGGTTACTTAGAGTTTCTAAATTTCTGTTAAATACCTTTTCATTCAAAGTTAAATCGGTTATACTGTTATTAAAGTTTGCTATAGTCGTTTTTATAATATTTGATTGGGTTTTTAGTAAGGCAAAAGCATCATGTTCATTCTTATTTAATTTCTCTATTTCTTCATCGTATCTTTTTGCGTCCTCAGAGTCTAAAGTTTCGAATAATATTTTGAAAATACTTCCTATTCCATCAACATAGGAGCGCTTTACTCGTCTACTATGACCAGTTAATTCTTCTAAAATCTTTGCCTGTTTGTATAGCTGCGGTATAGTTTGTTCTAAAATAATTAGTGATGATTGACACATCGCTAATGATTGAAACTTTTCATGATCGCAAATTAATTTTGTTTTTATAAATACATCGTCAACAAGATTGATTTTCTTTGGTATGTCCGAGATATCTAAATAGGTAATTAGATTCCATTCGCTATCAAAATGATTTACTTTTCCTATGTGTTCAAAATATATTCCAGATCTGCCGGTTTCGGTAATATTATAAACTTTTCCATTATTTTCAGGTATTAGTAATAAAAATAGCGTGATCCATATGATGAAAGTCATTCTGAAACAATAGCATGTTTCAGTCTATTAGTATGAAGCTTAACTTGTCTTTTACCTAACTGTACTGTAACGTTTACATTAGAATTAACTTTAATAATTTTATATGGTCCTAACCAATACGCAGATAGTTTCTTAGATTTACCTAATTTTGATTGTTCATTACTGACATAAACTAAATCTCCTACATTAAATTCTATGTCCTTACATTTTCTATCATATATACGTTTATTTATTTCCTTACTTTCTATTATGTGGTCTCTAGCTATTTTTCTAGATTTTTGCAATTTTAAAACTAAATCATCAAGATAATTATCGTAAGTATATTTAAATTCAGGTTCATTTATAATTGAGGTTGGTAAAGAAGGTTTTATACCAAAAACTAATTCAAATGGAATAAATTGTGTAGATGTATGTACACTTGTGTTATACGAAAACATAGCAAATTCTAACCAATTATCCCAATTTGTTTGTTCTTGATTAACATAATGCTTAAGATAATCAGCTAAAGTACTGTGACTTCTTTCTAAAGCTCCATTCGATTGTGGATGGTATGCGCTAGTGTTAATCTTTTTCATTTTAAATAATTTAGCAACTTCTTTTATTAAATTTGACGTAAAATCTGCACCTTGATCTGTCAAAAGAATTTTAGGTATGCCAAACTTACAAATAAAATTACGTACAAAACAATCAGCTATGGCTTCAGCATCATGTTTAGGTAATGCATAGGCTTGTGAAAATTTTGTTAAGTCATCTTGAAGAGTTAATATGTATTTGTTACCCTTTTCAGTTAGAGGCAACGGCCCTACTATATCTAATGAAACTTTTTCAAATGCTTCTGTAGACGTCGATGTGATTTCCATTGGTTTCTTATTTTTAGTTCTATTCAACTTGTTTTCTTGACAAGATTTACATTGTTTAATAAATTGTTTAATATCTTTTTT
The DNA here is from genome assembly GCA_949752895.1 of Dendrolimus pini. NCBI lineage: Eukaryota > Metazoa > Arthropoda > Insecta > Lepidoptera > Lasiocampidae > Dendrolimus > Dendrolimus pini. Next base: position 15,951,930 of record OX457144.1, on the reverse strand, counting down.
CATAGTATCCCATTTGTAATATTGTTTTATCTTTTTATAAGTTTTATGGAAACCTATATGCCCTGACATTGGATTGGAATGATTTTCCAAAAGAATTGTGGCAATATCTTCCCTCTTTGGAGTTCTGACCGTAGAATGATATATGTGAATGTTTATTTCACTATCTCTAAATATATATCTTAAGATTGTTCTAACTTTGTACCACCTTAAACATAAATGTGATATATCACTAAAATGTATTTCCTTAATATTCTCATCTAAAAGTATTTGTTTTAAATTTTTTAAACTTTCGAAAATATCTTCATATGCTACTTTGTCCCAATTATTTAACTTAACAAAACTAAATATATACTTTTTACTTTCCTTTTTTATTACTACTGAATCATAAAGTTTTGGTTTTCTAAACCTAATTTCTTCTGTAAAAGATTCATATTTTATTAAATTATTTTCATTAAGAATATCTAAGTCGCATGAAGTGAATATAACACTATTATTACAATTTTCAGGAAAACTTTCATTATGCTCTTCAATACCATTAAATAATATAGGCTTTGACTGAATTTCTTTCAAAAAGAATGAATAACTGTCTCTATTTCTCGTAGTCAATTGAACTTTTATTTCTTCTGACTGGACGTTCTCTACGTTTTCTCTAGGTTTTATTCTACTCAAAGCATCAGCGTTATGATTTAATTTCCCTTGTTTATAAACTATTTCATAATCATATTCTTCAAGTAATAAACGCCATCGAACTAATCGTGAACCAGGATCTTTTACATTAAATAACCAAACTAGTGGTTTATGATCTGTGAATATTCTAAACTTTCTACCATATAAATAAGGGCGAAAATGTTTTACTGCCCAAATAATAGCAAGAGCTTCTTTCTCCGTTGTATGATAATTTATCTCAGCTTTATTTAATGTTCTACTGGCATAAGCTATTGGGAGATCTTCGGATGTAGGACCTTGTGATAAAACGGCACCTATCGCATAGTTACTTGCATCTGTTGTTAAATTAAAAGGTTCTGAAAAGTTTGGATATTGTAAAATAGGTTCTTGACAAAGCTTTTCTTTTAATCTTTCAAACGAATCTTGCTGTAAACTGGTCCAATTAAATGGTTCATTTTTCTTTAAAAGTTTCGTTAATGGTTTTGTTAAATCGCTAAAATTTTTAATAAATCTTCTATAATATCCAGCTAAACCTAAAAAGCTTTTTATTTCTTTAGGTGATTCTGGGACTGGAAAATTTCTAACTGAGTCTACCTTTTTCGGGTCTGGTTTAACACCATTTTGAGTAATGAGATGACCTAAATACATGACTTCCTTCTTTAAAAATTCACATTTGTCTGGTTGTAATTTTAATTTATGATATGAGAGACGTTCGAATACTTCTTTTAGTTTTAAATTATGGTCTTCTAATGAACTACCGTAAACTACTATGTCATCTAAATAAACAAAACATTTTAGTCCTTGTATTCCCGATAAAACAGTATTCATTAATCTCTGAAACGTCGCTGGAGCATTTTTTAAACCAAATGGCATTCTATTGTATTCATAATGTCCTAAAGGAACACTGAAAGCTGTTTTGGCCTGGTCTTCAGGTTTCATTTTTATCTGATGGAACCCAAGATGCCAAATCTAACGTTGTAAAATACTTACTATGTCCTAACTGATCCAAAATATTACTTATTTGCGGTAAAGGATATACGTCTCCTATACTTATATCATTTAATTTTCTAAAGTCTATTACTAACCTCCATTTTTTCTTTCCTGATGCGTCTACTTTCTTAGGCACTATCCACACGGGTGAATTCCACGGACTATTTGAAGGTTTTATAATATCTTCTTTTAGAAGTTTATTAATTTGATCGTTGACTTCACCTTTTAACGCTTCGGGATACCTATATGATTTTGTATTTATAGGCTCGTGTGAACCGGTTGGTATCTCGTGAACTACTGTTTCTGTAGCTGTCAATTTGTCCCCTTCTAAATGAAATATGTGATTGTATTCTTTACACAAATCGATAAGGCACTTCATTTCTTCAATATTTAAGTGATTAGTTCTTAAAGTTTGTTTTAATTTATCTAAACGACTTCGAGCACAATTATCTGGCTCGTGTTTATTTACTGATTTTATGTTTACCGATTCTGTCTCTGTTTCGGTCATTAGCGGTTCTAATTTAATGTTTACCTTATTTAACTTCATTACTTTATCATTTGTATTTAGACAAACAGTCAACGCTTTTGAATTTCTTACTTTTACTATACTAGGGCAGATATATACTCCCTCTGACAAAATTATATGATCTTGAATTATTCCTTCATGTAAATCTGAATTAATTATGTCTACTGATATTACTTTCTCACATCTCGGTTCTATTATTAGAATATCATTTTCATTTTTATTTATTTCTTTTATGTTTTCGTTTAAACTTTCTTTCCCCGTAAATTCTATTTCTTTATTTTTACGTATTTCATTTAAACTTTTATTTTCTATTATTATGTTTCTGTTCTCATTTTCAACTACTTCATTAATACTTTTATTTTTTCTTATTCCGCTCATATCTATCCGCTCATATTTTTTTTTATATCTATCGTATTTTCATAATTATTTTTATTTATTTCCCTTATATCATCATATATATATATTTCATTTTCCTTTACATCTGTAATATTCCCATAATTATTTTTATTTATTCTTTCATTTCGACTTATACTTTTTCTTTTCATTATTTCAACGTCTAAAAACTCGTTTCTCATAGGAAACTTATACACAATATTATTATCTTCATTTTCTGATATATCGAGTTCACTTTTATTCAAAACTTTATCTTTAATATTCAACTTATATCCTAACAGTTCTATCGTGTTAGTTTGGTAATCTATAATTGCATTTAATGAACGCATAAAATCACTACCTATAACCCCTTCACATTCAATAGGAAAGTGATCTGGTACCACCGAAGTAGTATGAACCACTCTATTTCCTCCTATCTGAAATGATAACGGTGTGTAACCTAGGGTTTCTGTAGGTACAGCGTTTTCATCTATCCCCTTAAGTTTTAATTTTTGATCTTCATGTATTAATGTATTTTCTTTTAATGCCATTGCTTTTATTAAAGTTACTTCCGCGCCTGTGTCTATTAAAAATGTTCCTTTTCCTAACTCTAAGTCTTCAATTTCTAAAGTAACATAACATGATATACCAGTGTCTATTAACATTAATCGGCCTGAATATTTTCCTAAGTCCTCGAACCGACCGCTGTTTTTGGACTTGTGGAGTTTAAATTATCCCCGTCTCGTGATTGGAATTGGCGACTGTTTTGATGACTTTTATTAAATTTCGGAAAATTTTTAGAATTATTACTACTATTATGCCTATTTTCGTACTGGCGACTTGGCCCTGAATTATTGTAATTTCGTTTATTCCAGCAGTCTCGAGAAATGTGGCCCTTTTTGTTGCAATTAAAACAAGTAGGTATTCTATCCGTCTGAATTGATCTAACTGTAATTTTTTTTCTACATTCATGAGTATAGTGATTTGACATATGACAATGTGAACATTTTTTTATTTTATTTTCGAAATATTTTGAAGTCATTTCTTGTCTCGATCGAATTTCCTGTTCTTCGCTTATAGCGACTGACACTGCTTCTTCAAAGGTTGCGGGTTTCTGTGATTTGAGCAAAATGTGTAACTGTGGGTTAAGCCCACTTATAAAAATATTTAATGCCTGATTTTTAAGTAATTCTATATTTGCGTTACGTGCTTCATTACTAAGTTTAGGTTCTAAAGATTTTATTAATTTTATATAACAATTTTCGATTCTATTTGAATAATTTAGAACAGGTTCGTTGTGGCCCTGTCTACATGAATTTAGTTCTAATTGCCACTGAGCAAATGTCCTTTTTTCTGAATAGTTTTCTAATAGGTGGTTTTTTAATTCTTCCCAGGAAGTAAAGTTTCTATTTAATAAAGTTGATCGCAAATTACCCTCTATTTTCGATAAAACTACTGAAACGAATGCTATTTTATATATTGGATTTAATAAATTATGAGCGTTATTGCAATTGTCTATAAAAACATGTAAGTTAGATTTGTCCCCATTGTATCTATCTTCTGAATGTTACTTAATACTGTTATCTTCTGGATCGAACTTATGACTGGTTCTTCTGAATGTTATTTAATACTAACTATTTAACTGTGATGTATCTGCTTATATAGGGCTACTTGTTTACATGTTTATGCCCAAATCAATAATAACAACTCATTAGTTAATTGTGTTCTCTTGAGAATCACAAACATACATTTCCTTCATTAAATTATTTGTTACAGATATCATAATCTAAGTGATTTGTTTGTTCCTTCATTAGATAATTACTGAGTTTGTGTTTGTGACCAGTATCCGGTACATTACAATCGCACAACATATAAAAAATAAAAACGCATTGCGCTTTAACAACGAAATGCCGGACGCCGTTGCAGCCATAATAAAAAATCATTATATGGACGATTATATCGACTGCTTCGACGAATGCGACACTGCTGTGAGGACCATGAAAGAGGTCTCCTATATACATAAACAAGGGGATTTCGAAATCAGAAACTGGACATCAAATGAACCGCAAGTCTGTCAAGACATGCCAAGGGACGTCTTGAGCGACACCGCCGTAAAGTTCAAAACTGATGAAGACGACCGGAGTGAACGCACACTCGGTCTGCTGTGGTTCCCCGGTTCAGACACATTCGGGTTTAACCTATCACTAGACCAAATCCCGGAAGCAATTCTAAAAGGTAGAAAGAGGCCCACCAAACGCGAGCTGCTACGACTTGTTATGTCAATTTTTGATATTTACGGTATAATTTTTAATTATACCGTTTACCATAAAAGGAAAAATAATCGTACAACATACCTGGAAATGCCAAACAAAATGGGACGAACAACTGCCAAGTAAACAATTTGAAAATTTTCGAAATTGGATTACTCAATTGCACGAATTAAAGGAAATTCGCGTACCAAGATGGTACTTCCACCCACCATCACCCAAGTCTAACAGCGATAGCAATATACCTGACAGCCCACGTACACCTTTAAACTCAATACAAATTAGCGAGACGTTACAACTGCACATTTTCTGCGACGTCTCGCCGACCGCCTATGCTGCTGTCGCTTACTGGCGCGCCCACGATAGCGCCGACCATAGCGATGTGCGTGTGTCGTTTATCGCCAGCAAAGCCCGCGTCGCGCCTATTAAGACTGTGTCGATTCCGCGACTGGAACTCCAAGACGCTGTACTCGCATGCCGACTTGCCGATATCATCCAAGAGGAACATAGGTGTCAGCCAATAAAAAGATATTTCTGGACTGACTCGACTACTGTATAAAAAATGAAAATCGCAATTATAAGATGTTTATCGCAAACAGGCTCGGCGAGATAGACGAATTAAGCAATATAAGCGAATGGCGATACATCCCTTCAGAGCGCAATATCGCGGATATAGCTACAAAAAATAAAGCCTATAAATTACACCAAGAATGTGAATGGTTCCGAGGACCTACCTTCCTATATGACGAAGAATCTGCATGGCCAATCTCCTCATATGAAAAGGAAAAAATAGATATTAGTGAAGACATTTTAGAGACAATAAACCATGTAACTGTTTGCGACGATAATGACTTACCTATACCGGATCCTGCTAAATTCTCGTCATGGCTTCGTTTATTGAGATGCACTGCCGCCGTGTTGTTGTTTATTGAGAAATGTAAGAAGACCTGTAAAACTACAATTGACGCGGAGTTGCTGCTGTGAGCTGAAAAATTAATAATACGCTTTGCTCAAAGACAGTCATTCGCACCGGAGATACATCAACTACGTATTAATAAACCTATTTCACCTAGTAGCCGACTTCGGACGCTCACGCCGTATATAGATGAAGACGAGATTATCAGAGTGGACGGACGAATCGGAGAAGCGAGTAAGGTTACATATGACTCTAAACGGCCAGTAATACTCGATGGACACCATCCTGTAGCGAGATTAATCACGAAACATCACCATGAAAAAATGGCACATGGATGCAATGAAACAGTGGTTAACGAACTCCGACAAAAATACTGGCTAATAAACCTTAGACCCACCGTACGCACAATATCGTCGAGATGTTCATACTGCCGCATCAAAAGGGCGTCTCCCTCTATTCCCCGCATGGCAGACTTACCCGCAGCAAGACTAGCTCATCATCAGCGAGCCTTCACCCATTGTGGAGTAGACCTATTTGGACCGATGGAGATAACAGTCGGCCGTCGACGGGAGCGAAGATATGGCGTATTATTTACATGTATGACAGTGAGAGCCGTCCACCTCGAACTTGTACCATCATTAACCGCTGATTCCTTTATAATGGCCATTAGGCGTATGGCTGCCAGACGCGGTTGGCCACTGTACATGTATTCAGACAATGGTACTAACCTACGCGGAGCGGAAGCTGAATTGAGAAAATCTTTCCTCGAAATCGACCAAGCTCGAGTAAACCAAGAAATAACCAATCAAGGAATGTCTTGGTCTTTTATTTCCCCGATCAGCCCGCACAAGGGCGGAGCCTGGGAACGCTTAATTAAAAGTGTAAAGACGGCTTTGAGGGTGATCCTTAAAGAAAGAGCACCAAGAGAAGAAGTCTTACTTACCTTACTAGCCGAAGTTGAGAACATTATTAACAGCAGACCGTTAACGCATGTGTCTGTGGATGCTAAAGACATGGAAGCTCTAACGCCTAACCATTTTTTAATCGGCTCCTCATCCAACTTACCTGTCCCGGGAGACTTCAACGATGGAGATCTATATCTCAGGAAAATGTGGAGAATCGCACAGCGGCTAGCAGACATGTTTTGGCAGCGCTGGGTCAAAGAGTTCCTACCTACGCTTCTTCCCCGGCAAAAATGGTACCAGGAAGGAAAAAATTTGCAACCAGGCGACGTGGTTATAATCCTGGACCCCAATGTTCCTCGAAACACCTGGCAGAAAGGCAGGGTTCAGAAAGTATTCCCAGGGACAGATGGGCGAGTAAGAACAGTAGAAATATGTACAAAGTCCGGAATACTTACTAGACCCGTAACTCGCTTGGCACCGCTCCCGATGCTAGAAGAGTGTCCCTGAAGTGACACTGGGCGGAGAATGTAATCGATACGTGCCAAGCATAACCTGCAACACATGTTAAAATTATTATAAACATAAATTAGTGGCGTAAATATATATTATATATAAAATACTTACATTTAATAAACGTAGCACCGCAGCTTGAGTATATAACGCAGCGCACCCCCCCAACCCGCCAGTTGACCGGTAGCACCTGCCCGCGACGCGACGTACATACCTCCGTTATATCCGCAACGCAGTGCTATTTTTTAAACCACAAAATCGTTTTATTTCGCGAACCTCTTAGTCACCACTCACGTGAGATCCAGCATCCTTTACACCGACTTTAAGATGTTTTAGATAATATATATTAATATTTAATAGCTTTAGAAATAAGTTATTTTATACATTTTAGTTTTTTAGTTTTTGAAGTCGGTTTTTTTAAATGAAGTTTTTATTTTTTATTTTCATTACGTACTTCTTTACGTATATTCTAAGTTATATAAATAGTTTAATAATAATCATACAGTCCAATGTTATATCGAGTTTTATTTCCAAAGAAGAAGCAGCTGCCACCAATATTAACTTTAGGCCCCAAAATTTACCTTTACTATCCGTAAGAAAAAAACACACGTTGTAAAACGTATAATCTAGGCGTAGCTATAAAATGGGCCACCGTTTATTAAGTCATTAAAAGATCATGTTTTATTTATACTCCATCAGTATATAGTATAATTTAGGGATGGGAAACGCTGTTATTAGCCGAACGTTTTCGTTTTACAAAGCCGAATATCAATCGATACTGCTAGTTAAAAGTAGTAGCTATTGCTATATCGCGCGGAAAATGCATTTACGCATACTTTCGGGCCCGAGGGTTGTTAAACGAGGAGTTTCTAGGACGCCTAAAGGCTCCTCGTTCTGCAAACACCTACCCTGTAGAAGGAGTTGCGATTGACATTCACCAATAAAGCTACCACTGATGTCCAAGTGTCCCTGCATGTCTATAGAGGCGCCACTGGGGTAAACCATAAGAATCTAGCCGCGACGGTTAATTATTTACCAGAGTTACGGTAAACGGATGAATTGTAAAATACAGCAACACGGTGTAACATGGTTAATGTTAATTAGTATCAAACCCTGCACTGCTACGTGGTAGCCCTTAGGCCACTTAACTGCAAAAGACGTCTAATAATAAATCCATACCTTTTCAATCTTATAGTTACTTTGTGTGGTGCGTCGATGATAGTAACTCAATCGCCTCGGGAGCTAGGCTCGACCGCTCGAGAGGGGTGTACAAAACAAGACGACGTGTACTTATACTCTCTGTATTTACTTGTTTAACTATATTTACTTACTTAACTAATGCAACATTAAACTTAAGTATTAACTTAACATATGTATATTTTGAACATGTTTGTAGATGCATTTCCGAAGGTTTTGTCTATTTTCTCTGATGACATATTTTAGCCTGTACATGGACTATTCAGTTTTAACCTTGCTAATATCGATTCCGATAACCGAACAATTTAAACTTCTTGGCATTTCTATAACATCCACTCTCAACTTCGGCTCCTTTATGTGTAGATCATTTGGCCGCAAAAACCTGACTAAACTTTCAAAGGAGAGACGGTACTTCACCCCAGAGTAACTGCTTTATCTTTACTGAGCGCAAGTAAGATCTTGCATGGAGTACTATTCTCACTTTAGAAATGGATCAGCTAAATACCAATTTGAAGTGCTAGAGTCAATTGAGAGAAGCCTAGAACATTGTTGCCGGGTTGGTAGTCTATCGGATTTTTATACAATTCATTTCGGAGAGTGTGCGGTTAAACGGTTTGACTTGATCCTCCCTACACCATTCCATCTTTGGAGAACAATGCGGTATGGTCTACGCCATCGTTCCACAGTGGAAACGCTACGAGTGCGAGCGAAACATTTCGCCACGTTCTTTCTGCATACGACAGAGTTGTGGAATGCACTGCTATTACCTTCTACTGCTTACTATTATATATATATATATATATAGAACATTATGTGCTCACATGTTTAGAGTTACAGCTTAGACCTGATAATTTATATAATATGAAATATGTAACTTTAGCTGTATCTTGTTTTGTGTGCCAAATAAATAAATATACTAGCTGTTCCGACAGACGTCGTCCTGCCCGGAAAAAATAGGGGTTGATCATAGAGGGTTAAAAATTTAGGGTTGTATGTATTTTTTAATGCTGTATCATAAAAGTAATATCTGAAAATTTAAAAAAAATGTAGGGGTGGACTACCCTTAACATTTAGGGGGATGAAAAATAGATATTGTCCGATTCTCAGACCTACCCAATATGCACACAAATTTTCATGAGAATCGGTCAAACCGTTTCAGAGGAGTATGGTAACTAACATTGTGACACGAGAATTTTATATATATACAAAATGTTTAAATATGTTATGGCGACATACTTTAGACCAGGGGTGGTAGCCATCCAGTCGGGCCTCTTACGACAGGCCGCCTGGCCGCAAGAAATTGTATTCTTTCTCCGTTCCTGCATGGATAAATGCATTAGGCGTGATCGTAATCAACAAGAACCTATTTATTATTTAAAAAATATATAGCAATAATTATTACATGTACGTTTCGTAACAGATACTTTCCCTTAATACCCAATACTTCCCCTTAATACCCAATACTTCCCCTTAATACTCAATACTTCCCCTTAATACCCAATACTTCTCCTTAATACCCAATACTTCCCCTTCGGCTTTTAGCCGAATTTTTGTTCACGCAGCCAACATTACCCATTGACTGTTCAATAATGCATACATCGATCGGACTTCGGGAGTTGAGAGCGAAAATAGAAAAAAACATTGAACGAATCGACAGTAAATATTTGGTTATTGAGTGAATGTTGAAACGAGAGAGGATGGCCAAATAGGGATAAGAGTTTTTTATTGCCAAATTAGTTCTATCGTACTGGAATCGTATCGTATTGTGATCTGAACAATTGATTGACATGAAATGACGATAGGTTAATTGAGGTCAATTGTGTATTTAGTGGGCAATAACTCATTCCTATATCTTAGGAGCCACACAGAAATTACGTCACACGTTAGGGGAGAATGATGACTGGGGAGGGTGAGTGAGGAGGGGTGTTGACGAAGTGTGACATTGTGTGACAAGAGGTGGGAGGGGTCTTAAATTTCATGAGGCCACATTTCAAAATCTAATATAGTTCACCTTTAAAACAGGAAATTTAAACTATTAACAAAACACCTCAAAATATTTCTAACAATCTGTATGAGCATAGTGTTGAAATTAGTAAAAAATCTTTTTTAAGCTCATAAAGATAAAACTAATTACAAAACTACTGTTTTAATTTACATAGATAACACTTTATTGCTCACCAAATATAAAATTTCAAAAATACATATTTACAATATTGTCATGGTAGAAACAATAGGCGGCCTTACCACTTATAGCAATCTTTTCCAGGCCAACTAACTTATTAGTTTGACCTAATCTGGCGATGTAGGTGGTGCAGATTATTAGATATATCATAAACAAACATATTTAGACTACATCAATACTATGTTTGTGAGTTTGAGACGTTGTAGGATGTAATCTCTGGATCTACTAAACCGATTTTAATAATTCTTTTACTGTTCGAAATCTATGTTAACATGGAGTTTCATAGGCTATATAAAATGACGCTATATACTACGGGAGTGGGACAGAGCGCGGGTGAAACCGCGCTGCGCTGCTAGTATTTTATAAATAAATAATTACTTTAAAAAATAAATACATACAAACATATTTATAAGATATATATATAATATATACTTATTAGTCAATACAGTCTATAGTATAAGAAGTAGGCAAAATTATTTAAGAAAAATAGTGTTTTTTAATTCTATAATTTATTGAAGTAAAATTACAAAATATGTGTCATCACATTAGGGAGGAGTCTCACGGATGTGACCAGCTGTGACAAGGACGAGGGATGGGTCCAAAATCATGAAATTCGTGTAACGTAATTTGTTTATGAACCTTTTATATATATATATATATAATTTAAGATGAGATGCTTTACAATTATGTAATGTCTGCTGTGACAGTACCTTATGGGCTCAGCGGAAGATCAGCGCTGGTTTTAAAAGACCAGCATTATGCTGAGTCATATGCCCCTTTCAGGACAAGATTATGTTGTTAGTTTTAATTAATTTTTGTAAACAATTGTACTACCTACACTACACCAATGTAATTTGGCCTGAATAAAATTATTTTCTTTCTTTCTTTCTATTTATAAATAATTTTAATTTTTGGTGAAAGTATTTTTTTTATCGCAGGAGTTTAGAAGACAGGCAGACGGCCCGCTTGATTGAAAACGGTTACCATCGCCTATGGACATTTGCAACACCAAGGGTGCTACAAATGCGCTGCTGCTCTCTTAAAGGAGTCTGGAACCTGGGCATTTGCCCTACCACCTGGCTGTGGGTTGTTTTGTCGCTTCTTACGACAGGCCACCCGGCCGCAGGAAATTGTAATCTTTCTCCGTTCCTGTACTGTTAACATTTTTGGATACCAATCTTGATTTATTTTATTTTTCTTCGTTATACCTCAAAAATTAAAAGGAAGTACGACATTTTCACGACCATATAAGCATATATCTCTCCACCTATTGACTTAGATAAAAAGTTACTAAAATATAGCTATTCTTTGTAAATACCTGTCTAAAGATATCTGAAGATACTCTGAAATAAATGAATCATCATTTTTTTGTAATGTTGAATTACGGCAGACAGACTGACTCTAAAGAAATTTGCATCACTAAAGGTGATGTTGCCGACCTTAAAGAGGTGATTGGAACCTGATTACTCAATCCGAAAATAATTTAAGGTTGTTATGACAGCATACTCGACGATTACCTGAAAAACGGCAACAAAAACACCAAACACATTGACATTTACAAATCACGGCCCGACTTGTTATACTCTAGGCCGAGTCCTATATTGTACCATTCATTCTTGCCTATAATTTTGATATTACTCGTCTGGAGCTCCATGTCAAATGTTAACCGGTTGTAAAGTAAATGAAATATAAATGAACGGGCCATCAGTGTTAACGCGCGGATTTTTCGTCGCTCGTCGCTAAGTCAAAAGTCGTGACCAGTACCTGATTCAGAGGAATCGTTCCTTCTACATCAGTTGACACGCACTTAACCAATGTAACGTTTCAAATTTCACACAACTCTTAAATTTCACTTCATCTTGATATATAAAAATGAATGTTTGTCTATATGTCGTTTATAGAATCGCAAAATAATCAGTTGGCGGTGTGATGATCTTTAGCACAGTTGTTGTGCATGAGCCAGAGAAGGTTTTTGAGTTGGTTCACGATTGGACCCGGTGGGTGCCGCTGCTGTCGGCATATCGATTGAAGCTTTTCCGGGCAGGACGACGTCTGCCGGGATATCTAGTCTTATATATAAAAATGAATGTTTGTCTGTATGTCCTTTATAGAATCGTAAACTATACAGTTGATGATGTGATGATCTTTAGCACAGTTGGTGTGCATGAGCCTGAGAAGGTTTCTGAGTTATTTCACGATTGGACCCGGTGGGTGCCGCTGCTGTCGGCATATCGATTGAAGCTTTTCCGGGCAAGACGGCGTCTGCCGGGACAGCTAGTTAGTAATAAATTGTTTTACTGACTGACCCGATCTGCGTCAAATTTTCTTTAGCAGAGAACACTTTTGAAAGTTCAAGAAGCTATACCAAAGCGAATTTATCAAGCCATGTACCCATCGAAATAGGATTTCGAGTTTACAGCCCCTTCCGACCCTTCAATAAGCTAACGATGGAATTACTAAAGGAACATGTCAAAAAGTTCAAGTTCGGTGCCGTCTTGAATAATTTAGTTTCTGAACAAACATCGGTAATCAAACCACCGTGAAGGTATGTGTAAGATCCTCGGCATGTATTCAGATGGCCTTGACAAACCTATTTTAGGAGCTGGTATTATGTGCACCATAACGCAAATGCATAACATACATGTAAATTAAAATGACACGAATATTATTGTTACGAGCGGACAAAGTGAATTCACACCTGGTTTATTACCCCCCCCCCCCCCACATTTGTACTTATTTTGTTTACTTTGTGTTTAAAATTTGCAATTAGAAAATTACCTATTGTTATTGTATTCGTTTATGGCCGTTTGCAGGAATTATTAAGCAGCTGTGTAAATAACGTTTTCTTGGAAAAACTCAGTCCACGCGGTCTGTTGTTGTATTGTACAGTTTACTATAAAACAATGCCTGAACGGAGGGCTGGGGCAGTCAAGCGACGATTACGATACAAGCAAGACGTGTACATTGATAAGCTATATAGTGACGGACTTTGCGCGTGTTATTGAATCGTGCAGTTGGTACTGATTGTGGCCTGTTATATTTGTACCTGTGTTATACGTGTTTGTATAAGTTGTATAGCTAACGGTCGTCGGTAAAACAACCCACAGCCAGGTGGTAGGGCATTTGCCCAGGTTCCAGACTCCTTTAAGAGAGCAGCAGCGCATTTGTAGCACCCTTGATGTTGCAAATGTCCATAGGCGATGGTAACCGTTTTCAATCAAGCGGGCCGTCTGCCTGTCTTCTAAACTCCTGCGATAAAAAAAATACTTTCACCAAAAATTAAAATTATTTATAAATAGAAAGAAAGAAAGAAAATAATTTTATTCAGGCCAAATTACATTGGTGTAGTGTAGGTAGTACAATTGTTTACAAAAATTAATTAAAACTAACAACATAATCTTGTCCTGAAAGGGGCATATGACTCAGCATAATGCTGGTCTTTTAAAACCAGCGCTGATCTTCCGCTGAGCCCATAAGGTACTGTCACAGCAGACATTACATAATTGCAAAGCATCGCATCTTAAATTATATATATATATATATATATATATATATATATATATATATATACATACATACACACATCATACGTAGTATATCCAAAAAATAGGGAAAGTAATAATCATGAATAAATAAATATATGTGTTGTATGTACGAGTATTGCAAAAATTAAATAAAAGAATCGAGATAACAATTAAATTAAATACCACTGGTGTCATGTTTTAGATCTAGTTGTGAACGTTGGTGCTCTTTTAAAAATATCTTTAATTGAGTTCTGAACCCATTAAGATGTTGCAGATTTCTAATGGGTGGTGGAATATTATTCCAGCACCTTGATGCTGCGTATCGAAAGCTCCCGCGAAAGCCGGCTGTAAAATGGCGTTGGGAAGCAAGTTGTATTGCACATGTTCTAGAACTGACCATTCTACGGCTTGATACCCAGGAGAGCTTCTCATATAAATAACGTGGGGTTTTGTGTTTAATGACCCCGAAGAGAAGACACGCTAGGTGAAGCTTGCGACGGTGGAGCATTTTCATAATTGAATGCTTATTCAAACATGAAGTTACATGACCTCTTAATGGGATATCGATGCAGAATCGAGCACAAGCATTCTGGACTCGCTGAATGAGCCTCTGAGTTTTAGCTAGCAAGCGTGGACCAAAAACGACGTCAGCGTAATTTAGTCGAGCTAAAACCAAGGATTCCACTAACTGAATACGCAATTGTTCAGACAAGTAAGGCCTCATCTTGTACAGAACTTTAAGTTTGTAAAAGCAATTCTTTACTGAATTAGCCACATGCTTTTCAAATCTCAGCTCACTATCTATTTCCAAGCCCAAATTTCGTGCACTATAAACTCGTTCGATTGGCTTATCCTTTAGCGAGATTTTTATTGTTGGCATAAGAGCTGAAAGTTGAAACTTTGTACCAAATAAGATATATTTCGTTTTATTTGGGTTTAATAATAAAGAATTATTTTGAGACCAAGTGGCTATCCGACTAAGATCTTCATTTAGTTTATATATTGCAATGTCAATATCAGATGGCTTGCAAGATATATATACTTGTGTATCATCGGCATAAAAGTGATATTTGCAATGTTTTATATGGTCTTGAATATCAGCTGAGTATAAAATGAAAAGAATTGGGCCCAATATAGATCCTTGAGGTACTCCTCTATACACCTGCGACTTTTCAGACGAATGACATAAACCATTGCTACTATTTAATTTTACATACTGACAACGTCGACTAAGATAGCTATGGAACCATTGAACTGCGTTTATATCAAACCCATAGTAACCTAGTTTAGAAATGAGTAGATTAATGTCGATGGAGTCAAATGCCCGGGAAAAATCAAGTAATACCAGGATTGTACACAATCCCTTATCTTGGGCACAGAGTATGTTATCTGTAACATCTAGTAAAGCTGTTGCTGTGCTACGTCCCTTCCTAAATCCCGACTGTTAATCAGGAAGTATGTTATTTTTTTCAATATATTCTGTCACCTGGGCACTTACAACTTTCTCTAAGATTTTCGACAGACAAGGTAAAATGCTTATAGGCCTAAGGTCTTTTAGATCTGATGGATTAGAAATTTTTGGTAACGGACGAACTATAGCGGTTTTCCAAAAGTCAGGAAAGGTTGATGAACTTATAGATAAATTTATAATGGCCGTTATTGCATTAAGATTGTGAAAATAGAAAATAGTAAATAGTTGATCAATGGTTTTAATCAGGCTTTTTAGAGTTCTTTTCCTGAATGGCAAAAACAGTTTACGTTCGTCACTTTAACGAGACATCCATACACGAAACGCGCTTCATGGTATGTGAGCTGTCACTTGGCCAATTTGTTTTTAAAATAATATCAAAGACAACTGTCCTCAACAATTGCTAGATAAATAATTAAATAACTTATTTATTAAAGGTTGGGCTTAGAAATATCACAAGTTTAGAAAGGATTAATCTAAGTTAAGAAAGACGACTAGAATCTTAATGAAAATTGACTTGCGATTAAAAACATTTCAAGAAATTCTTAATCAAAACTTTTAATTGGAACTTTATTTGAATGCGTTGAATAATTCAGGATAACACGACTTGTTCTCGAGTACAAAGTTTGCGAGTAGATGTAGGCAGTGTTACATCCACACTCAGAGAGCTTAAGAAACAATTAAATCATTAATATCATTACGGGTAGCTTTTCGCTAATTGTATTTAAATTCATATGATGAGTGTAAACTCCAATATGCTACTTCTTTGTCCCCGTATCTTCTCTGATATCCCATTCCCTTATCCTATTCTCCTTTTCTTTCACCATATCTCAATTAATTGGGATAGGCACAATATGTCTTTTCCTTCCACACTCTTCTATTCTTACATACATCTTCTATCACACCACAAATCATGATATCATCCTTCACGCAGTCCATCCATCTTTTTTTGGTACCTATTCATATTGTAGTTTAACATTCTTTTTGTCAGGTGACTTTCATCCCTCCTCATTATATGCCCATACCAACTTAATCTTCTTTCTCTCAATTTTTCAGTCACGGGTGCAACTTTCAAAGATCCCCTTTTGTACTTATTTCTCACCTTATCCGTTCTGGTAACACCATCTCAACATTCTCCCATCCTCTCTTTTTATCCTAAATTGAAAAACGTGAAAATTTTGAATTCTTGAGTTAAAACCAAACTCAAAGGGCGCGAGTTTCAATCCTGGCCCGAACGCATATTGGACTTAGACATTTTTCTCACCTATTGTGCATATTGTTACAATTACCACATGCTAACGACGATGAAGGAAAACATCGTGATGAAGCCTTTCACATCGAGACAACCGATGTGACAAAGCTGCCAAGTCGCCTTGGATGACTATGCCAGGTATATTGTCCGTTATATATATAGTGGGAGACCCGAGCCTAGCAGTGAAATTGGTAGTAACGATATAACCAGGCGATGCTCGCCCCGCCTCCTCAATCCTCCGCGGCCTTGAGTGAAGAAGGACGTGTGTCCCGTTCCGGCGGCGGTAATAATTTCGGTGGTGATGATGAGACATTTGATAAAGGTGTGCGAGTGCAATTCTATACTGTATACGAGCTCCGGCCGGCCGGCAAGGACCCTCAAGAGTGCATCATCGGTGATTCGATCTACTTTTGTTCCGGTATACGAGTACAGTTTGCGAATGACACACAAATAACCGACGAGCAGGAACCGAACCTATACCTACTGTTTCAGACAGAATCACCCCCTGACCTCTCCTTCGGAACTCCCCACGTCCCGCTTAACGCGAATATGTAGCTCGCTCGATTAGCAGCTAAGCGTCTGCTTAAAAGTAGTAACTTATTGAGTGTGGTGCAAGCCACCGGCACGGTAAATGTCAATGGTCAGTAGTCAGTTGTTGATCAAGTAAGTGTTGATTGACTTGAACGTGCCATTTAGTACAATAGTGCGAATTATACCCATTGCTGTTTTAAGCGCCTGTAAGAAATACAGTCCATATTTAA
This sequence comes from Dendrolimus pini, assembly GCA_949752895.1. NCBI lineage: Eukaryota > Metazoa > Arthropoda > Insecta > Lepidoptera > Lasiocampidae > Dendrolimus > Dendrolimus pini. The sequence continues at coordinate 15,934,394 of OX457144.1, read as the reverse complement.
GGGGTGTTTCATTAATTACACCACATGCATCGTACACCTAAAGTCCAATAGGCTCAAATCAATAAGGCCCGAACAGGATGTTATTATTATATGTTGTTGTTATGAGTTAAAATCCTGTTCACGTGGACTTTTTAGACCAAAAATACTGTTATATGGACGCACCCATACATAACTAGCACGAACACATAAAAAACGAATCACCGTTAGTACCAAAAAGATAAACCATAAAATGTCTGGCACAAGCCTACAATGTTTCAGTGTAAAATTTAAAAATTCATTCAGCATCGCAATCTGCGCAACTCAAAAAAGTAGCAAAAGCCATTTTCGGTGTTTTTTTGTCATCACATGTGTTTTTAGACCGATTTCATTTTTGCAACACTCCACTCCATGCATGTAGGGTCACCACATATTATTTGTAGAAAACATCGGATTTTCACTCAAAACAATAAAATCTAGGAGAGTGCGGTGTTTTGTAAAATGATAAAAATATCTCAGTTATTTCGACAATACTACACTATTGTTATGAAAACTAGAATTTTTATTTTAAATAAATAGATATTATTTTTTTTTACAATATTTGAAAAGTGAAGATAAAACTATTACGACTCAAACCCAAAAAAAACTAACTGCCAAACTTCAAAACACTATGAGCTCTTTCTGTATGCAACGGAACACAAACTAACTTGACTGATAATTTATTTTAATTTTCCTTCCACCCATTTTAATATTACATAAAAATAATAGAGCTAGGCATGTTTGCTGAAGAGTTTCTTGCGCCGCGTGTTCCCTTCAAGCCATAACATGATGCGGAGCGGTGGTAAATTAGATAAGGCTCCGATGGAGTAAATAATAACCATACACAACATTAAATAATTAAAATGAACAAATTGGCTGTAGGCTAAATAAAACTTTAACAATACCCGTTTACACTTGACATCTTTGTTTTCCGTAATCACGGCCACTAAAAACTAACCGAAACGTTGGTAGAACAAAAATCAAATAAATTACCGCGCTGAAAGCCGTGAAAACGTAGTTTTATTAAGTAAAGATAAAATCTATCAGAAAATAATTGTATAATAAGGATAAATTATATCATTTTTGGTACCCCAACCAATAATTGACACTCAGTTTGTTCAATATATTCACCCATTGAGAGTATTTTGAGTAGTTGTAGTCCTTAAATATTGTATATTACTTTTAAATTAGAAAAGTTATCTCACCGGTAGCAGCAGTTATTTTGTTTTCTGCAGGAGTTTAGCAGACATAGGCAGACGGCCCACTTGATGGAAAGCGGTTACTATCACCTATGGACATTTGCAACACCTTAGGTGCTACAAATGCGCTGCTGCTCTCTTAAAGGACACTGGAACCTGTTCACTAATGCCGGAACACAACTCAAGGTTGTTATGGCGGCATACTCTAGACCAGTGGTAGCCATCCAGTCGGGCAAATGATAGGGCCTGACTGTGGGTTGTTTTGTCGCCTCTTACGACAAGCCGCCGGCCGCAGGAAATTGTATTCTTTCTCCGTTCCTGCACGGATATTTTTGCCGCCATAGGCAGTTGCGCAGCACAGATTTGTTGTAAGTAAATTATATGAGTTTATATCTTGAGAGAAGTGGTAATGTTTGAGCGAGATAGTTAAACATCCTAAATTATTTATTTATTTTGTAGCCATACAATATTACTATTATTGTCATTATATGGCTACAAAATAAACAATGAAGTTAGTTTACAATATTTTGATGTATTTTTTTACATCACTTTATGGGGTGTTAATCAGCCCATAAGCGTCCCACTGTTGGGCTCGGGCCTCAAATTATAGGGGGAACGGACAGTATATTCACCACGCTTGTCCAAGGTGGCTTAGCAGGTTTGTGACATCGGTTATTTCGATGAGCAGGTTTCATCACAATATTTTCCTTCACCTTTAGCACATGGTAATTGTAACAATATGTACATTAGGCCAGAAAACTGACTAACCCCCGCCCTTTGAGTTTGGGATGCATGCGCTAACCATTCATCTACACAATAGCTATGAAACCCAAAAACAAAGATTCAAAAGACGTAGTCCTAACAGAATATTGTTACGTGCGAGCGCGCACTTAGGATTGGAAGGAAACACTAGTTCTCTTAACCAAACGCTTTTATTGACTTACCGTCGCCGATATTGTGTAGACCACATCCTACCTCAGCAGGTATACACCTCCGAATTTACCGCGCGTAGTTCGCTTCTGGACTTCCTTTTAAACTTTGATTAACTCTTCCTTCACTCAACTGCCCACTAAACTTTCACTAAATTCATCATTAATCTCGTCACTTTCTTCTATTAAACTTCTCTTGCAACTTATTCATATCACACTTGTCGCTTCGCTTTTTTGAAGTAAACTAAAAACTGTCCGGTAGACGCGCCTTACGCTGCTTATATATCTGGAAGAATGTTCTGGAACCCATAATTTCGATCTTCTTTTCGTTATTCTTTTGTTCACTCTCAATCCCTTTCTAAACATCTATCTATCTCTGTCTTTTCCTTCCCGAACCTTCTATTCCAAAACGTTCGTTCATCGTCTATACCTTTCTAAAATGTATCTGTCCTTATATTTTCCTTCCAGAATCTTCTACCTTTTTTCTAAAACTAACTAGATTGTTCTACCATCGCTCGCCACAATATGAAAGCATATCCACCCCACAGTTACAACTGAACCTGCATTATGAAGGACATAATTTCGCTGCAAACCGAATTGGTGTTGCCGCGTTTATTATTTTATGAGTGTTTTTCGCACACGAGAAAATGATAACGGAATTTATGCGCTTAGATATTGCTCTATACAGGGCCTATTTATGAGGGTCTTTTGGTTTTTTTCTGGAATTATTAGCAGAAAGGAGATGGGGACTTTTGAGCCCAAGAAATGTAATTAGTTGAGATGTGACTTTAAAATGCACTAAAGAAAGAAAGGGAAGAAAAGATTTGTTTCTAAAATTGCGACACTTAACAATAATCTATACATATAAATAAAATTGGACCGTCTGTTTGTAATATTGAAATAACCGCTTTTTACTACATGCATATGAATATATATACGGTACATACACCAAAATAACATTTTTTACAATTTTTTTCTGTCTCTCTGTTTGTTCTGGCTAATCTCTGAAATGGCTGGACTGATTTTGACGGGACTTTTATTGGCAGGTAGCTGATGTAATAAGGAGTAACTTAAGCTACTTTTATTTTAGAAAAATTCTTTTATTTTGGAATTATGACGATTTTCAATAACCACGCGGGAGAGACCGCGGGGCGTAGCTAATTTATTATATTTTATATATTAAGGACAATAAACAGATATACACCAAAGTTACATAATAAAAAAGGTATATAGTACAAAGTGAGTGTTTATCCTACTATGTACGTTATCCACGAATATAAAGATGGTACTGTACAATTCTTTAGAAGAATACGGAACATATACAACACAAACGCACCCACTCTCTCTCTCTCTCTCTCTCTCTCTCTCTCTCTCGCGCACATATGCACGCGCCCATACAACCAAAGAAATAAATCAACACGCTTATATACATAATTTACATACTATATATGTGGAGGATAAAGATATAGAGACACAAAATTAATAATATTACAAAACCGAAAAAAATACAGACAATTACAGTGTTTGGTCTTTAATGGCGTTAATGACATGTTTTTTAAAAGCACCCAAGGAAAGTGCGAAGATGTCGATGTTTTCAAAATATATATTGTAGTTGTTGACGAGTTGGTACATTGGGGCACGAAGTCCTGCGTTAGTACGGCAGGAAGTCGTAGAAAAAAGCCACCCAATTTTAACCAATTTAGTTTATAATAATAACAATAACAAAGAGAAGGTGAGTAGCGACACTTCGTACTTGACTCCGGGGATCAATGCAAGGACCCCGCCTCCGTGTTTGCCTTAGCCAGCCGATACGGAGTGGAGATCGCTAGAGCTAAGACTCAAGCTCTAGGCTTAAGTAAACGCTTCTTCTCTTCAAGACACAACATGTTGCGAAGCGGTGGTAAATTAGATTAGACTCCCATAGAGTAAATAATAAGCAGAAACAAAATTAAAACGAAATAATTAAAATGATCAAGTTGGCAGTAGGCCAAATAAAACTTTCATAATACCTACTCATTGACACTTGAAATCTTTGTCTTCCGTGATCGCAGCTACTTGAATGTGGCTAAAACGTCGGAATAATAAAAATCAAATAAATTATCGCGCTTAAACCGTTTTTTTTTTCAGTGCGTACCTCAATAACATAAACTCTGCATTACAGAAACAAACTATAACTGTGAAAATGTTGAGCAAATTCAAAGTGCGCCCTATGAATAAGCAAGCGGCGAAGTGACAATTGGGTCAAGGCGTTTTATTTCCGCCATAAAATTGAAGTGCCAATGTTTGCCACTATTTGCCAGCAGACTGACATTATTCCGCTTATAATGTTGACTGTAAGTGGTATTAAGAATTTCTGATGTGACTTAACTTTGATTTCTGGCATAGAAGGAAAAATAGAGAGAGAGATAACACTATTGCACACCAAAATATACAATTACAAAAACAGACTATATTTACAATATTTTCTATTCAATACAATAGGCTGTTATCACGGCATTCATGCCCATGGTCACGGTTCCGTGGCGCCTCATTATGATGCAGAGGGACGCTGGAAGGTTTAGTGGGTAGTCTGGCGGCCTGTGCTTGCAAGCTATAACGTTGAAGCTTATGTGCAACACCAGCAGCCGGGAGTCCCACATACCCCATGGGGGCATACCCCATGGGGGCATCCCCCGGGGCCTGAGGATGCGCAAAGGCATTGTCAAAAAAAAGCAATACAATAGGCGGCCTAATCGCTCAAAACGATCTCATCCAGGCAACCTAAATTTAAAAAAATTGAATCAGGTGATATAGGTTATAAATACATAGATATTTTTAATTTAATGTACAATCAAACAAATTGAAACATGACCCACCATAAGGTCATTTTCTTACAGTCGTGAAATACAATTAGGTTGAAATTCGCCTGAACATACATTTCCTTGGTAACGAACTTGTTATCATGTTATTAGACATTGACAGTTACTGACTACGTTGTATTAAACAGATCGGAGAGACTCGTCTATACTCGTGTAACATCTGACAAATGCTATTACGTGCTATTACTATGTCTGTCATTAAGTATGTTGGATTCAGTGCCGTTTCCTATATCTTACCGACCGTTTATTTGCCTTACTAACGATTAAAATTTGAAGTAATCTCTATACAAGCAATGTCAAAATTCAACCTACGGTAAAGCAGGGGAAGTGGAGTGGAGTGAATAGTGAGATATCGGAACCGGTCATAAATCTACAAGCCAAAGGTGACACAGGCCAAACCTTTTGTATATACAACATTAGATATTAGGGTTATCGTTATACGTTAGGTAGCAGAAATACACAAGAAAATAAAACATTAACAACATTTATGTGGAAGAAATTTTTTTTTTTTTTAATTTTATTAATTGGTTGTATTTCAAAGTTAGAAATGGCACTCATTTTACTTTACTTAAACCTAAAACCGGGTATAAGCATGGTGCTTATACCCGGTTTTAGGTTTAAGTAGTAGTAAGTTTTCAATGACGTCTAATAGTTGATTACGCATCGACCCGATTAGACGATTGCAGATGTCGGTTCCCCTCATGTCATTCCAAATTTCATTACAGTGCTGCTCAATTGCTTCCTTTGTTCTCTCGTTTCTGTTATCCCACATTTGAACCATCAAACCCCATAAATTTTCTATTGGGTTGAGGTCTGGTGACCTAGATGGCCATGGAATTAGAGTAATTTCATCTTCATGCTGGGTAAGCCAGTTCGAGACAATTCTGGCGGTATGTACTCGACAGTTGTCGTGAACGTAGGAGAATACATGGAGAATATTCGCACTGTCGGTAACATTGATTCTTCCAACAAATCGACATAGTTTAATGCGTTTTGACGAGGAGAAATTTGGACAAGTTCACCTATATCCCCGGTACCCATCCAGGCCCACATGGTAGCTGAAATTCGACCAGATAATTGATTGGGTACTACGTGATCCTCTGTGTATCGCGTATTGTTATAACGCCACAAAGTTAAGCGACCATGTTGAGAAGATCTAAATGATTTTTCATCTGAAAATATGGTATTAGTCCAGTCAAAGTCTAAATAATTACGTGCAAAATTTAATCTTGCAGTTTTGTGTGCATTCGTTAAGTGTACTTTCTTAGCATAATGCCGGTAATGCAGTCCAATACGGTGTAAATGATTTCTTATGGTCTGTAAACAAACGCTGTAACCTGCCGCGAAATATTAGGTATGAGAAAAAGGATGTTCTTCATAATGGTGCTGCATATCTGTACTTTGTTGGTTTGTTATTCGACGAACGCCATGATTATGTTTTCGTCTATCTTCAAGAATGCCCTCTTCAGCGTGCCGTCTGATCCATGTCCTCACTGTGTTCCGACTTATATTTAACACTCGTGATATTTCTCGAATGCCATAGCCTTCCTCACTGAGCTCTACAATCCGAGCTCTTTGTTCTGCGAGACTACCCATTATACAATTTAAATAAATATTTAATTCTTAGATATTGAGTTCTAATTTTTTTCTCATTGACTTTACTTGACTTCTGATATACTTTCAGAATGACATTTTATTTTTAAAATTATAATACTTTTTCTATAATGAAAAGAGTTAGAATTATAAGGCAGATTTCAGTTCGAGATTCAAATTATTTCAAATCATTACTATTTTATCTAAAACATATCTAGTACAATGATAACAAAGTTTAAAATTGCGTAGTTCTGAGGCTAGTGACGCATTTTTATTAATGTTTATAACGTCCTAAGTGCAACACACACAATAAACCTTACTATTTTGACGGTTTTAAAGGAATTATTAGCAAAGTGGGTCATAAATCAGTTGTGCCGATCGTACAATTGTAATGAATTGGACTAATGATAAGATAATATTTGCGGGTAGTTATTGGTTATTAGTATGTCTGTGGACTCAAATGACAACCTCATAGAATTCACGGGGTGTCTAGATGAAATTAGAGCAATTGTAGAAACTAGTGCCATTGAAAATGTTTATATTCTAAGGTATTTCAATGTCCACCCTGAGTAATTATTAGAATGTGAGTTTATAGACAGAGAAATACTGTTATGACCGACAAAAGTGAAAGTACACTTTATTACCTTTCCGCATTTGGACTTCTTTTGTGTTTAAAATTTGTATTTAGAAAAACAGACCATTAGACTAGTCAACAAGTGCCTTTTGGACCAACTTTTTTCAGCAGTCTCCGAAAATTATAAATGAGGTGTCATTCGATTCGGAATGGCATCTAGATGATTTTTGAAAAAAATGAAGTTCCGCTTGCAAAAATTGTAAAAGTTATTAACAATTAACTAAAAAAAGAGGGGGGTTTAGTATTTTTGCAAATATCTCAAAAAGTAATAAAGATTTATCAAATTTGAAAAAAGATTCGAAAAGAGGAGGAAATTTCCTAAAAAAAATCTCGACTCCCGAAACTGTAAGATCAATATTTATAATTTTCCCAGAGGGATGAAAATACGGCCGAAAACGGGTACTCTGGCTTAAGCAAGCCACACCCACATCGGCCCTTTAATGAATAAATATTAATTAAACATACTAAATATGAAAATAAAAAATTTAAAAAATTAAGGCACTAACTGAATAGATCAATGAATAATAATCTGCTTGAGAAATTTTTTTATAACAATTTTTCATTTAGTTATTCAATAGTTAATTAATATTTTTTTTTGGCTTGAACATGAACATTGCAAGTGTGATAATTGTTAAACTATAAATTTAAGATTTTTTTCTTTTCTTGCAGCAATTCTTGAAAGGCTTTAGAATAGAACCCCGTTGTAAAATTTAGAAAATGTTTATTTTTCATTTTTTTATTAATTTTTATTAATTAATTTTCGTTGTTACAAAATAATTTTTTTTTGGTTGAACATAAACATTGCAAGTGTGATAATTGTTAAACTATAAATTTAAGATTTTTTCCTTTCTTGGAGCAATTCTTGAAAGGCTTTAGAATAGAACCCCGTTGAAAAAATTTGAAAATGGTTATTTTTCATTTTCTTATTAATAATTTTCGTTGTTACTAAATTAAAAGTTTTTAAATTAAATTTATAGTTTATCAATTATCACACTTGCAATGTTCATGTTCAAGCAAAAAAAAATGTATTAATTAACTATTGAATAACTAAATGAAAAATTGTTATAAAAAAATTTAAAAGCAGGTTATTGTTCATTCATCTATTCAGTTAGTGCCTGAATTTTTTATTTTCATATTTAGTATGTTTAAATAATATTTATTCATTAAAGGGCCGATGTGGGTGTGGCTTGCGTAAGCCAGAGTACCTGTTTTCGGCCGTATTTTCATCCCTCTGGGAAAATTATAAATATTGATCTTACAGTTTCGGGAGTCCAGACTTTTTTTAGGAAATTTCCTCCTCTTTTCGAATCTTTTTTCAAATTTGAAAAATCTTTATTACTTTTTGAGATATTTGCAAAAATCTAAACCCCCCTTTTTTTTGTTAATTGTTAATAACTTTTACAATTTTTGCAAGCGGAACTTCATTTTTTTTCAAAAATCATCTAGATGCCATTCCGAATCGACACCTCATTTATAATTTTCGGAGACTGCTGAAAAAAGTTGGTCCAAAAGGCACTTGTTGACTAGTCTACATTGTGTATTGTAATGTGTATGATAGTCACTAGCCAGGTGTGATTCTTAGAAATTATTGTTATGCGGTCGAGTATTGTGTCGAGAGAGTGTGTATAGTTTAGTATAAAGCAATTCCCGAACGGAGGGGTGAGGCAGCCTAGCGATGATCACAAGCGAGATAAGACGTGTGTACATTCGATAAGCTATGTAGTGACGGACTTTGACGGAGTTCTAATAAACTCTATAATAATTCTAACGGCATTTTAATTAGAGTCTCGTAACTCGTAACAATACTATATAAGTTAATAAATATATTCACATATCAATTAACATATTTCACATATATTAAATAAGCCATGTGTACAAGTAACGGCAATGCGCTATTCTAAACATTTGTTATTTTTTATCAATGATCATCATCATCATTGAGAATCTCTTGTCGAAGCCAACATAATAGGAGAAATAAAAGCTCACCGCCTCCACTGGCTCGGTCACGTAGAACGGATGGGAGAGGATCACAGCGTGAGGAAAGCATATTTGGGACGGCCGGTAGGTCGGCGTCCGGACGGCCGTCCCAAATATCGCTGGAAGGACAGAGTAGAGGCTGACCTGTCGGAGCTAGAAGCCAGTAATTGGCAAGAAATCGCACAGGATAGAGAAAAGTGGCATGCTCTCGTTTCGGAGGCCAAGACTCACTTTGGGTCCCTGAGCCAACGGAGTAAGTAAGTCGATAATCATCATCAATTATCATTGTATTTAATTGCGCTAAATAAAACGGCAGATATAATAAATAAATGCTGTATAGTTTTTCTTTAAAGTGGAACAGTTTTTATTTTCAAATCGATTACTTTCGATTCAGCTTAATAATCTGAGCGTTACATGACTCATATAACATCACTAGTATGTAACCCACAACAATAAAGTATGATAATTATATCATTTGTTTCATATGGGCTTCACTGTCAAGAAATATGTAACTTGATAGACGTTATAGTAAACGCCTGGTAACAGTATAGTGTTAAATTAGAAACTCGTTGAACTACCCTCAATAAGAAATGTACCCACAATATGCATGTCAGTTTACTTTTTAAGTAGAAGTATAAGTTTCTAATTTCACATTAATCAATCCAAATCTGATTCTTTTTTTTTATGGAAGTATACGTTTGCGTTTGACCACTGTCTCACCTGATGTAGAGTGATGACGCAGTCTAGGATGGAGCACGCTTACCCAGACGATACCTATTCAATCGTGACTTGAAGACTTCAAGATTGTATTTGTCAGGAAAAACAGACTCCGGCAAATTATTCCACTCTTCGGCAGTGTAAATTAACTACATCGACCTTTATTTTTAAAATGTAATATAAACTCCCTTCCGGTGGAAGTCGCAGATTGATCGCTGTTTACAATTAGTGTATTAACTAAAAGCTAGCTTTAAAGCTTGATAAATATTAGTTGAATAGAACTAATTAGGTTACCAACAGAACCAATCGATTCCATTAGCTATCGCGGATTCCGGAGTAAACGCCGGGTCACATCGACAGCTAGCGAAGCCTAATTGGATTTTAAATATCCTTTTCATCGTTAAATAGTTATTGCATGGATGAATTTTTAAACCGTATTTATTAATAATATAATATTTTTATAAGTCGCAAGACTCAAACTAAAATCTCGCAAGAATGACTATAGTTTATTAGAACTATACAAATAGTAATGCAGAAGATTGTAATTCAATAACACGCGCAAAATCTGTCACTAAATAGATTTTCAAACGTACACAAGTCTTGCTTCGCTCGTGTTTTTCGCTTGACTGCCTCGTCCCTCAATTGCGGCTTTGCTTTATACTGCACAGATGCAATATGTCTGCCTGGCTGCATGGACCGAATTTCCGAGAATCAGTTTGTACTTTAAATCCGACACACTTGATTATTGACTGCCATAAAAGATTATAATACACAATGGGCTGTTTTCAAATCACAAATTTTAAACACAAAGTAAACTAAATAAGTAATAAAATTATTATGTGTTGTTACGTAGTAAAAACCCTACGTAAAATAATAATTTAACACATTTAAAATTACCGCCAAATAAACATATCAATGTCAGGTTGCCAACACTTATCTATGGAATCGTCGCCGCCAACACAACAACAACAAAATCGTTCACAAACAAAACATCTTTCTTAAATAAACTAAATACAATAATCAAAATACATTTAAAAATACCAACATTAATTTAAATAAAATAAACTAAATTTAATTTCAACTTTTTCAAAACGGCAATTAAGAACTCGACAGTATCGGCTGAGTGCCTTAGTCTTCTCGTTTCTGAACGACACCGATAACTGTCAGCCGTCCTTAATTATACATCGTCATTACGTGGAGCCTTTTTATTGTTTGAGCTGTCGTAATGTGATTGGAGAAATAGCAAAAGAGCCACCTTATTGGTCATGTCATGTCTCAGTTGTCTTAAACAACCGCGCAAGCTAACGACAATTTCGTATACCGAAGACTAATAGCGTGCATTATGACGCGTTCCAGGTCTTCGGGGTTTTTTTTTTATACGGGAGCTGGTGTTTGGAGTTGGCAGTTGAGCCCTCCAACCCGCTCACTACTACCGCTGTAGCTGATACAAGAAAAGCACGTGAAGCCAGGCTGCCGACGCGCCTGCCGTCTTCAGGCTAGCTGCCCACGCCGTTACCAGGCGTTACAGCTAAGCAAATACTTTTAATAACTAAATTCATGTTAACGGAACCGTCGTACCATCTTTGATTAATTTACTTCAGATCTATCAAATATATTATCAACTTTTCGTAACCAACCTTTATTAAATACAGTCTGACGCCTCTACAACCCCACTACTTGTGAACTATGTTTTTAAAGTCTCAAACTGCTCTGTTATAAATACTCTTCATATTTAATCTATTGTAGTCCGTCGTAACTTATGTGACACGGTCTCTTTTTAATAACCATTTTAACCAAATAAATTAATGATTACCAGTGATTCCTTTGTTTCATTTATAAGCACCGAATCACCAGGTAACAGTGTACAAGTCGCGAAAACTTAAGAAAATATTAAACTAAATAAGTGTAAATGCCGAAAGGTAATAAAACAGTTATGCAGGAGAGAATTTGTCTTGTCGGCGTGTAGGTCGTAACAATATTATAATAAAAGTTATTTCGCCAGGCGTATTATTGGAGAGTTTCTTAACTGTATATAATATCATATATGGGGAAATACATTTTTGATAGGTTGCCTTTAAAAATGTGGCCTTTTGGGAAAAAAACAATTCACTTGTTTTTATAATCAAATCAATTAAATCTTGATATACAGCGTGTTTCAGACCTTATGATAATAAATCAGACCACGTTTTCTTCATGACGTACTCTGCCCAAATACGAAAACGATTCAAGGTAGCTTCTTTGGTTTAGCCACAGGACCTCATTTTTCACTTAAGAATTTTACAACAACATGTATCAGTTATTGTGACTAAATCGGTAGGTTAGTGACCAATGTATCATGTTGCCAGCTCGTCTCTTCATTATTAAACGCGGAAGTTGTTCATTCTTACGCTCTCGCTCGCGAACCAATATTTACAAGATGTTCTGTTTTTATTCCCTTTTTATCGTTATTAATTTGTTCGGAAATAGCTTTTTTTTATTTTGACATTACGGTTGATTTAATAGTACTAAAAAGTTTGTATGGAGTACGAACGCTAAAATTGTGATTTATTGTCATTTGAAATGAAACACGCTGTATTATCAAATATATCAAGTAAAGCTATTTTTTTCTCTGTGTGATGGAATAGGGACGCTAATGTAAAAGTGGCCGCAAATAGCTGTTGAGGGGGTGCGCTATGAGGTACGCTACGCTGCGTTATGCTAACGAGGGACGTAGTGCGTTAACTTTCTTTCACTCTAACTTATTTTTAACAGCTACAACTAGATCTTTATTTCCATTTTTGACTCCTTTTAATGTATAAAAATAAATTTTAAGATATAAAATATAATAAAAAAATTAACAAGCAAAAGAATAATGACCTATGGGTGGTTCTATCGTGTAAGCTTTAGAAGATTTTCAGAGTTACGCGTTTTTTTTTTGGACGATTTAGTAATCTTCTCCTATACTGCAAAATCGCGTGACAGTCGCGTCTCTCCGGTGTGGCCGTGTATTTGTATAGTTTTATGGTAACTGGGTATAGCTTAATCAACGGGATGTGGTAAACTCAATTAATCAATCAAGTTTCGATAGTGGTTTAATAGTAGAATATAGTGCTAAGATCACTAATCACGGATATTACCAAACAAAACCACATTTTTTATAGTAATCCTGATCTAATATAAAATTGGCCAAATGCGTGCCAGATAATTTATTTTATAATAATTCGACCCATAAATGTCTTACTGAGCTCGGAGCTTCCAATGGTGAAATGAAAATCTTAGGCCAATAGGTTTATAAAAGAATATTCTTGAGACAGTGAGAGATAACACTTCATTGAACACCAAAACAATGACAAAAATATGTACAATATTGTCTGGGTCACTTCTGCTGCGTGTGAACTGCACACATACACATTTTTTTTTATTGTACGAGTTCAGCAGATAGACAGACGACCCACTGGTGGAAAGCAGTTACCATCGCCTATGGACATTCGCAGCACAAAAGATGCTACAAATGCGCTGTTGCTCTCTTAAGGGAGACTGGAACCTGGTCACCAATGCCGGAACACAACTGAAGGTTGTTATGGCGACATACTCTAGACCAGAAGTGGTAGCCATCCAGGAGGTCAAATGCCCAACTGTTGGCTGTTTTGTGCCTCTTGCATTATGTTCTTTCTCTGTCATGCACGGATTAAATATCGTATCGAATAAAGATATTGAATTTAATCTCAGAATCGTTAAAACACAAATATTAATGAAACAATCTTCGAGTTTAATAAGAATACGCTACTTTCAAAACAGTATAAATCAATATTAAATATATAACAATCCCTCTTATTTACCTACTCCTTAATTTTGCAAAAGTGTTGCCAGACTTAGAAGTTTTACTAGAAATTTATTCATTTTATTTATTTGACTTTTTTCATAGTTTATACACCATTCCCAGTAATAATTAAAAAATACAGTACTTAAACAAGGGTTTTATTATTTAGTTTTATCTAATACTTAATCCTGTAATAACGCGTAAAATAATGTGTGTAATAAATATTATTAAAATTCAAAACTTATTATTCAAACTGAATTCCACTGAGAAACATTTTTTGAAAGTCATACATACAATTTAAATATTAAATTTACTTAACGTTTTGACGGTTTTAAGCGTGGTAATTTATTTGATTTTTATTATTCCGACGTTCGGTCACTTTTTAGTACCCGTGATTACGGAAGACAAAGATGTCAGTTTTATTTAGTCTACCGCATTTACTTCTTATTCTACGTAATATCAGCTCGACTCAACGTAATGTCACAGTACACCGCTTCACAACGTGTAAAAAAGTGATAAGAAACTTCCCAGCATCGCATCACGTCTAGCTAAAAATAATATTACGTCATATTTGTCTATCTCAGACTCTTTTTTCAAGCATATTATATTATTTTTACTCTTAGAAGAATTACTGGAGTTGTGGTAAATAATATATAACACGATAAAAATAATATAAAGAAACAATAAAATATTACTTTAATTATAGAAAATCTTTTATTTTTCGAATAAAGTCATGGCAACACAGTAATAGCCAGCAAAACCACTCAATCCAGCGTAATTGTTAAATTCCGGTGCGGTCCGTGTTTAATCCGTCCGATTCAATTAATTATCGAATTATAGAATAGACCAGTATTTTCAAAGCGCCTTGTAGTTTATTACAAAAACAATGGTAAGCATCATCCTAACGTTAAATCCCGGTTATATCTGCAACAAACACTTTGAAGCCTAGTGCACTTTTTCTTCCACGTTTCGACGGTGTTTACTATTTCTTGTCGTGTTGCCTGGAAGAGATTGCTCCAAGAAATAAGGCCGCCCATTGTACTGCTACTACCTTCTAATTTTAAGATATGAAAATGTTTTATTGTTTTATGTTGGTGTAACATATAGAGTATTGTTTTTGTTGTGAGACTACTAACGATTAATGGTGGTGGTAGTAGTAGTAGTGATTGTGGTGGTAGTAGTAGTAGTGGTTGTGATAGTAGTAGTAGTATCTGTGCTAGTTATTCAAATTTAATTTCAATAAAAGGTGGGTGTTCTATTAAGCAATGAAAAACCACGTTAAGCCCGAAATAATCATTAACTTTCGACACTTAATTAAGTTATTTTCCAAAAACCAATACGTGTGAAAGCAATAAATTAATTTTATAACCTGAAACCAGGACTTCATGCCATTTGGTTAATATAATTGAAATAAAATGCACCTCGAAATACTTGTCATTATTAAATATAATTTTGTTCATATACACTGTTCCGTAATATTAGCACAATCAATTTCTCCGCGTATTTCATAATTTCCAATTTTAGTATATTTAAAAACAAATGCATCGCATGCGCCCCGTGTGAGCTATCGACGCCGATGCTGCCCTCACACGGACAGTTAGTGCAACTTCCGTCACCGCACGCGCCGCGTCGACCTTCCTGTTCTTTTCGTCTATTTTCAAGTGTTTTTCAAATATATACAATTAGCTAATCCTCTAGCAAATTAAGAAATGGTGCAAGTGAATGTGATTTACGATCCACGATCGAAGGGTTCCCGCAGTACAGCAAGCAAGGTATGTGGTTGTGCATTTGGCGTTTTCCAAATTTCGCATTCTAAACCGTGTTTACACGATAGAAACTGTTTTGTATCATTTATCAATAAGTTCTAACAATTTTGTGTGGGATTAGATTTATTTAATTAAAAGCATGCTCTCACTCTCAAAATGTATATTTTTATTCTCTTTTTATCTCATGTGGACTGTACACGCACAACATTTCTATTTCACCACGAATAATAAAAATATATAAAACATCTTAAACACACCGCCCGCCAAGAACATACGATGTTCTTTACTCAGCTCAAAAAAGAAGAAGATTACACATAGGTAATAACATACTCATAAGTAGATTAACACAACACTAATAGTTAACATCTCTCATCATTATCATTAATTAACTCTACACATAAGAATTGAAATTTATAACTGGTCGATATGGAACTTGTGTTCAATCAATATATAATTAATATTTAACCACCCACTGTAACATATAAATATAATCAGATACACAGAATGCCATACCATAAAACTTACAAAAGAAATCTAAACAATTTTATGTACACATAACTAGGAAACAAAATTAGTAACTTAAGCTCTACATTAAATTCACACCAGTTATTAACACAAAAAGACAAAGCCACACAAAAGTATAAATAGTTACTCATATACATAACAATTCTCTTTTAAGTCAAATGCACAATATTTAGGTCATTTATTCACCTTTGGAAATAAACATTTTTTTATAGTTTTTCGCTAAATACAAATATACAAAGAAAAATTCACGAATTAATACTTGGCCTAGTGTCAGTGGGAGAGAGTCATTGAAATCGTTACGTAGTAAATAATGTGAACGATAACATAAACGCGGTTCGGCTTGCACTAACATCATCTTAAAATTTAAAGTATTATTACCGATCCAGATTCCAACTACTCTTCCAGGTGTAAACCAAATTGAAAAATCACATTAAGTCACTGTAAACTATTTAAACTGATTATTTTTTTATATTTAACTATAATTAAAACCAGACACGTAATTTACTCCTATTTTGTACATATTTTTTTGTTTTTATCAATTTTTAGCTAAATTTTAAATTTACTGTCATATATCCCTTTAAGGCACAATAGTAAGTTCTCACTCCTTATAAATGAAACTTAGTTAAGTAAAGTTATTTGTTTATTTTTATGTAGTCTCAAACTCACAATACTTGAACAATATAATGTAACTCTTAATAACACATGTAAACGCAAAATGTAGAATACAATCTTCACTTCTTAATAAAATAGTTAAAGTTTGAATTATATTTTCTTCTTTTCTATATATGTTATTTCCTTGTGTATGATATTCCGTACTGAATAATGTAGACTCTTCCACGAAAATTAATGTATTAGTATATAACATTGCTGTAAACTTCGCGAAGTATAATCCGCTAGTTTCTCCTCTGCTGGTATATGAATCCTCTGCTCATACTCTAATATCTTTGTTAAAGAATACATTTGATTATTCATAAAAGTAAATGATATAGATGTTCCACCTTTCAACTATCCTAGAACGATTATGGAATCTATCCAGTTATATAATTTCTGTAACACTTTAAAAAATAAGTTTTTAGGAATTTTATCAATAATTACGGAGAGAACTATCTACCATAAATTGTTATTATAATTGATAAAACTAATGTCTTTGTTACATGCTTCTTATGATTCAAAATACTGATAACGTATTGTAAGTTGTCTGACACTTTATTCCAACTCACGACTAATATTTTAATAGACTTATTTAATTTTATAGAAATTATCTTGATCTCTATCATTTACTCATCTCATATTTCTCTAATAACAATTTATTATTCCAGTTTTAAACTCATACTTTGCTGATGTCCTCCACACATTAGTCATTATTCTCTACTCGAAGCATCGGACATTACTCGTAATGTTGTATCTTATTATTTTTCACGATAGCATATTCAGGAAAATAAACATATTTAGTTTTCTCAATTTCATCCTTCTCATATGATTACGATTAAAATACTCTAAATTGACTTGGTTACACTCTTCTCTTAAATTTGTTCCTCTCAAATAATTTTCCTCTAGAATCTCAACTCTCTTGAATGTTATATCTCTAAGGTTAGCAGTTTGACTTTTATGTTCCCATGTAGCAAAAGGTAATTTTTCTTCAGTTATTTCTTTCTCATCTCTATCTGTAGTTGAACTAATAAGCTTGTCACATCTCTTCTCGCTCTCGTTCATCTATTTTCTCATTAAATTTGGTTTATTTTCAGTTTCAGAATATTTACTGATGAAATCATCTTCTTTCACACATAAATGCATACTTGTAACAACGTTTTCTACCTCTTCAGATTGTTTTACTATGCTTCCAGACAATATCCATCCAAAGATTGTATTTTGGGCTATCAAATGTCCATCAGGCTGTTTTATTACTCCATCTAACAATATTTCACTATACACATCAGCTCCTAGTAACAAATCAATTTTGTTTGGCGTTTCATACATAGGATCTGCTAAAAATAGGCTTTTAATAACTGACCACTCAGACACACTAAGACTGGCTGGAATAAGAGAAGTTAAAGAAGGTAAAACAAAAGCATTTATTAAAATTGACTTATCTGGATTACGGCATGACTCTACATGAAATGAAACTATCTTTTTAATACTCACACGACCTTCTCCCAGACCTGACACAAAGCCACTAGCTGGCTTACATATAAGTCCTAGATGATGGGTAGTAGCCTCAGTAATAAAAGAAGCCTGTGACCCCTGGTCTATTAAAGCTCTTATAACTAATTTACAATCAGAAGTAACATTGTGTATCTTAACTCTAGCTGTTGGTATTAACACAGGATTATGATGTACCGCTCTAGAAAACATAGAAGTAATATGTCTGTCACCTTGTAATGCATTTGCTCTCTCAGTATGTTGTGTTACACTCGATGATGTTGCCGAAGTCTCAGTCTCAGTAATTTGTTTTGTTACCTCAGTGTTTGTCTCCCTGCCAAAGTGCAACATATCATGATGATTTTTAGGGCACTTCCTACATCTCATTGGATTTTTGCATTTTAACACCATATGCGTAGGTGACAAACAGTTAAAACATAAACGATGACCTTGTACAAAGTCCGCTCTATTCCTTGGTGTCATTAGCTCAAACTCCTTACATTGGTTAATATAATGATTATTATGACACAAAGCACACTTAATTCCACTATGTTGCTGCTTACTCACCACGGACGTATGAAACGATCTTGCTTGAATAATTGGTTTAAAAGATTGTGATGAGCGCACTATATTTGAATCTACCATCTCCAATGATCTGAATCTATTTTCTAAGTAAGCTCTCAATTGATCCCAGGTAGGTAAATCTTTGCTATCTGTATTATGTTCTTTTTCCCACAATTTTATAGTCTCCGGATCTAATTTCGATACGACTAAGAAAACAATAATCGCATCCCAACTGGTGATATTAATCCCCATATTCTGTAATGACTGTAAACAGGATGATGTAGTATCTAGTAAATGTTTTATAGACTGTGATGACTCTGTATTAATCTTCAATGAAAACAAAACCTTTAAAATTGCATTACAGTTATATCTCTTGTTATTATAACGATCAACTAATTGTTTCCACGCTCCGTCATAATTAGAATCAGTTATTGAATAATTCCTCAATAAATTTTGTGCTTCTCCCGTTAAATTTCCCTTTAAATAATGTATTTTTTGCAATGACGTAAGATTCTTATTATTATGTATTAACGAGCTGAACATGTCAAAAAAATTCCCGCTAAATGTAAGTAAGTTAATGCGCGGCAATTTGACATCGTAATTATTATTATTCACAACCACGTTGGATGTCGACGATTCACTCTTGGCGGTTGGGAACTAGGCAACAGTGACTCCAAAGATTCACGTAAACAGCTCTTATATTCTATATATAACTCCTCAAAATCGTCGTATATGTTTTCCGTAAAATACAGTTCTTTTATATTTTTCGATAAAGAAACTATATTTTTATGACCTTCTTTAAACTCTTTAAATTGTTGATCTAGGATTTCCAATCTAGTTTGTAAAAATGGTATCTTAATTCTCTCCTTTGGTGATTTCCGAAAATTACTCTCAGCTCTCCTCAGATTATCAAACAACTCATCTTGTATTAGTACTAACTGCTCGATCGTGGCCATCTCGATTTACGTGTTTGTTAAAACAAATGAATAAATTTTATACTCGTAAAATCCCACAAAATCACTATAATATTTTAGATTTTACGTGCTTTATTACTCGAAGAATAGATGATACTCAATTAGTTTAGTTTAGTTACTCACTCAATATCTCAATAGTATAGTTTTATAATCACGCAATTACTCGAACTCAAACACACGGAACTCATTGATAATGTATTTTCACAAAATAACACAACACCTATTTTACAATAAAACTCACGTTCATTCGGCTCGTTCTGGACCAATATTATGTTTACACGATATACACTGTTTTATAACATTTATCAACAAGTTCTATTTTTTGTGGGATTTTTATTTAATTAAAACCACGCACGTCTCACTCGGATAATGTATATTTTTTATTATCTTTTTTAATCTCATGTGGACTGTACACGCACAACAGTTCTATTTCACCACAAATAATGAAAAACATAGAAAACATATTAAACACGTACATAAACTTTTATTATTACTTCTATCTCCATCGATACTTAAAAGTGGATCTCGCCATTAACGTAATTGAAAGATACCAGCAAGGGCTTCATCGCCCATGTAAATGTCGAGGCCATCCAGCTCCTTGATAATACAGATTTATTAAGAAGACTCAAAAGAACAAAACCATTTGGGGTAGTGTTATAATATTGTTACAAGTTACGCAGGACTCGAATTAAAATGCCGTTAGAATTACTATAGAATCTATTTGAAGTATACAAACACGTATAACATAAGTACAAACATAACTAGACACTACATACTGCACAATTCAATAAGACGCGCAAAGTCCGTCACTATATCGCTCATCGAATGTACGTCTTGCTTGTATCGTAATCCTCGCTTGACTGCCTCTCTCCGCAATGGACTATTGGTTTATAACGCATCGATGCCATCCTAGCAAGCTTCGACGCAATACAATAACAATAAGGATTAGTTCGACACGAATGACGGCCATAAAACAAGTACAATAACAATAGAATAGTTTCTTAAATAAACATTTTAAGCACAAAGTAAACAAAAGAATTACTAAATGCGGGAAGGTAATATACTGCGCTTTACGACAGGTAGGCGTGCGTTTTCCTTTGTCGGTGTGTAACAATACTCTCATAATAATAAAGTAAGTAGTAAGTAAGTAGTAAAGTGCTATGTGCTAAACATTAACAAAGAACAGATGAACAAAGTGTCTTCTCCTTAATAAAGACAATAGCAAACATGTTATTGGACACATTCGTAAATTATGTTTAGGTCAGATTTAAATTACTAATTAGTCTTATTTCTTAGATTACATTGTAATGTTAATATTGTATCACTAAGATACATCATTTTTGGACAAAAATATACCCTTTTATTATTAGGTGAATTTTATGTATTTACAGATGTGTCTATGCAAAGAATTTGAATGAAATGCAAAAAAATTGTTTGCTACCTTTTAACAATTATTGGCCGGTCCTATATTTTATAATTCACATACTTGCCTTAACATCGGTAGAAATTTAACATTGCTTGTATGGAGCTTGTGAAATTTAACCGAAAATTTAATTTAATTTACTAAAAAGGAAATTAACGGTTTAAATTCAAAAAGTTTTTATTCAAATAAGTTCCACTGGAGAATACTTTTTGAAAGTTATACATATAGGTTAAAATTTAATTTCAGTTTCTAGTCTACGTACACCGCTTCTCTGTTAAAGAGAAGAAGCGGCAAGAAACTCCCCAGCAACACGTCTAGCTAAAAATTGTTTTTCTTTATATAGGTTCTTTTCTTTAATAAGTTTTATACAGAAGTATGTTACAGAATGACTTTTGAAGAATTGATGGAGTTGTAGCAAACAGAGCATATTCAATAAGAAGGAGATAAAATAAAAGTAAAGAAAAATATTACTATAGTTATAATGAATACATGAAGTATCATAATGCAAGTGATAAAATTGAAATGATGGGTAATAATAGAAAATCTAAAAAAATGTTATGAAAATATTTCCAATTTTTACTGCCACATTTTTTTAATATTTGAAACGCATCTTGCCAACGGGCAGCACAGGACAAAGCAAAGCTAGCCGGATTTGGATAAACCTAAGTTATGGCTTGTTACCGCGACATGCATGCAAGGATTTTCCGCTGAAAAATATGCACTTCTGTTCTAACACAACGATACATGTATAGAGTTTTTAGGGTTGGTTTTGGCAAAACAAAATTGTTATGGAATTGTCATATCCACCTGCCCTTGTGTAGAGCCGTAAATAGCCTTTTATGCGCGTGTTAGGTTAATCTAATTTTTGGTACATTGTATTGTTTATAACCCTCTTAACATTTTAATGTGTTGTGGAACAATAACAAAGTAAGTGTTTAAACAAACATCTGATACTTAATTGTTATTAATCCAAACGGAAATCTGAATCCGTAACCGTTAAAATTTAAAAAGGAAACGTCAGTTTGTTCACGACTATAAAAGTGGAAGGTTCGGCCGGGATGGCTCATTCTCGTTCGAGCCGTCGAACGGGACGGACCTCTGAGAGGTCGTAGCTCTTGGAATAAACGATATGGTGTACTCTTGAAATTTTATTTCGAGGACTCAAAAATGGGTCGTCACCAAAAGACCAACAATCGTGACGTCAGCACTGCTGACGTCACACTTTTTATAAACACTATGGTGGTTCCTCCTCCGTTAAATAATTAACATTCTTATTATATACCTATATCAATTTGAATTGAATTAACAATACAATTGTTTCTATATTTGAAGTAATAATGATTTATAGATTATGTACCCATATATTAGCAACTGTTTAAAAATTGAAAATATTCATTTGCTATTACGCGCTACGTGAGCTTCTATAACTGAGCCCTTGTTTTTTTAGATATTGTTACGACCGAATGCCGACAAAAGACAAAATCACACCTGCGTCTGTTGAAACGCGGTTTATTACTTTTTCGGTTTTTGAACTTCTTTTGCTTGCCTTGTGTTTAAAGTTTGTAACTACAAAAACAGTATATTGTGTATTGTAATGTTTTATGGCAGTCATTAGACAGTCGAACTAATTCTTAGAAATTATTGTTATGCGTCGAGACATATTGTGTTTGTAGATAAAAGGAATACCCGAACGAAGGGGTGAGGTGTTATACGTGTCCAAACGTCAAATTGTCAAACGTCGACTTGATTATTATGAGCTATATGAGCGAAGATTACATTCATTCAAAACGAGACTTTTACTATAGCCCGCAAGAGTTAACTTGAGACCTAAGCGCAGTAGGCAGTATATAACGGCGCTTAGGTCTCAAGTTAACTCTTACTCCTCACCTGCCAATGAGTATGATTATTGAAGCGCAACTGTATAGTATTCAGACAGAGTATCTTTTATTCCAAATAAAACAAACAATCGATTCTTATATAAACACTAATGTGAAGGATGAATCTGATGCTGTTTAATAAGTTTGTTGATATCAGGTTCCAATTTACTGAAGAACGCAAGTCGCTACGTTTGGTAACATGCAAACGATTTCTCTTTTTAGTAAGCAACATTGCCACTGCACTAAATCCAAGTTAACATTTTTTTCTGGGTCTCTTACCGCCCCCCCTTTAGGCCTGCAGCGCCCATAAGGGGGCGTCATCGCCCACTTTGGGAAAGGATGTCTTTAGACAAATAGAAGAATAAGGCTCGTTTACCACATCTACAGAATGTTCTCTCGTGCTTGGACCACCAACCACTCACCGAATTTATTTACGACTATGTCAAAAACACAACAAACAAGACACTTAAATCTCCTAGTGTTTTAATACTTGCGTTAAAAGCGGGTGACCTGTTTTTGAGTGTCGGAAGGGTTTAAAATGTTGCAGGTTTATGTGAAAAGTTTTTATCACACTTTCATGTGGGCGGTCAAAGGAGAGCTATGCTTAATGTTTTTCTTTAACTTTCAGATTTATTTTTTGTATTGTATTTTTTAAATCTGAAGAGATCTTAGAAAGGAAAAATTATAATTACTAAGCAAGAGTTATAAATTAGTTATCTATAATATTGTACAACCTGAGCGCCAACAAAAGACAAATTCCCCCCTGCGTCTGTAGAAACAGATTTTATTACTTTTTCGGCATTCGGACTTCTTTTGTTTGCTTTGTGTTTAAAATTTATGACTGGAAAAACAGCCTCTTGCGTATTGTAATATGTCATTAGCCAGGTGTGATTCTCGGAAATTCAGTCCACGCGGTCGAGCAGACATATTGTCTTTGTACAGTATAAAGCAATGCCTCAAAGGAGGGATGAGCAGTCTAGCGATAGCCACAAGCGAAGCAAGACGTTAGTGACGGACTTAACGCACGTATTTGAAATACGATCTTCTGCATTACGTTTAGACTTATTGCATTCGGTTATATTTGTACATATGTTACACGTGTTTGTATAGTTCTAATAAATTCTATAATAATTCCAACGGCATTTTAATTCGAGTCCTGCAACTCGTAACAATATTATAAAATTTTAATCATTATAAGACGCCTAAAACATCGTCGTCAGTCACTGGTGTTACCAAAGCTTCAAATGCCGTTTGGATCGTTTAGATTGATCGTGTGTGGTGTATATGAAGGAATTACAGATTGGATCATCGGCTGAACAGTGTGATACGAAAATGCGTAAACACACACGCACACACACACACAAACACACACGTCTGCCCGCTGTGGCTATAAACATCGACTTTGGTCTCCACAAAATATAGGCTTTGCCTAGTTTGGGATCAATAGGTAATATAAATAATGTAAACTTGACTCTCTGACAATATCGATTAGTATAGTAGTTTAAATATATTAGGCTACTACAATTAATAATCAATGATGGTATGGATAAATTTGGATTTGTTAGATAATAAAAACGTCTTATAATATCGCATACATAAGTCAAGTCTCCCTTACGTGACATGACATTCCCTTTATATTCATAAACGTTGGAAGAGGTTAGCGCTGAAGAAAAAAACCTCCGTGCTACATTAGTATTATTATAATAAAAAAACAAGGTGATTTATTTTTCGAATTAGTCTTTATTAATAAACACCGTTTATTTGCTTATTCAAACAGTAGGCAAGTTTATTGACTCCACATCGAATTGTACACGTATTTCAAAACTATGTATATCTCAAAGGAATGCCAGTAACTTTATCCTACTGTTATCTACAGGTGGAATTGTATTGAGATTCGCCTCGAGCGTAACTTGTGTTTGATGTTTAGAGCTAGCTAACTTTCAACCTCATTTATTTGTTAACTATAGAGAGAGAGGTAGAGATAACATTTTATTGCACACCAAAATATACAATTCAGGTAAACTATGGTTTACTTCTTATGGTAGGGTAAACCGCTTCGTTATGTAACGCGTTGTGCCACCAATGGGGATTGTTCACAAAAAATTACCCTCTGATTTTATATTTTTATTACGTAAAATAGGGTATTTTAAGATACTAATTTGAATATTTTTATATTTTAAGCGTTAGTTTTTTTATAATTCGATTTTAAAATTATTTCTCCGATGACGTCATAAGGGACAAGTTTACATTGATTTCTTTGCCTAGAAAACAAAAATAATAAAAGTAAGTTTTATCTATATATAATCATAGTAATCTGTGCTACTATTTAAATGTCACTGTCATTACTCATTACGTATCGTGATCATTTTAGTGTTTTTTGTCGCTAGGCTTATAATTTTTCGTGTTCAACCATTATTATTTTCTATAGTAATCGTTAAATTTTTTTAAAGTGGTCTTTAGGGAAAATCCATATTACAGAACTTAAATCAAATAATGTACAGCTAGAATTTTTTTACATCTGAAGCAGGCAAACAGGCAGACGGCCAACCTGATTGGATTTAGTAAGGTCAAATAAAGGTCAAACGCATTTCTTACAAAATATAAGAAGATCGTACGTTTTTTGGAATTTTAACTAGACAGAAATGATTAGGGACACTATTCCTCAAAATGGTTTTTCAAGAAGCTAAATTGAAAAAAGTGAACAATCCCAATTTGGTATAGCTTCCCCTTCTCTCACGTTATATTAGTTTAAGTTATCACTTTTTTCGGGCGTCCCGAGACGCACACCATCTTTTTTATTACTATTCTTGTATCCATCTTAACTCTACTGACATTATCGACGGTTTCTTTTTTACATATTTATACTATTTTCCTATTACTATCTATGTATATACTTTTATAGCTAACTTTCATTTCTTACTAATTTTCTTATACTTAATTTACACAAAATGGCTTCTGTATGTTTATAACCTATAATATTCCCTTTTTAAAATCTTTCTTATATAAACTCCAAAACTACTGAACCGATTTCAATCAAATTTGCACACCGTGTGCAGTTTGATCCAACTTAAAAGATAGGATAGCTTACATCTCAATGGACCCTGTAGATGGCGCTGCAATCGGGTTCTAAATTTTATCTTTTTATCTTCAGGGCAGGACAACGTCTGCCGGGACAGCTAGTATATCTATATACGTAAAGCAAAAACTTTGTACCCTTTTTTACGAAAATTGCGCGCACCGAGGTGTATGACATTACGCACACTTATAGTTTATATAGAGAAAGAGTGCAGAATGCTAATATTTCATAAAAATTATCCATAAAAATATATATTAAATCAATAAAAAAACATTACACACACTAACATGTATTTGACACACACGTATATATACTCTTTTGTTTATTGTTCAAGTGTAATTAACAGTGTAGCCTTGGTGAAATCTGTGATTATAGAAGTCTTAGACATTAATTAATATGGTCGAAGTTCGAATATACATTCAATTAGTATTTTACATTTGTATTTATTTTGTTGAAATTCACGCAATACTTAATAACGTCATCTAGGTGCCTCTTTGCCATCAGAATACATGCTGAACACTTAATGAAAATCCCTAGTTTCACCGGGAAATAATGACGACTGCTCCAATAATTCTACTAAGCCATATAAGTTAAGAGTGCGTACAGTCACTTCAAGTTGTCTGCACTAATGATGCATCCGTGCAACTTGCTGGTAACAAGCCAGCGACGTGGCGACGACAATGCTCTGAAAGATTTTTAAGGGATGTGACGGATCGCTATAGAATTATCGATAAAATTAAAATAATGTTTTTGAGGTGAAACTTCTTTAGAATCGTTGGGATTTGAAAATTAATGAAACGAAAAAGTGACACTTTAAAGAGATTTTTTTAAATTTATTATCCAATATGCTTACATTCATATACATTACAAATCGCATTTGAACTGTAGCACAGAAACCTCATGGGTTTATTCGTGCCGCAGGGAGTAGTGTACACAATATTGTTATTTTAATAAATAGGGGCAAAAGCGAGTAATGGTTATCATCATTCTAATGTTTAATTCTGATTTGATAATAAAGCGGGGGTAAATACAAAAAATTTAAACTGATTTCATTCGATTACTATCCCTATTAAAACAATAGATTACATTATTTTTTTAAATAGTGCGATATTTTGTGTCGCAGAAATCCCGCGGAATTTCCAGTCGAGTATGGACGAAGTCACGGGCATATACTAGTATAATATATAACTAGGGTGACTATAAGGGGAGGTCACCAGATTGGGCCCATACCTTATGTCATATTCGTAATATATCAAAATATATTGCTGTCAAGTGAATACAGTTATTAAGTTATCTAATAGAGTTGTTAAGTGATTGAATAGAGTTATTAAGTGATTGAATAAAGTTATTCTTTCTTATGTTTCTGTGGTTACAATATTACTGAAACATATATATCTAAGTAGTTATATATACAAACTTCAGATAAGTTTATTAAAAACCATATTACCCAAGAATATTAAATCTAAACATAAAGAATTATTCAAATATTATGATGTTATGAGTATATTATGTTATAAGGTTAAATTTTTAATACTAACTGAAAGTAGCAAACTATTATTTAAGAAGACTAGGAACTACATACTTGAATGATGATAACAACACAATGGCGGCATCTTCGTGAGGTAAAGCATGGTTGGGGAGAACAGAGAAAGGTAAATACCAGTATACAAAAGAGAAGGTAATATGCATTCATGAACGATAGTATTACCATGACTCAAATCATTGTTCAGCGTTAAATAATAAACAGTACGACCCGATCAAAATAATAAATGTAGAAACCGCAGGGGGCTTTGTGGCGAATCCTTAGGTGAGTAGCCACACCTTGTACCCGACTCCCGAGGAGCCAAGGCGTGCTTGCCTTAACCAGCCGGCATGGAGTGGAGATCGATAGAGCTAAGACTCAAGCTCCAGGGGTGGAAGTGATAATGACATCACGTCAGAAGTAGCTTTGATGAACCTGCAGCCCACCTCTTTACACCCCTTAGCCACTAACACGCATATTGCCCCTGTCTTCTATGGTATTTTTGGGGGCCCATGCACGGAGTGGTGAGTCACCGACTGCCCATTTTTCCTATTCCCCGAACATTGCGACAGGCAGACGCCATTGTCCCCATATTCCCAGACCCCTAGTACCACTAGCAGTTCACCCCAATAGCCCGGTACTTTTTGTTCTCATTTCCCACAATAGTCCTACACTGTACTCAATAGTCTCATCTATATTAATTTATATTATTATAATGGTCCTTTGAGTAGTTTTTGTTTTAATTTTCGCCACTAAGTGCACTTTTAATTTTCTTTGTTTATTGCTGCGTCACTACATAACATGTGGATGTATTAACCCTTAAATTTTTAACTAGACTATAAGTATGGTTGGACATATTTCCCTGTGTTCGGGAATATGTTAGCGATTAACGCAACTTTTCATTCATTACAATTTCATTTCATTACTACATAATATTGTTATAAATCACACACATGTCACTCACCTTACATACGTCTAAATATCAACACATAATAATTGCTATAAACTCTAAAACCACATATAAATAATTGTGAAATCATAAAATGTACATACTGGTATCTCAAAAGACTTTAAATTTAATATATCAACATCACATACAAATATTGAATTTTGTCGATATCGATAAAGCAAGTCCCTGCCCGGAAAGAAGCCAAGTTAAACGTCTATTCATAATTATAGGTTATCGTCTCGCACGATTTCTCGGGCTTCAGCCGTTCTTTCGCACTATGCTGCCATCATAATTAGTTACAATAGCCAATGAATTATACACCTTATGCTACATAACTTTACTGGTCATTTTCGCGTGTCAGCAAGAACTGGCTCATTCAATGACACTCGTCGAGTGAAGAACTATTCATGCGGTACCATCAGATTTTCGAGTGACTTTTTTTTGCTCTTACCCGCGTTTGAAAAGTCCGGATTTTGTCGGATAGCTTTTAAGTCTTATTTGCGCGGATTTGATGGAAACTCGGGTATAGTCTTCTAAAAGTAAAGCTTAACATTTTTATTATATCACTTTGTAGAAATTAATACTTTATTTAAATTTTGACATTAATACTACAAAAAGAAAACATTTATTTTGGTTAAATTAAATTCGTGGGATTCTTACTTAATTTATCCAACTAACAACAATAATACTAACAATTACTAACCAATTAACATACTAAGAATACCTACTGTAAAAATTAAGAATTAAAAGCCTTTATTTTTTTTATATTTAATTTGAATATGAGTGCTTTCATGTATCTGAAATGTGTTTAATTTTGAATTGATTATAACATTTGTTTTATATTGTATACCACTTCAACAATAATATTGAATTGAATTTTAAAAAGACGTAATTAAAGTATTCAAATATCTGTAAGACACAGTATCCACCTTCCATCGGCTAGGACATCACAATGTTTGTTTACTCCATCAGAAAATTGAGTCTCGTGGACATTCTACATTGTATAATATCATTTCGAATGACAAGCCACAATATTTAAAAAAACAATCAAAGCAAACACATACAGTTTTCTTTTGTTAAAAATGGTTTTGTACTTACTGATACTATCTCCAAATTATCTCCTTTCATAAAATCTGTAACAAAACAATTGAAATTATTTGATGGTATGTCTTTATGTATGTCTGTACGCCTTACACGTTCAATCTATGTATACCATTTTATGCTAGGCTTGACAGTAGATTTCATTACATGAACGATCCGCTCGGTGTTGCCTATAAAAATAAATAATTAGTAAAATAAATATAAATACAAATAAAATAAATATTTTATATCAATTTAGGCCCATGTAAAATATGTAACATTTTAGTTAAACATTAACTTGTGTGTTGGGAAAGGAATAAATATATTATAATAATAAGGGAACTTTGTGGATTTTTCTTCTTTGTTCAATAATCAATTGGCTTGGCACGGTTTCTGTAATCAGCCAGAGTCATAATATGTTAATGGCTTATCAATTTAGTTTATTAAAACGAGGGAAACCCACCGCGGAAAATAGAAAATCTTTTCGAAAATTTTGAAAAATTAGTCATAATAATTATTAAATATGTATGTATGTCTGTACAAACTAGTAAAATAAAAGTTTAATTTGATTATCTACAATAAATGAATTTAATATACTATAAACATCAGAATTGAAACAAGATGTAATGACAAGATTTGAAAAAGGAATGTAAAGGTAATAAAAATACGTTTTAACGGTTTTAATCCCGGTAATTTATTTGATATTTGTTATTCCGACCAGTTATTAGTGTTAAGGTAGTTTGGACATGTAGAGAGATTGCATAAAGTAGAATCACAAAATAAGTGTATGAAAGTATTGTGAATGGTAGCGTTGTTGCCGGTAGACCGAGACGAACACACCATGACCAAATATCAGAAGTGTTAAAGAGAGGTCAGGTAAAAAGAATCTCTAAAAAATAATCGTGCGTATATGAAGAGGTTAATGGAAGTAGGCGAAGCGAAAGTGGTTTGTCAGGATCGTCGTAAGTGAAGATCCATAGCCTCTGCCTACTCCTATGGGAAACAGGCGTGATATTATGTATGTATGTACTTGCACGAACTTCACTTGGGATCTACCCGAGTTAGTTGTCTACAATTGAACATGCTATATGTGCCATACATTCGATTCTCTCTAAGCACTCAACGGCTGCCTTTCAAATCCTCAAAGACCTTGTTTTCTTTCTCCTTTGCATGATTAAACGTTGTGTCCGTTACAGATCCATATAACGACGAGCGACCAGGTTCATTTTCCATGTCAATACATCAATCAATCAATTTATACTTTGCACACTTTATTAACTTTCAATATAACTTCTGATTATCTAAAAGTTATTTCTAATAAATCCAAAATATAAACGGTACTTATTTCCCTCTCGTCTTCAGATGACAGCGTCCCCTCTTTTCCCCTTCATCCTTCAAAATGAACTGACATTTCGTAAGTCAAGTTAATGTCAAAATCAACTGACATTTATATACCAAGTGAAATGATATTCTAGGCGTCATAATTAACAGGTTAGATTAACCCATATCAAATATTACTATAGAGACTTTTACAATTTATCTTCAATATTTAACATATGCAGTAAACCGAAACATATGGTTACGAGTTAACGGGACTCGCGTTAACATGCCATTAGAATGATTATAGACTTTATTAGAACTATACATAACACGGATAACACAGGTACAAATATAGCCGACATTCCCGAATGTACACATTTCACGCCTAGATTATAGTTGTAACTCAACTGCCCTCTCTCTCAATCAGGCCGTCGTTTTATACTTCACAAATGCAAATGTGCCTGCACGGCACTTCGACCCAATTTCATAGAATAAGCTTGTACTTGTAATCCGCAACACCTGGCTAATGATGCTCTTTAACGAGTACAATAAGACAATAGGCTATTCTCCACAATAACTAGAAACGTATGCAATAAATAAGTGAGCAAAAGAAGACGATTATAAAAGGATTAGAATTAGTTCAAATGCCGACAGGTAATAAAATGTGCTTTTACAGATCCGTACGTGGAATTTGTCTTTGTCGGGGCCTAAGTTGTAACAATATAATAATATTAGTTTCATAGACAATTATAAATTAAACATAGAAAGCCACCTAACTCTTATGGAATCGTCATGTTAAGGCCTTCCGTCTATCTGTCCTTACTCGATCAGTCTACTTGTCTTTAAATGTCAGTCGAGTTTCACGGAAAGTAGCTAATATAGAAGTTCATATAATAATAATAACAAAATAAGTATCTTGCTTAAAAAGGGATATTACACTATTTAAAGAATATTTAAATGATAAAACTTCATTTACATAGCAGCTCGCTCGAGTCTTTTATACTATCTTCCGTATAACGTTCTGATCTTGTCAAAAATGTAAGGAATTTATAATAATAATATATTCTAGTATAAATTTTTAGTACATCTTGTCATTATTGTAATGATAATAAAATTCTTCTTTCTTTTTATTATGTCTTTGTCTTACTAAGTATGCGCTGTGTTCTAAAACTTAATTCCTTGAGAGGTAATTGTGTAACATACTTCTGATATATAAGAAGAAAAACAATATTCAGCTAGACGTGTTGCTGGGGAGTTTCTTGCCGCTTCTTCTACACTTCTTTACAGCAATAACACATTGCGAAGCGGTGTACATAGACTAGGAAGTAAAATTAAATTTTAATATAATAACCTTTGACCTTCAATAAGTGTTTTCAGTAGAATTTATTTGGAATAAAAGCTTTGTAATTCGAATAATCAGCCCATAAACGGCCTACTGCTGGGCTCGGGCCTCCCACTATAGGGGAATGGACAGTATACCCGCCACGCTTGTCCAAGGCGGCTTGGCAGGTTTGACACATCAGTTATCTCGATGTGCATCATGATGTTCACTGACATTATTTTTTAAATGAATGATTTTGCATATATTGTCTTACTAGACCTTTAATAATGTATTGTGCTTGCAACATGTACAGCTTAATAGTTTGATGTCCTTTGTGGTTGAGCGGGCTAAGCCTTTAATGGAATATGAATGCAGAGGCTCTGGGTTCAATTGCTGGTATGGTAAATTTTTTAAACGATCTTTCTCCGTTATTTACTACGGTCTGAGTATCTAGGATTGCCCCCAGTAGTCCCATAACAAGCGTATCTTGCTTAGTTCGGGAATATGTCAAAGTTTTGACCTTGAATATTCTTGAAGTGCATGTCATTATTTATGCTGTGGTGTAAAATTTCCAGTAATGCACTTGTGCAGGAACGGAGAAAGAATACAATTTCCTGCGGCCGGGCGGCCTGTCGTAAGAGGCGACAGAACAACCCACGGCCAAGTGGTAGGGCATTTGCCCGACTAGATGGCTACCACCCCTGGTCTAAATTATGTCGCCATAACAACCTTGAGTTATGTTCCGGCATTAGTGACCAGGTTCCAGTCTCCCTTAAGAGAGCAGCAGCGCATTTGTAGCACGTTTAATGTTGTAGATGTCCATAGGCGATGGTAACCGCTTTCCATCGAATGGGTCGTCAGCCTATCTGCTGAACTTATGCAATAAAATAATAATAAAAACATCTGTATTATATCCATTTACAAAATGTAAGCAAATACAATTATAATTAAGTGTGGGTAGTTTAACCGCAGTGTTCAATGACACGCCGCGGTTGCGCGCGATGCCGTTGCGGTCGCCATTTTGTCCATTTGAAACTAAAACTGGTATATAACATTTTATAATGTCACATTTTGGATATTAGTAAATAGTTTGGTTACTAAATGTGGTCGTTTACGCATTAAAGGGCTCGTATATATGCTACAAGTTTTAAGAGTCCACCCTATTCAGTCGTGCTTGCTGGTGTTAACTAATGTTATATACCCACAACGAAATGCGCCCCTAGTTTATTACCCTTTCCGCATTCTCCGCATTTCTTTTGTTTACTTTGTGTTTAAAATTTGCAATTAAACAATAGCCTATTGTTATCGTTTGAGTTTATGGCCGTTCGCAGGGATAATTAACCAGGTAGGCAGATTACGTTTTCTTGGAAGAACTCTGTCCATTCAGTCGATTGTTGTATTATACAGTTTACTATAAAACAATGTAAAAACCGAGGGGTGGGGCAGTCAAGCGAGGATTACGATACGAGCAAGACGTAAATTCGATGAGCGATATAGTGACGGACTTTGCGCGTGTTATTGTATCGTGCAGTTTGTACTAGTAGTCTCTAGTTATGTGTGTTGTACCTGTGTTATACGTGTTTATACAGTTCTAATAATTTTTATATTAATTCCAACGAAATAATAAAATATATTTCGAGTCCTATAACTCGTAATCCCATTTATCATTATTTGAATGCTATATATGGCGGCATACTCTAGACCAGGAGTAGTAGCCATCCAGTCGAGCAAATGCCCTACCACCTGGCTGTGGGTTGGTTTGTCGCCTCTTATGACAGGCCGCCCCAATGCAGGAAATTGTATTCTTTCTCCGTTCCTGCACGGATTAGATGGTGTTTCGGCATTAGTAACCAAGCTCCAGTTTCCCTTTAGAGATAAGTAGCACATTTGAGCACCTTTGGTGTTGCAAATGCAAAAATACATATCTAGAACCTGCCACCAGCGCCACCTACCCGGTCTAAATGTGGATCTAAACCACCCCGGGACTCACACGCATAAAATTTCGTCAAAATTGTAGAACCAAGTATTTTGTTTAATTGATGGGTTTTGAAGTTTTAGTAGGGATTCCTAATTTTTATATACCCTATATTCTCTAATATATATTCTCTAATACTCGATGCACATATTTAAAAAAAAATTATATACTGAGTCACACTCTCTCTCACACACACATACACACACCCACTTTCACACACCCAAACACACACAAACTCACTCACATACACAGACAACGCGCAAATACATATATTTTTCTCTTTTTGTTGTAATAGATGTATAAATTTCTAATAGCAGTGTTAGTCATAAGTGAAGAGTGGAATCTTCTGATACAGGTATTTTATACTTACAAGAAGATTCCCACCACCACTGTATCTAAAGTTAAGGCAGAAACTTAATAAAGAATTTTTTTATTATTATTATTATTATTATTATTCATTAGGGATAATGTAGCATTCAAGTGGTGAAAGAATTGTTGAAATCGGTCGAGTAGTTTTTGAGTTAATAAGTTACAAACATACAAACAAAAAACAAAACCTCTTTATGATATTAGTATAAATAGATACATATATACAGGAATAAATCGTTTAAATATATCAGATATCGTTGTTTCACCTAATGACCAAAATGAATCCATTATTATTTCATCATCATTATTTCCGTACAAGAAAACAATTGTATAAATACGCCATAATCCGATTTGTTATACTTCCCGTAATAACTGAAGCATGTTTGTACCAATTTCCGGCGAAAAGTATTGTTACGAACGTGTAGGGGATTTGTAGGATGTAAGTTAGAAAATGCCGTTGAAATTATCACAAAGTTTATTAGAAGTACACACACGTAATTCACAGTTCTTACAAGTATAGCCGAATACAACCTAACAAAACAAAACCGTAGGGCAAAAAATCGTTATCACATAAATCGCGCCAAGTTCGTCGTTACAATTATATAGGGGACTTCAGCAGGCATTATTTTATTAAATAAATTACATTTATATCAGAGCTTAACATAAATTAACTCCTTATTGCGGTCTTGGTATTGTACAAATACACTGTAAAGCGTAGTAAATGAAATAATAAAGCAATTGGCAAAAATGATATTTAACAGAGTTGATTGCCAAAATATTAAAGCCGTTGGATATGTAATAAATAAATAAGATACACGCTTCAAAAATGCACTAGGTAACGCCTCGTTCGCAGTCAGAACACGACTGGCGCATTTCCCAATTGACCGACCGTTATGCACTTCTCAATTAGACATGGCCTCCTAGCAACATACCGCCCACTGGTTCTTGAAATCGTTAAATGGTCAGCTTAATAGCTTCCATAAATTCGCATGAAATACAAACAGACGAAAGAAGGTTTTATGACCTCCTACGGCGGCGTGAACAAAGGGATTAGCGCGAAAAATAGATCACTCAAATTTAAAAGGGTAATAAAACACCTGCAAAGGATTAGTATCGACTTGCAACAGTATTATATTTGCAAAAGCCTTATTATTACGTGTATAAAACAACCTATCTTTTCAATTACTTTAATTAATCGTTTTAAGATGTTTTTTATTGCATGAGTTCAACAGACAAGCAGACGGCCATGATGGAAAGCATGGAAAGCGGTTATCATTGCCTATGGACATTTGCAACACCAAAGGTGCTATAAATGTGCTGCTACTCTCTGAAGGGAGACTGGAACCTAGCCACTAATGCCGGAACACAACTCAAGGTTGTTATGGCTGCATACCCAGACCAGAGGTGGTAGCCATCCAGACGGGCAATTGCCCTAAAACCTGGCATATATATATATATATATATATATATATATATATATATATATATATATTATAGACCAGGTAAGCTACCACCACACAATATTTCATCTAAATCGGTCCAATCGTTTCGGAGATTAGCCGGTACAAACAGACAGACAAAAAATTCGAAAAAATCTAAATTAATTCTATTTCACTTTTTACATTTCCTGACTCGGATTTTTGCATTTTTTTCATTGTACAGAAATTTGAGCTCTACTATTTTATTATATGTATAGATCATAAGAGATTTTTTTTATCACGATATGTAAGATTTTTTTTAACGCTCGTTCTTTTATATAATATGTAAACAAGTTAGTAGCTATTGTAACATAGAATAGAATATAATTTATTGCATAATATTAAGATACAATTTAAGAAGTTTAAGTACAGAAGACAGTAGGCGGTCTTATTACTAAAAGCAATTTCTTCCAGACAACCTTAGGATGGATTAGAGAACATTGTGTAAAATGTGGGTTTTGCAATATAAATAGAATGAAAAAGTATATATATAAGATTTTGAGATGGTAAATATAAATAGACATGAAAATAAGACAAAAATATACATATATTGATATACATAAATAAATAATAATCATAGTAATAATGTACAGAATTGCGTATGTATATTGTGGACATATGTCCACATCATATTCTCTCGGCGTTTGCCCCAAACAATCTGAACATAAAAAATTGACTAAGGCAATGAATGCCAACGAGGTATCATCACTCGAGGCAACCGGAGTGCACTTAAGGGATCCCTGCATTTTGAACAAGATGCGCGGTTTACGGTGCTGCAAATTAATGTTGGTAACACGGAAGTTGCGGCCTGGCCACGACCTCGGACATCGCGACAGGCGTTGGAACATGCAACGCGACGGCTGTTGCCACCGAGCGCCAGGAGTCATAGCCTAATATTTTCTTAAGTTTTCGCGACTTGTACACATAATAAAACTACGTTTTAACGGTTTTAGGCGCGGTAATTTATTTGATTTTGGTTTATCCGACGTTTCGGCCGCTTTTCAGTGGCCGTGGTCACGGAAGACAAAGATGACATTTGTCTAACGTGTATTGTCAAAGTTTTTATTCAGCCTACCGCCAACTTGTTCATTTTAATTATTTAGTTTAAATTTTGTTTATGGATATTATTTACTCTATGGGAGCCTAATCTAATTTACCACCGCTTCACAACATGTTGTGGCTTGAAGAGTAGAAGCGGCGCAAGAAACTCTTCAGCAAACATGCCTAGTTCTAAGATTTTTTATATAATATTAAAATGGGTGGAAGGAAAAATAAAAGAAATTATCAGTCAAGTTGGTTTGTGTTTCGTTGCACGCAGAAAGAGCTCACAGTGTCTTGAGGTCTGGCAGTTGGTTTTTGCTGGGTTTGGGTCTTAATAGTTTTGATGATCGGATCCCAAACAGGTGGTACCTGCCAACCATCTTCTCTATTGAAATTTGGGTGTTTTTTGATTTCAATAGCCTCACGTATCATTCTTGGTATGAAACGATTCTCTTTCGCGAGGATTTGTGGGTTATCGAATCTGATGTAATGGTTGGGTCTATCCAGCGTTCACTAATCGCAGACTTCGTAGACCTTGTGTGTTTCATGCAAACACGGGTGAAAGAACACATTGCTGACTTGACATGACATACACGTTAGACAAATGTCATCTTTGTCTTCCGTGACCACGGCCACTGAAAAGCGGCCGAAACGTCGGATAAACCAAAATCAAATAAATTACCGCGCTTAAAACCGTTAAAACGTAGTTTTATTAGTCATAGCCTACTTATATTATACTCACACCATTTATATCATCCAATTCTATTATTAAAATTAAGGAACTACATCCCCTTTAAACAAAACATAGTCAGAACAGCGTTCTGCTGTTAATTTTTGTACTTTTTAGGGAGTTACCTATATAATAAAATCAACAAGCAAATTGATATATTCCCTTTGACTAAAGCCAAATGTAAGAGAACCCTCACCGAATGGCGGTTGAAACTCGACTATGGCTCCACTGAAGACTATTAGGCCTAATTACTTAAATATTTTCCTTTTATTGTCATCTTGTTTTATATATGTTCACTTATGTATTACACACTCTATGTAATTCTCATAGTATAATTTAATTTATTTATCTAGTTTTAAATTACACACACACACATTTACGTACAATATATACATACATATAAATACACAATTACATACTGCACATCTATTTACACTCAATACATTATATCATCACTGATTAATATACTCAGTAAATTTAGTTGTATATATATCTTCATTTTTCCGGGAAGAGAGAGGCTGGTGGTCAGTCACACAGGATTTTTTCTTTCTACTGACACCAGGCTCTCATCAATTTTTAGTCATTAAGAACCTTTTCTAGAATTACTTATGTTATGTTTTGTTGTGAGAGCAAATAAATAAATATTATTATTATGCCCTTGTAAAGAACAAGGCACAAATTACGTGTGCAAAATTTCAAATTTATCAAACGTCTGGAAGTGGGTGAAAATGACGTTGAAAATGTACTTTACATACATACAGGTTTAGTTAATAAAGGCGTGTTAAAAATTAATTAAGGCAATGAATGCTGACGAGGTGTCATCACTTGAGGCAACCGGAGTGCACTTAAGAACGCGGAAACTTGTAAAAGATGCGCGGTTTACGGCGTTGTAAATTAATCTTAGGAACACGGAAGTTACGGCCTGGCCACGATCACGGGCTAAGCGGCAGACGATGTAACCGGCGACGCGATGGTTATTGACGCCGAGTACGAAGAAGCGTAGCATGCTTCATACGTGATATTGTTACGAGTTACGAGACTCGAATATGAAATGCCGTTGGAATTACTATAGAATTTATTAGAACTATATAAACACGTATAACACAGGTATACATATAACCGGACGCAATAAGTCCAAACGTTATGCACAATTCAACACGCGCAAAGTCCGTCACTAAATGTACACACGTCTTGCTACGCCTGTGTTTATCGCTTGACTGCTTCACACCTCCGTTCGGGCATTGCTTTATAGAAATAAAATATGTCTCGACACAATACTCCACCGCATGGACTGAATTTCCAAGTATCACACCTGGCTAACACTATCATAATGAAATAAACTGACATACATTTAGATGTTTCCAGAGTGTTAACTATTTGTACTATTGCAACACTAGCGCGATGCAACAGCACCGCCATCTGTCGACTTACTTCCTTCGCTTTCTACATGTATCATATTGTACAGTGCTCTCACGCAAGAAATCTAATTTAATATTAAAAGGCTAGTGTGTGTCATTGGAACCTTTCACAACATATCCCAACACAGAGTTAACATCGGTTTACAGTTCTGATTCTGTAAGCGGCGTCAAACGTCAATTGACGCGCTAAACGCCGCTTTCAGCATCAGTGATATGTTGAAAATACTTTTGTTTTTGTGACCCGCGGCGTCGTACTGAACCATCGCTCAAAGCGATAAGGTCATGGCCAAACCATTAGAGGTGTTGGCGCCATTAACACCGCGAAAGAAAATAAATAAATAAAGTAAATATCCTCCCATTGTCCTTTCCCTCTTTTCCCTACCCGCAACACCACTCGCGTGAACGAGACGGACAA
This sequence comes from Dendrolimus pini, assembly GCA_949752895.1. NCBI lineage: Eukaryota > Metazoa > Arthropoda > Insecta > Lepidoptera > Lasiocampidae > Dendrolimus > Dendrolimus pini. The sequence goes on along the minus strand of OX457144.1, from coordinate 15,894,711 downwards.
TGCGAGGAAACGATCAATGGCGCTGCGCTTCCGTATTTTTGTCAAGATGTCAAGTGTCAGTTCAGTATTGCTGTGCAACCGCTAAATATATACGTTAACGTGAGAAAAGAATACAAGTTTAAAGTTTAAAGAAGAGAACCAGCAACCCCAGCAAGCAAAGTGAGTGTTCCTTTCTCCTTTATCTCTCCTCTAACGCATCACCACATTTGTTTGGTACGCCTTCTCGCCGGATTTGTTTATTTTAATACTTTTACTTTCCGCCATCTTACCGCAAATTTACCGCTGCGCACAGCCATACATCGCCCGCAACCGCATAATATCAATTTAATCCTTCTTATTATATATCCCGCTTATTGTTTATTTATCTTACTTATTTATTTGATATATTTTTTCATAGTATTTCTTTTATAATGCAGAAAAGTAAAACCGCACAAATCGAATTTCCGCCCAAAATAAAAATGCTTGAAGCCCGTGTACAAGCCTTATTCAATTGTTTGCAACATGTGTACGATATTTCGCGTAATCTCTCTTCCAGTGACTCCATTCATCGATTTATTACGTCTTCCGCTAATGTTGAACAATTGCGGTCAGATTTTTTAAAGTCTGTCGATGAGCTTAATTTAGAAAAAATCAATTACGACTCCGATTTTGTCCCTGATTATAATTCTTTCATGGCATTTGAGGAGATATATTCTTGTATAAAAAATACATTAGGCGAATTGAAAGAAAAGAAACCTAGTAATTTAGAAAAACCTAAATTAAAATTACCTCCAATTAATCTACCAGATTTTGACGGTAAAATAGAAAATTGGCCTTTATTTTACGAGACTTTTAAATCTAATATCCATAATAATGAACAATTAAATAATTCGCAAAAAATACAATATTTATTAGGAAAATTATCAGGAAATGCATTGAAGTTAACGGCTGGTATTATACCTTCTGGTGAAAATTATAATAGTTTATGGCAAAGCTTAGTTCAAAAATATCAGGATGTAAGAATGCTAGGATCACATTATATGACAAATCTGTTAAATATTAAAAGTGCAAACAATAACGCTGCTTCCTTGAACTCTTTTATTGAATGTTTTCACGCTTCTGTTTCGGCTTTAGAACAATTGCAAATTACAGACTTGAAGGATTTTATGCTTCTTAATTTAGCTTTAAGAAAGGTAGACCAAAATACCATTCAGGCTTTTGAAATGGCTATGCGTGATAAAGATGTGCCCGCTTATAAAGATTTTGTTGAGTTTATAAAATCACAAGTGAAAATTCTCGATCGTTCAACACCTATTTCTTCAACTCACAATTCCGCATACATTCCATCATCAAATAAAAAAATTACAGTCCATAAATCGTTCATTACTCGCGAAAATAAGAATAAAACTTTTTGTTCATTTTGTAACAAGGTAGATCATTTTCAACTTTATAATTGTCCGTCCTTCAAAAATTTAAACTCTAAATCACGCTTAGATTACGTAAAAGGCAAACATGGATGTGTAAACTGCTTAAGTTTTACACATATAACTTCAAATTGTAAATCTACTTACGCTTGTAAATATTGTCAAAAACATCATCATTCACTTTTGCATTTATTCGATAGTAGCCATATTAATCAGTCATTGTTGCCAACTGCACCATATGAGACCCAATCAGCTTCGCATATTCATAATTCAACGAGTGCAAACGAGACAGACGCATGCGCTCGCGCGGCCGGTCCAAGCGAAACATTACCGCGGAGCGGCAACAGCGGACAGATCACGCGTCACGTACTTTGTACACAAGCACGACTTGCAGATGCTAGTAACTGCAATGCGTTAAAAAATAATACATGCAGTAGCGTCTTGTTATCGACTGCACAAGTTTATACAAAAAATAAGTACAATGAATTTATTTCGGTTAGATGCTTAATTGATAATGCATCCCAGAATAATATTATTACTGTTTCATGTTGTAAACAACTGGGTTTAAATATAATACCTCTTTTAAATTCTTTTATACGAGGTGTCGGCTCTGTTTCGCGACCTATTCACGGCTACGTTCAAATAAAGATAACTGATAAAAATAAACTAAATTATTTTGAAATTTCCGCTCTTGTAGTGGATTGTATTACCGATAAATTGCCATCGGATAGTGTTGATGTGTCTTTCATACAACACTTAATTAATTTACCGCTTGCCGATCCTTTATGGCACACGCCTGGTCAAATCGACCTTCTACTCGGGGCACAGTTGTTCCCTTATTTACTCTTAGGTGGAAAAATAATCGCGCCTCCCGCTCCCCCCGCACTGGAAACCGTGTTCGGTTATATACTTATGGGTGAAATTCCCACGCTATCTTACAATAATATTAATGATAATATACCCGCATCTTTAAATACCGCTACTTATTGTATCACACATGTAGATACAGACTCCGCTTTACTTAACACCGCACTCGAACGGTTTTGGAACCTCGAGGAAATTGCCGCGCAAAAATTTATTAGTCCCGCAGAATCGGAATGTGAACAAATGTTCTCTTCTAATGTGTCACGTGATATTACGGGCAGGTATTGTACCGCGTTACCATTTTCAAAAAGTCCTAACAATCTAGGAAACTCCCGTTCTTTGGCGCTCCGTCGTTTATTTGCTCTAGAAAATAGGCTTAAGGATCGAGAGCTCCGATCAAGTTACAACAATGTTATACAAGAATACATTGACAAAGAATATTTATCTGAGATACCTTCTAGTAATATTGATTGTGACACAGGATATTATATACCGCATCACCCCGTTATTAGGCAAGATAAAGTCACGACTAAAATCAGGATTGTACTCGACGCGAGTGCAAAGTGTCATAATGGAGTGTCACTTAATGACATTTTACATGCCGGACCTAATCTACAGTCGGACATATTTATTTTATTATTAAACTTCCGCTTATTTCCGATCGCTATTAGCGCAGATATAAAACAAATGTATCTTCAAATCGCTGTTATTAACGAACACAAAAAATATCAAAAGATATTATTTCGCTATAACACTCATGAACCTGTACGTGAATTTCAATTTAACCGCGTTGCATTTGGCTTGAAATCGAGTCCATATTTGGCCATGCGTACCGTACGTCAATTATGTATGGACGAGAAAGATAGATTTCCCCGCGCTGCCTCCGTGGCATCTCAAGAACTTTACATGGATGATTTAGCGACATCTATCCAGTCATTAGAAGAAGCTAAGGTTCTCTCTAATGAACTTATAGCGTTATTTAAAGCTGGAAAGTTCGAACTTACCAAATGGGCAAGTAATTCATCAGAATTGCTAAATTGTTTACCGCAGTCCTATCGCGCTTCAATAGACTTTTCTGGCAAAGATAATTTAAAAATCCTTGGCCTTAAGTGGGTCCCATCTGACGATAACTTTTGTTTTACTACTTCACAAATAGATGAAAATTGTACAAAAAGATCAATTTTATCCGCAATTGCTCGTTTATGGGATGTACTAGGCTTCGCTGCTCCAGTTATTTTATTCGCAAAATTATTAATTAAAGAATTATGGAGTTTACATATAGACTGGGACGATGAACCACCGCTGGAAATTATATCACTTTATACCAAATTTAAAGAGCAGCTGCCTCTTTTATCTTCACTTAGAGTACCGCGCCATGTGTCCGTGACAGAGACTTCCACGGTTAATATAGTCGGTTTTTCTGATGCCAGCCTAAAGGCCTATGGCACAGTAATTTATATACACGCTACGGACGCTATAGGTAATATTCACGTTAGTTTGCTATGCGCTAAATCGAAGGTAGCTCCTGTAAAGGTGGTATCTCTCGCAAGACTCGAGTTATGTGCCGCGTTACTTATGTCCAAACTCATAAAACTAGTCTATGATACTTATCATACTCGCATTCAAATTAGCAATGTATTCGCTTTCTCCGATTCTAAAATTGCACTTTCATGGATATATTCATCCCCCCATAGATGGAATATTTTTGTCAGTAACCGCATAGCAAAATGTCATGAAAATCTTAATCCGAAACATTTTCACTACGTCAGTGGAAAGGAAAATCCTAGTGACTGTCTTTCGCGAGGCCTTCTACCTGAGCAGCTGTTAGCTCACGAGTTATGGTGGCAAGGTCCGAAGTGGCTAAGTAGCAATATATCAGAGTGGCCAGTCACTGAATTCAACCCTGAAAAAAGTGAATCGTTACCGGAATATAATAATAAAACATTTACGCATATAACTTCGACATGTCAAAATAATAATTTATTATACAATATCGCCTTAAAATTTTCGTCTTGGAATAAAATATTACATATAATTGTTTATGTACTAAAATTTGCACGCATTATACGTTCTGAACAACATTCTATCATTATTTCTGTAAATAACTTAAATAAAGCTGAATTATACCTAATCCGCGCTGTACAGGCAATTCATTTTCAACATATTATCGAAAATATTCAAAAGGGCAATTTACGCTCACCACTTAAGCGACTTGACCTTTTTGTTGACAAACAGAATATAATAAGAATTGGAGGCAGACTTTCCAACGCGAATCTTCCATATGAAGCGCAGCATCCTGCTCTATTGCCTAAAAATGATCATGTTACACATCTTATTATTGATTATTATCACCGCATTCATTGTCACACTGGTGCTAATCTTTTAAGCTCTTTAATAAGACAAAAGTATTGGATATTATCCTCCAGAAACGTTATAAGAAAACGAATACATTCTTGTAATTTTTGCTTTAAAGCCGCCCCATCGCACCCTTGTCCGAAAATGGCCGACTTGCCGGCATGTAGGGTGCAGGAGACTAAGGCGTTTGTACATACTGGAGTCGACCTGACGGGTCCACTTAAAATAACTTTATGTAGACGCAGAGGGCAAAGAAGCGTTAAAGCATATATTTGTTTATTCATATGTTTAGTCACTAAAGCCATACACATTGAATTAGTGTCTGATGTGTCTTCTGACACTTTTATTTCCGCATTTAAACGTTTCATCTCCCGCAGAGGTCCAGTGTCCTACTTATATTCTGACAATGGAACTAATTTTGTCGGAGCCAAGGCTCAACTTCATGAATTGCTTCTTAATCGCTATCGTATCGTTTGGAAAATGATTCCACCCAGAGCCCCACATTTCGCTGGGATTTGGGAATCAAATATTAAGTCGATTAAGACTCATTTACATCGCGTTATTGGTTCACAAATCTTAACGTATGAAGAACTTTTAACGGTACTTACACAAATTGAAGCCCTGCTCAATTCTAGACCGTTATGCGTTTTATCAGAGGATCCGTACCCGGAGCCGCTAACTCCATCGCATTTTATAATGGCTTCTCCTTTAAATACATTACCCATTCAAGATATTCCTGAATCTAATAGATCTTTGCGTTGTAGAAAACAGTTATTAGATCAAATGCTTTGTAGTTACTGGAGGAGATGGCGCTTGGAGTATCTACATAATTTGCAAGTCAGGCAAAAATGGACGGCTAATTCGGAAAATGTCAAAATTGGTACGGTTGTACTTATAAACCAGGATGACGTCCCACCGCTACGCTGGCCTATGGGCATAATAACTGAGGTCTATCCGGGTAAAGATAATAACATACGCGTTGCCCTAGTAAAAACTTGCAATGGGATCTATAAAAGGCCCGTTGTAAAGTTATGTCCCTTACCATCGCAATAATCATAACCAATAACGTAAGTATGTATGTATATATAATATATATTTATCTTTAGTTTTAGTCATATTGTATGTAACATATAGCCTTTCTCTCTTTATTGCATTAATATACGCATAATATTATTTAAATATTTTCTTTGAGAATACATGCAGTATTCTCAAGGCGGCGGAGGATGTTGGCGCCATTAACACCGCGAAAGAAAATAAATAAATAAAGTAAATATCCTCCCATTGTCCTTTCCCTCTTTTCCCTACCCGCAACACCACTCGCGTGAACGAGACGGACAATGCGAGGAAACGATCAATGGCGCTGCGCTTCCGTATTTTTGTCAAGATGTCAAGTGTCAGTTCAGTATTGCTGTGCAACCGCTAAATATATACGTTAACGTGAGAAAAGAATACAAGTTTAAAGTTTAAAGAAGAGAACCAGCAACCCCAGCAAGCAAAGTGAGTGTTCCTTTCTCCTTTATCTCTCCTCTAACGCATCACCAAGAGGCGTTTTCTTGGTTTTATCAATGTCAAGAATGAAAAAGTTGAAAAGATAAGCCTATAGATTTATCATCTAACCTGTGACTGACTGACTATGTTCTTTGACCAACAATGAAGCGTGGTCTGTACTTGAGCGACTTAAATAAGAGTTGTGTATCATGGAGATGAATATGCTATGATAGATATTATATGTGGAGTGCACCAAGACCTTGTTACTTTTTAACGGGTGACTTAAAAAAGTGAAAGTTACATATTAAAAAGGGGATGTTGATTTACCAGTTACCTTGAAGGTTGAGGGGAAGAAGTACGTTATACTAGTATATTTTCAGTGAACTGATTTTAATGAATTTATTGTAATGCCTAAGCTACCCAGGAACATAAATAAAATGCTTGTTTATCATGACAGTTTTAGGTTATTTATTATATTTAGTTAGGTTCCCAAGAGACAAGGGTTATCCAGCTTATTTATACAGGTTTACAAGGAGGATTCCCGTATCATCTTTTGTCATATTGTACGGTTCAACGTACAGCGTTTTGGTGACGCTGCGGCCTACGTTAGGCTACTTTAATATTATAATATTAGTACGTTAGTATGTTACGAGTTTAGCGGAACTGGAATTAAAATGCCGTTGGAATTATTATAAAGTTTATTAGAACTTTACAAACACGTATAACACAGGTACAAATATAACCGAACACCAACAATCCAAACGTAATGCGAAAGGTCGTAATTAAAGAAGACGCGCAAAGTCCATCACTATAAGATTCCTGATTGTGTACACGCGTCACGCCTTGATCGTAGTTGTCGCTGAACTTCCTCTCTTCATCAAGCCGTCCTTTCGACCAGTCGTCCAGAAGGCAACGTCGCCACAGTTTCCTAGAATTAGCTTGTAACACCTGGCTAATGATGCTAATGAGCGACTACAATAAAACAATGGGCTGTTCTCTAGAAACGTGTGCCAATAAGTATATAAAAGAAGACGATCATAAAAGAATTTCAATTATTTCAAAAGTCGACGGGTAATAAATGCGCTTCTACAAATCTGTACGTGAAATTTATTGCCTTTGTCAGCTCCTAGGTTGTAGCAGTATAAATAGTGCTCACAACTACTTTGTGATTGAGTTGCTATCAAGTTGCTAACGAATTGCTATTAGTCGTAACATATGACTTCAACTACCACTAAGTTGAACCCAGGGATCCAAGATCAATATAGTACGAGAATAAATCCCTGAAAGCAACAAGGTGTATTTTCTTCACTGTACTATAAGAAAGCACCAGCACTCCATCAACTACTGCCAGTATCCACGACTACAAGCAAGAACAAGTGTACAAACTGTACACCTATGCTTATTCTCTTCAACAATATCCATCTCTTTTTAAATCTTTAATTTAAATTTAATTCATCTCATAATAGTCCAATTTTCATAGTGAAACCAATCGAATTTTTTTATGTTATTAATATCAAATATTAGTTCGCTGACTTAAGAAATTCTCGGACCGATTATTAAATTCCTTCTTCATGGAATAAGGAAGCTTTTCTTTATTATTGAATGTTTAAAAATGTGAGTAATATTTCTTGTATTGTCTTACGATGCCTGAATTGGTAAAAGACGGCATTGGACAGAAGTGTGAGATTTAAACTATGGAACAACGCCTTGAATTACGTCTTACGGAGGGCGCTTGATGGTAGGCGTCCTGACGGAATGACTCTAATTCCCTGACAAGCCTTTGATGTATTTGATCAGCCGGTTCGGCGGCGGAATAAGCTGAATCACTCAAGCAGCGCAAATATGCAATACTCAGTGAGAGTTATAATGTTTGTACCGTTTGTTATCTAGACGCTTAGACTGTGGGGTTCTGAAGCCACGAGCCTCCAAAATACCAAAATTTATCAAAACATCAGAGGGCTCGTCCTTACCTCGGGCAACGGATCAGTTTGGCGATCCAGCGAAGAAACGTAGCCAGCCTTCTTGGCACCTTGCCCATAGAAGACGGTGATCTAGGCTCAGTATTCTACTTATAGTCTTGAGGGACTATGTGTAGATAACTATACAAATAAGTTAAGTTAAGTCTTTTATTGTATTCAATCTTATATATAAAAATGAATCGCAAAATGTGTTGGTAAGCGCATAACTTACCGATTTTGATGAAATTTTGTGCGTGTATTTGAGTGGGTCCCGGGATGGTTTAAATCCACAATTGGAACCGGTAAGTGGCGCTGAGATCGGGTTCAAGAATCTTCCTAATCCGCCGGGAGCGATTTTGGTGATTTTGTTTTTGTGTCATGAAACAAAGTCTTTTAGGAATTCAAAAATATGGCGATACGAAGTTCGCCGGGTCAGCTAGTTATTAATAAATATCTTCATTGTACTAGCTTGTAATTTATGAATAAAATTACTATTATTTTTCTAAAATCAAAATGTGCAAATACAAGTCAAATTTGTTACTATCTTTTACACTTCAAAAATCACGGGGAATTTTATTTTGCTCCCTTTATTTATTTGGGACTTTGGCCACAGAGTTTTATCTCCTTATTCATATTCGTTATAATATGTTATGTACGTTTCAGTGGATTCGAGAATAGTATAGATCCACAATTGGTCCCGGTAGGTGATGCTGAAACCGGCCTTTAGATATGGGCAGGACAACGTTTTTTTTATTGCAGGAGTTCAGCCCACTTGATGGAAAGCGGTCACCATCACCTATTGACATTTGCAACATCAAAGGTACTACAAATGCGCTACTAGATGTGTATTGTAATATTATATGTTTAGTTGAATCAATATTGGTTAAAATAAATATTTAAGTCTTCGTTTATTTTAAGTAATATTATCTCCTAGGGATTTAATTATAGTTTTCATATTATTGAAGTTTATTTTATTTCTTGTTTCAACCGGTACCTACCTGGTTTTTTGTCATGGTACTAGATTAAAATCTGGTCACTAATGCTGGAACAAAACTCAATCCAGTCGGGCAAATGCCCTATCACCTGGCTGTAAGTTGTTTTGTCGCCTCTTACGACCGGCCGCCCCAACGCAGGAAATTGTATTCTACCTCCGGCACGGATAATAATGTCTGCCGGGATCAGAGTCTATCTATAATTACCTACGCATGTTGGTTCATTTTTCTCTCGTTATTTAAAAGTTAATATTATTAAACATGCATTAGGTGTTTTGAAACTCCAAAGCAATATATCGCTAAAAAGACAGAACAGTGTAAATAAACCTCAAAAACACATTTCAACTGAAGGCGACACAAAAAGCATTTCAATAAAAACCGTTTAGCCGGTATCGAATAAAACGAATAATTGGTCGCTTTTAAAAAAGCTGCTTTATCGCTGAAAGCGACCGCTTCAGCGAAAGGGATGAAAAGTAATAAAAGCCACATGTGAACGGTCATAATGAGGTTAATAGCCACTTTGTCGATTCTCCTTTTGAAGCGGTGAATGGGCGGGGCTTGTCTATGGCCCAAGTGATGAGCAGTTGATACGAGATATCTATAGCTCTGTCTGTACTTGACTATCGCTTGTAGTGAAACACTTACAAGCCTATAGATGGCGCTGTACAATAAATAAGGACGAGTTAAGACAACCTCGGCAGAAGATCTTATCTGATTTTATCCATGCAGGGACGGAGAAAGAATACAACTTCCTGCGGCCGGGCGGCCTGTCGTAAGAAGCGACAAAACATCCTAAGCCAGATGTTGGGGCATTTGCCCGACTTGATGGCTACCACCCCTGGTCTAGAGCATGTCGCCATAACAACATTGGGTTGTGTTCCGGCATTAGTGGCCAGGTTCCAGTCTCCATTAAGAGAGCAGCAGCACATTTATAGCACCTTTGGTGTTGGAAATGTCCATAGGCGATGGTGACCGCTTTCCATCAAGTGGGCTATCTGCCTGTCTGCTGAACTCCTGTTATATATAAAAAACTGAGTACGTGTTGCCCTTTCCAAGGCCCCATGTAGGTCCCGGCCTCTCATTTATAGGAATATGACAATACATCGTTTATCTAGTTGTGCAGGTTTCATTACGATGATTGCCTTCACTGTTAGGACGTAATAATTATAACCATGTGAACATTAAGACAGAAAACTACCTAAATGGTGCATACTTTCGGGTAAGGATTTGAATCTTTGAATGTGGACGAACAGCCCTTTTGTGTATTGTAATCTTTTATGGCAGTCATTAGCCAGGTGTGTCGGATTTAAAGTAAAAACTAATTTTAGGAAATTCGGTCCACGCGGCCGGGCAGACATATAGCATCTGTGCAGTATAAAACAATGCCCCAATGGAGATATATATTAAATGGTAATATATATAGTGACGGACTATTGAATCGTGCATGACGTTTGGACTAGTTGCGTTCAGTTATATTTATACCTGTGTTATATGTATTTGTATAGTTCTAATAAATTATATAGTAATTCCAACGGCATTTTAATGCGAGTCATGCAACTCGTAACAATGTTAATATTGTCGTTTTATTTGAATCAATCAACGAAAGCGATCCATATAAACATAACCGTAAATCATTCAATGCAGTTTTGTGTTTTTCAATGAAATCGATTCAATTTAGTTGATTCGTCTAAAATAAGCATTATGTCAATAGAACTTATAGCATTGGAAAAATTAGAGTGAAAATATAAAACGCTTACTGTCAACCTTGTACCAAACCACTGATCAAGAACTCAGATGTCAGAGGTCTTGTTCATCGTACTCTATTTTTATAGGCGAATTTAGAATTATCTTATTTTACATGAGGCAAATATATTTTCAGTCTAATGAAGTCACATTTTAAAAATGAGGTTGTAATTTTACAAGTTTTTTTACAAGCTTTCTATTAACTTTCGATGGATGTATGTATGTAAGTTCGGGTGGAATCTTGCAAGTTAAATTTGACCAACTTCCCGGTTTCTGATTGAGCTGAATTTTTTCACGCATATGTATATCGAGTGACAATGCAATAATATACCATGGAGCTTATCTGATGATGGAGTCGGAAGGTGACCATTGGAACTCCTGTACTAAACTAGATAGACCCGTCGTGTTTGGGCTCGTTTTATTTGTCATGGCTAGCACTCTGCTGCTACAGAATATCCAGGATCTCAAAAGCTTGTATTTAAAAACATTTTAGAAAAAGCTTATTTTATATAAAAACGTTAGGTAAATTTGTGTCCATCCAATCAATACGATACAGAAACGAAGCCAGTCGACGATTAGGATGTTTCAAAACGAATCAACACCTACCAAGGAGAAGCGATCTTTACGCAAGGGGCAGATTTTGATCGCGAGTTTTTTCAATTTGACTGGCTACTTGGTGTCAATTCCTTTACGGAACCAAAGAATCATCAACGCCGAATGGTTTATTACCAAAAGCTTGAGAGAAGTTTTGTCTGTTGTGACCAACAAGCGACCAAACACAGGGCTCAGCGGGTTACTGCTCCACCACGACAACGCGCCCGCCCATACGACGCTCAAAACGAAGGACTTCCTGGACAGTACGCCGGTCAAACTCCTGGGTCACCCTCCTTATAAACCTGACGACGTGACTTCTTTTTATTCCCGAATATAAATAATCAGCTCAAAGGGATACATTTTCGTCGCCGGATGATACGTTGTCAGCATTCGAGCAAGCTGTAAACGTGGTATCTGTGGCTGACTGGAAAAAGTGTTTCGAAAACTGGTTCAGACGCATGAGACTTTGTATAGAGGCTGGTGAAGAGTACTTTGAAAAGATTTAATAAAAAAATATGTATATATAATATACAGTCCAAACCACATATAACGACATCGTTTATAACGACAGATGGGTTATATCAATCGAATAATAAGGTCCCGGCCGAATCTCTATATAAAGTAATAAGTACACATAACGCCTATAACGACATCGGATAAAGTGACATATCGCTTAAAACGACGAAACTATCGATATTCATTGGCTATAACGACCAACAGTTTACCTATTCCAGCAAAACAAAACATTATGAAAATTTTCACCTTTATACTAATAATATGAAGGAATATTTTGCTTTAGGCTTATTATTAAGCCTTAGGAAGGATTATTATTCTCCCACCTTATCCGAACCTCTTTCTTGCTCTTTGCCATTTGACCTTGCATGTTTTAGGATTTATTCAGTACAATAGTTGACCGCGTGAATTACAAGTTGATTTTACTTAAACTTTTGGTTTAGATCGTGTGTTTACGCGCTACTGACTATTAAATATGACTATGTACTTGTGTACATTGCTTATAACAACTATCAGACATAACGTCCAAAATATACAGTCCATTCAATGTCGTTATACCCGGTTTCGACTGTATATATATTTTTTTTACAAAATTTTCTGAGTTCCCACGTATAAATCTTTGATATTCACTACAACAGACCTAAATATCTGCCTTAAAATAATTATCACTTTGTGATACCAACACTATGTAGGTCGTGAACTACTACAATTTTGCCCTATTTTTCATTATTAAAATGCCTTCAGATTTTCTTTACTATTTTCACTAAGCCATATTATTTCTTAGAAAAATGACTTAGCCAAGTGCTTATTCAGAGAATAAGAAATCAATCAGCCGCTGTGTAATCCCTATGATTAAACTGAACCGTTTCATTTATCCAAGATCTTTTTTCCAGTGAACTAATGAAATCCTGGCTGTAGTATTTAAGCTTGGTGCACACTGTCCACTCTCGGTTAAGCAAAATAAAATAATCTTAGCGACTAAATAAAGTAGTTCACAGTCATTTCAAAAGAAAGGAAGCAAAACATTTACCAATACTAGGGGCCCCGACAGACGTTGGTCTGCTCTAAAAAAATAAAAATCTAGGACCCGATCTCAGCGCCACCTACCCGATCCAATTGTAGATTTAAACCATCCGGCGACCCAATCAAACACATAAAAACAAAATCACCAAAATCGGTCCAGCCGATAGCCGTGATCACAGAAGACGAAGACGACTACGGCGAAGTTGATGCGAAGCGATGGTAAATTAGATTAGGCTTTCATAGAGTAAATAATAACTATAAACAAAAATTGAAACTCTATAATTAAAATTAACCAGTCTGCGGTAGGCTAAATAAAAGTTAAACATTACTCATTGACACTTGGCAGATTTGTCTTCCATGATTACGGCTACAGAAAAGTGGTCGAAACGTCAGAATAAAAATCATATAAAACACCACGCTCAAAACCGTTAAACGTAGTTCCATTATGTGTACTAGTCGCGGTAACTTAAAATAAATACTATTCAAGTTTCCAATTACGTCTTAAAGTATATTAGAAAAATACTCTTAGGCTGGTGTGCATCAACATTTAACCGACGGTTAACCAAAAATAATCACTGTTTTTTCCATACATTTTTGGCGATTATTTTATTTTAACCATCGGTTAAAAGTCGGTGCACACCAGCCTTAGTATATTTGTAGACAAATATTTCTCTCAACAAAAGTAGACAAGAACGGTTCGAATGTGTACCAAGCCTTATACAGCCTCGTTGTTCTAACAAAAATTACCTACTATCCGTGCGTTGGGGTAAAATAACCTATCTCGGTTCTATTGTGGAGTAACCCTCTATTTCTCTGTAAGGGGACGTTTGGTTGGGGCTGCAAATGGGACATTTACCCTTTTATGTAGTAGAAATGTGTATAGATTTTTAGAGATTGTGAACTAGTTTTTGTAGTTATTGATGTACTGCCTCTGTGGTTGAGCGGGCTAAGTGTTTGCCGGTTTACCTCACTGCAACGTAGAGGCCTCGGGTTCGATTTCTGGTATGGTAAATTTCGAACACGAATTATCTGCGTTATTTACTTATGGTCTGGGTGTCTGGAATAGGCCACAGAGCAGTATGTCGTATATTACCCATAACACAAGCGTAACTTGCTTAATTCGGAAATATAGAATATCTGTGTTTGTTTGCAGATTACTATTTATTACAATTCAGTATAAAACAATAGTCTACCACTACCACCAAAATTAAGCTAGCAGAGTCATTATTACTTCCTATCCTTAATTATGCTGACGCCAGCTATCTAAATTTAACCCAAGAACAACTTAATAAACTTGAGCGCCTCCAAAAGTTTTGCATAAGGTTCATATTTGGACTACGCAAATAATTATGACCATGTCTCTGAATTCCGAAAAAAACTCAAGTGGTTTCCAATTCAATTTCGCCGGAATACTTACATCCTTGCTCTTCTCTATAGTATATTATTTGTCCCTAGTACTCCTGATTACCTTAAACAAAGTTTTGAATTTCTTTCGTGCTCTTATAATTTACGCCCTTCTACTAAACTTAAATTGAACACTCCTGCCCATAACTCAAGTTTTTATAACAATTATTTACTATTAAGGCTATACAGCTCTGGGACGCGCTTCCTGTTACAATCAGACAAGCAAAATCGCTAGCGATATTTAAAACTACGATTAAAAAATACTAATAATATATTAGTATTTTATAATTTTCGTGCCTACCCCGCAAGGGACCTGGCGTGAAGTTATGTATGTATGTATGTATGTATGTAATATATTACTATTAATAAATATCTACTACCTGTCGTTGTATTATGATATTTAAATTCACTTATAAACATTTATATATTTTGTTGATATATATTTGTATGGTATGTATATTAAGTATATATCTATGTAATATATAAAATTTCTTCATATATTTATATGTAATTTGTGTATTTATTATTAAAATGTAAGTAGTTTATACTATATGTTACGTATACCACCATCGCCATTATCATCTAAATTCATTCCTGGGGTTGTCTGGAAGAGATCGCTTTTTAGCGATAAGACCGCCCTTTGTACATAACTAGATATAATTTTAGTCTAAGTTTATGTTTGTATTGGTGTACAATAAAGAATTATATATCTATGTAATAGTCTATATAGGTATAAATTGTGATTATGTATTTTATTCTTCTTCTTATTCTATTTATGAAATTCTTTCTTTCTTTCTTTATTATGCTTACATACAACAGCCTGTATAGCATTCTTCCTATCTGATCTCTCTATCCCTTCGCTCCTGTCCCGTTCCCTCTATCCCGTCCTAAAGACTGGAAACTAGTTGCCTTCGCCCCTGGTTGCAAACGTTGCGAACGTCCATAGGCGCCAGTAAACACTTTTCAAAAGGTGTCCCGCCTGCCTATTAGCCAGCGTCATAACAAAAACAGGCTTCCGTATTTGTTAAAATGTGTACGGAAATATAAATACCGCAAAATAAACATCAAACAGCGAATAGTCAAACATTATTACGTATAAAACGCCAATTTCCATCAGATTGTGCAATATAGAAGAATAAACCAATATTGATATTGCATTAATTTATAATACTATGTACTTCTAAATATTTCGTAGGTACCATTTTAAAGCTTAGAATACAGTTTACTACTGTATTAATGCCATGCGACCACGTTGGCAAAATGGAGTCTTTGTCTTCCTTTGTAATTTTTTGGAAACTGCTGGACCTGATTAATAACTCATTTTTGAAACATTCTTCATTAGTGCTCCGCTCTTATTGGTCTAGCGTGATACAAACTCTTCAATTATATATATTAGTATAAGATAATGCTTTTCGAAAGACAAAACACATGTTGGCTGCCAGTAGTTCAATTCTGCAGGCGCTTAAAATATTTTTACTTTCTAGTTGCTATTCAAGCAACTAAAAAGTATTTTGTGAAGTGAAAATTCTTTAGAATCGTTGTTATTTGAAACTCGATAAAACGAAAAAGCGACACTAAAATTAAATAAACACATAATAAAGCTTGAGTATATTGTAACGATATAATATATGAAATGTGATGTCACGAAATTTAGAATCCCTTCCACCACTTGTCACACAGACACACACAATCTGACCAGTAAGTTTCTGAGATTAGCGCGTTCAAGCAAACAAACAAACAAACTCTTCAGCTTTATATATTAGTATAAGATTTAGTATTATTATATACGCCACAACATGATGCTGAAATGTAATCATCGATAAAACAAAAATTAAGAACAAGTGCGGTAGGTAAATAAGCTTGTGGGAGTATATTATTCAGAACGCCAAGAATGTTAATAGCCTAATAAGAATTTAACCAAAAGCAAGAAATGATTTAGTAATTTAAAAATGACGCATTTTTATATTAAATAGGTCAGTCGAACGCGGACTGGCATTACGCCTGATATCAGTTGAAGATGTGTAAGGTGGAACACGATTACCTAGAAGATACATGTTCACGCGAGACTTGAAGACGCCTAGATTGTATTTTGTTTATTTGTTGTAGTCTATTATTGTATTTTTCAGGAAAAACATACGACGGTAAAGAGTTCCATTCCTCAGCGGTTACATATGATAAAAGTGGAAGCATAGCGTTTCGTCCGCTTTGTTGCTATTTCCAAATCAAACACATTTATAAAACCTTATACATTTACAAGAAAAATTTACAAGAACAACTCGATTCGCATTTTATACTTATATGTCTGGAAATCACTAAACTGAAAATAATAACACTATGTCGGAATCAACAAACTGCAGTTACTCGTTAGTTTACTTTTTACGTCTTGAAATTTCGCACCCTTAAAATTATGGAGACCTAAATCGCGCGAATAATTGATCACTGAAATTCAATTGGAGAATAAGACACCTGCAAAGGATTAGTATCGGCTTGCAACAATATCAACGTCTATATTAATATACAATCAAAGTAATTTAGATAATTTTATGAAAATAAAAAGACAATATTTAAAAGACCACTCATAAAGAGAGCTGATAACAAAATATCAGAAAAAACAGTGGATATTCCGCATATATCTGCATTAGCCATATGTGCTGAGTATTAATCCCTAACAATGTTATGAAGACGCCTAGCTTACAGGGAAATACATAAATAAACAACCTCTCCACATATCACAAACATTCTTCAATATGCTTATATCTTATACTAATATATAAAGCTGAAGAGTTTGTTTGCTCGAACACGCTAATCTCAGGAACTACTGGTCTGGTTTGAAAAATTCTTTCAGTGTTAGATAGCCCAATTATCGAGAAGTCTATAGGCTATATATAATCACGCTAAGACCAATAGGAGCCGAGCACCAATGAAGAATGTTTCAAAATCGGAGATTTTATAAATTACTTTTAATCTATTCCACGCAGATATAAAAATTAAATTCACGTTTTTGGTGTATTAACGTTTTACCTGTTTCTGATTTTCATAATTTAAAAAATATTACATCCTGCACTCAGCTTTACAATAAAAACGTCACTACCCCGCCTGTAAAATGTTAAATGGCAACACTATATTACGACACTTTAATATTTTCCAACGCGGTGCGGTGTAGAAAATTATGACATTATTTTACTTACTAACGTATGCAAGTGACTTTTGGTGAAGCCAGTGCTTTCTGTATGAGTGCAGTGATTTCAATATGTGCATACTCTTAAATCTCATTTAAATGGAAAACACAACTAAAATCTACTCTCTTATTAGAATTAATGGCTATGCAATAGACGCCTTTTCATAAAAAAATCAGGTGAAACACAGCTTTTTGTAACTGAACTCCATAGAGACCATTAAATCTGACGCGAATGAAATACATTTATATTCATGCAGGAACGGAGAAAGAATACAAAAAGTGGGTTTTTAACAAAAAAATACCACTTTTTGTATTCTTTCTCCGTTTTTTTGTCGCCTCGTGCAACGAGGACCCTTACCACCCCTGGACAAGAGTATACTTATAGCAACCTTGAGTTGTATTTATTATCGACGGCATTATCGGCATTAGCGACCAGGTTCCCGTCTCTCTTAAGAGAGCGGCAGCGCATTTAAAGCACCTTTGATGTTGGAAATGTCCATAGGCGATGGTAACCGCTTTCCATGAAGTGGGTCGTCTGCCTGTCTGTTTAACTCTTGCAATAAAAAAATAAGTAAAACAACATTGAAAAAGATTTCAGTAAATTTTAAATTAATCTTCATTTTCTTTCAAAGGAAAACTGACCTTAATATTTTTCTTTGTAATATATTAATGTTTACTTTCAAAAATGGTGGAGTCACATCAAAAGTTAACCTCAAAGGTATTGCAGGATCCTTCATTGAAACTACTCACTTTTTGTATGTTTTTTTATACCAAAAAGCAGATATTATTAGGCTTTATAATACTACCAGCTGTATGCACCAAGAAGACAGTGTCTTGCTTTAAAAAAATAAAAAAACTAGAAACCGATTGCAGCGCCATCAAGCGGGACCAATTGTTAACCTATCCATTCTCGAATTTACTTGAAAAAACACAAAAAAATAATTAAAAGAGTTGTTCAGCGGCGCTACATATCGGGTCCATTCGTGAATCTAAATCATCCCGGGACCCACTTGAACACACACAAAAATAAGTCACCTAAATAAAACAAATGATAATGAGTTTAAATGCAATGCAGGCAGCAACCACTGCCGAAATCGGCCGAGAAAGATCATAAACAAATGAATAGCTAGGCTGATTTTTTAATGATTTTTATTGATGAATATAATATTTTAATACTTACTATCCTATTACGGGCGAAGACAATCTCAAAAACACAAAAACGTCGGTCATTTCGAGGTGCAATTTTCATCGCGATGTTTTCCTTCACCGTTGTTAGCACGTGGTAATTGTAACAATATGGACTACATTAGGTAAGAAAACTGCCTAAATAGTGCATGCGTTCCGACTAACATTGGAACCCGCGCCCTTTGAGTTTGGGACGCGTGTGATCGCCATTACGCTACCACCAACCACTTATATTAATAATGTACACATGTTGGCAGTAGAAGTGAAACTTTAGAGAATATACTCACAGATAATTATTTTCTAACTTTTATTAATATAAATATAATTCCTTTAGCCTACATCCATCAACATATTGTTACGAGCTACATAGGACTCGAATTAAAATGCCGTTGGAACTAATATAGAATTTATTGGAACTATACAAACACATATAAGATAGGTACAAATATAACTAGACACTACTAGTACAAACTGCACGATTCAATAACACGCGCAAAGTCCATCACTATATCGCTTATTGAATGTACTACACACGTCTTGCTAGTTTCGTAATCGTCGCTTGACTGCCCCACCCCTCCGTTCGGGCATTGTTTTATACTAACTATACAATACAAAAGTCGCCCGCGTCGGGTTTCCGAGAAACCGTAATTTGCACACCTAGTTCATGATTCCTGCGAACGGCCTACAAAGTCGAAAACAATAACAATAAGCTATTGTCTAATTGAAAATTTTAAACACGAAGTAAACAAAAACTAAAAAAAATGCGGGAAGGTTAATAAGCCAGGTGCGCATTTCTTTGTCGGTATATAACAATATTATAATTCAAAATAAACTTCTTAAGTATCAGTTTAAATTTTTCACTGTTTTAGTGTAACAAATATTATTATCAATTTTACTTCGGTCCAAATTGGACCTGTGTTTAATCATCGGTCTAATTGACTCTCTAATCTGTGCTGTAGAATGTAAATCTCATTCTCTTGCAGGCATAGTCCTATAGATTTATATTGTTTACAACTCAGGTCCCGACAAAACAAAACCCCCCTGCATATCTGAAACCAAACACAACCAACATTTTATTACCAGCCGGCGTTTAAACGAATTGTAATTCTTTTATGATCGTCTTCTTTTGTGTACTTTGTGTTTAAAATTTGTGATTAGAAAACAGCCCATTGTTTTATTGTACTCTTTTTTGGTAGTTTGCGGTCGAGTCATTAGCCAGGTGTGGCAGATTCAGCTGACTTAGATACGGGGACATTGTATTTGTGTGGTATAAAACGATGACCTGATAGAAGGGGACGCAGTCGAGTGAGAACCACGATCAAGGCGACACGTGTATACATACGGTAAGTGACGGACTTTGCGCGTTTTATTGAATTCGTTTGGATTTGTTGTGTTCGGTTATATTTGTACCTGTGTTATACGTGTGTGAATAGTTCTAATGAACCTTATAATAATTCCAACGGCATTTTAATTCGAGTCCCGCTAAACTCGTTACAATATGTTTACCAAGTTTATCTCTTTTTAGTGTCGCTTTTTTGTTTCATCGAGTATCAAATCACAACGTTTCTTAAGAAGTTTCCCTTCAAAAAGGAAACTAAGAGGCGGTGACCAAATAGGTCGGCGTTAACAATAACTACCGCATGTGACGTATAAAAAAAAACTTTATTCTATTATTACAGTTTCCATTCACGCTATCCTTACTTCTTTTTATACATATTTCATTTACAAATGGTGCAAATATGTTAATTCATACCCTCTCATAACGTATTGTGCGAGGTGTATTTAACCTAGCCGAGAAGGTTTTCTCTATTACTATTCTAAAACGGGTTAATTCATACTGAAGTTAAATTTAGACCGTGTTTATATACGACCTTTGTGTGATTCATAACTCTAATAATAGTTTTCTTTGTCAGAAAACATATTCTGAGAGTCGATATAATCCCTATAAATATTATAAATATGAAAGTAACTCTGTCTGTCTGTCTGTTCCGTTTTCACGGGAAAACTACTCGACCGATTTAACTGAAACTCAGTATATATATTTTTTCGATGGCGAAGATGAACATAGGATACTTTTTATCCCGAAAAATGTAGTATGTGTTTCGGTAGTTTACAGAGAGATAGACACATACATACATACATAACTTCACGCCAGGTCCCTTGCGGGGTAGGCACGAACAACAGAGCGCTATTCAGGCTTATTCTTACACACCTCACTTGCTTCTTTGACATTCATAGCTCTTGTCATGCACGCTCGTCTGTTCTTAAGGCTCCTGACATCACCTGCTAGCACACGATCAAGTTGATCATGGAAGGTGTGTCGTGGCCTTCCGCGACTTCTGCATCCATCCACTTAGAGAGATAGACGGGGATGTATAAATAAAAGTAGAACGGGTTGAAATAGGGGAATAAAATATTCTATGAGTAACCAATCATTTCTTAGGTATAAAAAGGTATAGATATAAAAATTAATAATTAAAAAAAAACTGTCTGTCTAAATACCGAAAAAGGACATAGATACGTTTCATCCCGAGAGATGGGATTAGTTTACGACATAAAATAAAGGAAATCTTCCGAGGGCAAATAGCACCGACAAAAAATCTAGTACAATTTAACCTGTATTAATGCCTGCTCTTCAAACAACACGTATGCACTAGAGTTTGGTAAACTTCTAGTTGTTGGAATGATTTTCTCTCTACAGATTTTGTATGTACCAATAAATAACATACAAGTGTCAATTTTTGGTTTCATAGTAAATGGTAAAGATTGAATGAATGAACGTCTAGAGATTCTGTCTGTTAGAGATTATGTCTCAAAAATTTATCTTGATGATTTTGTTATGATTTAACAGATGTCAATGAAATTTCCGGGTATATATTTTTTTTCGTTAATTTTGGCTTCACATAGATATGTCATTTAAATATAGAAGAGTTACATTAAATTAGTTTTTATAATCTAACTGCCTAAAATTTCTTTTTATAAAAATAAATGCTAAAAGTGCTTAGAACAGTGGGAATGTACGTTACATAGAAAAGAAAAGTCTTGAATTCCCGGAAATTATCCCATTTTCCAAGATGTATCCAACGGCTAGCGACAGTTGCAAATCAGCAAAAATTGTAATGTGTGCAAAGTAAAACATAAAAATTACTATATTTTGAAAACTACTAAGCACCGACTTTAAGATGTTTTAGATAATATATATTAAAAATAAGATATTATAATTAAGAATAGCTTTAGAAATAAGTTATTTTATACTTTTTAGTTTTTGAAGTCGGTTTTTTGAAACGAAGTTTTTTTTAGTACTTACAATGAGTGAAGCCGCCAACTAGACCGTCGACATAAAGTGGCCGAAATAAGTATGTATTGCGCTTCAGAGACACACAGATAAAGTTACTTTCGTACTTACTTTAATCTGGGTAAGTATCGATCGTAAACCTCGCTTAACATCTTTTTAGTTGTTGCTCGTCAGAGTATGAACAAATATAGTAGACCAAACTTTTGCACTAAAGGCTATAAGGAAACTTGTTAAACTGTGCTCAAATGTACCCAAACCCAGTTCAGATTTAACGAAAAAAAACATTCATCGGGAACACTTAACTTTCATACCCTTATTCGTTTCGCAAATAAAACGCAAAACATGTTCGCGTTTCTTAACAATCGTCTAAATAACTCTTTCTGGTTTCATTTATTTTATTGGTCTGAAAGACAGAGAGAAAAATTTTATTTGAAGAAATAGCGACGTAATTACATTATTTATACAATCTGCAAAATTGAATATCTTATATATATAAAAATTCTCGTGTCACGATGTTCGTTCCCATACTCCTCCAAAACGGCTAGACCGATTCTCATGAAATTTTGTGTGCATATTGGGTAGGTCTGATAATCGAACATCTATTTTTCATCCCCCTAAATGTTAAGGGTAGTCCATCCCTAATTTTTTTTTAATTTTTAGATATTTTTCTTATGATACAGCATTAAAAATTACATACAACCCTAAATTTTCAACCCTCTACGATCAACCCCTATTTTTAATAGGGATATTAGTATTTTTATAATTTACAACTGGGATGATTTAGATTTTAATTTGAACCAGGTAGATGGCGCTGAAATCGGGTACCAGAATTTAGGTGTCCTTTTTGTTGTTGTATGTGTTGAAGTTTGTCCCGGAATGGTTTAAATAAACGATTGGACTCAGTAGGTGGCGCCGCGATATTCCTCCTAAACGCTGGGCCTGATTTTGAAGATTTTTTTTGTTTGTTCGAGTGGATTTCAGAATAGTTTAGATTAACATTTGGTCCCGGTAGATGACGCTAGAATCTGGTTCTAGATTTTTATTTTTTAAAGGCAGGACAACGTCTACCGGGTACAGCTAGTATATTATAAATTTTTTTTTAAATATTGACTAAGCCGTTGCATAGCTTAATACTATGTTTAGGTATTTATTTACATTTAATTTTTTTATTTACAGTTTATTTATTGCTTGAGTTCAGCAAACAGGTAGACGGCCCACCTGATAGAAAGCGGTTACCACACCGAATTACCACATTTATAACACCAAAGACGTTATAAATGTGCTGTCGCTCTCTAATACTTAGTCACTCAAGCCAAAACACAACTCAAGATTGTAATGGCAAACTACTTTAGATCAGGGGTGATGATAACCATCCATACGAGCAAATATCCTATCTCCTGGCTGTGGATTGTTTTGTCGCCTCTTAGAGAATCCGTCTAACTACATAATCGTTCGTATAGTCCACGATCCCATAACTAACAGGCGGTTTAGAATCGCTTAGCCTTCGGAGAGACTTTGCGTCCCTCTGCGTATTCTACCGCCTGTACAATGGAGAGTGTTCCGAGGAACTGTTTGATCTGGTGCCAACGCCTCACTTTTACAACCGCACCGCTCACCATCGACGGAATGTTCACCCTCATTTCCTTGAGCTCTCACACTTAAATACGCAACGGTTCTCTAGAACGTTTATACCGCGTACAACAATGATACGGAGAGAGATTCCCGCCAAGGTTTTCCCTTTGCGCTACGACATGGGGTCGTTTAAGAAGGGCGTTATAAAATTTCTTAGAGACCGGCAACGCGTTGGCAACGCCCCTGGTGTTGCAAACGTATATCGGTGACGGTAACCACCTTCCATGAAGTGGGCCATCCGCCTGTTTGCCTCCTTCAGGCAAGAAAAAAATATAAAAAAACTGTATTCTTTCTAAACAAAAGTATAGCTTTATTATTCCAAACACACTTCTCCCGTTAAGCTTAACGTACATACGTTATCGATTACAAATTTCATGCGTCATGTAGAATAAGGCCGAGTACGGGTCATTAAAAAACGTGTACACCAAATTCACAGGGCGAGGGTCCGCTGTTTAATGGAATTACTTTGGCCCATACCCAAAATAGCGTAACACGCTAATATAATCTGATGGGGGACATGCCATTGTGGTGGAGGTTTTAAGAGTTTTAACAGACTCTGTAAGTGTCTTGTGAATAAATTTAATTTTGGTCAAATAAAAGAACTTTTTATAAATAAATCTTTCTGTGATTTTATTTTTTATTTCTATTGCATGAGTTCAGCAGACAGGCAGGCAGGTTTTAACTGTGCATTAACGTAGAAAGAATACAAATTCCTACGGCCGGGCGGACTGTTGTAAGAAGCGACAAAACAACCCACAGCCAGGTGGAAGGGCATTTGCCAAACTGAATAGATACCACCCGTGGTCTAAAGTGTACCGCCATAATAAACTTGAGTTGTGTTCCGACATTAGTGACCAGGTTCCAGTCTCCCTTAAGAGAGCAGCAGCGCATTTGTACCACCTTTGGTGCTGCAAATGTCCATAGGCGATGGTAACCGCTTTCCATTAAGTGGGCCGTCACGGTAGCTCTTCACTGCATGAGTAAAATTACCGTCTGTGAAGATATTATTACGTGTTACGCAGGACTCGAATTAAAATCCTGTTGGAATGACTATAGAATTTATTAGAACTACACAAACACGTATGACATAAGTACTAGACACTGAAGAGTGTGCTATGATATTATTGTTGTGATGTAAGGTTCTTGAATAAATATAACTTCAATCTTAAACTGGCTTTTTATTTTCACTTTTTTGTAAGTATCTCTTTTGTCGTACAAAATGGTCTCTTTCTAACTCAATTCAAAAACGGTGTCTCCTTTCATTTTTGAATTCCCACCAATGAGAGCGACATTTATACTCGTCTCTCATTGGTTGGTCAAATCCTTACGACCTGGCTAACATATAGGCATTGAGTAACAAAATAGAATATTATGTAGTTGATAAATTAAATAAAATAAATAAGGAAATTCAAATAGATATTTATATGTAATTCGTTTTATGATTAGAAAGTATGATTTAAACATGAATGGAAAACATACCGTAGATTAAAAGAATGTTGTTGCTATGTATTTTATACGATAGCACTTGTCAAACGTCAAAAGTCAAATGCCAAAAGGCTGACCTTGAACTTGACCGGCTTTTGTTTACGAATGAGAATTAGGTTAAAATACAAGTTTTATTTATTACAAAAGCTTTCAATAGAAATAAATTGAAATACTATAAATGTAAGCAAATAATTGAGTTGAAAGCCTGAGCGTGTGGTAACCAGGATCGTCGTACATTTCAAGTAAATATAATATAAAATTATCTACGACTAACGTGGTAAGTGCATCCACTACAACACTACTAGTATAAATTGCACGATTCAACCACACGCGCAAAATCCGTCACTATATCGCTTATCAATGTACACGTCTTGCTTGTATCGTAATCGTCGCTTGACTGCGTCACCCATCCGTTCGGGCATTGTTTTATACTAACTATACAATACAACAAAGAACTGAGGTTTCCGAGAAACCGTAATCTGCACACCTGGTTAAATATTCCTGCGAACGGTCAACAAAGTCGGAAACAATAATAATAGGCTATTTTCTAATTGTAAATTTTAAATACAAAGTAAACAAAAGAACTCTAAATGCGTATTTTATGACAGGCAGGTGTGCTTCACCTTTGCCGTCATGTAACAATATGATCGGGCCATACCCGATCATATCTTCACAGAGAGTAATTTTTCTTTTTTTTCTTTTTTAAAGGATTATTTATGTTAATGAAAAGCTGCCGCCAAAAATATACACAAACCGAAATGTTCTAACCAGAGACGATATATTAATATGAAACCTATTTCACAATATTTTTGGTAAAGCAACGTGGAAAATGTAAATCCATTTCGGACTAAGCAGGTAATGACACTTCAGGGGAATAACGAGGGAATGAAAAGGAAGGGAGGGCACAGACTCGTCGGTCCGCGAAATGAAACGGAATCCAGATGACAGACGTCTCCGGTGACGGCCGCGTAGTGCTTCGTCGGTTATACACACGGACATCTACGACGGCGAAAAATCTAAATACCAAAATTTATGAAAAAAACTAGCTGACCCGCGAACTTCGTACTGCCTATTTTCTGAATTCCTAAAAGACTTTGTTCCAAGACACAAAAACAAAATCACTAAAATCGCTCCCGGTGATTAGGCAGATTCTAAAACCCGATCTCAGCGCCACTTACCGGTTCTAACTGTAAATCTAAACCATCCGGGAAACCACTCAAACACACAAAGCATAATCACCAAAATAGCTCCCGGTGATTAGGAGGATTCTAGAACCCGATCTCAGCGCCACCTACAGGTTCCAATTGTGGCTGTACACGTTCCATCAAATGGGTCATCTGCCTGTCTGACAAACTCATGCAATGAAAAAAAAACGTGCGCGTCTCAGGTTCCCGACAGAAGTGATAACTTAAACTAATGTAAGTTGAACTATTTAACATAAAAATATTAAATAGTTCAACTTACATTGGTTATATAACTGTAATTAATAACCTAAGCTTTTCTCAAGTTAAAAATAACTTGAGAAAAGCTTAGGTTGTTACTTAAATGTTATGTATATTAATATGACAATCTAAGGAAAGGTTATTTATCTTTTATTGATTATAAAATATATTTTATTCTTAGTGACAATTCTTGAATATGTACGTTAGAGAAATACGGCTAGCACTGTGGATTAGAGTAAGATAGGAGGAGCCTGCCGCTGTCGTATCCGTGATAGATAGGGAAGCCAGACAGGATGGCGCCGTAACGCGTTACGCAACGAAGCGGTTTACCTGCCCATAAGAAGTTATAACTTAAAAAATTCTGGGATTTCCGGTTCGGTGATGTTCACGTTCTTCACAGCCGTATGTATTACTATCAACATGACACGTAATTCGTGACGGGCTTAAAAGCTCAAGATAGTTTATACGAGGAGATCTTTTATTCATCCAGCAAACGTGGCCATGTTCTGAAGGTCTCACGAGGCCGGTTGCCCTGCTTGTTAGTTCTACCTAGTGTCAGGTCTCTAAGGTACGGTTAGAATAAAGGACTTTCGATTCGCTAACGCCTGACCAGCAAGCACTTCGTCCATGTTGATACGTTAATGCTTGCATTTACCTGCGACTTTGTCTACGTTGGACAAGTAACAAAGATTACAGTTATTTTGCTAAATATAAAAAAGAAAGGTTATTTTCAGGAGGTTAATGAAATGAAAATACATGAACCCCAGAAATCCTCGTAAAAACTTGGAATAAGTAGAGTTACTTATAGTAACTCTATATATATTTACTGCATGAGATGTCAGGCAGATGGCCCACTAAGGCTGGTGTGCACCGACTTTTAACCGATGCTTAAAATAAAATAATCGCTAAAAATGTGTGCATAAACAGTGATTATTTTATTTTAACCGTTGGTTAAATGTTGGTGCACACCAGCATTAATGGTAAGCGATTACCATCGCCTATGGATGTTTGCAATACCAGAGGTGCTACAAATGCGTTGCTGCTCTCTTACGGGAGACTGGAACCTGGTCACTATTGTCGGAACACAACTCAAGGTTGTTATGGCGACATACTTTAGTCCAGGGCTGGTAGCCATCCAGTCGGGCAAATGTCCTACCACCTGGTTTACAAACTATTTGTAATTGTAAATACTTATAGGTTATACAAAATTCATATACTAATTATAGTACATAAGTATTTATTAATTAAATTTATTATTTTATTAAATTTTATTAATATACGCTTGTTTAATAATAAAGCAATGAAACAATTTCTAAGTAAATTACTCTCGCAGTGTTTGTTCACTTCATACGAGTTTTATCCTTATTTATTGAGATTTACGAGGGCAGGCAGACAGCAGTAGCTTTTACGTCACGTCCACTCAAGACTTCAGTTTATGTATGTTATGTTTATGTTTAGGTTGTGCGGTAGGTATACAAATTATAATTTATTTTAGATATGTTTGTAATTTGGATTGTTGTTCGGCATCTAAGGGAAATGATGTCCGATATATTTAAAACTAGCTTCTACCCGCGATTACGTCTGCGTGGAACAGTAAAAAAAAGTAAGTTAAAAAATACCCCCCATTGTAAAACATTCTGCCTGAAAGAATTTTTCAAATCAGACCAGTAGTTTCTGAGATTAGCGCGTTCAAGCAAACCAACAAACAAACAAACTCTTAGATGCAAGTTTATTAGATATGCTTTTTTACCTGACCTCGTTTTAACACTTCTGTTATTTGATCATGGTGTGTATGTCGTCTACCGGTACCAACTCTACCATTCACAATACTATCACACATGTTTGACTTGTTGTCATATACTTGACTTCAAGATGTTGTAGGAAATATTAACATTTTGCTTTTTATATGAAGTTGGTTTATTTTTAACTAGCTGTGCCCGCGACGTCGTCCGCGTGGAATTTGTTTTCAAAACCCCCCGATTTTGAAACATTCTTCATTGGTGCTCCGCTCCTATTGGTCTCAGTGTGATGATAAATAGCCTATAACCTTTCTTGATAAATGGGCTATCTAACACTGAAAGAATTGTTTAAATCAGACCAGTAGTTCCTGAGATTAGCGCGTTCAATCAAACAAACAAACAGACAGCTTTATATACTACTTTAAGATATAAGATAAAAAAAATAATCCAAAACGACTACGGAATACAAATAAACAAGACAAGTTTAATAAAAGAAATAGTCACATAGCGATGCTTAAAACCAACCACATCACGTACCAACATTCGTCCCAGTGTACGCATTTCCCAGTTACATAACGTTCCATGTTTCTATAGTGTTATAATAATATCAAGATATCGTTGCTACTGACAGTCCACGATTGTAAATGACAAGAAAACGCAAAACGGATAAGACTTAACTGACAGTCACGGCTTCTGTCGACGATCCCTGCGAAATAGTTTAGTCGGCTATCTTGACATATTACCCGCTTACCAGACTGACCCTTTCGACTCCATCCAGCGTCGCGCCGTTATATAGTCGACGATCCCATACTAACAGACGGTTTGGAATCGTGTAGCCTTCGGAGTGACTTTGCGTCCCTCTGCGTATTCTACCGCCTATACAACGGAGTGTCGGTGTCGCAAAAGTAGCAGGCTAAAATAGCAGTGGGCCGACCAATTTTGTCATATGACTGATGCCCAATAGAGCAGACGAGTCCTAAAGCGGAGACCAGCTGGATGAGAACAGCGAAGTATCGGGATAGATCGCGCAAACTTGGGGAGGCCTACGTCCAACAGTGGACAACGGTTGAGTGACGATGAGGGCATTTATCCGTCTGAATAGCTACCACCCCTGGTCTAAGGTATGCCGTCATAACAACCCTGAGTTGTGTTCCGGCATTAGTGGCCAGGTACCGGTCTTCCTTTAGAGAACGGCAGTACATTGGTAGCACCTTTGGTGTTGCGAATGTCCATAGGCAATAGTAACCGCTTTCCATCAAGTGGGCCGTCTGCCTGTCTGCTAAACTTATGCAATAAAAAAACCCATATAAAATCGTTATGTCCGCCGATTTTTGTATTCTTCTTTCGCATGATATTTCTCAGAAATAACATGGATAAAATTAAGTAAACCAAATACGAACATATTAGATAATATGTAGGAGGGTTTGTTTGTTTGACATGTATATGATCTATATAAACCTTGTCGAAGGGTTTTCAACCTGAATATTTTTACCCGGGTGATAGAAATTGAATATCCGGCCTTCATCCGGCTATCGTCAAATATAACTGTTAAAACTGACATAAACCAATCAATTTTGGAATCAACTTTTTATATCAGCTTACCACTGACTTGTCAATTATTATTTTTAAAATCAAGGGCCGCTTACACAAGGTTGCTTAAGTTTACTTAAGAAACACAAAACTTATTTAACACTTTGGAATACAATTAGCGTCTTACACAGCGCAAAACTTGCCGCTAAATGTGTTTAAAAAACTGTCAATAAGTTTTGTGTAAAACGTATTTAGGCAGTTTAATATGATTAACTAAATTCATTTAAAAGCGATCGTTATGTAAGCGGGCCTTAAACTTGTTATTTAATATGCTGGAACCCTGGAGTACTGTGACCATAGGCATCTGTTAAGAGCTTTCGAAATGGGTGATCGACTTTTCAGGTGATCTGAGGGCTTGAGATATAAATTTAGCTTTCTTGACACATTACCCATAGAAGACGGTGACCTAGATTCTGTATTCTACTTATAGGCTTAAGTTATTATATGATAGGTAGTCTATCGGTGCAGGAACGGAGAAAGAATACAATTTCCTGCGACGGGGGGCCTGTCATTAAAGGCGAGAAAACATACCACAGCCAGGTGGTAGAGTTTTTGCCCGACTGGCTGGCTACCACCCCAGGTCTAGAGTATGCCGCCATAATAACCTTTGAGTTGTGTTCCGGAATTAGTGACCAGGTTCCAGTCTCCCTTAAGAGAGCAGCAGCGCATTTGTAGCACCACCTAACAAGAAAGAGGTCATTCTTTTCCTCTTTGTTTTGTCTTCTTGTTGTAATTTAGCTACATTAATTTTGGGAATGTGGGTGGGGTACTTTTCTTTTTTCCCGTTTATTAAAGCTTATAAACTAATATATTTTTATGTTATTACTAATTATCTCTTTTTAACCGACTTCGAAAAAGGAGGAGGTCCTCAATTCGTCGGGATCTTTTTTTATTTTTATTTTTTGCTTTTTTATGTACGTTCGCCGATAACTCCGTGATTTATGATCCGATTTAAGTGATTCTTTTTTGTTCGACGCGGAATAGCTTCCAATTGGTCCCCTAAAAATTTTACATAGTTTGGCCCAGTAGTTTTCATTTTATGAACATTTTTTATGAAGAAAATTTCCTTTTCGTTCCATATGTACACCGATTACTCTCAGATTTATGATTCGATTTACGTGATTCTTTTTTTGTTCGACGCGGAATAGCTGCTATGTGGTCCCCTAAAAATTTGTCATAGTTTGGCCCAGTAGTTTTCATTTTACGAACATTTTTTTGTTCTCGTTTCTTGGGACCTATATTTTTTAAGAAGCGCGGCACCATTCGTAAGTTCACCCATACATAGCTAGACACTAAAAAGTTACAAATAAAATAAAAAAACTTCGTTTAAAAAAACCGCCTTCAAAAACTAAAAAACTAAAATGTAGTCGGTGCAAAGTAAATCATAATAAAAATTACTATAATATTTTGAAAATTACTAAGCACCGACTTTAAGATGTTTTAGATAATATATATTAATAATAATAGCTTTAGAAATATATATATATATAATTATTTTATACATTTTAGTTTTTTAGTTTTTGAAGTCGGTTTTTTTAAACGAAGTTTTTATTTTTTACACTTTGTTTTCTTCTTATTACTAATAAATATTTATCGTTCTTATGTCTATTACAAACATACTATATTTTATTCTGTTTTAACATTATAATACATTACTTTATTTTATCTATATTTGTGCACACATTATTTTCCGAGTACATGTATTTGCAAGAGGTTTTCAAACCACTATTTGTTATTACTATATTCTATAAATTTTGAACTAGGTCTCATTTTCCACAGCCATTTCATTAAACCGCTATCCGCCGACACACATTCAAGAAACAAATACAGGTGTGCGCGTGTCGGTTTGCGTGACACGCGGCGCGTTGCGGGTACGAGTCAGACGTGAGTGACGTGACAACGTGTCTAATAGCAGGTATCGGAATACGTGTCATTTTGGAACACGTTGAAAAGGAAATAAACAATTTTAGTGTAACTTTTTTTTCGGTCTGTATAAAAATATTTCACGTTTCTTTTGGTATGTGAACCTACTAATTTTAATCGCTGAAGGAACTTTCTTAATCAGACGATTAGATTTTTATCGAGGCTTACTTTCATCATTTTGTTTATTAAGTATTGGGTATAATTTTGGAGTACCTAATTTAATTCTGTCATACTCCGAGACATATTAGAGAAGATAAAAGATATAGGGTGTCTGCATGTCGCTTTGCGTGACACGGGACGCGTTGAGGAATACGTGTCATTTTGGAATACGTTGAAAAGAAAATAAACAATTTTAGTGTAATATATTTTTTCGGTCTGTGAAAAAATGTTATATGTTTCTATTGGTATGCGTACCTACTAATTTTACTTGTTGAAGGAATCGATTTCTTAATCAGGCGATTAGATTTTTAACGAGGCTTACATACATCATTTTGTATATTAGTACTATGTATAATTTTGCAGTAATTCAAATGTATCATGTTTCCGAGACGCATTAAAGTAAAAGATATAGGTTGTGTGCATGTCGCTTTGCGTGACACGCGACGCATTGAAAAATAAATGTCATTTTTGAACACGTTCTCAAATCTGCTTCTCATCAGATGATCCCACCATTTGCGCAGATGCCATAACGGACACAATTCTGTCGGGAATGCATTGTTTCATTCCCAACAGTGTTGTCCGTACAGGTGGCCGTTCGCGACCCTGGTTTGATGCATCTTGCGCTGAAGCTTTGAAGCGCAAGCAATACACTTACCGAGCCTGGGTTGCAGCGCGTAATGGTGAGGATCCAGCTACACCTGATTTAAAGAAGCAGTTTAACACTGCGGTCAGATCCAGCAAGAAGTGTATAGCCGAGGCTAAGATGCGGCACATTCAGAAGATCGGCGACAAATTGATCAGCGTCCCTTCTGGGAGTCGCGCTTTTTGGTCTCTCGCCAAGGCTGTAGAAGGCAATTTCTGTAGGTCTTCCCTGCCACCTCTACACGGATCAGATGGCTCACTGGCTACTTCCGCAAAAGAGAAGGCTGATCTCTTGTGCTCTCTTTTCGCGTCGAACTCTACTCTTGACGACGGGGGATTGGCACCACCGACCATTCCGCGGTGCACGGACAGAATGTCTGAAGTGCGCTTTACGCAACGTGCGGTGCGTCGGGCTTTACAATCCCTCGACGTCAAGAAGTCCAGTGGACCTGATGGTATACCCGCGATCGTGCTTAAGACGTGTGCTCCCGAGTTGGTTTCAGTACTGACGCGCCTATTCTCGCTTTCCTATTCTGCGGGTGTAGTCCCAGCTTCGTGGAAGGTAGTTTATGTCCACCCTATTCCCAAGAAGGGAGACCGCACAGACCCGTCCAATTTCAGGCCTATTGCAATAACCTCCTTACTCTCCAAGGTGATGGAGCGCGTCATAAACACGCGTCTTCTCGGGTACCTAGAGGAGAACCAGCTTCTAAATGACCACCAATACGGATTTCGTTACGGACGGAGTGCTGGCGATCTTCTAGTGTACCTGACTCACCGATGGGCAGCCGCCATTGAGAGTAAGGGGGAAGCATTGGCGGTAAGCCTGGATATTGCAAAAGCCTTCGATCGGGTCTGGCATAGGGCACTTCTTTCGAAGCTTCCCAGCTACGGACTCCCCGAGGGGATGTGCGCATGGGTAGCCAGCTTTTTATATGGGCGGAGCATCAAGGTCTTAATTGACGGTGTATGCTCGGAGACGAGGCCTATTAATGCTGGCGTACCCCAAGGCTCAGTGTTATCGCCCACGCTGTTCATTCTGCATATCAATGACATGTTGCAGACCAGCAACCTCCTTCATTGTTATGCAGATGACAGCACGGGCGATGCCTTCTACACTGGCCGCGTAAATATTCCCCATGCAGAAGTTGAAGAAAGTAGAATCCGGCTTGTGTCTGAAATCGAGACCTCCCTGGAGCAGGTCTCGGTATGGGGTAGACGAAATCTCGTCCTTTTCAACCCTAAAAAGACACAAGTCTGCGCGTTCATCGCTAAAAAAGCCCCATTTTTGTTAGCGCCACAGTTCCAGGGCACTCCCCTCAAGATCTCGAACTCAATCGGGATCCTAGGCGTCGACATTTCGAGCGAGGTGCAATTTCGGGGTCATTTGGAGAGCAAAGCGAAAATCGCTTCTAAAAAGCTTGGGGTGCTCAACAGGGCTAAGCGGTACTTCACACCGGGACATAGGCTTTTATTATATAAGGCCCAAGTCTGTCCCCATGTGGAGTACTGCTCCCATCTCTGGGTTGGGGCACCTCAGTACCAGCTGCTCCCACTGGACTCCTTGCAGCGCCGAGCGGTTCGGATTGTCGATCCCGAACTTACAGACGGCTTAGAACCTTTAAGTCTCAGAAGAGACGTAGGCGCTCTCAGCGCGTTCTACCGTCTGTATAATGGGGAGTGTTCTGAGGAGCTGTTTGGTTTGGTACCTACATCGCCATTTTACCACCGCACTGCTCGCAGGCGACTGGGAGTTCATCCACACTTCCTTGACACCTGGAAGTTATCCACTGTACGTGGCGCTCGCTCTTTTATGCCATATGTGAGCAAGCTGTGGAATGAGCTCCCTCCTGCGGTTTTCCCAGAGCGCTACAATATGGGGCTCTTCAAAAAGGGCGTAAACAGATTTTTAAAGTCTCAACGAGGTAGGCAACGCATCGGCTCCCTTAGTGTTGCAGATGTCCATGGGCGACGGTAGCCACTTGCCATCAAGTGGACCCGTCTGCCAGTTTGCCTACACGCAAACATTTAATTTTTTTTTTAAAAACGTTGAAAAGAAAATAAACCATTTTAGTGTAATATTTTTTCGGTCTGTAAAAATATTTCACGTTTCCTTTGGTATTCAAACCAGCTAATTTTACTCGCTGAAGGAATTGATTTCGAGTCGAAGCTTACTTACATCATTTTTTATATTAAGTACTTGGTATAATTTTGCAGTCATTTCATTGTATCATGCACCGAGACACATTAGACTAAAAAATATAGGATGTTTGCATGTCGCTTTGCGTTACACGCGATGAGTTGAAAAATGGATGTCGTTTTTGAACACGTTGAAAAGATAATTATTATTTTAGTGTAAGAATTATTTTCGGTCTGTGTAACAAGTTTCTTTTGATATGAGAATCTACTAATTTCACTCGTTGAAGAAATATACTTCGAAAACAAGCCATGAAATTCTTGTCGAGTGTCACGTACGTAATTCTCTATATTAAGCGCCAGGTATCATTATGCATAATAGTGTTATTGAACCGCTATCCGTCGAGACATATTAGAGAAACAAATACAGGTTGCGTGCGTCTCGGTTTACGTGACACGAGACGCAGTGTGTATGATTCAGACGTGACAACGTGTCTAATAGCAAGTATCGGAATACGTGCCATTTGTTAAAACATTGAAAAGAAAACAAAAAAAAACATGGGCGTCTCGGGACGCCCGACAGAAGTGATAACTTGCGTGAGAGAAAGGGTAACCAGACAGGCTGGCGCCGTAACGCGTTACGTAACGAAGCGGTTTACCCTCCCATAAGAAAAATGCAAAATTTTTAGTGTAACAATTTTTTCGGCCTATATAAAAACGTTACGCGTTTCTTTTGATAAACGAATCTACTAATTTAGTTCACTAAGCCCTGGTTCACACGGCATTGTACTGCACGTTTTTTTGCAGTATACGTCTTAACGAATAAACAGTGGCGCATACAATGTACATAGAAAATTTCACACGCCGTTTGTACTGCAAAAAAACGTATACTGTTGATACGTTATAACGAATACGCAACGGACTTGTCAAGCAAATCGAATGAACTTTAACGTATTCGGCTTGCAGTAGCGTATAGTATAGCCCTGTCTTGTTCACACGGCACGATGTTCATATGTTTTTAATCGAATACAGATGGCTGCTTTCATTTTAATACTGATGCATTTCCGCATATTCTTATTTGGTAGGCTTGAATTTTCCAGTCGATTTAATATGTTTTCAACTTTCAATAGACATACGAAAGTGATTAAAAAACTTCTTTACATCGTTTCTAAGTTTATCGTATAACTTATCAAATAGTTTAGTACGCCCTGATTCTTCATTTATAGTATGTACCCAAAACCTTCTGCTCTGTCGGCGGCGAAACCGTTGGCGCCTTCGATTATACCAATATAAAAGGATAACCAAGCGAGGCTCCATCACTGACGTCTACTCACTGTGACAACTGTGTAAAGACTGCAGCTATTCGTTTTTTACACGAATGAAAATCTACCGTATGAACACCCGGGTGATTGTACGTTAAAAAAACGAATACAAAGAAAACGTGCAGTACAATGCCGTGTGAACCGGGCCTAAAGGAATAAACTTCCTAATCAATCTACCTACATGAAGCAAAAAGTTCTTAGAAGTGCATATATATAAAACCTTTTTTGTGAGAAGTTCGATATTCAAATTAAAGAGTGTCAACCACAAAATATTAATTCCAACTGTCACCGTTTTTTTTCTCAGTTCGTTTGCATGTAATAAATTATTATGTGCAACGAGTTACTAAAAACGCAAAATCTATACATCTATACATATAAATAAAATTGGAGTGTCTGTTTGTAATATTGAAATAACCGCTTTTTACTACATGCATATGAATTATATATACGGTACGTACACCAAAATAACATTTTTGTCTGTATGTCTGTCTGTCTGTTTGTTCTGGCAAATCTCTGAAATTGCTGGACCGAGTTTGACAGGACTTTAATTGGAAGGTAGCTGATGTAATAAGGAGTAACTTCGGCTACTTTTATTTTAGAAAAATTCTTTTATTTTGGAATTATGACGATTTTTAATCACCACGCGGGAGAGACCACGGGGCGCAGCTAGTTCTCAATAAATGTGAATTACGTGCGATAATAAAATATCTCAGTTTGAAAAAAAACTCTACGAAAGAGAAGGCTAGCAAAGTTATGGCTTCAGTGTTTTGGGATAGTAAGAAAATCCTTTTTATTAATTACAAGCTAAAAGGCTAGACAATTACAGGACCCTATTATGCAAATTTAATTCCGAAAGATCGATTAAAGAAAAACGTCGTGAAAACTGTTGTTACGCGTGTTATTTCTTAACAATAACGCTCCCAATAATCGATCGGAAGTTGCGCTCAACGCAATCAGCTATGTTGGCTTCAATCTCTTTGACCACCCACCATATTTTGCGGACTTAGCCCCAAGTGATTTTCTCTTATTCACAAAATAAAATGAGGAAATACGTAGAATTAAATTTCACGATAATGACGCAGTCATGGCTGCCGTACAGGAGTTTACGCACATAATTTTCCTTTTATATTATGTGCGTGCGTGCGTGCTTATGAGACTATAATCTCTGTGCCAATTTTCATCTAGATCAGTTCAGCCGTTCTGGCGTGATTGACTAAAAAACGCCTATCCAAACGTTCTCATTTATAATATCAATTTAATTTAATTAATTTATCCGTGCAGGAACGGAAAAATAATACAATTTCCTGCGGCCGGGAGGCCTATCGTAAGAGGCGACAAAACAACCCACAGCCAGGTGGTAGGGTATTTGCTCGACTGGATGGCGACCACCCTTGGTCTAGACCTAGAGTATGCCGTCACAACAACCTTATGTTGTGTTCCGGGATTAGTGACCAGGTTCCAGTCTCCCTTAAGAGAGCAGCAGCGCATTTGTAGCACCTTTGGTGTTGCAAATGTCCATAGGCGATGGTAGCCGCTTTTCATTAAGTGGGCCGTCTGCCTCTCTGCTGAATTTTTACAATAAAAAAAGTAAGTATATACTATATAATATTGTAAGATAGATAGATGAAAAGACAGTCATTAGATTATAAGTACTTGCGTAATTCAAGATTTAGGGAACTAAAGTGGAGTTCGGAGGTTATCCGCAAATTAGGTTCTACCCTTTGACCCTTAACTTTGAGAATTGTGGTTTAGATCCGGGGGCTGTTCTGGATTGTTATTGTTTGTTTTCAGCCAAAGGAGGTAAATAACTATGATGGCTTTGTCCTCTAAGGCAGCGGTTCTTGAAGTGGTTTCCGCGGCACCCATGAGTTTAGTGAATAAGTCATCAGAGTTATGCAAAATTAATTTTTAATAACAGTTAAAGTTTCATCTATACTAATAATTAAAAGAGGTAAAGTTTGTAAGTTAGTGACATTGTAGAGGGTAGTCTCTGGATCTACTAAACCGATTTTAAAAATTCTTTTACTGTTCGAAAGCTACGTTAACAGGGAGTGCTATAGGCTATGTAACACGACGCTATATACCACGGGAGCGGGACAGAGCGCGGGTGAAACCGAGCCGGGCCGCTAGTTAATTATAATTAATTTCGTAAACATTCGTATTGTTACGAGCTACAGGACTCGAATTAAAATGCCGTTGGAATTACTATAGAATTTATTAGAACTGTACAAACACGCATAAAACAGGTACAAATATAACTGGATACAACCAGTACAAACTGCACGCTTCAATAACACGCGCAAAGTCCGTCACTATATCGCTCATTGAATGTACGTCTTACTCGTATCGTAATCCTCGCTTGACTGCCTCAGCCCCGTTCGGGCATCGTTTTATACTAAACTGTACCATACAACAAAGGACCGCGTGGATTGAGGTTTCCGAGAAACCGTAATCTGAATACCTGCGACGGGTAAACGACTACAGTAACAATAGGCTATTGTCTAATTGCACATTTTAAACACGAAGTAAACAAAAGAACTCCAAATGCGGGAAGGGTAATAAACCAGGTGCACATTTCTTTGTCGGTATGTAACAGTATATTATTTTGTGAATACTAGCTGTTTTTTATACTACTGGTAATGGCATCGCGACAATAGTTGGTACAACAGTAAAGAATAGAATACAATAGAAAACACTTTATTGTTCACTTAAATAAACAAAACCACAGAAATCTGATGAACTCATTTAATATGTCACATTTGAAATGACAAGTAAGTTTTTTTTGTCTGTGGCATTCTACCCGCCAGCATTGTTTTGTCAATGATTATATTAAATAAAGTGAAACGTGGTTAAGTGAGACATCAAGGGACCTGCAATGTGGTTTCACTTATAGAGGTATTCCACTTACACAGTGTCTCAGATATACAGGTATAAATAAATATTTAACTCATTACAGAAGGTTCCATTAATAGAGGTCAGAATACAGGTTATTTCAGTTATAGTAATCATAAAAATTTAATAAACAAAAATATTCAAGCACGTTTACACGTATTACAAACTAGAGGTCGTTGAGGCTCAAAATTACTTACGTAGTTAAGTGCGGAATTTGCGGGTAGAATAAGAATAAGTCAGTAAACAAACAAAACGGTGTTATCTCAGTTACAGAGGTCTATGCATATTAAATTCACTCGCTGTCTCAGTTATAGAGGTAACCATGATGATAAATCGAAAGAACGCATTCCAGATATAAGGGTTTGCTTCGTCCCACTAACAGGGGTAATTCAGTGCCTAGGTGTTGGGACCTCAGCATGAGTTCCAGTTATGGAAATTTCTCACTTATCCAGGTCTTATCTTATCCAGGTTGGTTAAGTGGACCAAGTTTCACTGTATTTATATAAATATGTTCTGTCTATCTTTCTTTTCTTTCTTTCTATATAGAACGACGGACGGACTAGAGTAAAATGTAAAGGCTTTCAATTACGAACCACAAAAATCTGTAAAATGTTAAGTTATTAAAATTCATAGAATTTAAAAAGTAGCTGGCACTCAAAGAAGAAACAACAAGCTTAAAAACAACGTCTTCTGACAAGTTAATTAAGGCACAACTAGTCTAAAATAATTACGTAGTGAAGCGATAATTGTGTTATGTTTTAATGAATACCTTAGTATAAAGCTGCCGTCTGTTTTACGTTCAATTTCACTGCAAGCGAACGAAATTATTATCAAAATATACATCATTAAGCAGAGCAATTCGTAATTGTTTCGTGGAATATATTGCACAGTATTTTAGAATAAAATACATATATATTTTAACGCCTTTTTCTATGGGGGTAGGCAGAGACTATAGATCTCCACGTGCGACGTTTCTGACAAACAACTTTCGCTTCATCTACTTTCATTAACCTCTTCATCCATGCACGTTTATTTGATATGCTTTTCACCTTACCTCGTTTTAACACTTCTGTTATTTGATCATGGTGTGTACGTCGTGGTCTACCGGTACCAACTCTAACATTCACAATACTGTCATACAGTTGTTTTGTGATGCTATTTTCATCCATCCTCTCTACATGCCCAAACCACCTTAACATTCCTTTTTCAACTCTTCTTTCAATCCACAAAATAAAAAAATACAAAGAAAATCAAACTTCGCCGAATGCAATTCAGGCTGCATATAGAGTAAGTACTACATGCGACACTCAAGATTTGCGAAACAAAAATGTTCTATAGGTAAATATTTTTTTAATTAAATCTTTTCAAAGTACTCTCCGCCAGCTTCCATACAAAGTTTCATGCATCTGAACCAGTTTTCGAAACACTTTTTCCAGTCCACCACAGACACCTCGTTTACAGCTTGCTCGAACGCTGACAGTGCATCTTCCGACGACGAAAATTGTATCCCTTTGAGCTGATTTTTATTTTCGGGAATAAAAAGTAAAGAAGTCACACGGTGCTAGGTCAGGGCTGTAAGGAGGGTGACCCAGGAGTTTGACAAGCGTGCTGTCCAGGAAGTCCCTAGTTTTGAGCGCGGTATAGGCGGGCGCGTTGTCGTGGTGGAGCAGTAGCTCACGGAGCCGTGTTTGGTCGCTTGTTGCTTACAACAGAGACAACTTCTGCCAAGCATTTGGAGTAGTTTTTTAAGTGTCATTAAATATCTTCGAGGCCGGCAGTATGTTGGTAACACCTCTGGTGTTGTAAATATCCATAGACAACGGTAAGCACATTCTATTAGACAAGTTGTCAGTCTGACTGCTATACACCAGCAATGAAAACCTTTTATTTTTTTTAAGCCGCCATGTTCCAGTCTCCCTTAAGGGATCAGCAACGCATTTGTAGAACTTTTACTTTGCTGTTGATGATAACCGCTTTCTATCAAGTGGGTCGTCTACCGTCTGCTGAACTCCTGCAGTAAAAAAAATAAGATGTAAAAAATAATCATATAAATTTGAAGTGAGTCACAATATTGCACTTCAAAAAATTATTAAAGGAGTTTTCAATTTTGAATATTCGATAAATATAATAACGTTATCTAATATTATTGAAAACGCCATTGACTTTTTCTCTGTCTTAAATTGCGTGACTGGTTTACGTGATTTTTTTTATTGCATGAATTGACCAGACAAGCAGCTGGCCCACCTGATGGAAAGCAGTTACCCTCGCCTGTGACATTTTTAACACAAAATGCGCTACCAATGTACTGCCGTTCTCTAAAAGGGAGACTGGAACCTGGCTGGAACACATCTCAAGGTTGTTAAGGCGGCATACCCTAGACCGGGGTGGTAGCCATCCAGTCGGGCAAATTCCCTGCCATCTGGATGTGGGTTGTTTTGTCGCCTCTTACGACAGGCCGCCCGGCCGCAGGAAATTGTATTCTTTGTCAATTCCTGCACGGATAGCGTCCC
Source organism: Dendrolimus pini (assembly GCA_949752895.1). NCBI lineage: Eukaryota > Metazoa > Arthropoda > Insecta > Lepidoptera > Lasiocampidae > Dendrolimus > Dendrolimus pini. The sequence continues at coordinate 15,853,244 of OX457144.1, read as the reverse complement.
TTCTGAAACGTACCCATTGAATACCAAGTGAATATTCGATTTTCAAATACCATTACCGCATGCTATCATGACGTGCCGCCCACGACGTGTGGTGACATCGCGTGGTGCCGCCATTTGTTTATTGCGCCGCATGTCACACGTCTATCCGTTTGACAGGTGAAAACTACGCAATAAAATCTATAATATTATAAAAATGCCATGTCTCTATATTGAAGATACAAAAAAACATCTGTATTAGAACGGTGGCGAACACGATGATTTTTTTTTTTTGTGGGGTTGTCTGTTTTATTCGGGACTCATGTAAAAACTACTGAGTCGATTTCCATGCGGTTTTCGTTTATCGAGAGCCAATTCTTAGATTTAAACAATTCTTTTTATCTTGGGATTTTTTCTCGAAATGATTTAGCATGAAAATTTTTACAGTTCTTTGAAATCATATCCCGGGAATCCCGCAGGAATTTTCCCGGGAGTAGTTTAAAGTTGTTAGTATGCATAAAAATTAACCGATTTCGATACGATTTCACTAGAATGAAAACTATTTTTTTTTAAGTGATGCGATACTTTATATTTCAAGAATATAAGAAGAAGATAAGAAACGTAGACGAAGTCGCGGACATCCTAGTATAAAATATAGTTCAAGTGACAAAAAGAATGTTAAATAGCGAGATTGATGGGTGGTTTGTGTGAAGGACTATATGATGGTTTGTGGTAAGACAGAAGATGTATGTCAGAGTAGAGGAGTGTTAAAGGAAAAAACATATTGTTCCGACCCTAATAATTGGGAGTAGGTGAAAGAAAAGAGAGAGATAAAATAAAGTTCAAGTGAAATGCCTTTTCACTTGAACTGACTAACACACGCCAGCAAGTGATTCCAATCTGCTAGAAACATAAGTTTTAAACACTCAGTTTATTCTAAAGGCGATATAAACTGCAATGTGTCAAACAGTGAGTCAGAGCCCTTAGGCATATTCTTAGAAAAAACAAGAAAGAATCCTTTAAAACGTCCAAAAAACAAGTGAAACTATCAGACGCACTTGCCTTTAATAGAATCCATTTCAAAGAAATTCCAGCGGGCGGCTGTAAAAGGGAATGGCGCTTGCAAAATGTGAATTCTGCGCTAAATATTTAATGAAACTACCCTCCTTTCGCGGTTTGAGGGAACTTTGCCCACTTTTTTGTTTATGCTAATACGTATTAGGCTGGCTCGTTAAGTATCTGAAGTTATTTTTGACATGAAATTGTTAAAGTTGAAAGGAAAGTCAAATATGTTTTATCTGTGCAGGAACGAAGAAAGAATACAATTTCCTGCGGCCGGGCGGCCTGTCGTAAGAGGCGACAAAAGAACCCACAGCCAGGTGGTAGGCCATTTGCCCGACTGGATGGCTACCACCCCTGGTCTAGAGTATGTCGCCAAAGCAACCTTGAGTTGTGTTTCGGCATTAGTGACCAGGTTCCAGTCTCCCTTAAGAAGGCAGCAGCGCAGTTGTAGCACCTTTGGAGTTGCAAATGTTCATAGGCGATGGTAACCGCTTTCCATCAAGTGGGCCATCTGCCTGTCTATTGAACTCCTGCAATAAAAAAAAAATGTTATTTCAAAATTAGATTTAAAACTTTCGGACTGACTGTTAAGTAAATTCTATTTGTTGAATCTAACCAAATTTATTTCTGGCTTTGACAGAGGTGCTGCTACACACCAAGAAACCCTGAAATGCCGCAAATATGCATCCATTTGTTGGTGACGCAAGTTTATGGCAGCTAATATATTGTTACAACTCAGGTTCCGACAAAAACAAAATCCACCTGCATATCTGAAAAAAAAAACACATTTTATTACCTGTCGGCATTTGGAATAATTGTAATTCTTTTATGATAGTCTTCTTTTGTTAGTTTATTTATTGGCATACGTTTCCAGGGAACAGCCCATTGTTTTATTGTACTCCTTTAGGGCTGACTCATTAGCTAGGTGTTTCGAATTACGATTCGTTTTATACTGCATTTGTGCAGTATAAAACGATGGCCTGATTGAGGAAAGGGTAGTCGAGCGAGAACCACGATCAAGGCGAGACGTGTGTACTACAATCGGGAAACGTATAGTAACGGACTTTGCGTGTTTTATTGAATTGCGAACTACTGCATTACGTTTGGATTTGTTGCGTTTGGTTATATTGTACCTGTGTTATACATGTTTGTATAGTTCTAATAAACTCTATAATAACTCTAACAGCATTTTAATTCGAGTCCCGCAACTCGTACCAATATATTATGACGATATAATATATGGAATGAGACGTCACGAAATTAAGAATCCTTCCACCCCTTCTCATACTTTGCTTCACTTCTACTGCGTGTGAACTGCACACATAAACATTTTTTTGGTCATTTTAATATATATTTTTAGATATTTAAATACTTGTAGGGAATTTAATAGATAGTGTGGGAATATTGCCTACTCAGCGAATTGCATCGAATGTTATGCGACGCGCTCCGAGTGGCAGTTGTCTTCCATCATCCATACCCGCGACTCGTTACTCATTGTAAGGTACATGTGAGTCAATAAATAATCTTGGGTTTTTAGAACACGCATTTAGTTATACCAAACCCACACACATACATACAAATATGTACATAGATATTAAGCATGTCTATGGTAGTTCCTTAAAAGGTTTACTTTCTCGAGAATTTCCAAGGAACCTCTCAGATGACCCGGTTAAAGTATCGTGGACATAAATCAAGTGGAGTGCACCCTTGGACCCGCGGAACCCGATGAATATTACATCGTTCTCAAGTAGCAACAGTGGTTTTAACACAGGTGTGACTTCCATCATGAATTCACTATACAGTCCAAAACTTAGTACAGAACATTTTTTTCTGAGATGGATGTGTGATGTTACAAGAATGGGTAAGGTAAGTATAACGGATATAACGTATATACGTCCAATTGCGCAAAGAAGAAATTAAAGAAGGGTTTTTAGGGTTTGAAAGTTAGTCGATGAGTGCTGTGAGAGTAGCGCATGAAGGGCACTGTCGGCAGTCGCGGGCAACTGACTCGGGTCGATCCCGAGTGAAGATCGTGCATTCGATCGTTCTCTAGGCACCCAAAATGCTATTATTTATTGCTTTAAAAGACAGCTAAATAATAAACAAATATTTTATTTTATATATATGTATATTTTTAGTTGCACTAACTACGAAGAGAAGTCAGTTTTCCCCTAAATTGGTGATACTTATAATCGTAATTTCAACGAATCTGATCCTTTCTTGGGAACAAAGACTATATTCTTGAGAAAGTTATTACAGTCAGCTTGATAAAGGCTGAAAATATCTGTGTACCTATGACATATATACAATTCTTATTTAAATTAATTAATTAATTAATAATTTATCTATAGATGTAATTGTATATTCTATCACAAATATATAATATTATATTGTTTGGCTATTTATATAAGTGTTGTATTCTATATTACACATTTTATTTATATAACTAGTTTTTACGCATGTTGTGGTCCCCAGTAACTGAAGGAGCACGTTGATTTAAAATGTTAGGTTATCTAATAAATAAAAAATAAAATTATTCTCTATGTTTATATTAGTTATTAACATAATGATAGACAAGGCCAATTATATTAATTATTTATAGGCAACACAGATCGGGCCGTTCATACAACACATTCCATCGTCAACAGTGAGAAATAAGTACATAAGGGGATTTTTCAAAGTTGCACTCGTGACTGAAAAATTGAGAGGACGAAGATTAAGGTGGTATGGGCATATAATGAGGGATGAAAGTCACATTACAAAAAGAATGTTAAACTACAAGATGGATGGGTACAAATGTAAAAGTAGACCAAAAGAGATCGATGGTTTATGTGAAGAATGATGTGATGATTTGTGGTGTGATAGAAGATGTATGTGAAAATAGAAGAGTGTAGAAGGAAAATTCATATTGTGCTGTCCCCAATTAATTGGGATATGGTGAAAGTAAAGTGAAAGAACATTTTCTTTTCATGAACTGTGCTAATTAAAATGACATTTTAACGATTTTAAGCGCGCCATTTCATTTGACCCCTATGTTGACGTTTCGACCACTTTTCAATAGCCGTGATCACGAAAGACAAAGATGTCAAGTGTATGTAGTATGTACGAGTATATAACATTAACATAATTAAGATGAACTAGTTGAGGGTAGACTAAATAACAACTTTTACATTAGTCATTGAGACTTGACATCTTCGTCTTCCATGATCATGGCTACTGAAAAGTGGCCAAAACGTCTAAATCAAAATGACATAAAATGCCTTCTTAAAAACCGTTAAAAATAGTTATAAGTATTTAAAGCTTCTTTACATTATAGCGTATGCTTCCCTAATACATACCGCATTAAATGATAATCGGTTAATTCCCAAAGACATGAATAATGGAATATAGAAGTATAATGGCTAACGCCTGCACAAAGTCAAAGACCGCGGATTCGAATGCTGGCCGGGCTGAAAGCTCCACTTAGGCAGTTTTCTGACCTTATGGATATTGTTAGAATTACTAAGTGCTAACGACGGTGAAGGAAAACATCCTGATGATACTTGCTCATCGAGATAACGTCAGTGGAGTATATGGGCGGTTATTATTATTATTATTATTTTATACTAGCTTCTGCCCGCGCCTAAAAAAGTAAGTTAAATAATCAGACTATTAGTTCCTGAGATTAGCGTGTTCAAGCAAACAAACAAACTCTTCAGCTTTATATATTAGTATAAGATATGAATAATGTACAAACAAACACACATAGAACAAATAGGAATTTCCACAATTACATGTATTTTTCTGGTAAATTACGCCGTCGCCCTAAATTCGGGTACGAGTTAATTAGTGGCCGAAAAACTATACTAATTAAGATTGACACTTAATCAAAGTAAGCGGGGCAATTAGTGTGTTCATTAGGAACGTATGTTGGATGTAGGATAGGAATGTATGCAGGATCCTATAATCACAGACGCTTGGCCTTCGAAGAGACCTCGAGTCAATCTGCCTATTCTTATCCGTGCAGGAACGGAGAAGGAATACAATTTCCTGCGGCCCGGCGGCCTGTCGTAAGAGGCGACAAAACAACCCACAGCCAGGTGGTAGAGCATTTGCCCGACTGGATGGCTACCACCCCTGGTCTAAAGTATGTCGCCATAACAACCTTGATTTGTGTTCCGGCATTAGTGACCAGGTTCCAGTCTCCCTTAAGAGAGCAGCAGCGCCTTTGTAGCACCTTGGGTGTTGCAAATATCCATAGGCGATGGTAACCGCTGTCCATCAAGTGGGCCGTCTGCCTGTCTGCTGAACTCCTTCAATAAAAAATTCTACCGACTGTACAATGGGGAGCGTTCCGAGGAACTGCTCAGATTGATGCTTTCGTCCTTTCGTCTTCCTTTTACAATCGCACCGCACACTTCATCCCCACTTCCTAGAGTCGCTTCGCTCTTGTACGCAACGGTTATCTAGAATGTTTCTCTTGCGCACCGTCAGGATTTTGAATGAGCTCCCAGCCGTGGTTTTTCAACAGCGCTACAATATGGGGTTCTTTAAAAAGGGTGTCATAAAACTTCTTCGAGGCCGGCAGCGCGTTGCTAACATCTCTGGTGTTACAAACGATCATAGGCGTCGGTAACCGCTTTCCATCAGGTGGTCCGTCTGCCTGTCTGCTATACGCTAGCTATATATGAAGAAAAAAAATGTTTCATAAAATATTGTGTTAACAAACCCATTATTAGAAAAAACACTAATCCACGCTAGACTTGAAATTCCCGTGGGATACCCACGACACAAAGTATCGCAGCAATTAAAAAAGAATGTAAGCTATCATCTTAGTGGAAACTCAGTCGGAATAAGTTTATTTTTATGCATCCGAACAACTTCAAACCGCTCTCGGGAAAATTCCCGTGGGTTTCCCGGGATAAAAAGTAGCGGAGATTTTTAGTCCAAAAATTTGCTCTTTATCAGCGAAAACACATGGAAATCGGCCCAGTAGTTCCGCAGGGAAAACTCTAGTTATTATATATGGAAAGTATACTTAAGGTAGGTATAGATAAGAGTAATTATTATAAAAAAAACAGTTGCCCTCGTTATGCGACCTGTGAAAAACTTATTAAGCTTTTTGAACACTGGATTTTCCTCTGGCGTAAAAATATTTTTTTCTGTAACAAGTTTGTTTCAAGTGAGCCAACGAAAAACCTCGAACTTATCGAATAAATTTCTCATTAAAATTTTACGGTTGGCTTGCAAACTTATTTTCATGCCTTGCTTTACAGGATTGTTATAGAAGTGCCATTTTTTCCACCTCTCCAGAAGAAATCTTCACTAAATTCTGTTCCAAATACGATGGTGCGGGAGGAAGTACGTAAATAGAGAAATGAACAACGTGATTCTAATTACAAGATTATTATTCCATAGTAATAGAATGAAAAAACTAATTACTTGAAGTAGACAAACAGACAAGTCTGTCTGTCGCACACTTGATAATAAATAGGTACCGTCGCTTACGGACAATTGCAACACCGGGGTGTTGCTAACGCGTTGCTCTAAGTAATTTTATAACGCACTTCTTAAACAACCCTACGTCGTGGCTAACAGAGAAGACCTCGGTAGGAAGTTCCCTACAATCAAATATATATTTATACATACTAGGATATACCTGTGACTTCGTCCACGCTTAACTTGAATTTCAGAAAGACATGTACATCAGGTGTGTTGCGGACAGAGAGCATCCCCCTAACCCGCCCGCCGGAGCACACCTTCTCTCCACGCTTCGCATACCGCCGACGCCCATAGCTCGCACAGCTAGCAGCTAGGCTTCGCCGCGTCGGACGGAACGTTGAATATAGAAGCGACCTTGGAAGCCGGCAATCCTCACTCACTTGACTCACTTGCTTCACAATGCCCACATACAATAACACCAATACGCACTGTATGTATTTATTTCTTCTTTGAATAGTTTAATTGTAAATAACGCCAATGATAATAGTCATACAGTCCGGTCCAGATCGAGTTTTATTGGGCAACTGCCACCAATAAAGTGATAAACAGTAAGTTAAAGTGGAAGATAGATACAAATGTACAGGTAGACCAAAAAAGAGAATGACGCGTCTCTACTACACCAACTAATACGAAACCATGAGTTAAAGTTCATGTTAAGGGAGAAGCGGGTCTTGCTGGGACCTATTAAAAAAAAACAAGTCTTAAAATGTAATCACTTTTTCAAATGAAATGGCACGTTTTTGCAGAACAATAGCATTTAATTACTTAAAGAATCAGGTCAGTGATATTCCGTGTCAATAGCACCTTATATTACAAAGGAAACAAAGGAGTATATTAGACCATAATAATAATTATGAAATGAATCAGCACGAATTTTACGTGCTTCAAAATTCAATGGAAGCTTTGTGGTTAACGAATTCGCGTCCCACACTGAAACGACGCGAATTAGTATCCAGAAAAGCTTGCGGCTCTTAGGTAGTTTTCGGATATTAAGTGCATATAATAATAATAATAATAATAAAAACTTTATTTCGGACCGGGGTCCATATTTAGTTAGTGTGTTAGTTACAAATTATCTTATAAAATAATGATTAGTAGTGTTAGTAATATTATATTTTACACAAATTTTAAACGTATAGCCACTTATTTTAAGCCTATGACTACCCCTATCCAATGTTCTTGGAAGGGGCAGTCAAATCTAGCTGCAATAGCCTTCAGAAGACTGTTGGTGCTGCCGCGCAAACGCTGCATCAGTGAAGCGGATTTTTTGCGGATAATCGCCTTAAAACCGTCTGTGCGGGCCTCCGCAAACATCCCAGACGCACTGCAGTGTCGCGGCAACCCCAACAGCATTCTGAATACATTATTATATTGTACTTGTAGGGCGTTGATGGCTCGTTGCCTATAGTCCACCCACAGGCCGCTCGAGTAAAATGACTGACAGTAAGCTTTGAACAGAGTAGTCTTTACTTCAACTGTGCTTCGAGCAAACCTGCGAGCCAACATGTTGCCCCGAACCGCCAACGCCCTACGTTCCCTTTCTATATCCTCGTCGTCCCTAAGGTCACTCGTTACAATATGCCCCAAGTACTTGAACCTATCAACCATCTCAAGAGCTACGCCATTGAGAAATACAGGAGGGACATGGGTAGGTATACGCTTCTGTGTTTTTTGTGTTTTAAACACTAAGATTTCACTCTTCTTAGAGTTGTACTTCAGCCCATGCTCCTCCGCGTAGTTCTCGCATATAGACAACAATGTCCTTACGGCGTTGATAGACGGACCCAGCAACACCATGTCATCCGCGTAACTAATGTTATTAAAACAAATTTCATCTATATAGCATCCGACGTGAGTGCTGCTGAGTCGCTCAATGAGCTGGTTGATGTAAAGGTTGAACAGCAATGGCGAGCTGATTCCCCCCTGCCTCACTCCACATTCTAGCCTATATTCATCCGATAGTGTACCGGCCCATCTCACCTGGTTTGTCTGGTTTGAGTACCAGAATTTGAGAATAGAAACAAGTTCGGTCGGCACACCCGCATCTCCCAACTTGTTCCACAGAAGGTCATATGCAACAAGGTATGCATATGCAAACGCTTTAGACAAATCAAGAAAGCACGCGTATACCGGCGTCCTCCTCTTAGTATAGTACTTGACAGTATGTTTTAGACTCAGTATAGCGCTCTCAGTTGACAGGTCAGCCCTAAAGCCAAACTGCGCATCAATTAAATTCAATTGACGTGTGAGTCTGCTGTTAATCACACTGTCAAGTACCTTAGCTGTTATAGTCGCAAGTGAGATTGGCCGATAATTGTTTTTATCTGAGGAATCTCCCGTCTTGTTTTTAATTATAGGCACCACTACTGTGCGCATCAAACTTTTGGGTAAGTAAGAGTGAGCAAGGCACAGATTAAAAAGCATCGCCAATGCTCGAGGCAAATGCACACCAGCGTATTTGAAGTGCTCGACGCTGAGACCATCGTGACCCGGTGATTTACCTCTTTTCATGGTTTTAAGAACTTCAGAAATACTCTTGGCAGAGATCAAACCACCACTAATACCGACGGCCCCACCGTCCGACATCTTCCCAGATGCCGAACCTAAGGGCGACGATACACTAAAGTGCTCCCTAAATAAGTCTGCAATCATTTTATGATCTTGGATACCGCCCACAGCTGCAGGAAGGCTAGACTTACAGTTTAGTTTATTTGTATTTTTCCAAAAGCTCTTGAACTTTTTTTCAGAATGATTTAATGCCAGGATGTCCATTTTTAGCTGTTCCTCTCTATCTTGACACCACTTTAATTTTCTTTTAAAAGTCCTACGACTTTCAAGCATTTCACTATAAACAATACCGCCAGAGGGCTTCCCCGCTGTCACCCATGTTAAAAATTTAAGTCTAGCCTCCCTATGAGTGTCAGCAACATACTTATTCCAACCAATTACATGTTTTTTCTTCCTATGAGTTTCTTTCACAACATAGCTCTGTATAGCTGCATTGGATAATATACTTATTACACTACTGTACACTTGATCAATGATTACATGGTGATCAGTATTTAAGCAGAATCCATTGCCACATAGTTGTAATTCTGAGGGAAAGTCTACTTTGCGAAGACCCACGTGACACATTTCGTGATATTTTTCAATCTGCTTAATTTTCCTATCCCCCCACATAATACGTTTTATAAAATCATCATTTATGACAGGAGAAACTTTTTCGTTAAGCCTAAAAAGATTACACTCTATTATTAGTGGGAAGTGGTCAGACCAATATACGTCATGTTGAACCCATATGTTTCTGATGGTTGCTAAGGCTGACTGAGTGACAATACAGTGGTCTAACCACCTGAGACACCCGTGGGCATCGCTTCGAAATGTAAATGTATTCGAATGAAGTCCTAATTTAAGCTCATCCGCACAACACCATAGATTATCATTACAAAAATTCATTAGTTCCTTATAAAATATTTCATTAGGATGGGCATTAAAATCCCCCAATATATAAAATGCTTCCACACCGTTAGTCTTTTCTATTTCAATAATTGATTGGATCACACCTAAACATTCAGTAAACAAAGAAATGTTCTCGTCACTATTAATGGGCATATATACGCTAAAAAAAACTACAGTCCTATGACTTACGGTTACTTTTATTGCCGCAATCCGAGAGTTATCACAATTAATCACAGAAACTGATTCAAAGGCACTTTTTCTCCACAACAATGCAACACCTCCATATGGCCTACCAACCAGCAAGCCCACTGAGGTGTCTACCGCCGAGGTACCCGTCGCACTGAAATCCTCATCAATAGAATTTAACATTGGCAACTCATGCGGTAGTAACCACGTTTCCTGGAGGGCTATCACGGCAGCTGACTGACATAAGGCTTTGACACCTTCTAACGATCTTTTGATCGACTTGCAATTGTAACTGATTAGTTTGCTATAATTTGTATTATCCATTTAGTGGTGAATTAGTCTTTGCCGCTTTAGTTCTAAAATTAATAAATCTCCTGAAAGAGATACCTGCTGGCCACAATGAATCATTTAAAAATAAGTCCAATTTATATTTCGTCACGTAAATTTTATATGCATTGTAGTCTCGTTCTTTCGCCATCTTTAATTTTACTAACGAAACTGTTTCCCCCGTTTTTTTCAATATATACTCAATGATATCCTTTTCTGATACATCTCTATGTACATTAGATATAAATAATGGTAACTTGGTTTCAGCTGCCCTAAAGATGCAACTTCCTTCCGATTCTGGAATTGCGTTACCTTTCCTAGCTATAAATCTGTCTTTTAACCTCTTCTTCTTTACTACTGTCCACTCTTCTTCCTTCTTTTTTCCGTTAACTTCTTTCTTACTGTTTATTATCTGCGCAAAAGATGGTCTAGAGACTGGTAATGGGGCTACAAACGGCTCGTTTTCGTTATTACTTGAAACCATATTTTCTGGCTGAGAAATACCACATGAAATATTCACATTCTGTGTTTCTAGTAATCGTTTGTCTTTCTGGTTCAGTGCGCTTTGTTTCCCGTTGAACTGGTTTGCCATTTTATTTAAAACACTTTCTTGTTGTGCCTCATTTAAACACCTTTCCTCTATAATTAAATTGGTAGATTCCGTCGCACTATCTTGAGGGGCAGGAGGGCTCCCCACACACCTACTCGGCGTCTTTACCACCTGAAATTCATTATTTACATACGCTGATATTGCCATCGGTCCGCTATCAAACATTGAATTATCTAAAACGTATCCTCCACGTTTCATATTCACATTCGTTCTGACATTGTAAGTTGGAGATTCACGGCAAGTTTGTAGATAATCTTGCATTTCCTTTTTTGTACAATAGTTTTGTTGTATGTCTCGAATACTCTCCTGTAATAGCACAATTTTTTTAAGCAACGGTGTAACATCAATATGGTCGAAGGTTACAGGGGGTAACCTTTCCAAATCTTTCGCCACAAAAAATGGTATTTTTTCGGGATCAGTCCCTTTAAATAATGCAATAATATCATCCAGGTTACGTTGATTTTTACCCTGACGTTTTCTTATTGTTATTTTATGTTGCAAAGATTCAAAAAGCAACGACTTTGCTTCTGCTATGTCATCGCTGGTAAAAGCACTCTCACAAATACGAATAAGGCTTTCTTCATCCATTACATCCAATTTATTTTGTACAAACGCTAATAATTCACATATCACAATATTACAAGTCGCACATTTTAATCTACCGCCCGGCGACATCTTTGCAACGGAGCGAAAGTTCATTGACCGCGCGCGCCCGATGCCGCGGCCCAGCGCTGACTGCGCATATACTAGCTGTGTCCGCGGTGTCCCCCGCGTGGTGATGGACAATCGTTATATTTTGGATAAATCACACTATATCTTTATAAATTATAACCTATGTGTTATTCTGATGTATAAGTTATATTATTGGAAAGTTTCATCAAAATTCATTCACAAACATACATCCATTCGTACAAACTTTCACGTTTATAATATTTCCAGGTTCTGCCTGCGACTTCATCCGCGTGAAAAGTTGTTTTCACTATCCCACGGGAACTCTATAATTTTTCGGGTCAAAAGTATCCTATGTTACTTCTAATACCTCCAAGAATATGTGTACAAAGTTTCATGATGATCGGTTGAGTAGTTTTCGCGTGAAAGCGTAACATACAAACTTACATTCACATTTATAATATTAGTAGGGATTATTATATATTATTATATTATAGAGAAGAGATATAGAAGTATAGAGATTTACCTCGTGCTGAAGGTAAAGGAAATTATCGCGATGAAACCTGCGTATTTATATAATCGATATGTCAAATCCAAAGGCGCTTTGGACAAGAGTGGCGAGTTTTTGTCTCTATCCCCTATAATTGGGAAACCCGACCTCAACAGTCCCCACTGTTGAGGTCGGGTTAATTCTCAACACTCATAGGCTGTTTATTATTTTGCACTTATTAAATAGTTTACCACGTGCCGATACTGGAGGAAAACATCATGATGATACCTGCACATAGAAATAACCGATATTTCATACTTACCAGGCCACCTCGGACAAGCGTGGCGGGTATACTGTTCACCTAAGAAATTGAAAGGCCTGAACCCAGCAGTAGAAGGTGAATGAACTATTATTATTATATTTCCTTGATGATCACGGGCCATAAAAATGACCCGATGATGAATTAATGAAATACTGATGTATTGCGGTACTTCCGGTAAACCACTTTCTGTGCTACATCTGTTGATAGAAATTAATTATGAGAACTGTTTACTACCTCCATAACTCGTTTTTGTCTCGTTCTCGTTCTTAAAGTATAAAACGTGGCGGGACTGGCGCATACAAGTCAGTGTAATTCTGTGACGGTCAAGTGTGAGGACGATAGGTTCTGTGCAAGTGTTCTGTGTTAATCAGAAGAATAATTCATTAAAGTAATTTATGGATTGATATGCTGCTTCTCATTCCTGGACCTATCACAATATATAAAAAAATATGTTTATAATCTATATTCAATTTTGCAGATTTAATGGTAAGTACCATAACCTATGGACGATTGCCACACCAAGAGCGTACGCGTCGCCAGCCTTAAGGATGGGACAGATGGAAAAAGACAGAAGAAACGGGATCTCTTTACTTTCCTTACTTCCACCCCTCTGGTTGAAATAGAAGGGATGAGATAGGAAGAAGAGGACGTGGGCTATTAAATTCCAATTTCGAACTTCCCTTCCATATCCCATTCCAACTTCTTATACCACCGTAGCCCTGCCATCATCGGACAACCAGACGCACCGGCATGCGGCACCGATATATAGTGGATATTCCACCTATAATAACTAAGCGCTTTGCATCTAGCTTCATCATACGCACCGCAAAGGAGTGGAACTCATTGCCGGAGTTTGTCTTTCCCGATACTTATAACCTGGCTGTCTTCAAGTCTTGTGTGAATAGGTACCTTATAGGTAAGCGTGCTCCACCCTAGACCTCATCTTTGCTCCACATAGGGCGAGATCGTGGTCAAACGCGAACCTATACTACTGTTACACGCCGACAAAGTGAAAGCACACCTGTAGTTTATTACTTTTCCCGTATTTGAACTTCTTTTGTTTACTTTGTGTTTAAAATTAGTAATTAAGAAAAACATCCTATTGTTATTGTACTCGTTTATGGCCGCAGGTGTGCAGATTACGTTTTCTTAGAAACTTCAGCCCACGCTGTCGATTTTTGTATTGTACAGTTTAGTATAAAACAATACCCAAACTTGAGGCAGTCAAGCTATGATTACGATACGAGCAAGACGTGTACATTCGATAAGCTATATTGTGACGGACTTTGCTCGTGTTATTGAATCGTTCAGTTTGTACTGGTTGTGTCCAGTTATATCTGTACCTGTGTTATACGTGTTTTTATATTTCTTATTAATTCTATAGTAATTCCAACGGCATTTTATTTCACTACAATAAAATAAAATAAATATATCTCCAATAGCGTTCTCTTTATCTAGTCAGTTTTCGAAAGACGCAACATTATCTAACTGTGAGCGTGGCAGGTAATCAATACTTCCTTTCGCTTCTACCTTGACTAACTTTACACTACCTAAATTTATATTTGGAGCAAAAACCGTGTCCGCAAACCCTTGTATAGGGCGGAAACCGCATAACTCGGGCCCTTTGTGACGTGAAGCCGTTTATTTTGGATTAAAGTATAATTTCTCTTGTATAGGTGTGGGAAGAACACCGGCAGATTAGTTTAATACAGTGGCTGGGGTTAATGTTTACCCTCAACATTTTTGGGCAACTTCAAACAAAATTATTTGAAGGTTCAAGGGTCGGTTATGTTATATTATAATATTAACGTTTGCATAATACATAGTGTATTATATAAACTTAGATCATATAAACGTCTAGATCACGCATCAATTGCACAAAAACGGCCCAAAAAAAATGCACCAATTTTGGTGCGCTCGCTCCTCATGCGACTCACGCCTGTTAGCGTCGTCGACTACTTTACTGGTTAAAGCTCTCGCAAAAAATAACATTATGCCGTCTTACGCTATTAAAATGTGTCGGAACTATTTTAAAAGAGGAAAGGATTAGGATAAGATGTCATTTCATCGAAAAACTTAACACTTTTGTCATGATTTCTTAATAAAAACATGAAATTTTATTTCGATATTTCCAAGGTTATCGAATTGACTAATGTTGTCAGGTGAGAATACTTATTTTCCAAAATTTGGGGAAATTGTTACGATTTTTTTTTAATATGAAAATTTTAAAAATCTATAGAAAACAGACATCTGATGTTTGTGTGTCCATCCAATTTTCTTAAACCAGTTTATATTACGTTTTAAATTTCCTACGAATCCAATTGTAGCAAATCGCTGGATAAAAGAAATCTGGGAATCGCAAGATGACCACCACTGGAATCCAAACAAAAGGTCGCTTGTGTTTTCCAATTATTTTGAAGAAAAAGAAATTTGTGTATCGGAAAAGGTTTTAGAAGAACTAAAAAAGGAGCTGTGTCAAGCAAGGTGTATTGAAATAGCATTATTAATTCAATTATAAGATTAATAGTAATCATGATTCATACACTTCAATAATATTTTCTTCTTATTGGTTTTGGAAATGAACCGATCACCATGAATCTCGACAATACAAACTTATTTTAATACTGCCATATTTATATACTTGCGATGACGGAAATAAACATAATATACTTTTTAAAACAGAAAACACGGGATATTTGAAGTATCATGCAAGCAAAGTTGAAATAAACAATTATACATTGTTGCAGTAGTGCTTGTTTTTGATGGATAGAAAATTTACAACAATGTTCATACATAGAGTAAGTTGTCGTTGCTATAAAATTTTAATTTATTTTTACTGTTTAGTTTCTTCTAATCCAATTTTAGTTATCGCTAAAGAGAAGAAGTAGTGAGAGAGAGAGAAGAATTTCAAAACTTATTTTTTGTGTAGCTTTATTATTTATGTTACCTAAAAACATGTTATGAATTTATGGAGATATGGTGTATTGTCATTTTTTAGTACATTATTGTCATAATTAAGATATTAATTTTGTCTATATTGTGTAACCTGCTTGTCTATTAATTACTAATAAAGTAATAATTTAATATCTTGATATATTTAAAAACAAATTTTAGTTTATAAAATAATCAAACCGAACTAGTTTGAATAAAACTTTTGGAAATGCATATTTCTATTTTAATAATAACCCTTTTTTAAGTGGTTTAGTTGCTCTTAAGTCCCTGCACTAAACTTTTCCGTGTACATACCCCGTAGTTCCTACTACTACAGACTTATAAAAATGTACTAATATCTGTGCGGACATTTTATTGCGAATTAAAATTACTACATATACTAAAGTGTGTTATGAATTCATTTGTGCATGTATTTTTTTATGGTTCGTTCCAAAACACAACTTTTATTGCTAATACTTTAATTATACAAAAAATACTAAAACCTCTGAGTAATATTAAATTGTAACACATAAAGCGATTAAATCATAACCATCATTTAAACTTTTCACTTAAATAAAAAATATTTAATTATAAAAAATGGGGTAATATTTTTTAGCTGATATCCCGAAATCACGCACACATTGATAGTTTTTCGAGAGTGAATATAGCAACGCTTCGCGTTTTTGATGCCGTTTTTGGCGGTGTTGTTTGTTAGCAATGCTCTCTCTAGACATGTTATAACTCAATGTATTTAAACTACTGTAATTATACCTAACTAGAGAAACAACCAGAACGAATGCAAGGATAATGGTCGATGATGTTATGCTGGAATAAGTGAATGAGTTTGTATATCTCGGATGTGCTTTTAGCAGGGATGGAAAGAAAAG
This sequence comes from Dendrolimus pini, assembly GCA_949752895.1. Lineage (NCBI taxonomy): Eukaryota > Metazoa > Arthropoda > Insecta > Lepidoptera > Lasiocampidae > Dendrolimus > Dendrolimus pini. Next base: position 15,836,844 of record OX457144.1, on the reverse strand, counting down.
TGAATTTGGGGAATAGTGTGAATGGAGCGTTAGGTAAACTTCTAGGCGCTAAGAACCTCAGCCAGAAGGCCCAGCTTGCCATACACAACGCGGTGCTGGTACCTACGCTCACGTATGGAAGCGAGAGTTGGGTATGGAACAGTGAGCATGAAATAGAGTAAAAGCGGTCGAGATGCGAGCACTGCGCAAAATCTGCGGAGTGACGCTCGCGAACTGCGTTTGTAATACCGAAGTAAGAAAGAGAGTTGGTCTGAAAGAGAGTGTCGGGGTGAAGGTAAGGAAGGGAATGCTCCGGTGGTTCGGGCATGTGGAAAGAATGAATGATGGAAGAATGACTAAACAGATATACAATGCAAAAGTGGATGGATGCAGAAGTCGCGGAAGGCCACGACACACCTTCCATGATCAAGTTAATCGTTTACTAGCAGAAGGTGATGTCAGGAGCCTTAAAAACAGACGAGCATGCATGACAAGAGCTATGAATGTCAAAGAAGCAAGTGAGGTGTGTAAGAATAAGCCTAAATGGCGCTCTGTTGTTCGTGCCTACCCCGCAAGGGACCTGGCGTGAAGTTATGTATGTATGTATGTAACTAGCTGTCTCGGCAGACGTCGTCCTGCCCGGTTAAGCTTCAGTTGATATGCCGACAGCAGCGCCACCTACCGGGTCCAATTGTGAACCAACTCAGAAACCTTCTTTGTCTGATGCACAACAACTTTGCTAAAGATCATCACATGATCAAATGTATGGTTTACGATCCTTAAAGGACACACAGACAAACATTCATTTTTATATTATACCTAAAGAATCCTGTACGTTATTTCACTTACCAGTTCTAATTTAAATTCTTATTCTTGTCACGGCATGCTACACTTAATGACATTATCCGTCGGTCTCTTCTCACCGCCGGGGCACCAGATGTTCTAGAACCTAATGGGCTGTGCCGCGACGATGGTAAGAGACCAGACGGAATGTCGTTGGTGCCATGGAAGATGGGACGCTCCTAGTATGGGACACAACTTGGGTCGATACTGTGGCGGCGTCCCATCTTCCAGACACAATCGTGACAGCCGGGGCTGCTGCTGCACACCAGAAGGCCCTGCAATGTCGCAAATATGTGTCCATTGGTATTGGTATATGGTATGCAGGTGTGAATCCACTTTTGTCGGTCGTAAAAATATATAAATGTCACAAACTCACAAACTTTACCTTTTTCTAAAATTAAGTATAGATAAAATAATACTAATAGTATAATATACATTGGTGTTCTTAAAAAGAAATTAATTTTGTACTAATACAAGGTTTAATCAAGTAATTTGTAAAAAAATGTCACGAACGCTCCGCACCGCCGCCTACCAAAAATTCAGCGCGCCGCTGCCGAGGTTTCTCAACGCGGCGTAATGTCTACTATAAGTTTCACGACCATTCCCTTATCTCCATACCTTTAAAAACCCAATCAACTTATTCGAGTACTAAGAGAAACGTGCAATCCAATTTATATAAGTACACATGTGCAATCTATCTATTGATCAAACAGCCTACTAACCCAAAGGCATAGAACTCTGACAGAAGGTCGACTTACGCTTATTGCAATCTGTCTTACAGTAATTGCAACCAGAAAACTAACATTGAAACCTCATAATCATAATTAAGAAATCTTAATAAATTAATTATTTTTACTTTGTAATAATATTTTATTAAAATAGATAAACATTATACCAATAACATTAATAAAATGTATTTTAGATAAAACATTTTTTTAAATAAATACATTTGTATCACTTACACCTCTGGCGTTGAAAGAGTGTTAGAAAAGGATACGTATATGATAATCTATTCGTTATCTACAAAATTATAATTATTTACAATAATAATTAATGATGTCTGTCTCGCTTTATACTAATGACATACCTTTAAGATAATCTTACTTTGCAAACAAAAATTAGACTACGTATTTTTAATTTAGTGATATAGTAAAAACGAAAAGGATTTTATGAGTTAAATGGGTTCATTTTTTTATTGAATTAGAAAGCTGAGACTTTTTTATGCAAGAAAACCTTAGCCTCAGCCTTTGAATGTGTATATCTTTTTATTCTAAACTATTTAAAGAAATAAATAAATTTATGGCTAATTTTTATAAGATGATAAATAAAAGAGCTGTTGCTCAGTTTTTCTCTCTCATCTTTGAAAAAATATGCTTTTACGAGCTATCAAAAGGACACTATTATATAGCGTTAGTCGCTGTTCGCTTGAAGACCATTCCAAAACTTGAATATTCATGAATATTTGATAACGAAATGCCGGGCGGCCTGTCCTGAGACGACAGGCGACAACACAACTTTGAGTTGTGTTTCGGCATTAATGGCCAAGTACCAGTCTCCGCTTAGAGAAGGGCAATACATTGGTAGCACCTTTGGTCTTATAAATGTCCTTTGACGATCGTAACCGCTTTCCATCAGGTGGGCCGTCTGCTTGTATGCTGAACTCAAGCAAAAAAAAATATACTAGAGACGTAAAGCATGCAGAGCCCTACTTAGAAACTATTTTCCGACCCTTCTGTATGTAAAAATTTTGTGACGAATGTCTGGTATAAAACTCCAATATTTTAAGGAGGACAGGTTAGATTGATGAGACCGCGATGCGCACATGAGCATATTTCTTATATAAGTGTGATATATATTCCACTCTTAGATTCCAAGCAGTAAAACGTAAAAAATAGGTTCCCAACTCAAGGTCAAGTGTTTAGATGACATATCTTATGATAAGTGGAAAGTTTTTGGCAATTTTGCGGAAAACGAAAATATATTTCCGAGCGTCTGCCTTTTACGATATAGAAAATGTTTTATAAGCGAAAAAATAAAATTTCATTTTTGGCATTATATGACGAAGTGGAAAAATTGGGTAAGTGCTTATCAATCACCGTATAATGGTTGCGCATATGTGAAAAACCTAGTATACTTTTGGCATTAAACTATGGTAACCGCTTTCCTCACGCAATAAAAACAATACATTTTTGCGACTTTAGAAGTAATATCGTATCTTCTATAGACTGACTTTTTATCAAATTTCATCCGTATAGTCAGTAGTTCAGAAAAATTGTATGAGATATTAGACCTGCGACATACAAAGCAAAACTGAAAGACAAAAGGACGAACATAACGAAAACACAAAAGTATTTCATTCGCCGAAATAATCCTGAACGAAACTTTTATAAACTGTTAAAATCATTCACTCGATCCCAATCAATCAGTTCACTAAAAACCATTCGTCCCTTTCATTATTTTCCAATTTCGAATTTCGTAAACCCAGTCTATAGTCTTGACGGTTATCGTAAAATTTGATACACTTCGTGCGATCTATTTCACTTCATTTCATTCGTTCATTCCATTCTCGGTCAATTGAATTACTCAGTTCGCTGGTGAGCGGAGCTTTTGTTCCCATGTTAATAGAGGTGCTGAGTCGTTATATTTTTCAACCATAAAATAAAAAGATTGTATATAATATATTATATCCAAGAATCTAATAAGCTATATCTTATAGTAAATCAAATGATATTTTGACTTGAACTCGAAGATTGGTGTTTCGCAATTTTGTTATTAATTATATAATATGTATGTATCTACACATGTGTGTGTATGTGTAGGTGTAATAATCTATGTATGATGTAATATATAAAATAAGAATCAGACTGATGGTATAAAATAAGACTGGTCCACAAATTCAAAGTCGCTCAACGGGCTATGGAGCGAACTATGTTAGGTGTTTCTCTTCTGAATAAAATAAAAAATTAGGACATCCGTAAGAGAACGAGGGTAACCGACATAGCTCGCTAAATTAGCAAGTTGAAGTAGCAGTGGGCCAGTCAAATCGGTCGCAGAATAGATGGCCGATGGAGCAAGCGAGTCCTAGAGTGGAGACCACGACTCGGCAAACGTAGCGTAGGACGCCCGCCAGCCCGGTGGAGTGACCTCCGGCAGGGGCTGGATGAGAAAGACGGGAGACCAGGATATGTGGCGCGTACTTGGAGAGCCCTACGTCCAGCAGTAGACTAAGATTGGCTGAAGAAGAAGAAGTAGTACCGTCCTATAAGGTCTGACTTTGAAAATAACAGTTATATTAAAATAGCTGTTTAAAGACCCTGACTATGTTAGGCGTAAAACCGGAACTGAAAGGCCCTTATTTTATAAAAAAAATAATTTCACACTGATCTAGTGTGACAGCGTGATATCACACGAATCGAACCGGTCCTTAGAGATATAATCAAAATAATGACTCCAGTGTGACTCCACCTAAAAAACTTTTAAGAAACTCTTCACAGATCGTGGACTTTCAAGCACTTACCCAAGTTAATTAATAAATATACAAGTTGCTTCGCGTCCATAATATTTTAATCCCTATTAACAAATTTAATCATTCCACCCAGCTGATAACTTTATAAATTATTACACCCAATCCTGTGAGTATTAAATTCCGGAAATACCCGCATTAATTAAAGATTTCCCATGGATCCCCGATTTAGAGGGAATACCGTTATTTGTAGAGCGTTCGTTGGATGTAAATAGGACTAACATTTTCGTGCATCCGGAATCTAATAGATTATTAACTAAATTAAACTAGAATTATCGATTTGTGTAATCGGCTAATGAGAGCTCATTTTTAACCGACTTCCAAAAGGAAGAGGTTTTTAATACAATCAGCCGGTTCGGCAGCGGAAACAGCTGAATAGATAGATAGATAACACTTTACTGTACACCATCACAGAAAACTGAAAACAGAGAATCTAACTGGGTACAAACAACTACATTTATGCAAGAATAAATATTTCATTTCATTTCAAAGGCGGTCTTATCGCTAAAAAGCGATCTCTTCCAGACAACCCGTGGCAAGAATATTTTGATTAGAAGTGGCGATGGTGGTATACATAATTATTTTACGATTACTTACATTTTAAAAATAAATATGTAACTATACTATATATACAAATATATACATATACAAGATATGGACATAATATGCAACTATTTAAACATAATAAACATATGAATATATGCAATATAATATCTATTAATTATATAAAATTACATATCATTATATTATATTGCAAATAGAATTTTCTAACCAAGTTCTTAAATGTTATTAGGGATTTTGCTTGTCTGACAGTAACAAGCAATGAATCTGAATGAATCTTATTGCATTAGATAAACCTACCTATTTATTTAAAGTATTAATTTTACCACTGTTGTTGATATCAAGGGATATCATGTGAAATTAATTTTAGATCCGTGAAATTATCAAAGCATGTACATACTGTTACGACCGAATGCCGACAAAAGACCAATTCACACCTGTAGTTTATTACCTTTGGCATTTGGACTTCTTTTGTTTACTTTGTATTTAAATTTTTAAATAAAAAAAACAGGCCATTGTGTATTGTAATCTTTTAGGACCTAGTGTTGTATTGTGATCACTGCCAGGTGTCTCGGATTTAAAATAGAAGCTGATTCTAAGTTATTCCCCACGCGACCCTGCAGACATATTTTATCGGTACAGTATAAATCAATGCCCCAACTGAGAGATGGGGCAGTCGGGCGATAAGCATAAGCGAAGCAAGACTACATTCGGTAATCTATTTAATGACGGACTTTGCGCGTGTTATTATATTTGTACCTGTGTTATATGTGTTTGTATAGTTCTAATAAATTCTATAGTAATTCTAACGGCATTTTAATTCGAGTCCTCCAACTCGCAACAATACAATATTTCAACTACATTCGGTGAACTTTCAGTCACGTAACGAATTGCATGATGTAAAATACATCAAATGCATTCTCACTCAAACTGTCGCTAGAGGTAAGGTTCGGCATCACGCCAAACGCCACGTAATTTTGGTTGATGTAATTGGCAACAAGACACACTGCGAGCCTTGTTCGAGCTCACCATATTTAAAAATTCACTCGGGAATCATTATGTTAGTCTTACGCAATAATGTATCTGCTAGTTTACAATACTTTTGACTGTAATCTGCTGTCCATGTAATTTTTTATTCCTTTTTCTTTCTTATTTATTTAGATTTATGGCTTGGCAGCTAGGCTTTTAAGCCAGATCTTAGTTTGCAATATAGTTTCTTCATTTCCATAAGCCTATGTGTAGCACAGCTGAACTGTAGATAATCAGCTAGTGCCATTCAACGGAGTTCTTGTGACAACTCAAATGGCCACATTTGACTATACAGTTCACATTGCCCACAAAATACATAATTACTACTCAATAACTATCAATATCCTACAACTATTGTTCATTTTAGAGTAATTTTTCACATTTTTAGAAAATAAAACTGCACAGCACACATCTCCTTTCAGCTCCCGCCAAGAACTCCTTTTTCTTCATTTCATAATAATTACAGATAATTTAAGAATTTCCTTTGAGTCAGGTTGCCTGGAAGAGATCTCTTTTAGCGATAAATCCGTCTTTTATTTTACCATGTAACTACTGTCTTAAATGTTTTTTTATTGCAGGAGTTCAGCAGACAGGCAGACGGCCCACATCATGGTAAGCGGCTACCATCGTCTATGGACATTTGATTTTACAACCTCTATATTATTTTTTTTTAATCTTGTAAAGACAAGTCAAATGTTTCCATACAAAATTCTCTTAATTCGAAATCCTCCATAAGTTGAAAACTCTATCACTTGATTTTTTTGGCGTCTTCCTTCAAGTTCGGCATACAGAGGTTTTACTGTACCATTTTGAAACTTTAAACTAAATCCAACTAAAAAATGATTAAAATCGGATCAGAAAAATAACTATTGAAGTTGAATTGACTCGGTACTCTTAAGACGTGACTCGGGGACGAATCTCCTGAAGCTCTCATGTTAGACTATTATATCTTTTTAAACTGTTGTCTAACAATTCCATAGGCGAAGCGCCACCAAAGGTGCTATGAATGGGCTGCTGCTCTCTCAAGGGAGACTGGCACAACCTGGCACTTATGCCGGAACACAAACCAAAATTGTTATGGCGATATTCTCTAGACCAGGGGTGGTAGCCATCCAGTCGGGCAAATACCGTACCTCCTGGAAAACTCACATTATTATAACTGCTAAATTAGAAGCAAAGAATTATAATTAAATGCCCACGAATCTAATTAAATATAAGTCTACTTTTAATGTTGACTGAAATTGTTTGACGGGTACAAAAAAGCAATTATATTTTTTATATATTAAATATGCTTTTATGAAAATGACAAATTAGTACGAAAATATTCAATTATATTAATATTTCCAAGTAAATTCTAATAAGGTTCGGAGTGAAATGTACGGCTTCAAAGTTATCAATCGGATACAAAATTAATTAAAATTGCCTTCTTTAGCATGAATATGTTATAGTGATACTGTTACGAGCTACACAGGACTCCAATTAAAATACCGTTGGAATTATAGAGAGAACTATAGAGTTTATTCGAACTGTACAAACACGTATAAAACAGGCACAATTATGACTGGACACAGCCAGCAGAAACTGCACGATACAAATAACACGCGCAAAGTCCGTCACTGTATCGCTAATCGAAAGTACTACACAGGTCTTGCTAGCACCGTAATCGTCGCTTGACTGCCCCACCCCTCCGTTCGGGCATTGTTTTATACTAACTATACAGTACAAGAAATCGACCGCGTGCACTGGGATTTCCGAAAAATAGTAAATTGCACACCTGGATGATTATTCATGCGAACGGCCAACAAAGTCGCAAACAATAACAATAGGCTATTGTCTAATTGCAAATTTTAAATTAGAAGTAAACAAAAGAACTCCGAATGCGGGAGGGGCAATAAACCAGGTTCGCAGCATTTCTTTGTCGGTATGTAATAATATGTATGAGGTGGCCCAACTTGTAACAATACGAAGCGACGGTCATTGGTACACATTGCTAATGAATAAACAACATAACAAGCTTAAGTTGTGTTCCGTTATTAGTGGCCAAGTTCCAGTCTACCTTTAGAGAGCCGCAGCACATTGTTAGCATCTTTGGTCTTACTGCCATAGGCGATGGTAACCGCTTTACATCAGGGCCGTCTGCCTATCTGCTGAACTCATGCAATCAAAGAAATATATAAATAATGTCTGGTAAATTATAAAGAAACATCAAAAATGACATCTATATAGAATAAAAATTGTGTGTGTGTGTGTGTACTTATGTACACGCGTTAGAAGTTATACTTCTTTGGCGTATCAAAATAAAAATCTTTTCAAAATTTTTATCTTTTGCCTTAAAAGCAATAGAAAAATAAAATGTTGACTATAGCTAACTTCAAGGTGTCGGTTGACTATAGCTAACTTCAGGGTGTCGGTTTTTCGTGACAGTGTGCGCGCGCATCGTAAAAGTACAACTTCAAAACTAAAATGTTGACTATAGCTAACTTCATGGTGCCGGTTGACTATAGCTAACTTCAGGGTGTCGGTTTATCGTGACAGTGTCCGCGCGCATCTTAAAAGTACAACTTCAAAACTAAAATGTTGACTATAGCTAACTTCATGGTGCCGGTTGACTATAGCTAACTTCAGGGTGTCGGTTTATCGTGACAGTGTCCGCGCGCATCTTAAAAGTACAACTTCAAAACTAAAATGTTGACTATAGCTAACTTCAAGGTGTCGGTTGACTATAGCTAACTTCAGGGTGTCGGTTTTTCGTGACAGTGTGCGCGCGCATCGTAAAAGTACAACTTCAAAACTAAAATGTTGACTATAGCTAACTTCATGGTGCCGGTTGACTATAGCTAACTTCAGGGTGTCGGTTTATCGTGACAGTGTCCGCGCGCATCTTAAAAGTACAACTTCAAAACTAAAATGTTGACTATAGCTAACTTCAAGGTGTCGGTTGACTATAGCTAACTTCAGGGTGTCGGTTTATCGTGACAGTGTGCGCGCGCATCGTAAAAGTACAACTTCAAAACTAAAATGTTGACTATAGCTAACTTCATGGTGCCGGTTGACTATAGCTAACTTCAGGGTGTCGGTTTATCGTGACAGTGTCCGCGCGCATCTTAAAAGTACAACTTCAAAACTAAAATGTTGACTATAGCTAACTTCAAGATGTCGGTTGACTATAGCTAAGTTCAGGGTGTCGATTGATTATAGCTAACTTCATGGTGTAGGTTTTTCGTGTGACGGTGTGCGCGCGCATCGTAAAAATTTACTCTCATCATTTTTCCCTAACGCGCCTAAAGAAGTATAACTTCAATAATAATAATAGTAATATAAACTTTACTTCGGACCGGGGTCCATATTTAGTTAGTGTGTTAGTTACAATTATCTTATAAAATTATGTTAGTAGTGTTAGTAATAATAAAACTACGTTTTAACGGTTTTAAGCGCGGTAATTTATTTGATTTCGGTTTATCCGACGTTTCGGCCGCTTTTCAGTGGCCGTGGTCACGGAAGACAAAGATGACATTTGTCAAACGTGTATTGTCAAAGTTTTTATTCAGCCTACCGCCAACTTGTTCATTTTAATTATTTAGTTTTAAATTTTGTTTATGGATATTATTTACTCTATGGGAGCCTAATCTAATTTACCACCGCTTCACAACATGTTGTGGCTTGAAGAGAAGAAGCGGCGCAAGAAACTCTTCAGCAAACATGCCTAGTTCTAAATTTTTTTTATATAATATTAAAATGAGTGGAAGGAAAAAATAAAAGAAATGATCAGTCAAGTTGGTTTGTTTCGTTGCACGCAGAAAGAGCTCACAGTGTCTTGAGGTCTGGCAGTTGGTTTTTGCTGGGTTTGGGTCTTAATAGTTTTGATGATTGGATCCCAAACAGGTGGTACCTGCCAACCATCTTCTCTATTGAAATTTGGGTGTTTTTTGATTTCAATAGCCTCACGCATCATTCTTGGTATGAAACGATTCTCTTTCGCGAGGATTTGTGGGTTATCGAATCTGATGTAATGGTTGGGTTTATCCAGCGTGTGTTCACTGATCGCAGACTTCGTAGACCTTGTGTGTTTCATGTCAGCAATGTGTTCTTTTACCCGTGTTTTTATGCTCCTCTTTGTTTGCCCAATGTATGATAATCCACATTCACAATCGAGCTTGTAAACACCTGCATCCTGGAGTGGGATATTGCATTTCACAGGTCTCAAAAATTGGGTTATCTTTTTATGCGGCTTGAAATATGTTTTGATTGAAGCTCGCCTGAGGATGTGACCAATTCTGTCTGTGACCCCCTTGATGTAGGGTAGGGTAACAGGGCACCGCTCAACTGAAGGTGGTTAGGGGCCTTTGTGACGTTGGTGTGGAGTCTTCAGCTGATTGCGTTGTAAGACTCGCTTGACATGCTGAAGCTCTCCAGCCACGTGGTTCCCGTCACAGATTTTATGTGCTCTCTGAAATGCGATGCGTGAGGCTATTGAAATCAAAAAACACCCAAATTTCAATAGAGAAGATGGTTGGCAGGTACCACCTGTTTGGGATCCAATCATCAAAACTATTAAGACCCAAACCCAGCAAAAACCAACTGCCAGACCTCAAGACACTGTGAGCTCTTTCTGCGTGCAACGAAACAAACCAACTTGACTGATCATTTCTTTTATTTTTTCCACTCATTTTAATATTATATAAAAAAAATTTAGAACTAGGCATGTTTGCTGAAGAGTTTCTTGCGCCGCTTCTTCTCTTCAAGCCACAACATGTTGTGAAGCGGTGGTAAATTAGATTAGGCTCCCATAGAGTAAATAATATCCATAAACAAAATTAAAACTAAATAATTAAAATGAACAAGTTGGCGATAGGCTGAATAAAAACTTTGACAATACACGTTTGACAAATGTCATCTTTGTCTTCCGTGACCACGGCCACTGAAAAGCGGCCGAAACGTCGGATAAACCTAAATCAAATAAATTACCGCGCTTAAAACCGTTAAAACGTAGTTTTATTATGTGTACAAGTCGCGAAAACTTAAGAAAATATTAAGTGTTAGTAATATTATATTTTACACAATTCTTAAACCTATAGCCACTTATTTTAAGCCTAAGACTACCTCTATCCTATATTCTTGGAAAGGGCAGTCAAATCTAGCAGCAATAGCCTTCAGAAGGCTGTAGGTGCTGCCGCGCAAGCACTGGATCAGTGAAGCGGATTTTTTGCGGATAATCGCCTTAAAACCGTATGTTCGGGCCTCCGCAAACATCCCAGTCGCACTACAGTGTCGCGGCAACCCCAACAGCCTTCTGAAAACATTATTATATTGTACTTATTCTATAGAATAGACAACACTTTATTGTTCACCAAATAAACAATTACAGAATAAATAAATTACAACAATGTAACGGCAAAACAAAAGGCGGCCTGATCGCTCAAAGCGATCTCTTCCAAGCAACCTGACTGAGAAGATACTTTTAACAACTTATGTCTAGGTATAATGAAATTAATAAGAAGTAGAATAAAAAAGGAAGAACAGTTATTTTTTATTATAAACTAAGGTAATGGTTATATATGGTTACCTTACCATTACCGTCGCATTACCTTACCATTACCTTCGCATTACCTTACCATTACCTTAACCATTAATGGTTATATGGTATATATTAATACGTGAAGCAAAAACTTCGTACTCATTTTTATGAAACTTGCTCGGACGGAGAAGTCTGAAATTGCGCACACTTATATTTTATATAGAGAAGTAGCGACTAAAGCAATTTTTTTTTATTATGCATAAAAAATACATTAAATCAATAGAAAAAACATTACACACACATTTTATTGTTCAAGTCAAAGTAACAGTGTACCCTTGGCAAAATCTGTGATTACAAGTATAGTCTTTGACTTTAATTATTATGGTCGAATTTTGAGCACGGGCGAGCACTAGTCTTTATGAAGGAACCAAAAACTGTATATACATATATATCTATCTATACTATAGTAAATCTGTAAACGGTTCGAGTTTGTACAATGCGTTTAAAAATGTAAAAGAAAAATTAGGGGGGCTAATTCGGACCAGCAGATTCCGGAAATAGAATTTTGTCTACTATTTGTCTGTCTGTTAGAGAATCACGTGAAAACTACTGAACGGATTATGAAACTCGACATAGAACTAGCTTAAATTCCAGGGCATAATTAAAGATACTTTTATATCGATAAGTGTCATCGTATCTTTAGAATGGACTGATTAACAAAATATAATTCACTGACAGATACCTACGTTGTCTTAGGTTTTAAAATTGTACAGCTGACTTGATATTATCTTTGACTTTTTAATAATAAAATAGATACAAAATATTTTCTTAAGTTTTCGCGACTTGTATAAATAATAAAATTACGGTTTTAAACGCGGTAATTTATTTAATTTTTATTATTCCAACGTTTCAGCCGCTTTTCAGTGGCCGTGATCACGGAAGACAAAGATGACAATTGTCAACGAGTATTGTTAAAGTTTTATTTAGCCTACCGGCAACTTGTTAATTTTAATTATTTAGTTTTAAATTTCTATTGTCAATTTTCATCAACATTGACATGAACATGACTGTTCCGCAATCAATTCAAACTCAGTAAATTTTTCTGCGTATTTCATAACTTCCTATTTTAGTATATTTCAAAACAAATGCATCGCCACCCCGTCTGAGCTATCGTTGCCGATGCTGCCCTGACGCGGACATTCAATGCTACTTCCTACACCGCACGCGCCGCATCGGCCTTCCTGTTTTTTTGTCAATTTCCAAGTGATTTTCAAATATACAATTAGCTAATCCTCTAGCCAATCAAGAAATCGTGCCAGTGAATGTGATTAACAATCCACGATCGAAGGGTTCCCGCAGCACAGCAAGCGAGGTAAGTGGCTGTGCATTTGGCGTTTAACAAATTCCGCATTCTAAACCTTTACAATGACAATCTTTGTCTCTCTTGATTACGGCCACTGAAAAACGGCCGAAACTTCGGAATAACCTAAATCAAGTAAATTACCGCGCTTAAAACCGTTAAAATGTATGTGTTGTTTTATTATAAAATAGATACAAGTTAGAGCATGTGTACACAATGCGGCATGTTGTTGTAGTTATTTACAGAATGCGGTTAGTTCCCGCTGATCCACTTTGAGGTGGTAACGAGCTATTTAAATTTCATGAGGCGCCTCACGTATGGAATTGTTAGACAACAGTTTAAAAAGATATAACAGTCTAACATGAGAGCTTCAGGAGAGTCGTTCCCGAGTCACGTCTTACGAGTACCAAGTCAATTTTAAACAACTTCAGTAGATAGACAGGTAACACTTTATTGCTCACCAAAAAAAAAATCAAATGCATAATTACAATACTTCTTGGCAAAACAACAGGCGGCCTTATCGCTAAAAGCGATCTCTTCCAGGCAACCTAGCTTAAAAGAAATTCTTAACTAATCTGGCGATGTAGGTGGAGCAGAAAAAGATAGGACTGTACAATTTACAACACAATCAGTAGTTATGTTTGTGATTCGATTTTAATCATTTTCGCGTTGGATTTAGTAAAGCTTCAAAGTAGTCAAACAGTAAAACCTCTGTAAGCCGAACTTGAAGGAAGACGCCAAAAAATTCAAATTATAGAGTTTTCGACTTATGAACGATTTCGAATTAAGAGAATTTTGTAAGGAATTATTTAACTTGTAGAGGTTAAGATTTTTATCAAATGTATATTTATAGAGGTTGTAAAATCAACTATTGCTATGTTCGAAATACAGAAAATAAGTACTGAATTTGCTTATAGGGGCTCACTAATTATTTCGACTTATAGATGGTTCAGATTTCGAGCAACGGGGGTTTGGGGTTTGTATGGAAGGGAACACAATTTTTTTCGGGTTTGGGAGGTTTTCGACTTATCGAGGTTCGACTTATAGACGTTCTACTGTATATCCATTTTGTTGTTATTGAGTACCAGTAACATAACTTAAAAGAGAATAATAATAAAAAATAGTTAATAAAACCGACTTCAATAATAACTAAAAAATAAATATTTCTACAATATCTTGAGGTTGGTGACAAGTAAAACATAAAAAAAACGTAAAAAAAATATGCAAAATGTAGAAGATGAATAAAGAAATATATACATATATAAATTTCATTGTTACTGAATACCTCTCTTCAAGAGTAAGTAAAAAGTAAATATATTTTAAAATACCTTGAAATTGGTGCCGAGTAATATATAAAAAAACACTACAACAAATTTGCAAAATGTAGAAGATGAATAAAAAAGATATATATTATTATATATTAATGATTTTTTTGTTTTGCTTTGCACTGACGAAGTTAAAAGGAGGTCAGGTAAAAAGTATATCAAAATAAACGTGCATGCATGAAGAGGTTTTTCGCAAGTGGTGATCCATATTCTCTACCTACCCCTATGGGAAACAGGCGTAATATAGTGTACAAATACTTTGTAGGTTTTATGGTCGTTTGACTTTATGTATAGAGAAATGTAATGTCAATTGGTGAAAATATATTCGGGTGATCTAATAATTTTTATTTGGAGTTTTCTTATAAATATATCTAAAAACGATATAACCATCGTCCCTACGTCCACAATATGTATGTACGTACTTTGCACTGACTTCAAGATGTTTAGATTTTTTTGTTTAATTTTGTTAAGAGCTCTAAATCTGGCAACAATTTGTGTGAGCACATGTGGCTCAGGTCAATTTAAGCCAGAAGTTTGTGATCACACTTCGTAAATGAATTTCAGTTGCCTGAAACAGCAGGCAGAAGGTCTGTTTTAAAAGTATTATTGTCTAGATATTTGCAACATTAAGGGGCGTAACCAACACGTTACTGGCTTCAAAGCAATTTCTTTTTATTGCGCGAGCTCAGCAGACAGACAGATGGTTCATCTGATGGTAAGGTGCTACCCCGCCTCTTACGATAAGCCCCTCGCCGGAGAATCTTATTCTTTCTCCGTTCCTGCACGGATATGACATCCTTATTAAATAATCTAATTGTTATACCACAATAGCAAAGACTCTCGGCGTAATTTTGCCTCCAGATCGTTACTATATGCAGTACAAGCTTTCTAGATAACCATAAAAAATTTGAGCGTGGGAGCTCAAAGAAATCAGAGTAAACCTAACATTGATGAATAGCGATGCGATGGGGAAAGTCACACGTTAGCAATCAGTTTTTCTTGGAACACTATTCATTATACAGACGGCAAAATACGCAGAAAGATCTTCAAAAGCTCATCTTCACAAGCTAAGCGATTCCAAAGCGCCAATTAGTAGTATAAGATCAAATAATGCCAATGTAAGAAGGAATAATAATTATTTTTCTGTAACAATAGTTTAGGGACGTCTCGACTAGAGTGGGGTAGGACATGATTTTAAAATGTGTTTGTAAGAGAAACATGACATCTTGTACTGAACGAGTACAATGTACCACTTCAAATGAGGCGAAGAGATTTGTATGATTTATACCGCGGTAGTACATTTGAAGCGATGAGGCCGGTGAGACGGTGAGCGTCATTCCCACATTTGTCAAAACTTCTAATTCGGAAATGTTCGTGAAGAGGACGTGATCGGCCTCAGTCACATCATTTTACTAGTATTCTTACGTGGCATGTTGTCCCTCTTTGTCATGTGAATATCCGTAGAGGCGTTATTGTACTGTTCGCTCCTTTGACGCGTGAGTAGTAACGAGATAATATTTTTGAAGTAGTACAAATTTAAATTTTGAGCCGTATCAGTACAAATCTATTTTATACGGGACAAATGTACTGCTTCACACGTGTACTAGTCATCACTAGTCCCGACTAGGTGGAGAAGAGTGTTAGAACCAGTGTTACCAACCCTACTGTTTTAACAGTAAATTTGCTGTTTTCACATTGATGTCCCTGTTTTCTGTTTCATTCTTAATTTTTAAAGTTTTTTCAATTAGCGTTCAGTGCCACCTATTACACTATGCAAATGTTTTTTGATAACTACTATGTAATAAAACGCAATTACACTAGATGGCAGTATCACCAAGTGTAAGTACACTATGAGAGCTACAGGCTAACTAAAGCTCTATTGTATTACGTATTGTATTGCAGTCACAACAGTTTTCAAGCTTTGAATTGGTCAAATATATGTGACCCCACCGTTTATATTAAAAAACAATATTTACAACGTCTTTTATAAAATGAGTAGTGATTCATCAACATTATCACTACGACATATTACATATTATTATGTTGTGATTATTAATATAATAATGTATGTGAGTCCTAGTAACTAAGAAGGCGGTTATTGTTATTAATATTGGATCTTGCTTTAATTATATGACGAAAGTATGAAATCTCCCTTTTTTTTACTTTACCTACTGTTTTTTCCTGTTTTTTATTGGCGAGCTGTAGTTTTTTAGTTTTTCGGGGTTGGCAACACTGGATAGAATGCTCCTCCGTCTCAAAGTAAGATCTTCCAGTGAGGCCATTGTTGTTCCTCGCAGGCCTAACCCTATCTATTATTGTTGAAAATTTGTATTTACGTTTCGGGAATCGTTTGTGACCTCAATTATTGCACAACGCCATCGATTAGATTGTGTTTCAATACAATAGCTAGCAAGCGTCACAACATGTGGATGCTTAAAACCGTCAATTTTCTAATCAATGCGACACACGTGTATCTGCTGCATTGCCCTTTATACTGTGGTTAGACACTAGACCTCGTTGCATTTACCTTGATGCGTCAAAGGATTCTTTGTGGTGTTCACATGTCTTTAATTATAGTGCAGATATGAGTAGTAAACGGAATATGGAAATATCTTCAATTTCCGATCTTTGTTACCGTCAAATGAATACACTATACTTAATGTATTTACCTCCGGAAGATTCACTTCATTTTATATCGCAAACTATCCCATCTCTCGTCTACCTGTAAACTATATAAATGACAAAATTTGACAAACATAACAAAAAAGACAAAATGGACTAAATTGACAAAATGGACGAGTTGGACGAAATGGACAAAATAGACTAAAATCACAAAACATATCCTACTTTCTGGGATGAAAAGTATCCCTTGGCCACCCTCGGTATCGACTAATACGAGATTAGTTTTTAAATTTATACAGGTATATAAAATTGTAGTGACTATTTGTAATGTCTAAAAACAGCATTTTACTATATGCATATAAAAGTATATGCGGTACTTATACCAATAAAGCAATAAAAAAAAAATGTCATCTTTCTGGGTGGACCGGCTAATCTCTGAAACGGCTGGACCGATTTTCACCGGACTTTCACTGGCAGATAGCTGATGTTATACGCAGTAACTTAGGCTACTTTCTTTAGGGTACCATGAAAAAAATCCACGCGAACAAAATCGCCGGCACAGCTAGTGGTGCCAGCACTAGTGGGCACAGCAATCAGTTGAGTTCCAACAATGCTTGTTGAATTATGCGACACACAAATTCACAAAATATGCATTTTTGAAGTTATACTTCTTAAGGCGCGTTAGGGAAAAATGATGAGAGAAATTTTTTAGGATGCGCGCCCACACCGTCACACGAAAAACCTACACCATGAAGTTAGCTATAGTCAACCGACACCCTGAAGTTAGCTATAGTCAACATTTTAGTTTTTCTATTGTAAGTGTCGTTTTTTATCTTGTTAGGCCAAAGAAGTATAACTTCTAACGTACATAAGTATAAGTACATAAGTACACACACTTTTTTTATCGAATACAACCAATGTAACAACATCACTTTTACTTCAAATAAACCCCTGTTCGTTCTTTCTTTCATGTTACTTAAACTTTATACTACACTAAAGTACAAGTATTGGAATTCACCGACATGGCACCAATAATGCCGAATAAACAATGAGAAAGCCTCTAACTCCAATGAAAACAAATTCACAGAAGACTTAAAAACCTTATTTATTCAAAACAAAAAGCCTTTTTATCCTCCCTTGCCACAATTCAGCCCAAAAGACAAGTGACGTATTGTTTGCTTCTACTGGGAAAATGTTATGTTGTTTTGCATTAAATTACGGAGACCGCAAATAAGGCTTCGTCTATATAGTTTGTTTAAGTCACATAGGCCCTCCACATTCTCGCAAAAATCTCGCAAGAACGTCGCGAGAAAAACGTAAGAAAAAAACTCGAAAACCCGTTACACATAATAGTCGCAGTGAAAGTAAGTTAATTTGCTTGAAACATGGACGTTCTTGCAAATGTTATGTTAAATAGTATAGACTATAGTTACATGTTTTGCCTTTGACAGGCTTAAAAATAGTGTAGTTTCGGTTACAAGCTTATTATTACATAATAACTATGATTTCAATATATTGTTACAATTTGGGCCACCTGCATATCTGTAAACAAAGCACATTTATTACCCGCCGGCGTTTAAGCTAATAACATTCCAACTGTTTTATGACTGTCTTCTTTTGTTTACTTTGTGTTAAAAGTTTGTGATTAAAAAAACAGCACATTCTGTATTGTAATCTTTATGGTAGTCAGGTGTGATTCTTGAAAAATTCAGTCCACGCGGTCGACCAAACATTGTATTTGTACAGTAGAAAGCAATGCCCCAAGGGAGGGTTGAGGCAGTCAAGCGATAACCACAAGTGAGACAAGACGTGTGTACATTCGATAATCTACGAGTACATAGTGACGGACTTTGCGCGTGTTATTGAATCGTGCATTACGTTTGTACTGGTTGTATTCAGTTATATTTGTACCTGTGTTATACGTGTTTGTATATTTCTAATAAATTCTATAGTAATTCCAACGGCATTTTAATTCGATTCCTGCAACACGTAACAATATTAAAATTATAAAATGATCCGTGTAGGAAGAAAGAACAACTCACAGTCAGGCAGTAGGGCATTTGCCCGTCTGAATAGATACCATTCCTGGTCTAGAGTATGCCGCCATAACATCCTTGAGGCTCTCGAGACCACCAGCGCTTTGGTAGCACTTTCCATCAGGTGAACCGTCTGCCTGACTGTGTACTCCAACAGTAAAAATTAATATTGTTACGAGCTACAGGGCTCGAATCAAAATGCCGTTGGAATACTATAGAATTTATTAGACCTGTACAAACACGTATAAAACAAGTACAAATATAACAGGTCGCAACCAGTACAAACTGCATGATCCAATAACACGCGCAAAGTCCGTCACTATATCGCTTATTGAATGTCTTACTCGTATCGTAATCTTCGCTTGATTGTCCCTCTCCGCATTGGGCCATTGCTTTATAATGCACCGATGCCATACCTGGCAAGCTTCGACGCAATTTCCCAGAAAACATAATGCGCACACCTGCTTAATTATTCCTGAGGTACGGCCATAAACGGGTACATCTCCTCGCTTAAATGCCCCACCCCTCCGTTCGGGCACTGCTTTATAGTAAACTGTATAATACAACAATCGACTGCATAGACTGAGTTTTTCCAAGAAAACGTAACCTGCACACCTGGTTAATTATTACTGCGAACGGGCATAAACGCAAACGATAACAATAGGCTATTGTCTAATTGCAAATTTTAAACACAAGAAAACAAAAAAGTCCGAATGCGGAAGGGTAATAAACCAAGTGCGCATTTCTTTGTCGGTATGTAACAATATCAATAATGTCTAACTATTTGTTATAATTTTTTTTAACATTTTAACCTGGTCAAATTCGCCCAAAAAATAGGGGTATCCTTGTATAAATTCACAACAAGCTAAAAATTTTGAAATGTATATATATAACTTTTTTCTCTAAGATTTATCATTTCTGAGTAAAAGCCATTCGAAAGTTGGCTGGAGCTGTATTCTCCATAAGATGCACACGTTTCTACGCCACCTATGAGGTAGTTAGTGTACGGAGTGCGTTTTTATTAGAATTTCTTTTTCACCCCAGGCTTGATTTAATAGATCATAATAATTATCGATAAACCATACAAATGTTAATTGTCCGGTTTTTTCTGTGATAATAACCTTATCACCATATTTTAACTTAAGTCGAAATTTAACAGTTCTACACAGTAGTTCAGTTCAGAACTAACTACTAGTTCAATTAATTTATCAGTATCTGAATTTTAGCGATCATTTTTTAATTCTTCTATTGTAAACTGACAGTCATCACTATTTTCGATGTATAGGTACTAATATTTTTCTTTCATGGCGAGATTCAAGGCTTCATCTCGGGACGACCAGTTTTACCCCCCGTGGGGGGTTTTAAAAAAGAAACAGCAATTGTCAAAAGCCACATGCCAAAAGATTGACTTTGAACTTGGTCTACTTTTTTACGAGAGAACTAGCTGACTCGGCGACCTTCGTACCGCCTATTTTCTGAATTCCTAAGACTGTTCCATGACACAAAAACAAAATCGGTCTTGGTAATTAGGAGGATTCTAGAACCCGATCTCAGCGCCACCTACCGGTTCTAACTGTGAATCTAAACCATCCGGGAACCCACTCAAACACACAAAAACAAAATCACCAAAATCGCTCCCGATGATTAGGAGGATTCTAGAACCCGATCTCAGCGCCACCCACCGGTTCTAACTGTGAATCTAAACCATTCGGGAACCCACTCAACCACACAAAAACAAAATCACCAAAATCGGTCTAGGTGATCAGAAGGATTCTAGAACCCTATCTCAGTGTCAGCCACCGGTTCTGTGAATCTAAACCATCCGGGAACCCACTCAAACACACAAAAACAAAATCACCAAATCGCTCCCGATGATTAGGAGGATTCCACAATCCGATCTCAGCGCCACCTACCGGTACCAATTGTGACAGTAAACCATCCCGGGACCCACTCAAACATACACACAAAATTTCATCAAAATCGGATATATAGTTTACGATCCTATAAAGGACATACACACAAACATTCATTTTATATAATTATCAAGATTCGATTACGAAAGTTTCTAATAGACATGCATAAGCGAATAGTTGAGTTGGAAATCCGAGCGTGTTTTAACCATGAACGTGGTATATTAAGCAAAGTAAATAATATAAAAATAGCTACAACTATGAACGTGGTAAATGTATCCACTACAGGCTATTCGGTCAAAAGACTGGCCGAATATTCGGTATTGTGCAAAAATACTATTCACAGCTCAAATAATAATTCTCGCACTAACGTAGCTTCGGCGTTTACTTAAATATATTTATCAAAAGTGTTTGTATTCTAGGATGTTATTTTAAACATTTTCCCACGAGGCTGATATGAATCTCAGTCTACCATGGAAAAATATTGTTATATTTGAACAAAGGCTTCTTTTTAATTCATTTAGGAATCTAGGAACAGTGTGATAAGGGTCCGTTGTGGATTGAAAGAAGATGTAGTGATAAGAGATGAAAAATGAATGTGTTAAGGTGGTTTTTACATAGTAGAGAGGATGATTGAAAATAGAATAACATCAGTGTTCGACAGCACAGTGAAGCGTTGGTGCCGGTAGACTTCGACAATAACAACAACAACAGTCTTTATTGTACACCAACTTAATAAAAGTATAGTATTTAATCCTCTTATTAGGATTTGTTGGTAATAAAATATATACAAGTACGATCCGTGATCAGACTGATTTTATTACTGAAATACCTACATAGTGCATTATTATAGATAGATATAGATAACACTTTATTGTACACCATTACAGGCAACTTATGAGCTATAATTAATCTAATTGGGTACAAAGGGCTGTCTTATCGCTAAAAAGCGATCTCTTCCAGACAACCCGTGGCAAGAATATTCGGATTAGGAGTGGCGATGGCGGTATACATAATTATTGTACGATTACTCACATTTTAATATTAAATATATAACTACACCATATATATACAAATATACACGTAAGTTATATACATATACAAGATATGGTGATAATATGCAACTATTTAAACCTAAATACATTGTATGTCTGAAGACCACTGGCCATAAAAATGGCCCGAACATTTAGAGGGCTTGCGTGGGGCCATGGGCAGGCCAACACGTAGAGGCCCTTTGACAAATTTAATGTAAATGTGGCGTGACACTGACCGCCGATTATCCCTGTCTACACCATATAATAATGCACCCAAGGACAAGCCCCAGCTAGTGCAGGACTACTGTGGGAAATGAGGACAAAAGGTACCGGGCTATTGGGGTGAACTGCTGGTTCAAGGAACATGGAAAAATGAGCAGACGGTGACTCGCCACTACCTGCATGGGCCCCGATATAGTGCATTATTATTATTTACGTAATTATTATTATTACGTAATTCATACATTACACCTTCTTCGTCAATTCTTTCTCTACTGCAAATCTTACCACACCACAGGTTTACGTTGTGTAATGGCTACAGGGTGAAATTAACTTCGTAACATCACTTGTTGGAGGTAAAGCGGAACCCAGACACCCAGGATAAGCAACGTTTTGATTACTATTAATCCAACCATCCTCCTCCAATGGTTATTCTTTCGAAATATCATCGGTATTGTGATCATCAGGTTGAGGAACAACACCCTCAACCTCATTATTATCGTAATTCATAGACTTTCTTTTAGGATAACAGTACAATAGGATAACACGTTGCGAAGCGGTGTACATAGACTAGGAAGTAAAATTAAATTTTAACCTATATGTATGACCTTCAAAAAGTGTTCTCCAGTGGAACTTATTTTGAATAAAAACTTTTGAATTTGAATTTGAATTTGAATTTGGACTTTTATTGGGACTAGTAACATTTGATAATAATGACCTGTGCCTTGCCTGATCTACCTACATGTCCTTTAAGAAACCGGTCACCACTATCAATTATATATTCACCAGATCCTTCTGCTTTCCTAACCGTGCCTTCCACCCATTTATCGGGTGAACCATAACTTCTAGCCCACACAATATCACCAATATCTAGGGTTCTAGGTTTACTATCAGTCATCCCCGATTGACTGTGCTGTGTATCAAATACATTGTTTTCTAATGAACATGCCAAAATGAAAAACCAGTTGTACCAATCTAACAACAACAAAAAATTGAATTTGGGTACATAAACAAATGATCCATTCCCGATACTATTTTGCCAGAATGTATACTTAAATACTGTTATGACCTAGGTGTCTACAAAGGCAAATTCACACCTGCAGCCCCGTAGAAACACATTTTATTACCTTTTCGGCATTTCAACTTGTTTTGTTTACTTTGTGTTTAAAACTTGTAATAAGAATTACAGTCCATTGTGTATTGTAATATTTTATGCTAGTCATTAGACAGGTGTGATTCTAAGAAATTCAATCCACGCGGCTGAGCAGACACATTGTATTTGTGCAGTATAAAGCAATGCCCCAATGGAGAGATAGGAAGTCGAGCAATAACCACAAGCGCAGCAAGACTTGTGTACATTCGATAATCTATTTATTGACGGACTTTGTGTGTGTTATTTAATCGTGCTTTACGTTTTGACTGGTTGTATTCAGTTATATTTGTACCTGTGTTATGCAATACGTGTTTGTATAGTTCTAATAAACTCTATAATAATTCCAACAGCATTTTAATTCGAGTCCTGCAATTCGTAATAATATAAAAAACAACCAAAAAAAAAAACCTAAAACGAAAGACGTTTCAGAGTAAGCCCTCAAGTGTTATAAATTTATAAGTTATAAACTCTGAAATTTTCTTGTATAACATAAATGGCGCTAATAACCCTTCTGTTTGAAAGAGGTTTAATACAGAATTGCTTTGCGGATCCCCAAAGGTTGTTTTGTGTTTGGGAAGCGGATTACATCAACTCCAGGTAGATTACACGCTTTAATCAGCCAGCACTGCGAGTGACGTGCACTCGAAGCGTGGCTAAATGGCTCGTGTTGACACATCTTGGAGTTTACGGCAACTTGAGGGATGTTTTGAGGAGTACTGCCTTCTAATCACGTTGGATTTGGGCGTTCTTCACAATTACGTTTTTTTATTCGGCTGTTGTCCCTGGCTTTAAAATAGTTTCGAATATATATTTTTTCAAATAGAATTGAATATACTTAATTGCATAATATTAAGATACAACTTAAGAAGTTTAAGTACAGAAGACAAGAGGTGGTCTTATCACTAAAAGTAATTTCCTCCAGACAACCTTAGGATGGATTAGAGAAAAATGTGTAACATGTGGGTTTTGCGAAGTAACTAGAATAAAAAAGTAAGTATAATAAAAGGGCAAGTATAATAGACATAGTAATGTTATGCCAGTAATTAAACTATAAATAGTTTTGAATGATTGAGTTAGTTTTATTTTTATGTTACACAAAAAATAATCACCAAAAAACAAAACCGAATTTAGTAGTAACTAAAAAAGCAAAAACTATTTTCGCATAACAAACATACAATCGAGTTGCGAACCTCCTTCCTTTTGAAGTAGGTTAAAAGTAGTAGGTAAGTATGAAAAACTCATAGTACTAAACTTATAAAACCTTACAATAAATACAAAAAAATACATATACCTATACACATTAAAATAAATATATAAAATCCAATGTCAGACCACTATCCTGGTCGAAACGTTCTCAAAAAAAAAACTGGCCGCGCTCTCTCTTTGAATGGCAACGCTTACTGAAGTATAGTCCGGCGTGGTCATGTGTACACCTCAATTGTACACCTTAATATTGTTAAAAACTGGGCGCCGATAAATAAAAATTCATGCCTGCATATCTGTAAAAACACATTTATTTACCTTTCGGCATTTGAAAAAAAAAAAGTGATCGTCTTCTTTTGTTTATTTATTTATTGGTATGCGTTTACTAATTATTCTAGTAAAAAGTCCATTGGTTTATTTTACTTGTTTATGGCCGTTGCGGTCGAATCATTAGCTAGGTGTTAAGGATTAGGTCGACTACAATACACATTTGTATTTGTATTTGTGAGGTATAAAACCAGGGCCCGATTGAGACACCAGCTGAGCGAGAACCACGAGCGGAGCGAGACGTGTGTACTATACAATTGGTAATCTAATAAGTGACGGACTTTGCGCGTTTTATTTGAATTACGACCTTGTGCATTACGTTTGGACTTGTTGTATTCGGTTATATTTGTACCTATATTATACTTGTTTGTATAGTTCCAATTAACTCTATAGTAATTCTAACGGCATTTTAAATCGAGTCTCGCACTCGTAACAATATCTAACATTTATTGAAAAATATTATTAATTGTTTGGTTTTAAATTATTTCCCCTTTTTCCCTTTTTTACGTACATAACGTAAAAAAGGGAAAAAGAACTGGTAAACCTATCTCATATATTCGCCTTCGTCAGAATGTTCATGTTCTTGCTCTCTCCTTTGTACAACATCCTTTTTGATTCTCATTATTTAAAGGAACGTTTTGATTTCCTACATCTTTCCCATTCCCGTTATTTGCGCTCTAGTAATAATCTCTCCTTAATGACACCTGTACACACTTCTTCCTTTGTTGATAATTTCTTCACAGTACAGGCTGTCCGTTTATGGAACTCGCTGCCACTCAACATCAGACAAGCTAAGTCAGTATTCTCTTTTAAAATCATGGTTTTTATTTCTTTTTGGTCCTCTCAGGTTCACATAGTATATAATAAAGATTTTGAATGTTTTTTTATTTATTGTCTGCACCGCCACTGTAATGTTTTAATGATTTCCTTAGTTTAGGGGGGTGCCTGGAAGAGATAGTTTCAAGCGATAAGGCCGCCCTTTGTTCAACATTTATTGTATCTAGTTTTTAAGAACGTAGTTTTAATTTTGGTGAACGATAAAGTGTCTTTATTCATTCATTCATCTTATACTTCAGACACCTTTAATAAAAGTTCAGCTTCTATAAAGTCCTATACAATATAGTTTATATATACGTATATTTTGGACTTGAAAGTAATGAAATGAATTTTGTAATAGATAAAAGGCTTGAGACATAAAGGCCCCATCCAATATTTTTCTCAGCCGCACAAAGTTTTAAAAAATAAATAATAATTTATTCATAACCTCTTGGCGAGGCCTTAAAAAACCAATCAAGTTTTTAGTGTACTACAATGTACAGAGCTTGTAATGTTTTATCTTTTATATTAAAAATGCGAAAATTTTAAATTTATAGTCATCTTGTGAATTGACTATAAAGTGTTTTAACCAATTTTATAGAGATGCCTTTCATGCGGTTTCGCTTGCATAAACTAGCAATTTTGTATCGAAATGACTTAGCAGCATCTCGTGAGCGTGAAGGGAAACAAATTATGAATTCAAATTGACGCTTATTTATCATGGAAACAACATATTGACATGATTTGTAGTAAAATTAATAGTTTTGTTTTCGCTATTAATAAAATTTGAACGTGTACATCCTTGCGAACTGTGTTAATGGCTTATCACGCTCATGTTTGCTCATTAATCCACTACGGAATCATAATATGGGGAAACTCCCCTGATATTTCAAGGGTTTTTCTCGCCCAAAAGAAATGCCTTGGTGCCGTATTTGGAATGAAATGGGCAGAATCGTGCAAGCCGGTTTTTAAATCTCACAATTTCCTTACTGTGGCTAGTATCTATATACTTGAAATCGCTAAGTTTATCCAATTCAAGGGGTCTTTGTTTGAAGAATTTAATAATGTTAACGCGAGACTTGTGACGCAAGTAAAATTAAAGATGCCTGTGCCTTCTCTGGATCTCTTCAGAAGGAACTGTATTTACATGGCTCCTCTTATTTATAACTCTTTGCCAAATAATATTATAAACGCACCCCCAAGAAAATTCACTGTAGTCTTAAAAAAGTGGCTGATCAAGGAGTGTTTCTATACTGTAGATGAATTTCTTAAAAAAAGTGCTTGTCGTTATAATCTATACAGAAAAGCTTAGTGATCTATTTGTAATTATTTCTCTTGACATTAATTACTTGTATTTTATCGAAAATTTTCTTTTTTTTTAATTTGAATATTTATGTTAATTTAATTTTAAATTTGATTTCTTTCATTTTGTACACCACTATGTGGTAGAATGTACTGTGCATCTACAACTGTGTAACACCTGTATAAACTACATTCTTGCAAATAAAGATATTGATTGATTGATTATACCACACAAATTGCACTAACTTGAACTTAATCGAGTAGTAACTTATTATAATAATGAGTATATAAATAGTAGTCGAGTAGTAGTAACTTATGTTTTTGAGTATATGGGTGTTCTCCATTATATATAGTGTATTCCTTTTTTTTTTAAAAGCTTCAATGTATAGACACGGCATTTTTATAATTTTATTAAAACGAGTTATAGATATAGTACATTGTATATTCCACTCTATTGTTATATAAGATTTTAAAGAACATGCTGGAAATTGTGCATGGTTACCTTTTTATCTCACGCTACTATTTATTATATTTCCGTCTGGCGCTCTGATATTACTTTTATGATTTTAACCTTTATTATGTTTGTGAGTGTGTTTTGTGTTTTTATGTATAAAATATACATAAAAACACAAAACACACTACTGGCTAAATAGTTATTTGTCTCTATTTTATTTTCTTGTAAACACCTTTATACGGCCGCATCACGCCGTTGTCGCCGCGCATTTCCCATTATTTTAATGTTTAAGGTGTAAACTCCCGTCGTGCGTCAGAGCACACACAATCTTTTTTAATTCTTTATATTTTTCGTTATCCATATATACAAGATCTATATCTATAACTATAAAAGTTACTGATTAAACATTACATATACGTATTATAACAGTCCAGATTAAGTAGGTTTAGGATTGAATTTCAAACAGATTTAACTATATGAGTACCCTTTTTAACACGTCATCCCTTATCCGACACCCCTGGACATTCACCACCATTGAAATATTAATGGGCGTACAAGAATCTACATGTTATTGTTCATAAAAGGCTCTTATGTTCAAAGCACCTTGATTATGAACCCTTTTGTTAGTGTCATTAAAGGACTTAGAGCATATTATGCATTCGCATAGGGCTGCTATTATGTTGATTAATCAAATTAAAATGGTTTATTTCGAATTAAATATTAAATAGCATAGATAACAGATTATTGCTCCCTGCTCTCCAAAAATACAATTACGAAAATGCCCGATTACTATATTGTCATGATGGAAACAACAAGCGGCCTTATCGCTTGAAGCACTCTCTTCCAAGCAACCTAACTTATGAATAACCTATGAGAGATGCATACTAATTGAACCTATGAGAGCTGCACACGTCTAGCCATCGCAGTGGACAGCGAACGACTGACTAGTGCAACGCGAGAGCGCACATATTAATAGTTGCTATATCTCGCTCGCACATCATCTGTCCCGCTCACGCACTGTGCTATATATTGTACTAGTTGCACAACTTCCTAATATTTGTACTTAAGGTTACCGTTTCCGAAATGAATTAGTTCACATCAACACTCGGTAATGAATACTACTCTACACCATCCTAATTATCACTTAACCTCTACCTAACGCTTCTACAAACTTAATCTGGCGATTAAGATGGTGCATATAATTATATAGTACTTAAACAGACATACAGAAACTAGGTACATATTTCATTAATAAAATTCATACAAACATATTTAAAAGATATATATTAATTAGTCTATAGTATAAGAATTAGGCATAATTATTTAACAAAAAGAAGTATTTTCTGAGTGTTTTCTTAAATGTAGGCAATGACGTTTGACAGCCTGCACTGTAAAAGAGGATGAAAGGATGAAGTAAATATGTTCAAATGAAAACAATTTTCATCCGTGCATGAGTAAAGGAGAATTGATTCCTACGACAATTCACATCCAAGAGATACGGCATTTGCCCCTCTGGGTGTCCATCAACTCTGCACTAAAGTATGCCGCCATAACAAGCTTGAGTTGTGTTCACGCATTTTTCTGCTAGGTTGTAAGCAAAATCCCAAAAACAAGTAATAGTGAAAAAAAGATTCGTTTAACTCATTTAGATGCGGAACTTTAAAATATTGAAATCAAATTTTACACTACGTACAAACATTATTAATGTACAAAAAACAAAACCCACTTCCCAATTTACATGACCCAGCGAAAGAGTAAATTGTAGAAAGTGTAAAAAGTGACATTTTTGCAATTTTATCCTTGCTATTGTTAGCTTTGAGCGCTTCTGTATTACTAATTCAAAGGGCAGCGTAGACCCATCACAAAGTGATTAGGGTTTTTGTTTGTAGGCACATAAAAATAATGCCAAGTTCTATCATTATATTTTTAAGCACATTTTGCTTGTACAAATCTTGAACCTTTTTCTGAAATAAGCAAACAACATACACGTTATTTACTTCCAAGACAAATTAGGTTTGTATTATGAGTAATATGCTACAGTCGGGATCAAGTGACACTCAGACCAAAGGAATATATGAATTTGCAATAATAGATACAATTAAGAGATGTGTGTCATTCTATTTTGTTTGCCGTGACAAAATTGTATCATGTTTACACTGATTACTATAAGTACCCATTACTATTTTCGAATAGAAATACTTTATTGTACAAAAATGCTATATAAAATCAAGAAAATTAATATACAAGTACAATCGGCGGTCTTATCGCCCTTGGCGATTTCTCCTAGACAACCTTTGGATGGAGTATAAGAAGGACAACAAAAGTCGCTAGTTGCTAAACCAGCAACTACCGACTATAAGGGGGATAAATAAAGAGATGTTAGAAATCATAATGATGTTTCTTACAAACTTTTTTTGTCGATGTTAAGAAAAGCGTAGCGAGACATGTAATTTTGAGTCACTCTCAAGTACGACGTAGTTACTGTCACTTCTAGATATTTACAACACCGAGGTATACAAGAGACAAGACAAGACAAGGGAGACGAGGCGCATGAGAGACAAGACAGTGGTCCAACGTCTAATGGAGGGCCAATAATCCCTCTCCTAAACCGTCCATCAGCAATAACACCAACTGAAAATTTTTCAACAACAATGCCCAGTCAACACAACAACTAAACAATAAATTATAACACACAAAGTCACAAATATACAACTAACAACAAAATGTACACACATACCCACACCAACGCGCACTACCACCGCATTGCATTACAAGCACACTTCACAAACAAAACAAAACACACAAACAGCCAAAAAATTAATAACCCAGACACAGAAAGGAAAAACAACACACATGACACTAGTTATGATGATATATATAGATATAGACATAAGGCACACACTGCACATGCACTTCCTTACAACACCAGCACATAACAGATACACTCTACATTAGTATAAGTTTAGTATTAAAATTAGAATCAATTAATATAATAAGTTATTCTTAAGGTACACCACAACACAAACTTATATTCATTAAATGTCACACACAATAACAAAAGTAACAAATAAGCGTGTACAACCTCTAAACTTTTTCTTAAATTTAATTGTAAAAAAGGGTACAGAACTAGAGTCCGCAGAGTTGTTAATAACAAAAAAATATAAAATAAAAATCACTGAGGTATAAATGTTTGTTATTTTTCAAGATTCAAGAGCTTATAATATAAATGACAAAATGAAAGCTAAGCAGCCGTTTGAAAGTTTTTTATTAAAACAGTAATTAAATTGAAATCAACCCTTTTAGGAACCCCAAATATTATTATTCATTGGTTTCTGGGAAACTGAACAACGCTTACGATGCAAAACAACGCTATTATGTTTTATTATCATAATGAAAATGTAATTAATTAAAATATTTTCATAAAAAATTACGATTACCTTCTTTTGTATTTTGGCTGGATTAATTTGCATTTTAATTTCTTATTTTAATAGGCTTTTCTTTCTTGTTTCAAAATATTGTTTGAAACTTATGATATCGATATATCTTTTCTAACACGATTCCTAGCTATTAATACAAGTATGCGCAGTATAGTTTTTTTAACGAAATACTTGTATTACGCATACGTCTGACTGTTTTGAGCTTGTGTTAAAACAGACGTGTATTAATAACTAAAGTAGAATTACTTTCTCCGTGCAGTTTGGGTCATAAATAAAACTCGGTCTCAGCCCTGCTAGGGCGGTGAGCATGTTGCGCGGGCGCAACGCCATTAACGATAAAAATTCATTCTTATCAAAGAAAATTTATTACTCTTATAAAAATCATTATTATCTTTTTTGCTGTTAATTTTAAACTTAGATATAAGTATTTATATTTATTTTTAATATAACTTGTTACATTCTAAACTTTTGTACTGATAGTTTTTTAATACATAGATTCTTAATTAATAATTTATTATAAATCATTATTATTCTTATTTTAATAAACACGTTGTTTTATCTATTTTTTTCTTTCATTTATATCACTAACTCACAAAATGACAAAACTAAATACACTATCGATAACGCTTATCGACAACAATAATGCGTATCACTCTGCCTGCCCATAAAGCCCGTGAGTGGAAGAGAGATCGAAATACTCGCTTCACTGCTCCGATTATTTATGACCCAAACTGCACGGAGAAAATAATTCTACGCGTCCGCGTGAAATTTGTTTTCTAAACCGCCCGATTTTGAAATATTCTTCATTGGTGCTCCGCCCCCTATTGATCTTAGATATGATATATAGCCTATAGCGTTCCTCGATAAATGGGCTATCTAACACTAAAAGATTTTTTCAAATCAGACAAGTAGTTTCTGAGATTAGCGTGTTCAATCAAACAAGCAAACAACTTCTTCAGTTTTATATATTAGTATAAGATTCAGCCTTGTATTTCCTATGATGTACACCATTTGCAGGGTCCTATCAATGTGTTTCCGTCCTCAAGAAGATTGGAACATGGTCATTGGTGCCGGGACACAAGTCAAGATTGTTGTTATGGCGGCATTAGCCACCCAAATAGGCAAATGCCCTAACACCTAGCCATGGGTTGTTTTGTCGCATCTTACGACAAGCAACCTAGCTATAACAATTAGCATTTATTTCCCGGTTCCTGCACGAATAAAAATATATCCTATATTAACTAATTGTGCAGATCATATTTAAAACTGATGAAAAAAACAACCCATTTAAGACGTAATTTTTGGTAATAAATCCTGTATACTTTTTTGGGAATTTTATATTAGTTTTCGTAACTTACTTTAAATTTAATTTAATTAACAATTAGTAAGTATTTGAGTCATTTTGAGTACGTATTTATAATATAGGTATTTATATATTTGTACGCCATATTAACTTTTAATTTAACTTTGTATGTTATAATTATTGAAGTGGTTTAAAATGTACTATTTGCATACCTGACATGTGAAACCCTAAACAAATAACATGTCATCTTATATGTTTGCACCATGTTTTTGAGCTAACAGATTACTTGATTGATTGGTTAGTTTATTATAACAGAAATATGTACATATGTTTAAATGAAAATGCATATTTTACACATTTCATGCTTTTATGATAACTCTTTTACAGTGCAGGATGTCAAACTTTGGAATGCGCTGCCTCTTACTGTCAGAGAGGCCAAAACATCGCCTACATTTATGAACGCACTCAGAAAACACTACGCTTTCTTAAATAAATATCTCTAACTCCTATACTATACACTAATAAATAAATATACATACATACATACATAACTCACGCCAGGTCCCTTGCGGGGTAGGCACGAACAACAGAGCGCCATTTAGGCTTATTCTTACACACCTCACTTGCTTCTTTGACATTTGACTCATGCATGCACGCTCGTCTGTTCTTGAGCCTCCTGACATCACCTTCTGCTAGTAAATGATAATTTGATCATGGAAGGTGTGTCGTGGCCTTTCGCGACTTCTGCATTCATCCACTTTTGCATTGTATATCTGTTTAGTCATTCTTGTATCATTCACTCTTTCCACATGCCCGAACCACCAGAGCATTCCTTTCCTTACCTTCGCCCCGACAATAAATATATATATATATATATATATATATATATATATATATATATTATATATGTTTTTATATATTTTATTTATAAAATATCTAGTTTAATGATTTTTGTTTATGATATACCTAATCCGCACCACCTACATCGCTAGATAAGGTTAAATTATTCCTTAAGTTAGGTTTCCTGGAAGAGATTGCTTTAGCGATAAGGTCGCCTATTGTTTATACCATGATAATATTGTAATTGTGTATTTTTGAAATAGTACATTTGGTGAGTAATAAAGTTTTATCTGTCTATTATTTTTCGATTTTCTTTGAACAATAATGGGTTAATGCTTTCGTGAGGGTAGTTAGCGACTCTCAAAGCTAAGTATAACAAATGATTACTTTAACGTCTTACTCGGATAGCATGGAGTTCGATGCTAAACTAACATTCCGCTGAGAGAATAAACGAGGTATCATTAAACTTTGTTTAGGAGTTCATGAGACCGCATTCTCTAGTTTAACTTCACGAACAGGCATAATTTGTTTTGATTTATAAATATACATAATGGTACGAGTTGCAAGACTCGAATTAAAATGCCGTTGGAATTATTATAGAGTTTGTTACAACTATACAAACACGTATAAAACAGGTACAAATATAACTAAACACATCCAGTCCAAACGTAATGTACGATTTAATAGAATTAGAAGTACGCACACGTGATTCACAGTTTTTACCAATACAACCGAACACAACAAGTTGTTTTTACTATATCCCAAGCATTAATGTTCTTGGGTTTATGTAGAATTTTTGTACAATAAAATATATTCTATTCTATTTATTATTTTAAAGAAATATTTATTACTTCAAAGTCTTAATTTAATATTATTTAGCATACAAATCGAGATTGACGCCTTGAGAGTATTAGTTTTATGTACAATTTAGATGACATTTCAAGCAAACTTTTTTTGACATTTATTGGATTCAAGTTGATGTAAAATAGTCTCAAAATACTGTACTCACTTGAAGGGGAATGAAGGCGTCTTTTAAAGGAAACAAAGTGTAAGTACTTAAACTCAAGGGACTCGTGGAAAGGGCACTTAGTTTTATTAGCAACTAAATAGCCAACTAACCCAATGAGAAATAAAGGTTCAACAGAAGAAAAACACAAACTGAACAAACCGATTATTACGACTTATCATATATGTATGTGTATATTCGATACGGGATAAGACTATGGGATATTTTTCATCCCGACAAAATAGAAATTTATATTCACGCCTTTTGAATTCTGGAACATATCAAAATTAATCATACTACACGAAACTTTGACATGAAGTTGTGTTAGATATGATTTTAAAGAAAGAGGGTAGTCTAGTGGTGACATCATTCGCGTGGCGTGTAGCGATATAATACTGTGCCGTCGGCCGGATTTTCACTTCTCATTTGACTTCCGTACCAGTCGGACACCTATTAGGCTCGTTGTACGATTAAGTGAATTGATTTTCTATAATAACATAATTACGGCTACATTATGGATATTATGTTCTTCATGTTTATAATTACGGTGTGTCCAAATTATAATCTAAAAAGCTATCCTATTTTTTTCCTCTTAAATTAAATTCTCACTTACTATGCGAATTTTAGTTTTTTCATATATATAATATTCATTTCTCAGCTACTTCGTAAAAAATATTATTTTAATCCTAAACATTTTCATTAATATCCGATGTGTCATATTCGAGACTAACTTGCAGACAAGTCTGAAAGGCAATAATAAATAATTCTAAAAGTAGTAGTTTATGATAAGCGTTGTATATTTTGTTTTATTTTATTTATCAATAAAAGTATCTTACAGTATTTTCATAATTTTAAGGCCTAAAAATACATAATATTTAAAGTAAAAATATATACTTATGATGTAGGAAAAAACAGAAACATAAATAGTTTTACGCGCTACACAGGACTCGAATTAAAATGCCGTTGGGATTATTATAGAGTTTATTAGAACTGTACAAATGCGTATAAAACAGGTACAAATAAAACAGGTACAAATATAACTGGATACAACTAGTAACACTGCACGATTCAATAACACGCGCAAAGTCCGTCACTATATCGCTCTTCGAATGTACTACACACGTCTTGCTAGTATCGTAATCCTCGCTTGACTGCCCCTCTCCGCATTGGGCCATTGCTTTATAATGCACCAATCCGTTCCTGGCGAGCTTTGACGCAATAAAAGAACAACAAGCATTAGTTCGACACCAATGACGGCCATAAAACAAGTACGATAACAATGTAATGTTTTTCTCAATTACAAATCCTAAACACAAAGTAAACAAAAGAATTCCTAAATGCGGGAAGGTAATAAACTGCGTATTACGATAGGCAGGTGTGCGCATTTCTATTGTCGGTATGTAACAATAGGTATGCAGGTGGCCCAACTTGTAACAATAGTAAGTTACACTACACTAAAATTTATTATTTAATCTATCTAAAACTGAGACACTTCTAACGGAAATACTAAATACAACTAAATTAATAAATCTAAATATAAACAACATATTACTTTGAAGCTTATCAATAATTTACTAACGACTGGAATGTTCAATAACTCTCTCCTTTGTACAACATCCTTTTTGATCCTCATTATTTAAAGGAACGTTTTGATTTCCTACACCTTTCCCATTCCCGTTATTTGCGCTCTAGTAATAATCTCTCCCTAATGACACCTGTACACACTTCTTCCTTCGCTGATAACTCTTTCACGGTACAGGCTGTCCGTTTATGGAACTCCTTGCCACTCAACATCAGATAAGCTAAATCCATATTGTCTTTTAAACTGATGGTTATTAAATATCTTTAGTCCTCGCAAGTCCAAAACATGTTGCTGATTCTATGTATACTATGATATATTTTATTATTGTACAGAATAAAGTATATTGTTATTTATTTATTTTCTTTTTACTTATTCTTCGAATGTTTCTTATTATTTATTGTCTTCACCGCCACTGTTGTCTTAGTATAGGGGATTGCCTGGAAGAGATCGCTTTAAGCGTTAAGGCCGCCCTTTATTCAACATTTACTGTATTTATTTTAGGAACGTTTAATTTTTGGTGAACAATATAATGTTTTCATTCATTCATAACGAGTGATGTCTTAAATATTTGTTTAAAAGAATAAAAATGTCTGTCACAAAATTATTTGTTGTAGGTATTTGTACAACGACGCAGATATTAATAGTAGTTATTAATATTTATACTGTTTCATGTCGACAAAGGTGAATGCACACCTGCCTGTCAGAAAGCGCAGTTTATTACCTTCCCGCATTTGGACTTCTTTTGTTTACTTTGTGTTTGTCAAATTCGTAATTAGGAATAACAGTCCATTGTGTATTGTATTTATCTTTTATGGCAGTCATTAGGCAGGTGTGTCGAACTTATTCTAATAAATCCGATCTATGCGGGCTGACAGCCATATTGTTTCGGTGTAGCAATGACCCAATGGAGAGATCAGCAGTCTAGCGGGAACCACGATCGAAGCAAGACGTTTACATTCGATAAGCTGTATAGTGACGGACTTTGCGCGTGTTATTGAATCGTTAAGTTATATTTGTACCTTTGTTATACGTGTATCTATAGTTCTAATAAATTCTATAATAATTCCAACTGCATTTTAATTCGAGTCCTGTAGCTCGTAACAATATATTGTACTCTAATGACTTGAAATTAATTTTAGAATAATCTGTACTGTATTTTAGAACGTTAGAGATTATAAGTATACCAACGCTGCCTCGTTAGCTAAATTGAAACTTTAATTCTCTTTTAAACTTTTTACAGAACATAATCCATACCACAACAAAGCACAGTGATTTAAACTTCAAGCTTTGTGGCTTAAAAGCAAAAAAACTTAGTTCCTCGTTGTATGCTTAAGGAATTTATAAAAGCATGTTCAAAAGACTTTCAAAAGGCTTTGTTATTGAAATGGGGTGGGTTGTGATCAGTGGTCAGTTAAATCTTTGAAAAGATTACAATTTGAAACGTCATCTCTCTGCATATTCCGCCGATTGTGCAATGGGTAGTGTTCTGAGAAACTGTTCATAATGATGCCTTCGTTTTCTTTCTACCACCGCACTGCTTATCGTCGACTCGGTGTTAATCCTCACTTCCTTGAGCTTCCTGTACTTATTCGCAGCGTTTCTCAAGAACGTTTCCTTGTGCACAGTAGGGATTTGTAATTATGTCTCAATTGAGGTTTTCTTGACATTTCTGGTGATGCATACGTCCATAGTAGACAGTAACCGCTTTCCATCAAGTGGGCCAACTGCCTATGCTTGCTATCAGGCAGACACTTCATCTTAACCATAGAGCCGATACGCTGTTTACCTCGTTGAAACTTTTGATATCTGTTTACGCACTTACGCGGTTTCCCAAATCTCACATTGCAGCACTCTGGAAAAACTTCCACCCATTTTAATATTATATAAAAATTCTAGAGCTGGGCATGTTTGCTGAAGAGTTTATTGTGCCGCTTCTTCTCTTCAAGCCATAACATGTTGTGAAGCGGTGGTAAATTAGATTAGGTTCCCACAGAGTAAATAATAACCATAAACAAAATTAAAACTAAATAATTAAAATGAACAAGCTGGCGGTAGGCTAAATAAAACTTTAACAATACTAGTTGGACAATTGTCATCTTTGTCTTGACCACGGCCACTGAAAAGCGGCCGAAATGTCGGAATAACCAAAATCAAATAAATTACCGCGCTTAAAACCGTTAAAACGTAGTTTTATTAAGAACAACTATGATACTGAATAACTGTAACAGTTTGCCCACCTAGTAAAACCTATATAGATTTACTAAATAGCCTAATGCTTGTTGCTCAATGGGGATCGCATGTCCATTTGAAGAAAAGTCCCAAAACCCATTATTATCAAAAAGGATATTCAATAATATTTCGTAACACCAAGCAAGTGTTAGCTGCCCTACTTGTAAGGTACATATATTCCTTATGTGTATACAAAGGTAAAGTACACGTGAAAAAAGGAAAAAATGAAGTCCACATTATGTATTCATGAAGTTTAGTATTTTCACAGCTCGTGAGTTAAGTGCTGGTGAATTTCGTAAAGTACGATTCATACTAAACGAGTTATTATAATATCAGACAGTGTTATACTGCCTTATCGCCATTACCCATCCATAATATACTAGCTGACCCGTGCCCACTTGACTGGGCATCAGAAAACAAAATCAATCGCAATCAAATATACCCAGGAATAATTAATGTAGCTTTCCACTGGTGAAAGAATTTTCGAAATCGATTTAGTAAATCTAGAGATTAACCCCTACGACTACACAGACTCACAAATTTTACCTCTTTATAATATTAGTATAGATTACCGTAACAAGTCATTGTGGGATTGTCCAGTTTTTTTTATTTCGCTTTTTGTCAAGTTATTTCAAGTAGGATCGTTTGAGAAAGTCATAAAAAAATTACTTATTGGCCGGCAACAAGTTAATAGTACCCTGGTGTTACACCGTGCATACATGGGCAGCGGTGACCACTTTCCATCAGGTGGACCGTTTGCCTGTATACCAACTTTTGGCAATAGAAGAATAGTATTCTTAATAAAGTCTTCTTCTTCAGCCAATCAAAAAGTCTACTGCTGAAAGTAGGCCTCCAAAAACTGCGTCACGTATCTCGTTTTCCTGCCTTCATTACCTACCTCACGCTGGTCATCGGTCCACCAAGCTGGAGGGCGTCCTATGCTACGCCTACTGAGACGAGGTCGCCACTCTAGGACACTTTCACTCCATAGCCCGTTGGACGTGACCTGCCCCCTGCTGGTAAGTCTACATTACACTAATTCAAAAGAAAACTAAAGGGGCTTGGGTCAATTTGTTCGGAGGTTGGCATGATTTTTTTTATGAGCGGCCACTTTTTTAGCTATTGCTACTTAGTAGTTCTATACTTGAGATACAAGAAGACTATTAAAAAAACTTGGTCCTAAGTTGCATCGGAGCCGACATATTTAAGATCAAAATCGTGCTGCGTGAACTTAAGGTATCAGTTTTATGCAAGGTTATTTGTTGCAAGATTCATGTTTTTGTGCATGGCTTTTGAAATAATATAATATATCTAATTAAAGTAAACTATTACCCCAATACTACTAACGAATAAACTGCAGATTAAAAAGTTTTGTGCATGAAAACCCAAAATCTAATAAAAAATAATGTATGTTTTAATTGGTTCAATTTTTTCACATATTTCGGCTCCGATGTATGTTAGACAAAAACGTTAACACAAAAATTGTTCTTATTACTGTATACTATCTACTGTATAAATGTAATCGCTGGCCGCAAACTTAAAAAATCAAGCCATATTTACCCAAACCCCTTTAACAAATTAGAATTCAATCATATTAGTTTTGTATTCTATTTAAGAATGTATTGTATATTCTGTAATCCCTAAAAATATATGTAGAATGCTGAACCTAGTCGTATACAGACCGACTGTTTGCAGACAGCTTTTGAGACACACACCGACACGTCTCGTTCGGTGTGAATCGTCCCTTACATACTCTCACACTTGTGTATGTTCGACACGATTATTCACAAAATTCATGTTGAGTGAAGAAATGGAATTTGTTAGTGCCGTAGGGAGTTTGTTTGATATAATTATTAAGATACTGTACACGCCATTCATTCGCTCATTTTCGTTCCTTATTCAAAATCTCCGCCTACCCGCCTACCCTCTTCCGTTTTCAAATTTCTACAACACCTTGAAATCGGTGAATATTGCAAATTTCTTGTTGTTTGGTATGTTCTACTTGGCATTGACTTCAAGTTGTTGTAGAAAATGTATATTTTACTAGCTGACTCGGTAAACTTCATACCGCCTCAGAATCAATAAGTAAAATAACCGTTGATTTCTGCACGATAGGACGAACATCAAACGTTTGACATGTGGGAATAGTTTCTAAGGGAAAGCAAAATTGTTGTTTTTACTATATTCCAAGCATTTTTTTCATATTTACTCATCTTTTAAACCTTCCTTGGACTTCCACAAATAATTCAAAACCAAAATTAGCCAAATCAGATCATCAATCAATCATCGATCCGTTCTCGAGTTTTTAGCGAGACTAACGAACAGCAATTGATTTTTATATATATAGATTTTTTTACATTGAAGTCGGTTTGGTTTTATTTAAAAAAATTGCAGTCGAATGCCTCCTCCTTTTGGGAGGCATAGGATAGGAGGCTAGGAGCTCAAGCTTAATCTGTGGCTCAAGGCTGATCATTTTGGAATACAATACTTCACTATTTAAGTTCCTGTAAAAAAATCTCGCTACAAATGTTGTCATCGCATGTTACTAGTTTTAGCAAAAAAAGTGTTTACTTTTTAGATTTTCTTTGAAGATATTCAAGAGCAAGAATTTCGAAATTACGGTGGCATAACAAAACTTACTCTTTTTTGGAAAGTCGTATAAAAAAGCGCTATAAAACTAAGCCATTCCTGAAAGTGAGTGAGTATATAATGCCCTCCCTCGGGTCCGGTTTCGTAATCTCACTCCTGGCATCGGAATAAAAGCCCCGGAGGCCTGTCCGTCTGTACGACTGCGCCCTAGTAATTTGCATATTTTAAGCCGGTCCTTGAAGTTTCTCGATTTCAACTGCTCTTTGTTAGTAATCGTAGACGAGGATAGTGGGTTGACTCGTGCCTATATATTTAACGTCTTAATACATTTGAGTGGGAAGAATTTTACACATTCTTAGGGCCGCTTGCGTAACGATCGCCTTTAAATAAAATTAGTTAATCATATTAAACTGCCTAAATACGTTTTACACAAAACGTATTGACAGTTCTTTAAACATATTTAGAGACAAATTTTGCATTGTGCAAGACGCTAATCTTATTTAAGGGTGTTAAATGCGATTAGAGTTTCTTAAATAAATTTAAAGAACGTCATGCAAGCGGCCCTTAGAATTACGCACTTTTTTTTAAATCGTTTTCCAATATGATTACATTAATCATTATATTAATACGTGAATCAAAAGCTTTGTACCCTTTTTACGAAAATTGCGCGGACGAAAGAGTATGAAATTTCGCACACTTAGGGCCGCTTGCATAACGTTCCTTAAATTTATTTAAGAAACACTAAACGCATTTAACACCATGAAATACGATTATCGTCTTGCACAACTCAAAATTTGTCGCTAAATATGTTTAAAGAACTGTCAATACGTTTTGTATAAAACGTATTTAGGCAGCTTAATATGATTAACTAATTTTATTTAAAGGCGATCGTCATGCAAGCGGCCCTTATAGTTTATATAGAGAAGAAGCAATGAATGCTAATATTTTTTTGAATTATGCATAAAAAAACATTAAATCAATAAAAAAACGTGTGCGTCTCGGACGCCCGACAGAAGTGTGATAACTTAAACGAATTTAAGTTGTACTATTTTTCAATATTGTATTTAATATTGTAATTGTGTAACTTGAGAAAAGTTAAAGTTATTATTTCATTTCTATGTCCATTAATATGATAATGTAAGAAAAGGTTATTTGTTAATAAAATCTTCTATTGATTATAAAATATATTTTATTCTTAGTTACAAGTCTTGAATATGTACATTAGAAGAAATACGGCTAGCGCTGTGGGTTAGAGTGAGAAAGGAGGAGCCTGCCGACCGCTGCCGTATGCGTGAGAGAAAGGGAAGCCAGACAGACAGGCGCCGTAACGCGTACTATTTGTTTATTGTTAAGGTCAAATTAACAGTGTAGCCTTGGCGAAATCTGTGACTATAGAAGTATAAGTCTTTGACATGAATAATTATGGTCGAATTTCGAGCACGGGCGACCACTAGTATATATAAAAACATATTCGACTATGGCACAGAAATCTCATGGGCTTGTTCGTGACGCGGAGAATCGTATAGAGTTAATTAGGTTATGTACATAGTGACATTTTAAAAACATGGCCAAGTTATCCCTTTCACTACCAAATATGGTGGTGCTATATATATATATATATATATATATATTAGGGTAATCCAAAAAAAAAATTTTTTTTTCCAAACAGGCTCAAAAGTTTATTTTGCGTGTAAAAAAAATTCTATAAAAAGATGGGCCCTTAATATTAATATTAAGATTGTCCTCATCGCATTTTTTAAATTCCCATAAGAATAACACAGGATTTTTTTTTGCTTCTGGTTTTTGTACCGTTCAAACGACTGGTTGACTGATAAATCGCTGTTCCAATCTTTAAAGAGAATTGAACGCTCTACAAAAAAGGTCTGATAACATTTTTAGATTTGTCGATTTTTGATTTTCGGCTACAGTCCGACTCACGCCTTCAACACGAACGCACGACATACGTGCTCGTGTACAAACGCTAGTTTTCGCGCTCGCTGCTTGCCTTCAAATAAATCCTTCTGAACTGTATTATATTTGACAAAAAAATTGATCCTTATTTTGACACTGAAACCAACAGTTTCGGTGTAATTTATAAAATTCGATCAAATTTTTGAACAATTCAACTTTGATCTTGAATAACTTTTGAACGCGTGGATAAATCAAAAAATGTTATCAGACCTTTTTTGTAGAGCGTTCAATTCTCTATAAATATTGGAACAGTGATTTATCAGTCAACCAGTCGTTTGAACGGTACAAAAATCAGAAGAAGCAAAACATTTTTTTCCTTTGTTATTCTTATGGGAATTAAAAAAATGCGATGAGGACAATCTTAATATTAATATTAAGGGCTCATCTTTTCACAGAAATTTTTTTACACCCAAAAGAAACTTTTGAGCCTGTTTGGAAAAAAAATAACATATTTTTTTTTTGGATCACCTAATATATATATAACACTGACAGACGGCTACTTTACTGTAATGAAAGCAGAGTCTATCTATACTATCACGAAGATTTGAGTGGCATAACAACTTGTTCAAAAACTAGTACAAAAAGTGCGATAAATAATATTGAATGAATGCACATGATTAAATCATACATTAAATCATCACACAATAAATTTTATTGTGTTTTAAAAGATACAGTTAACAGAAATAAGTATTTTCAAACTAAGAAGTTTTGAACGGGACAAATGAGGGAATGACGCTCACCGCCTCATCACTCCAAATGTACTGTTGCGGTACAAACCGTACAAATCACCTCGCCTCATTTGAAGTGGTACATTGTACTGGTTAGTGAAAATGTCATGTTAGTCTTACAAACTCATTTTATAATCATGTCCTACCCAACACTAGTGGACACGGTATACTAGCTTATCTTAATATATATAAATTACGTGTCACGTTGTTTGTCCGCGATGAACTCCTAAACTACTTAACTGATTTTAATCAAATTTGTACACCGTGTGCAGTTGGATCCAACTTGAGAGATAGGATAGTTTTTATCTTGATTTTTGACCCCAATTATACAATTTTAGTGTGTATCTCACTGAACTCCTTTTAAAACCCAGACCGATCTTTATGATATTTTTTGTGTGCGTTCGAGTAGGTCCCCAGATGGCTTAGATTCACATAAATAAGCCCGGCAGATGGCGCTGCAGTCGGGTTCTAAATTTTATTTCTTCAGGACAGGACAACGTCTGCCAGGACAGCTAGTATTATATATGTATAGCTTATATATTAGCTAGTTCTGTGTCAATTTAATTTAAATCCGCTCAGTAGTTTTCACGTGATGATCTATCAAACAGATTTTTTAATAGTTGCATTTTTGAAGTGATAACTTATGGGAGGGCAAGCCGCTTCGTTATGTAACGCGTTACTGCGCCAGTGGGTCTGGCTTCATCTCACGTTAGATTAATTTAAGGTGATCACTTCTGTCGGGCGTTTTTAAAAATTTGTTTGTCCAAATTAGCGCTCCTAATTTTTTCACAATTACACAAGGGATTAGACACCGGTCTAATCCCTTGCAAAGGACCCAGTATTGTGCGTAAACAGCATTTCCCCCGGCTTAAAAAAAAGCAATACTAATGGTGTAAGAATTTTTGAAATCGGTCCAGTAGTTTTTGAGTTTATTCGTTACAAACATACAAAAATACAAATCTTTCCTCTTTATAATTATAGTATAGATGATCAGGATTTGTATGGCGGCATACTCTAAACCAGGGGTGATCGCCATCCAATCGAGCAAATACCCTTGCTGTACCTACCTGCACCTGTATCTATAAAAAATGAGAGTTTGACTTCGAATAAAACACAAAACCTCATTTCTATCTTTACCACAGTCGGCCAAGCGAAGCCTCAATCATCGAGCCGAAACAAATATCATTTGGACAAAATAAATTGCCGGCGTAACGCGTGTCAACGTCGCGAGGCGCGGTATCGTCTAGCGGCAAACGGC
Organism: Dendrolimus pini; assembly: GCA_949752895.1. NCBI lineage: Eukaryota > Metazoa > Arthropoda > Insecta > Lepidoptera > Lasiocampidae > Dendrolimus > Dendrolimus pini. The sequence continues at coordinate 15,792,690 of OX457144.1, read as the reverse complement.
CGCGGACCGAGCAACTCTCATATCGGCACAAATGAAGTTTTTCGGACGAAAGACGTCATAATTTCGGACACACAGCCATAGAGATTGGCAAGGAAAATGTTCGTACAGACATCAGCACGAGTACAAAAATGAATTACCTATTTGCTCTTATTATTATTAGATAGATAAAAGCGACAAGAAATTTATTTTGATAAGACAGATGTTGGGTTTTGCTACATTACTATATATATCGCGTAGTATATCGTACCAATCACATATATTGAACCATAAATTTGCTCCTTTTGTTTATTTTTGGAATGGAATTCATAAACTGTGATGAAAGCGAAATATTTTTTTTTATAAAAATATATTACATCTTGAAAAACTGGTTGCACCGAGGAACGCCTTCTTATAAATTCTCTCTCCCCATCTTCGTCATAAGGAAAAAATAAACTTTCAAATAAAGAATACGCTACAAAAAACAAGAAACTCGTGTCAGTGTCACCGAAAATATGTGGTTGAAATACGACATAAAGAAAACCAATTTAATTAAATTGATTCGCCTTAGTTTCATCTTAGTGGCGTGTGAAGCCGCCGGTGACGAAGTACAGTGTCCCTCTGGACTTGTGGCAAGGTAAGCTACTCTACCCTTGCTTCTTCTTCTACGTTCCTTGCCTTCTCCAAGCCATCGCATCGCGCCCACAAAACTAACATAGTAAAAAAAAAACATAGAAACACATTGATAGCCAATTTGGTGTTACACAATTAAATGTCAATAGGCGACGGTAACTGTTTTCATCAAATGAGCTATCAATCTATCTACTTTATTATTGCCATAAAACAATTAAATGTCCATAGATATTTCGAAATTGCAATTCAAAGATTCCAAAATTACCTTAATTATTGGGATTGTTCACTTTTTTCAATCTAGCTATTTCAAAAACCATTTCGAGGAATAGTGTCCCTAATCATTTCTGTCTAGTTAAAATTCCATAAAACGTACGATCTTCTTGTATTTTGTAAGAAATGTGTTTGACCTTTATTTGACCTTACTAAATCCAATCAGGTGGGCCGTCTGCCTGTTAGCCTGCTTCAGGTGTAAAAAAATTCTAGCTGTACATTATTTGATTTAAGTTCTGTAACATGGATTTTTCCCTAAAGATTACTTTAAAAAATTTAACGATAACTAAAGAAAATAATAATGGTTGAATACGAGAAATTATAAGCCAAGCGACAAAAAACACTAAAATGATCACGATACATAATGAGTAATGACAGTGACATTTAAATAGTAGTAGCACAGATTACTATGATTATAAGTTTTATTATTTTTGTTTTCTAGGCAAAGAAATCAATGTAAACTTGTCCCTTATGACATCATCGGAGAAATAATTTTAAAATCGAATTATAAAAAAACTAACGCTTAAAATACAAAAATATTCAAATTAGTATCTTAAAATACCCTATTTTACGTAATAAAAATATAAAATCAGAGGGTATTTTTTTGTGAACAATCCCCATTAGGGTTGTCTGGATGACATCGCATAAGACCGCACAATCAGATATAGATTTAGTTTGTAATTATATTTTTGAATAAGTGTACCATGAAGCGATATCTATCTATATGTATACTAGCTGTCCCGGCAGACGTTGTCCTGCCCTGAAGAAATAAAATTTGGAACCCGATTGCAGCGCCATCTACAGGGTCCATTGAGATGTAAGCTATCCTATCATTTAAGTTGGATCAAACTGCACACGGTGTGGAAATTTGATTGAAATCGGTTCAGTAGTTTGGAGTTTATTAGCAACATACATCGTGACACAAGATTTTTATACATATAAGAAGATATATATACATATATATATATATATACCTATATATATATATATATATATATACCTATATATATATATATATATATTATATATATCTTAATATGTATTATATTGGATAAATACAGTTGATTTTTCAAGTGGTTCATCAGGCCCAATCCTAGAAACGACATAGTGAGAACCACTGATATGTCTCGGTGCAAATTTTAACGACAACTAAAGTATTAGAGTTTTGAAAAACTCGGCTGATTTAGAAAAAAGACATCACACACTGTATTAATATACCAAATCATAGTGTAGCTTAATAGGACTAATATCTAATGACAAACTAAGGTGAAAGGTAGACAAACGTCTGCAATCGGAAATAAAGATTGTTCGTTTTCCTTTGTTTGAAATTATGGGAGCTGCATACGTCTAGTCACCGCAGCGCGGGAGCGCAAATATTAATAGTTGATCTATCTCACTCACACATCATCCGTCCCGCTCATACACTGTGCTATATATATATTGTGCTAGCAGTACGACTTGTTAACATTTGTACTTAAGGTTACCGTTTCCAAATTAAATCAGTTCACTTCAGTTTCCATCAGCACCCGACAGTGAATACTACTCTCTGCCATCTGAAGTATTATTTAATCACTACCTTCACTGCTACAAAATGATGAGATTTGAAACAAAGAAAAACAAAACAAATATATTTAAAGACAGCTTTATGAAATGCTTATTGCTGTTTACGTCTCTGTGTCCCATAAGAATCATTATGAGAGTAATTTCAGTTACGCAAAAACATTCTATGGAGGGGTCTCGCGTAGGATTTTTCAAATTTCCGAATAATATACGTTGAAGATATGCTTATAATTTTTTTAACTTTGCCGACATAAATAAGAAAAACAAAATGGACTTATAAAATGTCTCGTGCTTTTCCTCTGTTTCTATCACATATTGCTTTGTGGAAAAAAATGTTTTTACAAGCTTTTATTTAACTTGCCATGGATGTATGTATGTGAGTTCAGGTGGAATCTTTCAAGTTAAATTTGACCAATTTCCCGGTTGTGTGCCGGATTAAGTCGAATTAGATACGGGGACATTGCAGTTGTGCTGTATGAAACGATGACCTGATGGAGGGGGTAGGAGTCGAGCGAGAACCACGAGCGAAACAAGACGTGTGTACTACAGTCGGGACTCTAAAAGTGACGGACTTTGCACGTTTATTGAATTGGACCTTCTGCATTACGTTTGGACTTGTTGTGTTCGGTTATATTTGTAGCTGTAGCAATTCTAACGGCATTTTAATTCGAGTCTCGCACTTGTTACAATATTAATATTTCAAGAAGTGTCTTGCGATCACTTTATAATATATAATTATTTATTTATTCAAAGACAACACAGTCCACTTATACACAAACACGAAAAAAAAACAGTCCAAGAATTTACACAAAATTAAATATACAATTTATAATGTTGTTAGTAATTAGTATTTTTGCCTTATGTCTACGTTAGTAATTAATAATTAATGACTAGCACTGATTTAGTCCTCTTAACGAAGGACCAAATCAGTGGGCAGTCAAATTTATCAGCTATTCCCTTCAGAATGCTGTTGCTGCTACCACGCAATCTGCTTAGCAACGACGCAGTTTTTTTAGGCCACAAAGCATCAAAACTATCTATGTGTGCTTCGGCGAACATAGCCGACGCACTGCAGAAACGCGGTCGCCGCAACAACACCCTGAGGGAATTATTGCATTGGACTCGTAGGGCATTGTAAGCTCTTTGGGTATATTTGAGCCATAGACTTGCCGAGTACAGAGAGGTACAGTAAACCTTAAATAAAGTTATTTTAATCGTCTCTGTACACCGAGCAAATCTGCGGGCCAACATGTTTGCCCGGACTGACAATGCCCTACGTTCCCTATCCATGTCCACATTATCGTCCTGGACCTCCGTTACCCAATGCCCCAGATATTTAAATTCCTTAACTCTATTTATTGGAGTTCCATTGAGCAACTCACTTCACTTTTGATTCATCCAGATTGAAACAAAAATGACCCGTCTAATACGGACTTAACCAAAAGCGCTGGCGCGTTAATGGGCTGACATAATATATTCATGATTTGAAAAATATTTTGACTTTACAGACTTGGGCAAATTTATTCAAACAACCGACTTAAAATAATGTTAATTCGGGTTACTTGAACAGCGACTGGATTTTCGTGCATCATTTAACTTAAAGAGATGGCGGGAGGGAAAATGAAGATGAACTAACAGGTTCACAAATTGAATATTTTAAGAGCTTTTTAACCGAATTTTAAAATAAAGAAAGATGTTCCTTTTTGCTGTTAGTTTGAACTTGAAGATTCCGATATTTAACTATACCTGAACTACAAAATTGTATGTAGTGGTGTATTCAATCTTTTTTGCTTAATAGTTTGTATGACAGACACGACACCTGTACACACTTCTTCCTTCATAACTCCTTCACGGTACAGGTTGTCTGTTTATGAAACTAATTCCACTCAACATCAGACAAACTAAGTCAGTAGTCTCTTTTAAAATCTCATGGTTTTTAATTATTTTTGGTCCTCTCAAGTATAATAGTGCCGCTTATTCTGTATGTATTATGATATGTCTATGTAGTATATAATAAAGATTTTTATTTAATTATTTCATATATTTTGAATGTTTTAAGTACATTATTTATTGCCACCACTGTCATGTCTTAATCATTTCCTTAGTTAGGGGTTGCCTGGAAGAGATCGCTTTAAGCGATTAGGCTGCCCTTTTTTCAAAATATATTGTATCTAGTTTTTAAGAACATACTTTTAATTTTGCTGAACAACAAAGAATTTTTATTCATTCATTTGTATATACATTTTTTTATTACTGTATAAGTTATTTTGTCACATATTATAGATAGATAACACTTTATTGCTCACCAAATATATATTTTTTTCAATTACAATATTTTCATAGTAGAAACAATAGGCGGCCTTATCGCTTAAAGCACTACATCTACAATCTACTACATCAGCTAACTCTAGTGAAACTTCAGTCAAAATCTGTCCAGCAGTTTCAGAGATTAGGCATAACCTAGTTGAGTCAATATCCACCAGTTCTATGCTTACATAGCACGTCCCTGGTGGAAAAGCGGCCTAAAAAGGTATATATATTTTTATGACTTTGAAATATACACATGTAACTTTAAAACGCGACTTCGTCTCAAGAAATACCCCCATATTTTGAAACATTCTTCATTGATTCTCCGCTCCTATTGGTCTTAGCGTGATGATATATAGCCTTCCTCGCTAAATGGGCTATCTAACACTAAAAGAATTTTTCAAATCAGACCAGTAGTTCCTGAGATTAACGCGTTCAAGCAACAAACAAACAAACTCTTCAGCTTTATATACAGTGAAACCTAGTTAAGTGAGACATAAAGGGACCTGCAATGTGGTTTCACTTATAGAGGTATTCCATTTACCCAGTGTCTCGGATATGCAGGTATAAATAAATATCTGTCTCATTTACAGAGGGCTTCATTAATAGAGATCAGAATACAGGTTATTTCAGTTATAGACGTGCGATTATTAAATAAAATCGAAACTACAACTGGAGGTCATTGAGGCTCTAAATTAGTTACGTAGTCAAGTTGTGGGTAGAATAAGTAAGTAAACAAACAAAACGATGTTATCTCAGTTACAGAGATCTATGAATAAAAAATTCACTTGCCATCTTTTTTTTATTTTTTATTGCAGGAGTTCAGCAGACAGGCAGATGGCCCACTTGATGGAAAGCGATTACCATCGCCTATGAACATTTGCAACACCAAAGGTGCTACAAATGCGCTGCTGCTCTCTTAAGGGAGACTGGAACCTGGTCACGAACGAATGCCGAAACACAACTCAAGGTTGCTATGTCGACATACTTTAGACCAGGGGTGGTAGCCATCCAGTCGGGAAAATGCCTACCACTTGGCTGTGGGTTGTTATGTCGCCTCTTACGACAGGCCGTCCGGCCGCAGGAAATTGTATTCTTTCTCAGTTCCTGCACGGATATAGATCTCCATCTATCCATCTCAGTTATAGAGGTAACTATGATGATAAATCGAAAGAACGAATGCCCGATATGCAGGTTTGCTTTGTCCCACTAACAGGAGTAATTCAGTGCTAAAGTGTTGGGAACTCAGCATGAGTTCCAGTTATGGAGATTTCTCACTTATCCAGGTGCCACTTAACCAAGTTTCACTGTATTAATTTAGGCATAGTTGTATCTAAGCTATTTCTTGAACGTAGGTACTCCCCTTTCTAAGTGTAAGAAACATTATTGATATAATATTCAACATTATTGAATAACAGAAATGACTGGAAGCTTTCACCGCATGATTTTGGCAGCAAGCAATATAATAGCCTGAGAGGGCTCCGTGTATATATAATTCATGTCACGTACCCGTTTTCTGGGCTCGAAACATGTGTAGAAATATAAATGACATTCATTATTCGGAGGAATCCACTCTGTTGACAATCTGCCTGTTTATTTAACTCACTGCCGACTGATTGTGGAGTATATAACCACTTACGACAATAGCTGGAAGTTTTACTGGGAACTAGAAGAAATCGCTGTAAGAGATAAAACAATTCATACCAGCACCTTTTCGGCATTTGAACTTCTTTTGTTTACTTTGTGTTTAAAATTTGTAATTAGAAAAACAGCCCATTGTGTATTGTAATATTTTATGGTAGTAATTAGCCAGGTGTGATTTTTAGAAACTATTGTTATGCGGTCGAGTATTGTGTCGAGATATATTGTATAGTTTAGTGTAAAACAATGCCCGAACGGAGGGGTGAGGCAGTCAACCGATAATCGCCAGCAAGACAAGACGTGTGTGCATTCGATAAGACATTGCGCGTGTTATTGAATCGTGCATTCTATAGTAATTCCCACGGAATTTTTAATTCGAGTCCTATAGCTCGTAACAATATCGTATTAATATTGAAGTTTCTACATTCTTGTGTGTAATAAAGAATATTGGTACCGCCATGTAACCTTCTTTTGGCCTATACGATCTTTTCTTGTAAAATATTTAAATTCTTCCTTGAAATGAGACGGCGCGTTCCCCTTTCGCACGTCATGTCAATCATTCATTGTCATATCATCTCATAAAATAAATTAAATAAATCGCTTCGCCTTATAAAAAAAGCAACATAATATAACTTAATATATACCGCGCCCGCAACACTATAAATATATATAACTTGTAAAATACCCGCTCCGCGCCACAATCGTTATATATAATAAACATATAAAATACTAAAATTAAACACACATAAAATCTATACATATAATAAATCTGTAGCGGTTGAATTTCTGTACAATGAAGAAAAATGCTAAAAATCGAATCAGGGGGATGTAAGAAGTGAAATAGAACTGATTTAGATTTTTTCAATTTTTTTGTTTCTCTGTTTGTCGGTTTGTCTGTTTGTACCGGCTAATCTCCGAAACGACTGGACCGATTTACATGAAATTTTGTATGGTGATAGCTTATATCCCTGGTCAACATATAGGATACTTTTAAAGAAAATTAAAGAGTTCCCGTGGGAAAGTTAAAAAACCGCACCACGCGCACGAAGTCGCGGGCAGAAGCTAGTTAAATTATATAATACAAAAGTACAACATTGACCAGTGAGAAGTACATAGTGGCGAAGAGGAGCCGCATTTCATTCCCATTAACCAGGTAAGTGCGTGCTCGTTCTCAAATTCCCATCAAAATTGTCCCAATCTCATATTTTCTAAAATTGACACGGTTCGCTTGCCGCTAAACCCAGCGCCGCCGCAACAAATATTGTATTCTATTCTATGCTAGATGGGTGATGTTTAAAGCTATTTAAAACAACCGACTGGAACAGACTATACAAACGATGGAATGTAACGAACTACTTTGTTTATTTAAGCTCCTAAATGGTTCAATTGACTGTCCAGACACACTTTCCTTCAATAATTTTAACACTAGATACAAAACTTATAATCCTTCCCCTATACTCTTTTCCCTTCAAGTTTTTAAAAATAACACATCGTTTTATAATCCAATCACAATAATGTGCAGGCTGTATTATGAGATTGTAAGTACAAATACGTCCATTGATATTTTTAATTCAGGAGGAATTTTAAATTTAAACGCGAAATTCTGGCTATTATTTGCACCAATATTTCTGGCATAAACACATAATAATTTTGTTACCTTACCACTGTAAAACTAACATTATAATAAGTCATACTAACCTCTAGATATCTTGTCAATGTATGGTACATTATGTGCTCACATGTTTAGAGTTACAGCTTAGACCTAATAATTTATATATATGTCGGAGAGAAGATATAAATCTGATAATTGTTGATTGGATTTATAACGCACAGTATCATTTGTTTACATTGTGATCGCTTCTAAAATTCTTAATGTAATTTAATTAGATTTGTAAATGTTTCTATAACTTAAAGATCGTTCTAACCTAATAAAAGTTATGAATATTGTAATTTAATAAACGACCAATGAGAGCAGAGCATGTCTGAGCGGAGTCAGCGCCCTCTATACTTTGAGTAATATCTACTTGGGTAGACTGAGGAGTTTTTGTGGCACATTGAGTTGATGGCAGCAGGTCGAGTTGGACCTTAGAGTATTTTAAAGAAAGTGTTTTAAGTTAGAAGTATGAGCGGGTGCCCTGAACCCGCTGCTCGGTCTAAACTATGTCATAATGTTGATCAAATCTAAATTAAAAGTGTATAAACCGTGGCTATTGTGTTTTATGCTCGCATTTTATCCTGATGATGCCCACTAAACCTGAAATAACTAAAGATGTCGTGAGAACGAGGCCGTTCTGCGACATCAGAAGTGGGATCTCAGCCTGTGCCCACAATGAAAGCAATGACTGCGAAGCCTTGCCAGTATTGGAAGGCGTGCTGATGGATTGAAGGAAGCCCACAGTGGAGGCAAAAGCATTTGAGGACGATTGACATGTCGGGGCCATGGGCGGCAATAGCGGCGACGTAGTGGTGACGTCCTGAATGTGCCTGTGGAGCGGCGGTGTGTCGGCCTATGCATGGTTTGGTCATGGTTTGGGCATGGTTCAAATTCACGTTAGTACAGCGAGTGGAAGTGCAATTTTATTGATCGTGCAGGGTAAGATAAAAATTACGTGCCTATTCTACCTGGCACAGGAGGTATGGTGATTTTTAAATTATTATTTTAGTGTGAATTCTGAAAATTAAGAATTTTAATGTAAAAAAATTATAGTTCATCGTTTGTGGTAGACAATTTTACTACCCTCATATTTGAGTGATATTTTTCGTGTACGAAAAATTACGATATGGTTGCCAAAAAATGGAAAAGTAACAAATTACGTAGGTAGTTTACTTTTTCATCATTATTTTTGGGAGTTGGTTACTTACAAGAAATTTGTGTTCGTTATAAACGATATGCGTGTATTCATTGTCTTTTCAAGTCTACCTTCCAAGAGTTTTTATAATGTGAAAATCGGGTCGAGTTTTTTTAAATTATTTTACTTGGATTATGTATGGTAGAAAGTTGCCTTTAACGTATTATTCCTATGCGACGTTTTCCTTGCTTTTCTGATTAAGATAAGAAAACTACTGTATGTTATAAACGATGTGCATGAAATTCATTGTCTTTTCAAGTTTACCTTCCAATAATTTTTATGTGAAAATCGGGTCTAATTTTTGAGTTTTTTTTACTTAGATAACGTATAGTGGAAAGTGGTTATGATACATTATTGCTACGCTATGTTTTCCGTTGGTTTTATGATTAAGTTTACAGGCGTTATATGAAAGACATTTTAGATTCAGATGATAATAATTTTACCGTGAAGAAAGTGTGGCTATGAAGAAGTTTGAAAGCCACTATAAGGTACACAGGGGGTATTTACGTTAGTAGACACTTTGGTGAGTTGATTTTTTATTTAAGATTATTTTTGTGATAGTTTCGAATTCGAATTAGTGAATACCCTAGTTATTGAACGCATGGTAAATCGAAAAATTATTTTGAGTTTGTTTGTTCCTCTATTATTATGAGTTTTCATAAGTTGTCGACCCTGGAGCCCGTAGAGTGATAACCTTGGTTACTCTGATTGTATATTCTGGTCAAAAAGTGTCATCCGAACCACGCTCAGCGGGGGTTGGTTGAGAGTACATCACTTATTTAGATGTATTGGTTTGATTGACTGATTGAGAAGTGTTGTTAGCGGATTGGATGACTGATGCGTTCACACGGTTTTTGTTTGAAGTTAAAATAATGGAATTTCAATAATTATTAAACGTGGTAAATGCAGTTGACTACTATAATGGGTAGTTTTTAAATTTAGAGGTTCATATAGAGTGAGCGATTTTAGTCTGATAGTTAAAATGCTAAATGTTTTTTTTATATTTTGAAAGTTTATTTTGACTTGAATGTTGAAGTATGAAGGTCAGGAGTAGCAGAGTGCTTGTTTGGGTTTATTTAAGCTTTGTAGCGGGCGCGGTGGCCATTACAAAGTGAAACAGAGGCGAGGTGGCCAGTGAAACAGAGGCGAGGTGGCCAGTGAAACAGAGGCGAGGTGGCCAGTGAAACAGAGGCGAGGTGGCCAGTGAAACAGAGGCGAGGTGGCCAGTGAAACAGAGGCGAGGTGGCCAGTGAAACAGAGGCGAGGTGGCCAGTGAAACAGAGGCGAGGTGGCCAGTGAAACAGAGGCGAGGTGGCCAGTGAAATAGAAGCGAGGTGGCCAGTGAAATAGAGGCGAGGTGGCCAGTGAAATAGAGGCGAGGTGGTCATTACAAAGTGGAATAAAAGGCGGGGTGGCTATTGAAAAGTGAAATCGGTGGAATGAGAGGCGACGTATCGATTGAAAAGTGGTATCGATAGAATGAGAGACTGTATACTATTTGGATATTTTTGTGTTTGATGTTTTGATTTGTGTTTTGATGTTTGACCCAAAATGCGTAGCTCGATGGGCGACGAGGTGGCAGTTTCGATACTGCTGACTTGATTTGGTGTGTAGTACACGATGTCCTTGGTCAGGAGTGGCCGAACTATAATATCTCTTTCTTTTTGCAGATAATCCATAATGTGCGGCCCATCACACGAGGGCGTGTGATACGTCAGGACGGCCGTGTCGGAGAGAAGATATAAATCTGATAATTGTTGATTGGATTTATAACGCACAGTATCATTTGTTTACATTGTGATCGCTTCTAAAATTCTTAATGTAATTTAATTAGATTTGTAAATGTTTCTATAACTTAAAGATCGTTCTAACCTAATAAAAGTTATGAATATTGTAATTTAATAAACGACCAATGAGAGCAGAGCATGTCTGAGCGGAGTCAGCGCCCTCTATACTTTGAGTAATATCTACTTGGGTAGACTGAGGAGTTTTTGTGGCACATTGAGTTGATGGCAGCAGGTCGAGTTGGACCTTAGAGTATTTTAAAGAAAGTGTTTTAAGTTAGAAGTATGAGCGGGTGCCCTGAACCCGCTGCTCGGTCTAAACTATGTCATAATGTTGATCAAATCTAAATTAAAAGTGTATAAACCGTGGCTATTGTGTTTTATGCTCGCATTTTATCCTGATGATGCCCACTAAACCTGAAATAACTAAAGATGTCGTGAGAACGAGGCCGTTCTGCGACATATATATATATATATATATATATATATATATATATATATAATATGAAATATGTAACTTTAGCTGTGTCTTGTTTTGTGTACCAAATAAATAAATAAATAGATGGAGAAAACGATGCATTTTTTTAGATGTCTTGTCTGTTTGTTCGGAACTCACGTGTAAAAACTATTGGGCCGATTTCGATACGGTTTTCGTTGATCGACAACAATTTCTTAGATTTTTTAGAGTTACCAATGCGCTGCTGCTCTCTTAAAGGAGACTGGGACCTGGTCACTAATGCCGGAACACAACTCAAGGTTGTTATGGCGGCACCTACACTTAGACTAGACTTAAACTCTGCCATACTTTTGATAGATAGATAACACTTTATTGCTCACCAAATATACAATTTCAAAAATACACAATTACAATATTATCATGGTAGAAACAATAGGCCTTATCGCTTAAAGCAATCTCTTCCAGGCAACCTAACTTAAGAAATAATTTGACCTAATCCGACGATTTAGGTGGTGCAGATCATTAAGTATATCATAAATAAACATACTTAAACTGCATTATTTAGAAATTAAATACACATACTTAAATTACTTTATCCTGGTGATCTCACGGCAATTCTTCTGGGAATAATTCAAAATGGCCAGATTACAAAATATCAGCAAATTTATTGTAATAAACTGTATGATATTTTTCACAATATCCCAAAGAAAACGTATTTTAAATATATTCATGACGTTAAAATATTGAAACAGCAGCCCTCCTGTTAGCCGGTTTCGTAATTAATAAATTTCAAAAAATTCCATAAATAAAGTATAAGGTGATTGACTTTACTACGAAGATAATGTTAATAAGACATGTATATATAACTAGCTGCGCTTCGCAGTCTGTCTCGCGGGTGATTGAATATCGTCATAATTAAAAAAAAACCTCAAATAAAAGTAGCCCAAGTTACTACTTATTACATCGGCTACCTGCCAATAAAAGTCCCGTCAAAATCGGTCCAGCCATTTCAGAGATTAGCCGGAACAAACAGACAGACAGAAATTGTAAAAAAAGTTATTTTGGTGTATGTACCGTATCATATGCATGTAGTAAAAGCGGTTATTTCAATATTACAAACAGACACTCCAATTTTATTTATATGTATAGATGATACAATAATCCATTTTTCTGCGTAGAAACCATCTAATTAAAATTACAAGCTTAATCAGATTTTGTGTGCTTACGAATGTTCGGCTCTAAGAAGCTCGGGGCATACTTTCCCCTCGGGAGGCAATTACTGAGCTTAATAATATGGAAATATATTCGTGCAATTAAATTGATCGAGGTGAAAGAAGACGGATTTTTTTGTGATAAGTTTAATAAATGACCCGTTCTGTATTATATTATTTTTTGGTGCCGTGACCATTTTTAATATAGACGGAATTCTTATCGCTTCGTCTTGTTCATCCTTTTGTTTGTCTTTATATATCACTACGATATGTGCAACTTCATTACCAAAAACGTAAAACATATTACATAATATTGTTACGAGTTGAATTAAAATGACGTTGGAATTATTATAGAGTTTATTAGAACTATACAAACACGTACAACACAGGTACAAATATAACCGAACAAAAAAAATCCAAACGTGATGCTATTAGTTCCCGATTGTACACACGTCAAGCCTTGATCGTAGTTGTCGCTGAACTGCCCCTCTCCATCAATCAAGCCATCGTTTTATACTGCACAAATTCAATTGTGCCTGCATCGTAGTTGTCGCAATCCGTAACACCTGGCTAATCATTCGGCCGCAGCGGTCATAAACGAGTACAATAAAACAATGGGCTATTCTCTAAAAATGTATGCTAATAAAATAAATAAGACGGTCATAAAAGCATTACAACTAGTTCAAATGCCGACAGGTAATAAAATGTGATGTGATGAAAAACAGATATGCAGGTGGAATTTGTTTTTGTCGGGTGGCTAAGTTGTAACAATATTGTATAAATTAACCGTATTATATGTATCATAATATTGTTATCCATCGTATGCACACACACAAACAAGTTAACATGTATTTTATTTAAATAATTTAATTTTAGAGAAAAAAGTTGTTAAGTCAGTCACACACGTACTTGGTGTCCCGCGATACAGACTACCTGGTGGCGAACCTATGTAAGCATTACATCTGTGTAATTTTTGTGACAGTAAATTGTATTTTTTTTAAATTCCTCTACCTACGGAATTAACTGGTTGATTCAGGATTATATAATATTCTCTTTAAGATTTACACCCCGAATGAAATAGTTGAGTAAACCCGGTTAAATTTAAACCCGTTCCAAGCCTGTGATAAACAAAAATAAAGGTTCGGATCGCGAGTGTGTACACCGGGGAAAATACTTTAGCCAAAACTTTAATACTAAATTATGTCCCAGCGGCCATATTTGATATCAGCAGCTGTTAGGGGACCTAGACTTTAGCACAAAAACCGCGATAACGCCAAAAGGCTGATACATATGTATGAAAAAAAGCTTTGTGCAAAAATGAGTTTTGGATATCATCGGCGATCTGAGTGTGATATCCAAAGGGTGGTCCCGAATTCCTTTATTCAAATGTCATATCTCTATCTTCGCTTTTTTGTAAATAAGAGACAAAAGGGGTATTTGCGACGGCATTATCGTATAATAAAGGATTGTAAAGATGACCGCACAATTGAGGACGGAATGTTTTTTACATTTTCCGGGTTTCTAAATCCTTACGATAGCGAGGCTGACAACTTATCGACCCTGTTATGGAAAAACATCGCAAGTGACATTTATGTACATTGTAAACTCTATATAAGTCACCAAAGGGATTGTGTATTTTATGGAGTTATAGAGAATTGTCGTTAAATGAAGAGAAGTCTGTTACTTTTGTCCGACGTCTTTTGCTGCACCGGTAATTTTATTGCATTTTTTTACTTATTTTATTGATATCTTGTGATATTGAGGCATCTTGGTGATAAAGGGAGTACTTAGAAATTTAGAAATTTCAAAATTATGCATACATTATTCCGACAGTCGGTAGTCGATAATAAGACAATAAAATAACATACACAGCTGCGCAGTTTTTACATTTTAGCAACTTAAAAGGTAATTTTTATTATTTAATTGTTATCGTTATTGAGAGTGAGGGTAGTGCTATAAAGAGTGTTTCATTGTATGGACACATGGACATGCTGAACCAAGCCAAATAAATAAATTCGACACTTAAGCGAGTTTGTGGTTAAATCGAGTGACGTTTGTAAATTGGACATGGTCTCCTAACAACATGCCACCCACTAGTTCTTGAAATCGAAAAATGGGCAGCTTAATGGCTTCCAAGAATTCGCATGAAATACCAACAAATGCAAGAAGGTTTTATGACTTTCCACGATGGCTTGAACAATAGATCACTCAAATTCAAAGGGGTAATAAGACACCTACAAAGGATTAGTATGGCTTGCAACAGTATTATCCGTGCAGGAACGGAGAAAGGATATAATTCCTGCGGCCAGGCGGTCTGTCTTAAGAGGGGACAAAAAGCCCACAGCCAGGTGGTAGAGTATTTGCCAGCCAGGATGGCTACCACCCCTAGTCTAGATTACGCCACCATAACCTTGAGTTGTGTTCCGGCATTAATGGCCAGGTTACATTCTCCCCTTTTCTTTATTTTTATTGCAAGAGTTCAGCAGACAGGCAGACGGCCCACTTGATGGAAAGCGGTTACCATCGCCTATGGACATTTGCAACACCAAAGGTGCTACAAATGCGCTGCTGTTTTCTTAAGGGGACTGGAAATAAGGGCCACTAATGCTGAAAGCCAACTCAAAGTTATTATGGCGACATACTTTTGACCAGGGGTGGTAGCCATCCAGTCGGGCAAATACGACAGGCCGCCCCAACGCAGGAAATTGTATTCTTTCTCTGTTCCTGCACGGATAAAAAGAGAAAGAGACATGTTCTGCCTTTAAAGAGTGGCAGCACATTGTTAGCGCCTTTGGTGTTACAAATGTCCATAGGCGACGGTAACCGCTTTCCTTCAGGTTGTCTGCCTTTTTATAAGCTTTCATTTAACTTGCAATGGATGTATGTATGTAAGTTCGTGTGGATCTTGCAAGTTAAATTTGATCAACTTCCCGGTTTTCGATTGAGCTGAAATTTTGCACGCATATGTATATCGCCTGACAATGCAATAATAGAGGAGATGATCTGATGATGGAGACGGAAGGTGGCCATAGGAACTCCTGTACAAAACAAGATAAACCCATCGTGTTTGGGCTCGTTTTACATGTCTTGGTTAGCACTCTGCTGCTACATGATATCCAGGATTTCACAAGCTTGTATTTAAAAACCTTTTTACAAAAAAAGATTAACTTACTTATTAGCTTCTCGATAAACAACTTGGACTACTACCATCAATTCACGATACGACATAATAGCCTTGTAAATCAACATTGCCCTTATAATCGTACGGAGCGATATTTCTGAAAAAATGTATTTTATGTGCCTTTTTACGATGTACTAAAGGTCAAATCATAAAATACAGCCTTAGTACTTGGGGACTGGAAGGTCAACGTAGGCTAGTACTTGTAAGCTCGTAAGTATTATATTTTAAGTAAAAGTAAGTGCTAAGTTATTGCCAAGTTGTTATTTAGTGTTGTATGGAAAGTTATTGCTTTTGTTTGCATATGGTTTATTTTATATTTCTGAAGTAAAGCTGATGGGCTAGTGGTTACCATGGGCATTCACTTATAGATAGAGTTATTTTTTCAAATTTAAATCGTTTCCTCATTCATAAGGCAAGAAAGAGGGTATTATTTTTATTTTTACAATTTTTTGCTCTTATATTTAATACATTCTAATCTTGATTATTTTAATTTATGTATGAGTTAGTATAATTTTAATATTCTATTGTTTTTTCATAAGTTACTCCTTATTTATTTTATGTTTTGGAGCCTGCCACACGTCTGTATTTACTTAAATTTTGGTTTATTTTTCGTGCTTATGCCTAATTTTCATTTTACTTGTAAAACAAATTTCATGAAATACTAGTATGGTTGATATATATTCTTGTTAACTAACTTCGGTTTGATTACATACTAGCTGATGCCCGCGACTTCGTCCGCGTGGTGCGGTTTTATAACTATCCCACGGGAACTCTTTAACTTTTCGGGATAAATAGTATCATATATGTTGACCAGAGATATAAGCTACCACCATACAACGTTTCATTTAAATCGGTCTAGTCGTTTCGCAGATTAGCGGGTATAAACAGAGAAACAAAAAATTGGAAAAAAAATCTAAATTAGTTCTATTTTACTTCTTACATCTCCCTGACTAGGTTTTTAGCATTTTTTTCATTGTACAGAAATTCGACCTAGACAGTTTTATTATATGTAGAGATTTGTACCATATTACTATCATTAGAAACGTATTTAAATGTAAAGTGTGTATCATTAAGTATTTTGATAAATTTAAGATTATAGATAATTATAAGATTGAGACATTAGTAATAATAATAAAAACCAAACAAACATTGAAATAAGTTTATATATACCCGCATAATATAACTTTCAAAAAATTATAGGCCAACTGCCAAAAATCGGTATAATAACAAAACCTATTTGTATAACGTGGCGGACGCTCCTTCATGCCATATGTGTCCGCGTTATGGAATGGGCTCTTCAAAAAGGGCGTGAATCTTGGGTTTTTAATGCGACCTTTAAGAATATGATATGTTTAAAAATGATATATTACGCTTATGTTCGCAGTCATTTAGAATTTTGCAGTACTGTATGGAGTCCTAATTATTACACACATATAAACAAAATTGAATGTATCCAAAAACTTTTTGTCAAACATTTGAATTTCAAGTTTAATAAACATTTCAATGATTATACTGCAGCTTGTCTACATTATAATCTTATACCCCTTAGTGAAAGAAGGCATTACCTCGATATGACGTTTTTGTACGATATCATAAATTCTGTTATCGATTGTCCTGCTCTCACTTCGTCTTTGAATATTAACGTACCACAGCGTTACCATCGAAATTCTTCCTCACTTAAACTGTTTGCTACCCCTGTTTCGAAAACTACGGACAAAATGAATATCTGCGTCGTTGTACAAATACCTATAACAAATATTTCAGAGACTTAGATATTTTTAATTCTTCGAAATTAATTTTCAAGTCATCAGTAGTTAGTAAACGTATTAATAAGATTGAAAAGGAATGTAGTGTTTGTATTTAGACCTAACAA
Source organism: Dendrolimus pini (assembly GCA_949752895.1). Lineage (NCBI taxonomy): Eukaryota > Metazoa > Arthropoda > Insecta > Lepidoptera > Lasiocampidae > Dendrolimus > Dendrolimus pini. Next base: position 15,774,948 of record OX457144.1, on the reverse strand, counting down.
TTTAGTTGTGTTTAGTTTTCCCGTCAGAAGTTTCACAGTATTAGATATATTAAGTAATTTATTTATTTTAGTGTAGTGTAACACACCATCTCTTATGTTTTTTTTCTAGATTATAAGTATCCAGTTTTGGTTAAGATTTATTGTATGTATTGTTAAGCCTTCAAATTGTGGATATACTGTTGGATACTTTTAATAATAAATAAAATAAAATAAAAAATAACAGATACCTAAAGTCTCAACGAGGTAGGCAACGCATCGGCTCCCCTAGTGTTACAGATGTCCATGGGCGACGGTACCTATCACCAGGTGGACGTTTACCTACTAGGAAACATAAAAAAAATTACCATGTTTTTATGCAATAAATTATTTGATTTGATTCATCGATTTGCTTATATACATTTGCAATACCAAAGGTAAACTAATGCGCTGCCGCTCTAGAAAGATCACTGATGCGAACTTCATTCAGAAGACATACACAACTAGGGGTTGTGGGTACGTCGTTTTCTCAGTCAACAAAGTTAGTAGCTCAGCTTAAAGTTGCACTGAAATGTAAAGAACAGAGCACTGATTTTTTATGTCAACATCCACAGACTAATCTCCTTCTTAATTAAACGTTTTAACGGTTTTAAGCGCGGTATTTTATTAGATTTTTATTATTCCGACGTTTCGGCCACTTTTCAGTAACCCTGATCACGGAAGACAAACAGGTCAAGCGTCAATGAGTATTTCGTCCGTGCAGGAATGGAGAAAGAATAGAATTTCCTGAGGCCGGACGGCCTGTCGTTAGGGGCGACAAAACAACTCACAGCCAGGTAGGGTATTTGCCCGACTGGATGGCTACCACCCCTGGTTTAGAGTACGCCGCTATAACAACCTTGAGTGGTGTTCCGGCATTAGCGACCACATTCCAGTCTCCCTTAAGAGAGCAGCAGTGCATTTATAGCATCTTTGTTGTTGCAAATGAAATGTCCCAAGGCGATGGTAACTGTTTTCCATTCATAAAAAAAAACACATTCATAATACATAATTAGGCTATTAATATTTACTCTTATAATATTAAATAGAACAAAGAATCAAACAGATCATTTAACCGGTTTAACCGACGCAAATACCTCATCTAAGAGTGACCCTTTAATCCATCTGCAGGGTCCCGTATAAATTTTCCATTGAGACCCTCGGAATCAAAACCCCAGTACCTACTAGATTTACTTAATGCCCCTTCAGAACCCATTAAGCCCCGGACACGGTAACCCGGTGAAAGCGATTTAGATATCTATCGCTTGATTAGTATTTCAAAGACCCGTTGAAAAAATCCAGCTCGTAAATTGGTTTAATTACTTTCAAATATTTAAACCTTCATGTCTTGATTAAAAATGTTTTTGAGTATTGTTACATACCGACAAAGGCAAACGCACACCTGCCTGTCGTAAAGCGCAGTTTATAACTTCCCCGCATTTAGGTATTCTTTTGTTAACTTTGTGTTTAGGATTTGTAATTACGAAAAACATACTATTGTTATTGTACTTGTTTTATTGCCGTCATTAGTGTCGAACTAATCCTTGTTGTTATATTGTATTGCGTCGAAGCTTGCCCGGTATGGATCGGTGCATTATAAAGCAATAGCCCAAGGCGGAGAGGGATTACGATACGAGTAAGACGTACACTCGATGAGCGATATAGTGACCTACTTTGCGCGTGTTATTGAATCGTTCAGTGTGTACTGGTTGTATCCAGTTATATTTGTACCTGTTTTATACGTGTTTGTACAGTTCTAATAAACTCAATAGTAGTTCCAACGGCATTTTAATTCGAGTCCTATGTAGCTCGTAGTCATTTTTTTCTGACTAACTGTCCATATGTATATTGAGTAGGGGTAGTTTGTATGTGGTGCTTGTTGGATGGATGGCCGTTGATGAATGTTGGTGACACACCACTGGTGAGAGTGCATGGCTCCATCGCCGCGGGAGCTAGGCTCGACCATATATGAGACGAGTACAAAATAATATGACAAGTGTTGTACTCTAGATGTAATTTTTGCTTAATTAATTTAACATTAAACTAAACACTATATATATGTCGGATTCACTCTCACCGGGAGCGAATGACACTCTGAGTATAATGCAATAATAATCTGAAATGTTATAATCAAAATTTATTACATTATAATTATTACAATTACAATATTAAATACAGCACAATAATACACAGTACTCGATAGTACTGTGTATTATTGTGCTGTATTTAATTGTGGTCGATACCACAATACACTATGGGCCTGTTGCCCAACAGAGCCTCCGCTTTGTTAAACCGATGAACGTAGAATGACGGCTGTAGACCGTCGGTTGTAGACTCGTAGACTGTCCGTTTTAGACTGCCGCTGCTCTGCCCGAACACCGCGTATTTAAGCGGTCCTCGTAGCGCGCCTGCACTGACACCATCCGGTAATGTTTTGGCGCCACTTCAGTTTCACTTCCTCTATAACACTAACTTCCGCCATCCGTATAAATTCCAACTTCCGGTTACTTCATTTCTGATATCCGTTAGCTTGATAATAAATGCGTCGGAAGTCGTATAAACGTTGACATCCGGTTATACGACTTCCGATTACTACATTTGATTACTACCGTCACATGGTAACTTTATAATAACAAATGCTATTCCGACATATACATGTCGGCGGAAGCTATGAGTCGGGTTGATTGTTGTTTGCATGTTTAACGCACAATATGATTTGTTTACATTTTAATTAATTTTAAAATTCTTAATTTAAATTCATTTGATTTAAAATCTTTCTATAACTTAAAAATCTTCCTAACCTAATAAATGTTATGAACATTGTAATTTAACAAGCGACCAATTAGAGCAGAGCACGTGCCTCGAGTGGGGTCGAGGCGCCATCTGTACTTAACGGATGCGGACAAGTTTTTGCGACACTTTTGAGCGATAGTAACGGATCGACTTGGGTCGTTGAGAGTTTAAAAGGAAAGGTTAAAGTAAAATCAAACTAAATGACAAAATATTGTTAAAATCTAAATTAAGTGTATAAACCGTGACCATTGTGTTTTGTGCTCGCATTTTACCCTGATAATGCGCACTAAACCCGCAACCACTAACGACGATGTCAACAAGAACAATGCTTCTCCAGCATACAGAAATTTTAACTGCTACGTAAAACTATATAAAATCTAAACATATTCATAGATGCATCTTCGAAGGTTTGGTCTGTTTTCTGTATTAACAGATTTTGGCACGTACGTGCACTACTCAGTTTTAACCTTGCTATTATGTATGGATTTGTGAACACCCGCTCGCTTATACAACGTATCCGCATATAGTAAGTATTCAGCGGGGATCAGTCAGGGCGGTGGCCGAGGGTTGAGTGAAATATGGCTTCGGCTGGAGCAGTTCCACTTAAGGACCACCGAACGCCGTCGAACAATGCTCACAGATTAACTTGTTGAAAGGATAACTGTTCGAGTATGGATGATAGGTTTAAGTGATTTGCATAATAGCTTTGAGGACTATCGTAACACTTTCAGTTTGTAAGACTACCCTCATGTATCTAACGTTAATACCGTTTGTTACTAGTCGCGCCACCTACTCAGTTTGGTATTAGTGGCTCCATCTATGATTAAATATTTAGATTAGAATTTACTTTATGAAAATTATTGATAAAATTTTGATTTGTAATAAATATAGTATTGTAATGGCCAGCGGTTTTGTATGGCAGTGAAGCGTGGCCTTTATTTGAGCGACACAAGCAACAACTGCGTGTCACGGAGAATATGCTGCGATGGACGTGTGGAGTGATGCGGAAAGACCGGGTCAGGAACTCCCGCTTCTGCGGCAGTTTTCATGTCCGTGATATAGCAGACAAACTACAAGAGTGTCGCTTACGCTCACGGTCTACGGTCACGTTTTACGGAGATCGGCTAATTATGTGGAGAACAAATGTCTAGAGGCGGCAGGTCCCTGTCGAAGGGGAGGGCCCAAGAAATGTTGGCTTGAAATTGTGCAGCATGATATGCGTACTAATGGTCTCAAAACGGGGAATGCTGAAGACCGCGCGAAGTGGAGTTGAAAAAGTAGGAAAGCGGACCCTGGGCGTCGGAGTGAACGCTTCGAACTCAACTAGGATTTAGCGCTCGAATGATGATGATTATATAACGGACAGCGATTTCTGAGCTGAGCGGGATCTTCATTCAATAAGAGACTGGTTCAGGTTATATCCTGAATTCATTTAGCAACGAAGAGACACTTCTACATAGATGTGTTCTGCTCGCGGACCGATATAATTCTGTCTTCACTTGTTTTGGGAGACATTCAACGATTGTAATTTAAAAACAATAATACTTTAGATGGTAGAGTAGTATTTACTATTGAGTGCTGATGTGAACTCAATTTATCATTTATATTTTATATAGACTTGACTTTATGCAGTTTTACCGAGGGCTTTGGGACGAGCACCCGGGAACAACCTGCTCGAGGGCTTTACCTCAACTTGAGTGTTCCCATGAGAGGGGTTGAATCCAATGATGCCAGCTAAAGGGCGACAAAAATGAACTAGTTGATAACGGGTGACGAGTAATCTGAAGCCCGAGGGGAAGGATCCCGATGACATGAACATTTATAGTGTAACAGAGGACGTGTGCCAAAATAGAAGAATATGGAGAAAAAGAAAAAAAAATATTTAGGGCAAATTATATTAATGCAGTATAATTGCTAACAAATTTAAAAACTAGAGTAATATAATTTTGTCCCAAAAGGTGCAACAGTCTCAGCATAATGCCGGTCGGTTAAAATCAGCGCTGATCTTCCGCTGTGACCTTAAGGAATCGTCATGTTACACATTACATCATTGTAAAGCATTAAACTAGAATCTCAAACTATATATATATATATATATATATATATATATATATATATATATATGTATGTACACACACACACACATATATACATACATACATAGTACATGCACAATAGATAGAAAAAGGGAAACTAATGATCGGTAATCAAATAAATAAACCGAAACTATATTACAATTAAATTAAATACCACTTGTATCATGTATAGGTCGCGTTGTGAACGTTGGTGATCTTTTAAAAATATCTTTAATTTAATTCTGAACCCATTAAGATATTACAAATTTCGAATAGGTGCTGGAATATTTTTTTTTTTGATGCTGCTTAACGAAAACTCCCGCGGAAGCCGGCTGTATAATGGCGCTCAGAAGTAAGTTGTATCGCACACGCCCTAGAATTGAGCATTCTACGGCTTGATACCCAAGAGAGCTTCTCATATAAGTAAATACGGACATACAGTGCCGTCCTAAAGTCATTAGAAACAAGGTAATATAGAAATTCATTACGTAAATGACGCGTGGTTTTATCCATCGTTCAAAGACCATTTAGTCATAAATAAGTCAGGAAACATGTTAATTTAGCTCCCCTCAAAATATAACCTGCTGTTATCCAAAATCAGATAATTACTCTAGCTTCAAAACTACAAATTACACCATTAGACTTTTTTATATTTATAACGTAGAAATGAATACTGAGTTACGTAAATATAAATGGTTCTAAAACTACAATTATATCGACGTACACTGCGCGCGATGGATATTGACCCTTTAAAAATAATTCAGTCTGAAGTGGCAGACATACAAAAATACATTGTAATGTCATCCGGTAGAGTCATTTAAGTGCTTTATGAAGTATGGATATTTGAGTATTTATTTATGAAGCATATAACGTTGGTTTTATATTTATTTATAACCTTTGATAATGACTGCTGACAGCGGGATTCACTACAAACCCTCGGCAGAAAAAACATTTCCATAAATATGTTTTGATTGTGGAAGTATTTTTTATTTATTGCAGGAGTTCAGCAGACAGGCAGACGGCCCACTTGATAAAAAGCGGTTACCATCGCCTATGGACATTTGCAACACCAAGGTTGCTACAAATGCGCTGCTGCTCTCTTTAGAGAGACTGGAACCTGGTCACTAATGCCGGAATACAACTCAAGGTTGTTATGGTGACATACTTTAGACCAGGGGTGGTAGCCATCCAGTCGGGCAAATACCACCTGGCTGTGGGTTGTTTTGTCATCTCTTACGACAGGCCGCCCGGCCGCAGGAAATTGTATTCTTTCTCCGTTCCTGCACGGATAAAAGTACAGCTATGTGTCAAATATAAAACACAATTCTATAGCATAGAATTGTAATATTATGTTCCTTAACAGCGTTGCAATTATTTACTTCATGTTTACGTTCATATATGCAAAATATGACGAACATTGAATCATTATGATAATACAGGTACGGAATCTAAGTTAAGAGGAGAAAAATGAGAATATTTTTAAACAAAAAATGATAGAAATTAACACTTAAAAGCTGTCCTGTGACCATAAGTTTTTAAGGGCGCTCATTGTCCTTAGGGATAAATCTCGCTTGCATCCGGACCCTCTACTTCGAACTCCATGAAATCCAGACAAAAAAGCTAGAAAACATTTTTTCTTTTTGTTTACATTCTAATAACATTTCACTTTTTGCGACTTGAAAATCAATGAATCGAAAACGTGACACTAAAAACAGATAAATATATAAAATTAAACCTTATTTAATTCGAAATAAAAAAAAACTCTGTACCCGTTATTATTAATTTTCAATTTCAATAAAACTCGAAAGATTCCAAACAATAGCTCTATTTGTATATTTTAAGGCAGATATTCTTTTATACATAGGTCAAAGGAAATTTTGTTAGTATTAGTGATTTAAAGTATAATTTATATTGATTTTTTCATTATAATATTTTGACGGAAGTAAACTAAAGGAACTATATTTATATTAATATGAGTTGGCGAAGAGTTATCTGTGAGTGTATTCTCTGAAGTTTCACTTCTACTGTGTGTGAACTGCATACACACAAACGCACACACATATACGCACACATAAACAATTTTTACAATTTCGCGTCACATTGTTGCGTCACAGCGTTGACATCTCTTTTCTGAGACCAATTAACACGCATATACGTGTATACTTTAGTCAGTATTACCTGAGTTTAATAAATTTAATGTAAATTAATCAATATCTAATCATGTTATTATATTTTTATAATAAGTTATTATTTATTTTTGTATCTATTACCTCTTTTACCTGCACGAAGTACATCACCAGATTAGCTAAGAAAATACTTTAATTTAATTGCCTGAAAGAGATGACTTTAAGCGATAAGACCGCCTATTGTATTGCCTAGAAAATAATATAAATATCGTTTGTTTTATATTTGCAAATTTTGTTGTTCTTACGATAATTTTGTATCTATCTAGCTAGGTTTATAAACTGGATATGATGGATAGTTTGAAAATTTAAACTGCCAAACCATAAATTCAAATGCAACATTTAATGAATGGAAGATGCGGCGCAACAAACTCCTCAGCAACATTTCTGAACTTTATATTTTGTAATATGTTATGTATGAACAATCGTGACTTTTTCAATACGTAATTTAAACTAGTACAAGGTATATCAAAAGTAATATCTATATATAAAATATTTAAAATCAATCAGTCTTAGCCCAGGGTTATATAAAGCCGTCTGTTGTACGGTTTCCTTCCTTTTGTTTCGAATAAATATTCATGCATCTATCGATAGCGTAGATCAAATTAAATACAGAGCAGTATTTGTCTATTCTGGATCTGTCGTCTTCATAACGAATAAAAGTTACTCCGTTTAGCCTGTCCCAGCTTCGTGTTGCTATTTAGCTCTAACAACTGAGACAACTTTGGAACTTCAAAGCGGTCATTATCTGTTGCAACAACTGTATTGTGGAAAAGTTTGTATGGTTTATTGAACCGTAACTAAAACAATCAATTTGTACAAATAAGAGGTCATATATACCAATATTTGATTACTAAAATTAAATTATTGGAGCACAGTATATATATACCGGCGAGCGTCCAGGTTCGATTTCCATGTCAACATTTACAAATCAACAGTTTGTACCTCTCACACTTTATTAACTTCACAATCACATCTAATTATCTAAAAGTTATTTCTGATTAATTCAGAATATTGTTACAACTTAGAACCCGACAACGATAAATTCCATGTACAGATATGTAAAAGCACATTTTATTACCTGTCGGCATTTGAACTAATTGTAATCCTTTTATGATCGTCTTCTTTTGTTCACTTATTTATTGGTATACGTTTCTAAGTTATTGTGGAGAACAGCCTATTGTTCAATTGTACTCGTTTAGGGCCGCTTGCAGGACGCATTATTAGCCAGGTGTTGTAGATTACAAGAACAAGCAAATTGTGTTGACATTGCCGGGCGGGCACATTTGCATTTGTGAAATATAAAACGACGGCATGATTGAGACTAAGCTCAGTTGAGCTACAACTAAGATACGGGCGTGACGTGTGTACATTCGGGAATCTACTAATGACGGCCTTTGCGCGTTTTCTTCTGCATTACGTTTGGATTTGTTGGTTTGTTTGTATACTTCTAATAAACTATAATAATTCTAACGGCATTTTAATTCGAGTCCTGCTAAAGCGTAACAATATAAACGGTAGTAATTGTTTTGCTCTCGTATTCAGAAGAAAGCGTCCCCCCTTTTTCCCTTCATCCTTCAAAATCAACTGACATTGCGTAAGGCAAGTTAATGACAAAATCAACTGAAGTTTTATATGTCAAGTGAAAAGATATGCGTGACAATTAACAGGTTAGATAAACCCATATCGGATATTACCTTAGGAAATTTTCACAACTATATCTTCAATATTTAACATATACAGCAAATTGCGACATATATACTAGCTGATACCCGCCCGCTTCGAATGCCGTAAAATATAAATTTCGTAAAATCCGTTCTTACCTGATCTCTACTTGGCGAAAAGTCCTTGGGCAAGGTCCATGCCAAATTTCAAGTCTATAGGTATTATAGTTTCTAAGATATCGTGATGAGTCACTATATACGTGGATTTTAATTATATATATTAAGATTAATAACTTTTTTTAATGGTTTTTAAATACATGATACTTTTGAGATCCTGGATATTATTTAGCAGCGGAGTGCTAGCCAAGAGAAGTAAAACGAGCCCAAACACGATGGGTCTATGTTGTTTAGTACAGGAGTTCCTATGGCCACCTTCCAACTCCATCATCAGATCACCTCCATGGTATCATATTATTGCATTGTCACGCGATATACACATGCGTGCAAAATTTCAGCTCAATCAGAAACCGGAAGTTGGTCAAATTTAACTTGCAAGATTCCACCCGAACTTACTACATACATACATAAGTACATCCACTGCAAGTTAAATAAAGCTTGTAAAAAAGACCATGACGAAACGAAATTTAAGAAAAATATATATACCCAGAAAATAGTTTTTATTAAAAACATCAAGCTACCCCGTGTAGGCTATTCAGGAAGTGTTGCAGGTGAATAAATACGCAGTCGCTATTTTACATCTTGGGGGTCAATTTTTAATAGTGTCCCATTCATTGCACTGAAAGAGGGCAATTCGTCAGCCACTCAGACGCCTATTCAAATAGGCTTTTTATGTGTCTGAAAGTGTGCCCGGACGTAATGTCACTCGCTTAAATCTTTTTGGGTCGAAATGATATTCCAAATAAAAAATATTTGTCTTTTACGGAGACCGAGTGAGATGGAATTCTCCCCCGTCTCGAAGGAAGATCTTTCAGCGAGGCTATTGTTGTTCCTTGCAGGCCTAGGCCCATCTATTATTGTTCGAAAGTTGTATATACTTTTTGTACGTTTATTGAATTTTATTTATTGCAGGAGTTCAGCAGACAGGCCGACGGCCTATTTGATGAAAAGCGCTTACCATCGGCTACGGACATTTGCAACACCAAAGTTAATACAAATGCGCTGCTGCTCTCTTAAGGGAGACTGGAATCTGGACACTAATGCCGGAACACAATGCAAGGTTCTTATGGCGGCATACTTTAGACCAGGGGTGGTAGCCATCCATTCGGGGAAATACCCTACCGCCTGACTGTGTGTTTTTTATCTCCTCTTACGACAAGCAAATTGTATTCTTTCTCCGTTCCTGCACAGAGAAAACGGGTTTTTAGATGCGTTTGCGACCTAAATTATTGCACAGCGCCATCTATTGGCTTGTAAGAGTTCCACTACAGTCTTCCGCCGCAGTTTATAGTGATTGTTGTGTATTGTAAGCTCTGATTTAAAATAGAGAAAGTCAAATAAATAGTCACGATACACGTAAGTGTATATACATGTATATACATTTTATATTGTTACATACCGATAAATAACGCACACCTGCATGTCGTAAAACGTTTTTTATTGCCTTCGTGATTTAGGAATTCTTTTGTTTACTTTGTGTTTAGAATCTTAAATCTAGAAAAACATCCTATTGTTATTTAACCTGTTTTGTGGCCGTCGAAGCTTACCAGGTGTGCGGGTTTAACTCGGTGAATGCGATCCTTTGTTATATTATACAGTTTAGTACAGAACAATGCCCGAACGGAGTGGTGGGCGAGTCAAACGACGACTACGATACGAGTAAGACGTGATATAATAAATAAAGATATAGTAACGGACTTTGCGCGTGTTGAATTACATTGAATCGTGCAGTGTGAACTGGTTGCATCCAGTTTTATTTGTACCTGTTTTATACGTGTTTGTATAGTTCTAATATTCTCTATAGTAATTCCAACGGCATTTATTTTAATTCGAGTCCTGTAGCTCGTAACAATACTTTAAATTTTATAATAATCTTTGTCACGCCAAAAGAAAGGCTTTGCTCTGAAAACGCGCGTTGTGTGAGATATAATATATTATTATAATGCCTTCTAAAAATGCACATGAAATGAAAACAATAGAGTGAAGCATTTATGCCGTCTTACCGGGAGGCGTACAAAGGGATTAGCGCGTACAATAGATCACTCAAAATCCAAAAGGGAAATGAAACACCTGCAAATGACCGGTTCGCTACAATAGTTTTTCTTTTTTTCAATAATAATCTACAACAATAATTTAAGAATAAATTCGCTAAATCCGTTAGTTCACGGAATTGGTGGATTAATTTTCCACCAGAATATCGTTTCAAAAACTATTGCTGCGAACCGGTTCTTTGCAAGTGCTTTATTACCCCTTCGAATTTGAGTGATCTATTACTCGCACTAGTCCTTTGGTATGCCTCTCAGTAAGATGTCATAAATCTTTCTTTCCATTGCTTGCATTTCATGCCATTAAGTTTACAAATTAAAAATTCAGAGGGACAGCGGGCATGTTGCTATGTCCAATGTACAAATATATAAGATCAGTTCGTCGGAAATAAGTTAGTTGGGTTTCAACTGCGATCGAAGTATTACCTAGTTTACTTTCGGAGCGAGTATCTTATAACGGCGGACTTTCTACGATTTATGTTATTATTATTTTCTTCTTCACGGTTAGGACTTGTTGTATTCCGTTGTATTTGCAAGAACTATGAATTACGTACGTGTACTTCTAATAAAGTTTTGATAATTCCAACGGGATTTTAAATTTACATCCCACAAATTCGTAACACTGTATAATGCTTTAGGACATTATAGTTTTTGTAACGATATCCCATTGTAATGCTGTTCACGATTCAATCTAGCTATGATCAAATCTCGCTACATCGACACTACTGGTAAGTCAAATATTCCTTCCGGCGAACCAGTAGGGCTTGATATCGGATCGGAATTAAAGCGATATGGTAGTAAGAATTCTTTGATTCTTTCTTCTTTAGGAATATTTAACTAGGAACAGAGCGAGACCGAAGTGAGATAGAACCGTGAACGGCATCACAGTGTGAATTGTTATCACTCCACCCCTCGTGTAGAGTATGCCGCCATAACAACCTTGAGTTGCGATCCAGCATTAGTGGCAAGGTTCCAATCTCCCTTTAGAGAGCAGCACTATATTTGTAGAACATTTTAATGTTGCAAACGTCCAAAGGCAATGGTAACCGCTTTCCATCAGATGGGCCGTCTGCCTGTCTTCTGAACTCAAGTTATAAAAAAAGTCAAGCCTTAAAGTTATGTATTTAACATTTGGTGGTTACATATAACTTAACATAGCAAACAATGTGTAATTATAATTACATAACAATTATAATGTATGTCCTTGAAGACCATGGGCGGTAAAAAAAGCCCGAACTTTAAGAAGGCTTGCGTGGTGCCATGAGAAGGCCAACACGTAAAAGACCCTTCGACAAATTTAATGTAAATGAGGCATAACACTGACCGGCAATTATCCCTGTCTCCACGATATATTAATTTTTTTTATTGCAGGAGTTCAGCAGACAGGCAGACGGCCCACTTAATGGGAAGCGGTTACCATCGCCTATGGACATTTGCAACACCAAAGGTGCTACAAATGCTTTGCTACACTCTTAAGGGAGACTGGAACCTGGTCACTAATGTCGGAATGCAACTCAAGGTTGTTGTGGCGACATACTTTAGACCAGGGGTGGTAGCCATCCATTCGGGGAAATACCCTACCACCTGGCGAATACGATATAGTAATGCACCCAAGGACAATCCCCGGTCAGTGTAGGATTATTGTAGGAAATGAGAATAAAAGGAAGGAAGAAGGAATTTATGAATTATCATTGACAGAGAACTGTCTTGGCGGCTTCACCTGACTGAAATCAGTGGGAAACTTTTTACGTCATTTTCTTCACTAAGAAGACTGAACAATTTCCTACCTACTGCTACTAAGATTATGCTTACTCAATCCTTGCTTCTCGCTTTCTTTAATTACGATTGAATTAGTTTTAATTTAGTTAAACGACCACATACTATTTAATTTTTCTTGTAATGCCTCCTTGGACACCAGGTTGTCTGGAAGAGATCGCTATAAGCGATAAGGCCGCCCATTGTTCTAATGGAAATGTATTTATATTAAATGTCTAGGTTTGTTACGGTGAACAATACCAACCATACATTTAGGGTATAAGAAAATTTGTATGCCAGTAAATGGCAAAACATGTTCTCACTATCATAAGACCTTGATTTTCATGTTTCATACAAATAAAGATTTCATTAATTCATTCATTCAATAAAGAGTTTCCATTCATTCATTCATTCAATTAAATGTACCGAGATATTGGTATGGACTGCTAGTGGATTAGGGATCTGGGTCTATGGGGACTGGCGTCTGCTCGGCGCAATGTTCGAAGAACATGGATAAAATGGGCAGACGGGGACTCGCTACTCCCAGCATGGGCTTTAAAAAAACGCCGTACAAGATAAGCAAGGGGCAACATGGGTGCGAGTGGTTACGGGATGTGGAGAGGTGTGCTGCAGGTTCACCAAAGCTACTTCCGACGTACACTAATAACAATTACTATTGTAATTTGAACATGTATGGAAGGTTAACTAAAATATTTACATTTACCCAACCAACTGAACCTAGAATTTGCTTTTAATTATCTAAATACATAAACGTAGCTCTTAGACCTTTGTATAACATACATCAGAATATAATTTCATATTAAACTCTCACGAGATCTTTGCGTATGATGTTAAGACGAGTACCCACTTAAACATCCTTAAGACTTGGCACGCACTGCGACTAAACGCGGGCGGTTTTAAAACCGCAGAAAATGTAATATATACTTATCAATACAAGCGCACGCGTTAGAGCTTTTTCAGTGGCTGACCTTAAAAACGTAATTTGTTACATTTGGAGGGTGGTTTGAAAACGCAAGAATTTTTTTGTAACTCTTATAAATATTATAGTCGGCGCATTATGAACTGAGACTTCGGGTGATAAATCATATTTATCTGTCTGTCTCGCTCGCACTTACAGGTCTTATGGAGAGGTGTAGTGATATGCGTTAGAAAATGTAGAGGTGCATATCGATAACGGGATAGGTACGATCGATATGCTGAATTATGTTAAGTATTAATAGGAATAATTTTTCGTGAAAATTAAAGTTATTAATTTGTGAAATAAAATGTTGTTTCAACGTAATCATAGAGAAACTGTATAGATCGTAATGTGGCCCTGAAAAGGGCTGTTTTTATCTTTTCTAGGGATATATCTTAGTGTCATAAGAAAAAATATTATATTTATAGAAAAACAACAACCCTTACTCGTAACGATTAATCAGGAGTCAGAGTGCTAATGAAGGTCACGATGACGTATCGGACCCGCGTGCGCAGGTAGCTAAGTATCGATAACGGGTTGCATTGCGTACACATTCCTACTGTCAGTGACATTTATTGCCCGACAACTCAGTTTAAAATGCGTCGACTATAGTATGGTAGCGCACGCACGGTGATTCAGTTTTTATATTTATTATCGACCGGGCAAGCTCAGAGGGCAGCCACAACACATGCTGCTCGTCAGAAATCCATTGCGGTAACGAAATAAAAATAAACAAAAACGCCAACCACAATGCCTTGTCAAACAGTTTTTTCTAAGCGTTTAAGCGCAGTGCGTTCTGAGTCTAAGGGCTTATATAGACGGTACGGCTACCGCGTCACCACATTACCGCCGTCCTATTATTGCTAGTTATTACTGTTACATTGATGGCCGCAAAAACCAGACGTATCTTACGTCGATATGTCTAATAACTTTTTTAACACACTTGCATTAGCTTCACCTGTGTGTTTGTATGTAACGGAATCGTTCAACTTTATTTTCATCACTTCCAGAATTTTGAATAAGGCTGCCTTCAGGCGACACGTGCCCGCTACACGCATGCTACGGCAGGCAACATCTGCGTTTTAACTTAAATTTGTTGTATATAGTTTGAGCCTTATTATGACACATCCATAAATCTTAAATTGCATTTATCGAAGTTTAACCGCACACGCCTTGCACACGCTACGTGCCCGCTACGTGTCGACTACGCGCCAACAATGCGCTCACTCCGCACAAGCACTGTACTCACCTCACTACGCTTTGCGCCTACGCTTCGGCTAGTGTCACACTACTTTTATAAGCGAGCACGATGCGTGTGTTGACTTTACACGTGGCGAGCGCGTGTGCAAGGCGGGGCACAAGGCGTGTGCAGGTTTGTGCGTGGTCGGCGCGAATCTTCTAAACATGATATGAAATTTTGCACACATAATAAAGACTGATCACAATACAGTTATACAATTATGTCCAGATATCTTGAAAATATCATTAGGATGTCACTGGGGTTTGATACACTCCTCCGATCTTCGCGAGGAAAAAGTAAAGAAATTATCTGTCAAATATTAAAATCCAAACCCAGCAAAAACCAACTCAAGACACTGTGAGCCCTTTCTGAGTGCACCGGAAAACACAAACCAACTTGACTAATAATTTCTTTCATTATTTCGACTTTTACTTCTTTTATTTTAATATTATATAAAATTATTAGAACTAGGCATGGCTCTTCAAGTCATAACATGTTACGAAGCGGCGGTAAATTAGATTAGGCTCCCATAGTGTAAATAATAAACATAAACAAAATAAAAACTAAATAATTAAAATGAACAAGTTGGCGGTAGGCTAAATAATACCGGGTTTTACATCGTTAGAACGTAGTTTTATTATTAATAATAGTCTCGAAAACTTAAGAAAATATTATAAAGAAGTCTAATGTATGTAATCGTATAATAATTATGTATACCATCATCGCCACTCCCAATCAAAATATTCTTGCCACGGGTTGTCTGGAAGAGATCGCTTTTTAGCGATAAGACCGCCCTTTGTACCCTACTATAATAATACTAGTTCGTAAGTTTTCTGTAATGGTGTACAATAAAGTGTTATCTATCTATCTATCTATCTAAATATTAAAGAAGAGTAAATTTGGGGAATAGTGTGAATGGAGCGTTAGGTAAACTTATAGGCGCTAAGAACCTCAGCCACAAGGCCCAGCTTGCCATACACAACGCGGTGCTGATACCTACGCTCACGTATGGAAGCGAGAGTTGGGTATGGAAGAGAGAGCATGAAAGTAGAGTAAACGCGGTCGAGATGCGAGCACTGCGCAAAATATGCGGAGTGACGCTCGCGGACCGCGTTCGTAATACCGAAGTAAGAAAGAGAGTTGGTCTGAGAGAGAGTGTCGGGGTGAAGGTAAGGAAAGGAATGCTCCGGTGGTTCGGGCATGTGGAAAGAATGAATGATGAAAGAATGACTAAACAGATATACAATGCAAAAGTGGATGGATGCAGAAGTCGCGGAAGGCCACGACACAACTTCCATGATCAAATTATTCGTGTATTAGCAGAAGTTGATGTCAGGAGCCTTAAGAACAGACGAGCGTGCATGACAAGAGCTATGAATATCAAAGAAGCAAGTAAAGTGTGTAAGAATATTGCATGTATGTGTGTATGTTAATGTGCGCATATTTATTTTATTTTGGTGATAATATTAATACGCTAATAGACGATGCACAAAGGGATCTTAACTTACTTAATGACTGGTTTCAGTATAACTGTTAACGATAAATACAGCAAAAACAAACTATATGATTTTTACGGCAAAAAATAAACACCTTAATAACTATATTCCTTTAACTATAAATAACCAAACTATTAATAAAGTAGACAATGAAAAATATTTAGGCCTTATTTTAGACACTAATTTAACATGGAAAATACATATAGATAAAATAAAAAATAAATTGAGATCTCTAACAGGTAGACTAAAAATTTTTGCAAGATGTGTGCCGCGTCAAGTACGTTATACAATTTACAACAGTCTGGTTAAGCCGCATATTGATTACCTGATAGAAATTTGGGGCTCATCAGCTAAAACAAACCTTCAACGATTACAAGTAACACAAAATAAACTAATAAAAGGCATTATTTAATTTTGACTTTCTAACACCTACACATCAAATTTACAAAAACACCAAAATAATGAACATTAAACAACAGTATACTCTTAACATATGTACATTAATTTATAAAATCTTAAACAAAAAAGTGCATTCCGACATAAAATTTATCAAAAGGCACGAAATACAAAAAATTCTTCTAAGAAATAAAGATAATTTAGTTCTCCCGACTCCCCGAACGAATTACGGTAAAAGCAGTATATTATTTGAAGGAGCCCAAACATATAATCAACTTCCAAAAACCATAAAAGAAGCAAAATCTATAAACGTGTTTAAAAAATGCCAAAAAAATCACGTGTTACAAAATATTTAAATTAGCAAAATTAATATACAAACTTGTCGCAATACTAAATATATATAAATACAATAACTGCAAATATTATTATATAAATCACTACTCATATAAAAATAAATACATTATAAAAATTAAATAAATTACACAATGACACTTCCACGGAATCTTTATCCTTGTTGCTTTTGGTTCGAAGGAACTTGTAACTTGCATGTACAAAAAATAAATCAAAACTACCTGCAATTTTAGTATTTGTGCTTTCTATCTCGTTACAAATTACAACTTATTTTTAACAACTTATATTGTAAATGTTCTCATAGTTTAAGTGAATTGTAAAATTCTTTTATGAGAAATAAAGTTCTTTAACCCGAAGAATAAGCCTGTATGGCGCTCTGTTGTTCGTGCCTACCCCGCAAGGGACCTGGCGTGAAGTTATGTATGTATGTAAATATTAACGTCAATTGGTAAACTGAGATATGACATTACCTTTTTTAATTATATGGTGCAGACTTACATTAGGTCACCTGTCTGGAGGTCATTCATACTTCAAAAGCGCTAAAGAGTGTCAAGCGTATTAAAATTTGTGCTAAGCTTAGCTGTGATAAATATATCGACACTGCATTCGTGCCTATTCTATATTAAGAATTGTGTAGGTATAGGACAAAATGCTAACAAATGAAATTTTTTAAAATAACTTCTATTATTACTTACATCGTTGAAAAATATTATAATAAATCAAAAAAAATTAGATCATAAATTAAAATGTTTTTATTGAAACTAAGTGTCACTGGTGAACAATAGAATAAAATAGAATATACCCTATTATATATAAATTAAGATACAATTCAAGAAGTTTAAGTACAGAAGACAATAGGCGGTCTTATCACTAAAAGCAATTTCTTCCAGACAACCTTAGGATGGATAAGAGACAAATTTTGTGACATATGGGTTTTGGAATGTAACTATAATAGAAAAGTATATATATGAAATTTGAATTTGATTAACAATATTTCAGTCATACACACTGTTCATGCAACATTGTATTCAGTATGGGTAGTATCGATGCAACGAAGCGGCCCTTACGTCGCCACCCAGTCTTACGCGGCATTGCATAACGACGTGTGCCTGTTTCAGAGGCGGTAATAATTTTGGCGGCAATCGACGTTGATAATAAAGACATTTGATAAACGTGATGTTATCCTATATGAAGTGCTTCAAACCGACCGGCAAAGGACTCTCGGAACCTCAGCATTGGTGAGTCGTTCTACCTTCGTTCTGTTATATAGATTGCAAAGGACACAAAAAACAGCGACAAGCAAGGAGTCTATCTACGAGTATATAAAACTACAGTCCACTACTACATAAGTATAGACATAAGGCCCACACTGCACATGCACTTCCTCACAACACCAGCATGTAACAGATACACTCTACATTAGTATAAGTTTAGTATTAAAATTAGCATAAATTAATACAATAAATTATTCGTAATTATTATCTAGAAATTAAGTTGTAAAAAGGGGTACGGAACTCGAGGCCGTGGAGTTGTTAAAAAAGAAGAAAATAAAAAGCTACAGTCCACTAGGCTAGCCCGAATGAATGAATGAATGAATGAATCTTTATTTGTTGAAATACAGGTAATAGTACAAAAGATGGTTTACATATCGAGTTGGTCTCACTGTATTTGACCGAAATATGGTCATACAAATATTTGGTACTTACATGTCAATTTAAAAAAAAAAACTATAATAATTCTAAATTTATAAACGTAGTTTGATTAACAATATATTAAATACAGAGATTAAAGAATGTCAAAAAAATAAAAAAAGAATCAGATGTCAAAGCTAAAAATATAAATTAAATATATTATTTACCTAATAAAATCCCTAATGTCATAAAAACACTTTTCTATCAGCCATGAATGTAATTTTAGTTTAAATTTTCTTTTTGGCAATTCTCTTATTGATGTGGGTATTGAATTAAAGACTTTTATGATCATCACTTGGCAGTTTTTTTGTCTTAACGTGGTGTTGCAGTTTGGTGATACTAATCTAGTGGGATCTCTAAATTTTACTCTAGAATTAACACAATCAGAATATTTATCAAACATTAACGGATTGTCTTTTACAAAACTTCCTATTCCTTTCGAAACATAAATACAAGCTAAAACTTAGTCGACTTCCTATTCTGTGTGAGTATTCCGCTTCGCAACGTGTTACCGCTGGTTTTATGCCTGAGAATTAATATAAAATGTATTTATTATACAAACACGTATAACACAGCGACGGGTGCAAAGTAAAAAGAGATATCTGCAAAATAGCTACTTTACAGGAGAGCGAAAAGATGATTGTATTAACTTCGTTGTATTTGAAAGAACATACGTAGCTGGCTTTTTTTATGTATGAAAATTTATTGAAATAATGTGATATATGCAAAACAAATAATGTCATATTGTAAAGAATTGTTTTATTAAAACGATTGTACAATAAACTAAAAATCATCATTTTGTAGATAACTTTATTTACTTTGCACCCGTCGACAGGTACAAATATAACTGAACACAATCAGTTCAAACGTAATGCCCGATTTAATAACACGCGCAAAGTCCGTCTCTATATAGGTTATCGAATGTACACAAGTGTCGCCTTGGTCGTGGTTCTCGCTAGACTGACGATCTCTCCATTAGGCCATTGCTTTTCAATGCACCGATGCAATATGTCTACCTGGTATGCGTCGACGCAATTTCCCAGAAAACTTAATCCGCACACCTGTGTAATTATGCCTGCGAACGGCCATAAACGAGTACAATACACAATAGTCTGTTAAAATTACAAATTTTAAACACAAAGTAAACAAAAGGAGATAGTCATAAAACAGTTTCAATGTTGTTAGCTCAAACGCCGCAGCAGGTAATAAATGTGTTTTGTTTTTTTTTTATTGCAGAAGTTTAGCAGACAGGCAGACGGCCCACCTGATGGAAGGCGGTTACCATCGCCTATGGACACTTGCAACACCAAAGGTGCTACAAATGCGCTGCTGCTCTCTTAAGGGAGACTGGAATCTGATCACTAATGCCGGAACACAACACAAGGTTGTTATGGCGGCATAATTTAGACCAGGGGTGGTAGCCATCCAGTCGGGCAAATGCCCTCCCACCTGGCTGTGGGTTGTTTTGTCGCCTCTTACGACAGGCCGCCCGGTCGCAGGAAATTGTATTCTTTCTCCGTTCCTGCACGGATGAATTTGTCTACAGGTATGCAGGTGGCCCAACTTGTAACAATGTATTTAAACACACGCTATTTTTATGGATTGTTTTAAATTTTTTATTAAGCGTGTTAAATACCTAATTCACTTAACTGAGTGGTATATTAGAAGATTACTGCAGCACAATGATTCTATCGAACCATTATTTTCTTATTATCTTTCTCATTTATCGCCATTTCCCCACAATAATATATGCAATGAATTCCAATGTACCTTCAACGCAAACGCGTGTAAGCCACATGTACAAATAGTAAAAAAAACTTATGTTTTATGGCGTGACGTTTATGGAGCTGGAAAAGGGTATAAATCTTTTGTATTACGACAACTTTTGCGTGCCGACTTGACACTGCATTTTTCTTTATTTATTACTACCAACAGTTTTATGGCGTCCCTGCGGTCGGTATTTGACCTTACAGCACAGAAGTTTTCAAGAGGTCATGTGTCCAATTGCATCTAGTCTAAGGTCATTAAAGTCCACCCAACTTCGTTTTAAAACTTTGAACAATTTAAAATAATTTTCTTTTTTTAAATTGTATGTATAACAAACGAGTTGTCTGGAAGTGGGCGCTAACAACCTCAACACAGTATTATACTACAGCAGTTGTTTGCGACACCAAATTGTTTCTGTACACTATGCTAATGGTTTCGAATAAATTATTTTCTCCTTCTGCGTGCAAGGTGGATGAGGGTTTACTCCATCCAACCCTGCTCCTCCAGGAATCCCACCAGTTACTTGACGTTGTTGAAGCCTTCTCGGAGGCTACAAGATCCATATACTTCGTTCGTATTGAGCTACCTCTCCGCATTCAAGCAGGATATGGGCGGCTGATGCTTCTGTCTCCAGGTATGCTCCGCACAGGGGGCTGTCGGTGACAGACGCTAAAGATCGGCCTTCATCCATCTGATAACCAATATATATATATATATATATATATATATATATATATATATATATATATATATATATATCGTCGTCGTCAGCCATTTACAGTCCACTGCTGGACGTAGGCCTCCCCAAGACGGCGCCACTCATATCTGTCCGCTGCCTTTCTCATCCAGCGCCTACCGGCGACCTTGCGTAGGTCTTCGGTCCATCGGGCTGGAGGGCGTCCGACACTACGTTTACCGAGACGCGGTCTCCACTCCAGGACTCGTCTGCTCCAACGGCCATCGGTCCTGCGACAGACGTGACCGGCCCACTGCCACTTCAACGTGCTAATTTTGCGAGCTATGTCTGTTACTTTGGTTCTCTTACGGATATCCTCATTTCTAATTTTATCCATAAGAGAAACTCAATCAAATCCATAGCCCGTTGAGTGACTTGGAACTTGTGGACCAATCTTGCCGTCAGTGTCCACGTCTCGGCCCCGTAGGTCAGGACGGGGAGGACGCACTGCTCGAAGACTTTTGTCTTCAAGCATTGCGGTATGGTCGACAAGAATACTTGACGAAGCTTACCGAATGCCGCCCAGCCCAACTGAATCCTACTACTGGCTTCCCCCTCCAAGTTGTGCCTGCCTACCTGTATTTTCTGTCCTAGGTAGACATATTCCTGCACAAATTCCAGAGGGACGCCATCGACATTTACCGGTCTCGGCATGATGTGTTCATTGAACATGACTTTCGTCTTGTCCAAATTCATACCGAGACCGACCCGTCGGGAAGATTCATTTAAGCTGCCCAGCATTTCGGCAAGTTCCTCCAAAGTCTCTGCAAAGACAACGATATCGTCGGCGAATAGGAGGTGAGAGATGCGCTCGCCGTTGATGTTAATGCCCCGTCCAGCTCAGTCCAGAGTTTTGAAGACATTCACCATCGCGTTGGTGAACAGTTTCGGGGAAATCACATCCCCCTGTCTCACCCCGCGACGTAGGGGTATAGGCTTCGCCCTCCGGTCCTGGATCTGGACGGTCATCGTTGCGGCGTCATACAGACATCTCAGCACCTCAATGTATCGCCAATCAATACGGCATCTTTGCAAAGACTCCAGAGCAGCCCAAGTTTCGATGGAGTCGAAGGCTTTCTCGTAGTCCACAAATGCCATACACAGCGGCTGATTATACTCTTCGGTCTTTTGTATAATCTGCCGAACAGTATGGATGTGGTCTACGGTGCGGTAGCCTTTTCGAAACCCAGCCTGCTCCGGTGGTTGGAACTCGTCAAGTCTTCTGGCGAGACGCTTCGTGACGACCCTCGAAAACAACTTATAGACGTGGCTCAAGAGTGAGATTGGCCTATAGTTTTTCAAGAGAGTGTTATCACCCTTCTTGAAAGATAAGACCACCACACTCTTGCTCCACGCCTTTGGCACTGTGCCCTGGTGGATAACGGAATTGAAGAGCTCAGCCAAGGGCTTGAGGATTGGCATTCCTCCTGCCTTAAGGATATATATATATATATATATATATATATTTGGAATATAGTAAAAACCACAATTCCCTTAGAAACTATCCCTACCTGTCCAACATTTGATGTGATCGTCCCGTCGTTTAGAAATCAATTAAATTTAAAAGTCGTTCCGAAATGAAATTAAATTTAAAAGCGAAATTTGTTTTAAATTTTTGAAGTGATAACTTCTTATGGGAGGGTAAAATGCTTCGTTACGTACCGCGTTGCGGCGCCAGTCTGTCTGGCTTTCCTTTCTCTCACCTTAGATTACTTTAAGTTATCACTTCTCTCAGACGTCCTGAGCGTTCACCGTCTTTTTTTGGTTTTGAATGTCAAACTTTTGAGGTTCGTCCCGTCGGCGTCGTTCAGGAACCAACGTTTTTTACTTATTAATTCTGAGGCGGTACGAAGTTTGCCGGGTCAGCTAGTTATATTATATTGATTTGTTAACACGCCTATGATTGTTTGCCAATCGAAAAGTGTTCATGGCTATTTTGGAAGTCTTCATCAACGGTTTTTTGCAGGCGGTATACGGTTATTTTTGTAATTAAATTATCTTTCTTATGGTACTAATTTTTATTGGTTAACAGAACGATGTACATAGTTACCTACATTGACTTACCTGTTCAAACTTGCTTGCCAAGTAGCCATAATAATTATTATAATAGCCCATAAATGTCCAATCGCTGGGCTTAAGTCACTTATTTACAAGGGAACAGTATATCCGTCCTATCGAAGACAGATTGGCGTGTTTCATACATCGGTCATCTCGATGCGGTATTTACATAACAACCGATTCCAAATCGCATCCTTGTAATAGCCATCAAGCGATCACAACAACACAGAAAAATAATGGAAAAAAACACCTAAAACTAATATATGACACTTGCGTGCCTTGGAATTTTAACCCTAGGTCGTTGACTTGCTGGTCTTGAATACAAAATAGCATGTCTGTAACTGGATTATAAGTAAAACCCAGATACTTCGGTAATAAACAACTCTTTTTCAAAGTTCGACAATAAAAAGATAATTTTTGTGTCAGGCAATACGGCGCTCATAATCTAAAAAAATATGAAATTCTAAACATGCTATTTCTTTACATTGAAGCTATTTAATTTAAAAAAAAACAACTGGGTTACACTTTACAAATGATGAAGAATACTGATGCATTTTTTTTATTTCAGGGTCAGCACGAGGACATAAAGTTCAACCGTCTGTATATTAATTTGATGCGCTCGACTATTTCAAGGTAATGTTTTTTTGTATTGTTGCGCGCGAGCGGGGGTACGCACTTGTCGCTTCGCCGTCTTGAACTCAACTCAACTCTAAACCTGCCCGGTAAGCGCGCCTTACGCTGTCTTTATCCCGGAAGAATTTTCTAGAACCCATAATTTCGTTATTCTTTTATTTACTATCTGTCCCTTTCTAAACATCTATCTATCTCCGTCTGTTCCTTCCCGAACCTTCTATTCGGGAACTTTCGTTTATCATCCTATCCCTTTCTAACATCTATCCATCCTCTTTCTTTTCCTTCCCGAACTCTCTATTCTAGAACATTCGTTCATCGTCTATCCCTTTCTGAAATATGTCCGTCCTTGTCTTTTCCTTCCAGAATCTTCTACCTTTTCCCAAAAGCCTTGGTACTGGTGTACGCTGCCGGAAAGTTCTACCCTCGGTCGCCACAGTATTTTCAAAAATCGGCCATGACTTTTAGCCGCATCCAATCGTCAGTCTTTTGAATAGGACTTCTTTCAGGGGTTACTTAACATCTCTTTTGAATATCTGACGCACTTGAGTAATTCTGTGCGACTCTTTTTTTTAAAGCCCGTACACGCTCCCCCGACCAGTGAAAGGGAAATGATATATATCATTTATGTATTTATTATTAAAATTTAAGTAGTTCGTATTATATGTTACGTATACCACAATCGCCATTATATGGTTTCTCTGGAAGTCGATCGAGAAGATCGCTTTTTAGCGATAAGACTGCCCTTTGTACATAACTAAATATAATTATAGTCTGTACGTTCATTTTTCTATTGGTGTATAATAAAGTGGTATTTATAGAAAACCTACAGCTAAACACATTTGATTAGATGATTTTAATTAACAAAAGAAGACCAATGGCAATTTTTTATGAATAAGCTATTGCTTAAAAGTCACAGGCAGACTTAAAAAAGGCACCGAGATGCTTAGTCACTGTTGAAAAGTTTTTCAAGACTTAGACAACGCTTGGGTCTTCATAGCGGAGAAAGCCACAGCCGATGAGATCAGGGGTTACAATATAAAAATGGCGATGCGCGTGAAAGACAAGACGGTGGTCCAACGCCTAATGGAGGGCTAATAAATAATCCCCCTCCTAAACCATCCATCATCAACACTGTTAACACCAACTGAACATTTTCATGTCACAACAATTAAACAATAAATTAAAACACCACACAAAGTCATAAACAAACAAAAAAACTTAAACACATACTCAAACCAACGCGCACTACAACCGCATTGCATTACACGCACATTTCACAACCAAACCAAGACACTTTGTGTGTCTTGGTTAGCCTAAAGATTAAGAACCCAGACACAGAAAGGAAAAAACAACACACATGGCACTAGATAGGATAATATATATAGGTATAGACATGACATAAGGCACACACTGCACATGCACTTCCTCACAACACCATGTAACAGATACACTCTACATTAGTATAAGTTTAGTATTAAAATTAGGATAAATTAATATAATAAGTCCGTCGTAAGACACATACACCTCAACACAAATTAATTAATGTCACACACAAGAACTAAAATAATAAGCGTGTTATATTTTAAAAATTTAATCTAGAAATTAAGCTTTAAAAAAGGGTACGGAACTCAAGTCCGTAGAGTAGTTAAAAAAGAGAAAAATATAACACTGCTTGGCTCCTGACATACTGATTGCATATGGGTCGATGTCATCATATTTACCATGCCATTTCATACCGATATACACAATTTTTGATACCATACAACTGCATCCTTTTCTTAAATGGTATAATACGCAAAGATATAGAGAAGAATAGACGAAATTTAAACAGTATTCGAATGAGAGCGAACGATAGTAGGTATTTACCTTTGAAATTGTTAAGGCTACTTGGGCTCGCTGCGAGGTCTAAGCCTCTCTTGTGACCGGAGATTGCGGATTACGTGGACACTGAGACCTTGAGCCCCGCTTGTCCGATTGCCAGATATCTTGACTGGCTAATGGTACTCGGTACTGACAGACGTTGTGAACAGACTATGATAGACTATAACTATACACTTGTGAGCGATGAAATTATATTTTTTAATTTTGTATTGTAATAATGGCTCTATGGTAAAATAAGTGATGTGTGCGAAGGCACGCGTTTATACAGCGCGCGTGGTGAACCTTGCTGCGCGCGAGATGGTCCGCAGCCATTTTACTTCGCTTCTTGTTCTTATTTAATCCATTACTCACACTATCATCCATTGTAATACTTTTAAATAACTTTGTAAAAAGAACGAATGAGCACAAACTGACCACTACAGCGCTGTTTTAATCTATTTATTTTAATAGCAACCGTACTGCACATACATAATTACACACATACACAAAATAAGTGCCCCTGGGGAGAACACTTTTCGAAGGTCATACATATAAGTTAAAATTTAATTATACTTCCTATTCGATGTACACCGCTTCGCAACGTGTTATTCCTGTTAAAGAGAAGAAGCGGCAAGAAACTCCCCGGCGACACGTCTAGATAAATATTGTTTTTCTTTATAATTCTTATTCTTTTTATATCTCAAGTTCTATTTTATACAGAAGTATGTTACAGAATTACTTTTTGAATAATTATTGGAGTTGTAGCAAACAGTGTATACTCAATAAGACCAAGACACAGTAAAAGGAAAGAAAAATATATAATAACACACACTCAACACACATACACAACACACACATACGCAACACACATATACGCAACACACACACACGACGCACAACGACCCACATACGTCCACCCGCTTACTCACTAGACATAAACATTCTGTTACCGATTTTATTGTGTTTAAAACTACATACAAATGTAAGAGGACACTGACTCCCGAAACACAGGCTACAAGCTCGGGAGTTAGGGACTTCTATAAGTTATTGTATCAGATTTTTCAACAATTAAGATTTGTTATTATTATTTAAAAAAACAATGTTTTTTAAAAAGGTTTTTAGATACAAGCTTTTGAGATGCTCGATATCATGTAGCAGCAGAGTGCGTCAAGACAAGTAAAACGAGCCCAAACACGACGGGTCTATCTTGTTTAGTACAGGAGTTCCTATGGCCACCTTCCGACTCCATCATCAAATCAGCTCTATGGTACCATATTATTGTATTGTCACGCGATATACATATGTGTGCAAAATTTCAGCTCAATCAGAAACCGGGAAGTTAGTCAAATTTAACTTGCGAGATTCCATCCGAACTTTCATACATAGGTACATCCATTGCAAGTTAATTAAAAGCTTGTAATTATACACGTGGCGAAACAAACTTGCCTCGCCCACTGGCCGGCAGGCCAGATTTTATAATTGCGATTGATACACGACATAATAGATAGAGAGAGATAGAGAGAGAGAAAGTCATATAAAATTCTGATATTTATATACCTAACGATCTAACTAAAACTAACTCCAGCGATATCTGGGCCTACTAACTGGTTGCCGTCCCGTTGGTCTGCCCAGATAGGCTATTTTCACCGCGCGATCCTCCCCTATTCTGTGTAGGTGGTCAAGCCAGCGCAAGCGATGTGCCTTGTTCTCGCCTATTATATTGGGCTCATCCACCAGTTCTTCGATTTCGGCATTTTTACGGATCCGCCAGTTGCCATCGCTTCCCCGTGTCGCAACCAGGATCTTTCTTAGGACCTTTCTTTCAGTCACTAATAGCTTGTTCTCCTCCTGAAGGAGGTTTGAGGAGGTTTTAGGGTCCAAGCCTCACATCCGTATATCAATTCATCAAACAAATGCATTTGTATACCTAATTCTAAGTTTATTATTATCATTAATACATAAAGAAATAATGTACACGTATTTCAAGCGTGTTTAATTCCCGCCTCCCCTTTTTACACGACCGCAGTGAGCAAAAGTTTTGTTCATACAACCGTGGTGTTCTGGAACAGCTGCGTATTTTGAAGTTTGTAGATATTGTTGTTACATACTTGTAAAAGTGGTTATTTGTTAAATTGACCCAATTTTCATAAATATTCGTTTATTCAATTTTGAAATTACTTACATTTTTCTTATAAATCATATTATTTATTATTGTAGTAAGTTTTAAGTAATTATTATTGTAATTTTCATTTAATTATTAAGTATGGATTTAAAACTAAGGAATTTAGGGAGAAATAATGAAAAAATTTAAATACCTACGTAATAATATATTTTTCAACAAAGACAATGCTAACTTCAAACTGAAAACAAAAATAAATTAAATAAAACTCGATGAAACGAAAAACGACACTAAAAAGATATAAACACATAAATTTATAGGACTAAACCTGCCAAAGAATGATATACGAGTTTTACATTATCAGCAGGGATTAGCGAGTCAATAAGACCGATGATTAAACATAGGTCCAATTTGGACCGAAATGAAACTGGTAATAATATTTTTCGTCAAGTGGTTCATCTGCTTATCTGCTGAACTCATGCAATAAATAATAACATTAATAAAGTATATTGAACCCGTAGGGGTAAGTAGCGACACCTCATACCTGACTCCGATAGTCCGGTACTTTTTGTCCTCATTTCCCACAAAAGTCCTACACTGGCCGGGGCTTGTCCTTGGGTGCTATTATATGGTGAGGACAGGGATAATCGCCGGTCAGTGTTACGCCACATTTACATTAAATTTGTCAAGGGGCCTCTACTTGTTGGCCTTCTCATGGAAGCCCTCCAAATGTCCGGGCCATTTTTATGGCCAGTGGTCTTCAAAGTGTAATGAAATTTATAATTATACTTGTAAATCTTGGACGTCCCTTGCACAGCACTAAGTGCCAAGCATCTCATACAACGATGCAATTCTAATTAAGGCCATTCTGGTTCCGGTGAGGAATAAACAATGTTACACCGCATTTTGTATTTATGCGATACGGCCGCCCGCTCGTCGCCAGACCTAATTACGAGGTCCGATGTAAAATAATTCATACTTTCATTAAAGCAACAAATTAAAATGGCAGCGCATGAAAACACACGAATAATGGAGGCGATAACCGTCATTAGGACAACTAGCCGTCATAACTTAGTGGTGAGGGTATCGTGTAGGAACGGAGAAAGAATACAATTTCCTGTGGCCGGGCGGCCTGTCGCGAGAGGCGACAAAACAACCTACAGCCAGGCGGTAAGGTGGCTATGCCTATCTGGATGGCTATCACCCCTGGTCTAGAGTATATCGCCATGACAACCTTGAATTGTGTTCTGTTGTTAGTGGCCAGGCTCCAGTCTCCCTTAAAAGAGCAGCGGCGCATTTTTAGCACCTTTGGTGTTGTAAATGTCCATAAGCGATGGTAACTTGCTTTCGATCAGATGGGTCATCTGCCTGTCTGCCGAACTCACGTAATAAAAAACGGTGATGTTTGATATTTTTATGAATTATATACACGAGTATGTACGAAATATTAATAGGCGTATTTATATTGGTCTAAGTATATATCTTACTTATATACATACATACATAACTTCACGCCAGGTCCCTTGCGGGGTAGGCACAAACAACAGAGCGCCATTTAGGCTTATTCTTACACACCTCACTTGCTTCTTTGACATTTGACTCATGCATGCACGCTCGTCTGTTCTTGAGCCTCCTGACATCACCTTGTTCTAGTACACGATCAATTTGATCATGGAAGGTGTGTCGTGGCCTTCCGCGACTACTGCATCCATCCACTTTTGCATTGTATATCTGTTTAGTCATTCTTCCATGATTCATTCTTTCCACATTCCCGTACCACCGGAGCATTCCTTTCCTTACCTTCACCCTGACACTCTCTTTCAGACCAACTCTCTTTCTTAATTCGGTATTACAAACGCGGTCCGCGAGCGTCACTCCGCAGATTTTGCGCAGTGTTCGCATCTCGACCGCGTTTACTCTACTTTCATGCTCTCTCTTCCATACCCAACTCTCGCTTCCATACGTGACCGCGTTGTGTATGGCAAGCTGGGCCTTCTGACTGAGGTTCTTAGCGCCTAGAAGTTTACCTAACGCTCCATTCACACTATTCCCCAAATTCACTCTTCTTTCTATATCAGCGGTGTACCTTCCATCCCTGCTAAAAGCACATCCGAGATATACAAACTCATTCACTTGTTCTTCTTACTTATATAATATGTTTATTATTAAATAAAATATAATATAAGTAAGTGCATTATTGTTCCAAGCCGATACTAATCCTTTTCAGATTTCTTATTACTCCTTTGAATTTGAGTGATCTATTGTTCGCGCTAATCTCTTTGGTTACGCCGCCTTAAGACGTCATAAAACCTTCTTTCCCTTGTTGGTATTTCATGAGAATTCTTGGCAGCTATTAAGCTAACCATTTAAACATTTCAAGAATCAATGGGCGGGATGTTGCTAAGAGGCCGTGTATAATTTACAAATTGATGAGTGTCGATCAGTTGGAAAATACGCCAGTCGTGTTCTGAGTGCAAACGAGGCGTTAACTCGTGCATTTTAGGAGCGGGTATTTTATAACGACGATCTTTGCACACAAGCAAAACAAAATTCTTAATATTGTTACGAGCTACAGGACTCGAATTAAAATGCCGATGGAATTCCTACAGAATTTATTAAAACTATACTAACACGTATAACATAGATACAAATATAACTAGACGCAATAAGTCCCAATGTAACGCACAATTCAATAACACGGGCAAAGTCCGTCACTAAAATGCACGTCTTGCTCCGTCTGTGTATATCGCTTGACTGCCTCACCCCTACGTTCGGGCATTGCTTTATACAAATACAATATGTCTCGACACAATACTCGACCGCATGGACTGAATTTCCAAGAATCACACCTGGCTAATGACTATCATACAACAATAGGCCCTAAGAGATTACAATACACAATGGGCTATTTCTAATTACAAATTTTAAAAACGAAGTAAATAAAAGAAGTCCAAATGCGGAAAGGTAATAAAGTGTGTGTTTTATGGCAGGCAGGTGTGTATTCACTTTTGTCGGCGTGTAACATTATTGTAATAGGAATTTTGTTTTAAATTGTATTACTATCTGAAAAATACACAAGGAAAAGTTACAGTACATATGTGAATAATAAAAAGATACATTGTTGTATTGTACCTCCATTCATATTTGTTATCTCACTTTGACAAATATAAAATTTCACAACATCGCAATCAAATTCAATGTTTGGAAGAAGAGTGACTTCGATCCTCTAAGATACTGGTACGTATTTGGGATTTTGTGATATTTCCACACAATCCCACACAGTCACACATACACACACACACACACATAGACAGAATGAAGATGATTTACACAAAGTTAAAATATTACGTTTATAAAATTCTATACTTACAATTTTTTTAAATTTTCATATACTCATGAAGAAGCTAATTTTTGCACAAATTAACTTCCCAAGTATTTGTATCCATATCGAACATTTAATGAATTTAAGTTTACTAAAAGATGAAACATTTATTAAAACATAATTGTTGTTATTACGTAAATAGATTTTATTTTCGAAAGGGCATATAATATCAGGGTTTCTAAGTAAAAACTGCCCCCGGGCCGATTTCTACTTTTACTTTCTTAGATCTTTCTTTCTTTCTCTCTTAGATAAGCGCCCGTAATTTGCGCCCGTCCACTAAATGAAGAATAAACACGCCTATATACACATATCTATCTATCTATCCTTGGTCGGCGATGGCTCCAACCTATATACACATTTTTTTTTTTAATAATAATTGTGTCACCGTCTAGGCTGTGTATCTCTGGAATGAATTACCTATTGCTATAAAAGAAGTCAAATCCTTACGGTGCTTTAAAAACCAGATTCAGAAGCCTTACTTTTCTATTGTGAATAATAATGTTATTAAATCAATATAATATGTATGTGTGTATTGTCATAATTATATAAAACATATAAATATAATTATATCGAGGGCCTTATGACATATAGGCGTATACGCAAAAATGCATTTTTTGTTGTTGTTTACTAAAAACTATGCATGTTATAATTTTAGAAAATCTTTCCAGTATACAAATTGTACCTAAACAGAAGGGTATTTGCGTATATTTCAATGTTTTGCGATTTTACTATCAATACCTGTTGCACGTGCAATAGTTCGTTTTGCGTTCCGTAGTGAATTTCGAATATTGGCGTCTGGCACAGTTTAAACAACAATAAAAATGTCTGGCAATAATAGATTCATGTGTCAAAAATTCCAATTAAAATAATAAGCAAAAAAGAAACCTTCTTATAATGATTTGAAAAATTGATATTTTCCCTGTACAGATACGATGCGCACTGATGTACGCAACCACTACCGGCAGCCAGACGGCCCGTATGACGTCCGGGAGAGTGAGAGGAATAGCATATCTAAAAACTGGCCTTCTTGAAATTCTCTCTCGAAAACGTTGCCAGCTCTTAGACGATATATTTTTTGAGAACGTGGAATGGACATCTACGTAGAACGTTTATAAATTCTCATGTATTCCCAAACGCCCTAGTCCGTCCCTGCAACGTCGAGAGCGGTGCAGTAAACACGAATATCAGAACTTAGTACCAACGTTATTACTTTTGAATTTAGAATACCCGGTGGCGCAGTAATATTGAAAAGATTTCTCTATGACATAATATTGAGCATAATATTGAGCATAATATTGAATAAAGTACGTGCTTTGAAACTTGTATCTCTTAAAACTTGTTGTAATAGTAGTAGATATATTTTTTTTACATTTTACCTAATAAAACTACATTTTAACGGTTTTAAGCGCGGTTTTTTCCGACGTTTCGGCCACTTTTGATTAGCCGTGATCACGGAAGACAAACATGGCAAGTGTCAATGAGTATTGTTAAATAATAAAAATACGTTTCAACGGTTTTAAGCGCGGTAATTTATTTGATTTTCGTTATTCCGACGATTCGGCCGCTTTTCAGTTGCCGTGATCACGGAAGACAAAGATGACAATTGTCAACGGGTATTGTTAAAGTTTTATTTAGCCTACGGCCAACTTGTTCATTTTTAATAAGTTTTTTTAGTTTAATTTTGTTTATGGTTATTATTTACTCAATGGGAGCCTAATCTAATTTACCACTGCTTCACAACATGTTATGGCTTGAAGAAAAGAAGCGGCGCAAGAAACTCTTCAGCAAACATGCCTAGTTCTATAATGTATTTATATAATATCAAAATAGGTGGAAGGAAAAATAAAGAAATTATCAGTCAAGTTGGTTTATAATACGAACCAGCTTTCTGATCACGGGTGCTATCAAAGAGTTTCTTACAAATTTCTTTGAAGAAACTCTTTGCCGATGGACCCCACGGACCTGAAGTTTCAACTCCAAACGGTACAAATATGTAACCACTTCCTAGCGTTCCATATTTGCGCCGTTTGAGATCTTCAGCTGTTGAAGCAGCGTTTGCTAGCCCCTGAATTAGTCACTGGAAGATGAGATGCCGCCATAGTGTCAACGCATGTCGCGTCCGTGACATTCCATCCGGCCTCTTGCCATCGTCACGCAAGCTTAGCCTCTAGGAAGGCCGGTATACCGATGCTGACAAGAGCTCGGCGGATGATGTCATTGAGGTATAATTATAGTTATATTTATATTGCCGTCGTCAGTCATTTGCAGTCTACTGCTGGGCTTAGGCCTCCCCAAGACGGCGCCACTCATGCATGTCCTCCGATTTCCTCATCCAGCGCCTAACGGCGACCTCGAATAGGTCGTCGGTCCATCGGGCTGGAGGGCGTCCAACACTACGTTTATCGAGACGCGGTCTCCACTGCAGGACTCGTTCGCTTCATCGGCCATCGGTCGCTACTGCCACTTCAACTTACTAATTTTGCGAGCTATGTCGGTTACCTTGGATATCATCAATTCTAATTTTATCCATAAGAGAAACACCTAACATAGCTCGCTCCTTAGCCCGTTGAGCGACTAGGAACTTGTGGACCAATCCTGCCGTCAGTGCCCTGGGCCCCGTAGGTCAGGACGGGGAGGTCGCACTGCTCGAAGACTTTTGTGTTCAAGCATTGCGGAATGATCGACAAAAAGACTTATATGGTAGTTTATTTTAATTTGTATATATACTTATTTATAATTAGTTTAGATATTATTCAATAAACTATTACGTCTTAAATCAAAACGATATAACAACATATCTAACGCCAAAATTAGTTAGCAACTGTGCCCGAAATAGCACGGTTAAACTTAACTGCAGTAGACTATAAACGAAAGCCAAATTAAACCACGAAAAGCAATTGTAAAAGCTAATTTGCCGCCAGTTGTATTCAAAACTCAGATAGCAAAGGCAAAAAAGACAAATTACTGTTATTTATCCATCAGTGTACCAAATTCGTTGATTAAAGAAACAATGTAACGTATACAATATTATAAATGCATTTTTGCTTTTTATACCAAAAAAGCAAGCTAAAACCTTTGAAAATGCTAAAAAGTGAGAAAAAATAATAATATCAGCCGATAAATGTCCCACTGCTGGGTTCGGGCCTCCCTTTATAGGGGGCATGGACAGTATACCCGCCACGCTTGTCCAAGGCGGCTGGTTTGACACATCGGGTATCTCGATGTGCAGGTTGCATCACGATGTTTTCCTTCACCGTTGTTAGCACGTGGCAATTGTAACAATATGCACATTAGATCAGAAAACTACCTAAGTGGTGCATGCGTTCCGGCCAGGATCGAACCCGCGTCCTTTGAGTTTGGGACGCGTGCGCTAGCCATTACGCTATCACGACTTGACTGGCTTTTTAGTAGTACAATAACTTATTTACATTAATATTATTAATAAGAAAGATTTGGTTGTTGTATGTTTGTAACGAATAAACGCTCCTATACACTTAAGCTGTAGCCTAAGTATATTTACATATTTATTGCTTCACAGTCACGGAATGGAAATGCCCGTCACCTTTAAGTCGACTTTTGCTTGCACGAATACAAGAAACAAGATTTAACGTTTTGATAAATGTTACGTTTATCAAATATGGAAACGTAAAAAAATAAACTTGCAATATTAACAATGACAGACGCTGAGATTAACAATAAGAAACGAAGAGGATATAATCACTATTTTACCGTAGACAATAAAATAATACAAAGGTTTAACATCTGTAAAAAATCTTCTTAGACAAGATAGAAAATCAAACAACTTTGATCTTGATAGATAGATAGGTACCTACATAGACAACACTATATATTTTACACCAAAGCACAGATAAAAAGAAATAGAAAAATACAAGAAATAGTACAACGGAGGGCCTTATCGCTAAAAAGCGATCTCTTCCAGGCAACCCTAGACAAGAGTTAATAGATTTTTAATACTAACGGTGGTGCAGTTTATAAATAATGATATATGATAAGTATGCACAACACATATACATACAAAAACAATAGATATATATATACATATGGCTGTATAAACATATACACATATACAGATATTTAACAGTATAAGAAATTATTACATACAATGTGTGTATTTACATACAATAGAGGAGTGATGTTTCTGAACCAGATTTTTAAAACACTAAGGATTTGGCTTGTCTTATAGCAATAGATAGCTCATTCCAAAGACGCACAGCCTGGACGGTAAAAGAATTATTATAAAAATAAGATGTACCTAATTAATTATTTATTAATTAGTAAAACCTAATTTTCTGTAGAACAGTCTCTTCCTTCACTTAGTTTGAAAAGGTGTGTGATTGCGGGACGTTAAATGAATCAATTTGAAAATTGGCGAACATTTTCATACCACGACTGTACTATGCTACTACTAACTTTTAAATTTATATCTGCATAACGCAATCCTGCAGGGGAGTGGAATAATTTGACGGACTTGTTATTCCTGACAAATACAATCTTGAAGTCTGTCTTTCAAGTCATAAGTGAATAGGTATCTTCTAGGTAAATATTATTGTTACGACCTAGGCGCCGACAAAAACAAATTCATTCCTGCATACCTGTAAAAACACATTTTTTTACCTTTCGGCATTTGGACTTCTTTTGTTTACTTTTGTGTTTAAAATAAAAACAGTCCATTGTTGTATTGTAATCTTTTATGGCAGTCATTGTTATGGATTAGCCAGGTGTTATGGATTTAAAGTACAAACTGATTCTAGGTAATTCAGTCCACGCTACCCGACGGACATATTGCATCTATGCAGTATAAAGCAATGGCCCGATGGAGGGACGAGGAATCAAGCAATAACCAGGAGCGAAGCAAGACGAATATAATAAGTGACGACCTTCTGCATTACATTTGGAGTTGTTGTGATTGATTATATTTGTCAAGTGTTATACGTGCTTTTATAGGTATAGTTCTAATAAACTCTATGGTAATTCTAACGGCATTTTAATTCGAGTCTCGCGACATGTAACAATATGCTCCATCCCAGACCGCATTATAATTCAACATTGCATGCGACAATGGTCAAAACCGACCTTATAAAAGAGCAAAAAATATTTTTATATTTTCATAAGTAAGCTTCGATATGGCCGCAAAATATATTCATAAATTCACACATTTATCCAAGTCGTTTAGGATTTAAAATGGCTCCAAGCGTCAAAACAGAAAACGTTTTAAGCTCGCACTCTCAAAATGTTTGGTAATGTTTTTATATTGTTTTATACACAAAAGCTTTTGTTACAAAGGTTATTCAGGGTAACCAATAGTGGTTTGTTTATTTGTATAAAAATATATTTAGAGATGTCTATAATATTCTTATGAGTTGCAGGACTGGAATCAAAATGCGAATTGGAATTATTATAGAATTGATTAAAACTATACAAACACGTATAACACAGGTACAAATATACAGTCCAAACGTAATGCACGATTCAATCACACGCGCAAAGTCTGTCACTAACGTTTTGCTTCGCTTGTCGCCATCGCTAGACTGCTTGTCCCTCCCTTGGGGCATTGCTTTATACTGTATAAATACAATATGTCTGCTCGACCGCTTGGACTGAATTTCCAAAAATCACACCTGGCTAATGATTACAATACACAATGGGCCGTTTTCCAATCACTATTTTTAAACACAAAGCAAACAAAAGAATTCCAAATACCGAAAAGGTAATAAAATGTGTTTCTACAGACGCAAGTGTGAATTTTCCTTTGTCGGCACCTCGATCGTAACAATATAATAAATCTGTATAGGAGTCTAGCTCTTACAACGAATTTCCGTGCAGGAAATTCCTAATAAAATAAGTGCTAATATAATTATTATTGCGAAGCTAGCAAACAAGCAGATATCGAAGCCCTGGTAATTGGTTACCGGCGACTATAGACGATTGTAACAGCGGAATCGAAGCCAAGAGTTTACCATACTTTAGGAAGGGACGGGTGGATGGAATAGGAGGATGGAATAGCTTGATGAAATAGGAGGCTATGAAATGGGAGGATGGAATAGCTTGATGAAATAGGAGGCTATGAAATGGGAGGATGGAATAGGAGGATGGAATAGCTTGATGAAATAGGAGGCTATGAAATGGGAGGATGGAATAGGAGGATGGTATAGAGAGAAGAGGAAATGGGCCATCGGTACTCGTACTCATCGCACCAAACGTGATTAGCTTAAGGCGTTTTACGTCGATTTTCTGCGAGAACGTGGTATCACATCGTTCGAACCCCTACCCTTATCGATCGAGGTACTGTAACAACCTCTTAGAGATTAAGATATTTTCCTTATGAAAAGCATTCCTAATATTTTCAAAATAGAGAAGGAGGCAACGATTGTTATGCCTAGAGACGTCATTGTATAAAAAAATATCATGCTGTGAGTTAGGCAATCGCTGGACAAGCGCTTGCCTACAAACCTGCTGACCACGCAGCGCCAAGTCATCGCTTATAATAATTAGTGTTAATTTAAGTTTTAGAGTTAATATAATTTAATTGTAATTTCATTTAGTCTTGTAAGAACTCTCGTTGAATAAACTTGTCTTAGAAAAATGTTTTTTTTATGACTTCTCCGCGCCACCCTACTTATCTTGTGTGAAGAAAACATTATTCTGTGAGCTACATAGTATACAGTATCATTTATATTACGTGTTTCCTTTCGTTTGCACGACTCCGGGATACCTGTAAAGCGAGGCTCGCCATCGGGGCCGTTATAGTACCCTACAAGCTGTAATCATGATTCCAGCATGGCTCTATCACGTTATGGGAACTACATAGGTCTTGTCATCGCAGCGGACAACGCAACTGGCTAGCGCAACGCGGGAGCGCATATATGAATAGTTGCTCTATCTCACTTCCACATCATCCGTCCTGCTCACACACTGTGCGATTTGTTAATATTTGTACTTAAGGTTACCGTTTCCAAAATAAATCAGTTCACATCAGCACTCGACAGTGAATACTACTCTCTGCCATCTGAAGTATTATTTAATCACTACCTTCGCTGCTACAACGTCAAATTGATAACAGTACTTTAAACTCAAATGCGAAGGAAGTCAAGTGTAATAGATACTACCCTATAACTTGCTTTCGTAAGTAAAAGTTCACTCGCTATACATATTTCGAATATATTGAAGAGGGAGCGAGTATATACACTTATCTATTGTCGAGAGTGTCTCAGTTGCTGTTGGCATCACACGATAGTGTCGTCAACAAACGTAGACTGACGTGAGATCAACCAAGCCACTTCACTCTGAACTGTATACACAAATAGTGCCGCCAACATCTTGGTTAGCTTAATATATCGATAAAATTGGGTCAAGTAAGTAGGAAAGTTATAAATAGCGAAAAAGTCTGAATACACTGTAGAAAAGAATTTCTATTTAAAATATTACAGAATTGATGCTCATAGAATGCACTGGATTCATACAATTTGTGCCCGAACTTCCGAAGAATACTTTAAGAATGTTTCCGGGCATCTTAATAATTACCTGGTTGACTTTTGACAAATAGTTCAAATTTGCTAGCGTCCGTTGTGGTGTACACAAACAGTCAATAGATATGAATACTGTTACATGCCGGCAAAAAATAAATGCACACCTACCTGCCATAAAGCGCAGTTTATTACCTTCCCACTTGTAGACTTCTTTTGTTTACTTTGTGTTCGTAAAATTCGTAATTAGAAAAACAGTCCATTGTGTATTGTCATCTTTTATGGCAGTTATTAGGCAGGTGTGTCGAACTGATTCTAAGAAATCTAATCTATGTGGGCTGGCAGCCATATTGTATCGGTTCAGCAATGTCTCAATGGAGAGATCGGCAGTCAAGCGACGATTACGATACGAGCAAGACGTGTACATTCGATGAGCTATATAGTGACGGACTTTGCGCGTGTTACTGAATCGTGCTGTTTGTACTGGTTGTATCCAGTTATATTTGTACCTGTGTTATACGTGTTTGTATAGTTCTAATAAATTCAATAGTAATTCCAACGGCATTTTAATTCTAGTCCCGCACTCGTAACAATACTTATAACATACATAACACGTAGAACATATTAAATCCTCTAGCACTTCACGTAGACAATCACATA
Source organism: Dendrolimus pini (assembly GCA_949752895.1). Classification (NCBI taxonomy): domain Eukaryota; kingdom Metazoa; phylum Arthropoda; class Insecta; order Lepidoptera; family Lasiocampidae; genus Dendrolimus; species Dendrolimus pini. The sequence continues at coordinate 15,735,389 of OX457144.1, read as the reverse complement.
AATATAAGTAGAATATTTCACCGGGCTGGCCTTTGATATTGTTTTTTTTATATGTTCACAAGAAGTTCGCAATACGATGGTTTGCAACAAGTCTCGCAAGGGCGCCGACGCTGCCGCAGTTCCCGCGTCCACCGTGTTGGGGGGAGGGAGATAGACATATATACATATTACTATAGTCAGAGAGAGAAGAGTATAGTATGTAATGTATGAAAGTGTAAGCCTGGCAACCACGCTTGATATTGCCGCTTAAATAATAAACAAATTAGATTCTTTTGTTTTTTAGGCTTCCGCTTTCGCATTTCCGTCTTTTACTATGCTTCTGTATGTCATAGTCATTTTTCTGGGAAACTACTGAATCTACTATGGTCGTCGTTTATCACAGATGTTAAAAGCGAAGTCCACCATTCGACATTGGACGCAGCTTTCGGTGAGGGTATAAATTAGATGATCACTATGGAAACGTCTACGCTCGCGTCAGTTTTCCCCTTATTTTGAAATAGTTTCAAGTTTTACGTGTGTTTACTATGTGTGGAATACAATACAAATAAGTTAAATTTTCTTGCATTGTATTCGATTATATGTAGATAAGATAGATAGATAACACTTTATTGTACACCAATACAAACATGAACTTAAAGACTTAAATTATATCTAGTTATGTAGAAAGGGCGGTCTTATCGCTTAAAAGCGATCTCTTCCAGACAACCCCAGGAATGAATTGAAATCATAATGGCGATGGTGGTATACGTAACATATAGTACGAACTGCTTACATTTATATGTAATTTGACTTTAATATGTTTACATTACTGTACTGTGTATTACAATACAACTTCAAGAACACTTTGAATAAAAAATTATTTGCGCAATGTACGTTGAGCAATTTTTGAAATAGTTTTTTTAATAATAAAAAATTGTGGTTCAGAAACTAAAAGAAGAAAACGTTGGACGTTTGCATTCTCTACGAAACCATTATAGTCCGTCGACCATTAGACACTTAGCCAACTCTAAAAAATATAATACGAACATTGCACAAAAATTTTACCTTATCGATAACACACGTGGTCATTGGTGACCACACTTCACAAACACAGTACAATTCCAATCCTTTATCTAGTTGGCAAACAGGTCGTATACCCCTAAAAGGGATTCTTGGCTACCAGGGACGGTGTACACTCGAGCAAGGCTCATTTTTTCCCACTCTTACGGGATCTTAAACCCGCTCAGTAAATGTTAAGGTTAGAACACACTGTAATTGTTTGAGACGACTCAAACTTTTTACTTCAAGTCAAATTTATACCAGCAACTATTATATACTAAAATATTACATAACTAATCATCATAATAGTAATGTAATTAGTTTACTCCTGAACTAGTTACGCCAGCCACTTTGTTAACATGGAACTTGGATTTTATATTCATAGTCATGACTGTCAATGCAGTTAAACTCATGAGCAAATATGATATGAATTGATTTTTTAATGTTGTTGTTTTGTGGTGTTTTAAATTTAACTTTTAAATTCTGCAAGATATCTAATTGGAACTTATCTGGGTGTAAGATAACATAAACTTAGGAAATACTATCTGCAATATAACGATATGTAATATTATGTAATTAGTACTACATTTCATATAGCTAAATGTTTATTATGTTTAAATAGTTCCATTTTATCACTAAATCTTGTATATATATATACATATATATAACTTAATTGTGTATATTTCTTTATATAGTATAGTTGTATATTTATTATTAAAATGTAAGTAATTGTACAATAATTATGTATACCACCATCGTCACTCCTAATCAGCCATATTCTGGCCACGGGTCGTCTGAAAGAGATCGTTTTTAGCGATAATACCTTTTGTACACAACCAAAATACTAGTCCATAAGTTTTCTGTAATGGTGTACATTAAAGTGTTATATATCTATCTAAATTTATATTAAAAAAACTGTTTTGGATTCGAGGCAAATAACCAGAGACAAGGTGAAGAATAAGCATTCTATTTAGTTAAATTTTCTGACAGATGATTTCAATTCTAAGACGACCTTTCTAAAATTTGAAACACCTGTCTGTTTTAAACTTTAAAGCATCATATTACACTTTCACTTCATATTTTACATTTATTTTGATATCACAGATAAAAATAAAATTTTATTGGTATAGATGTAAGTATGATATTAACGCATGTTTCTAAATGAGCACTCTTATTATTTTCTAATACTATATAGATAGATGTGATACAACTTTTTTTTATTACAGCTGTTCAGCAGATAGGCAGATGGCCCACTTGATGGAAAGTGATTACCATCGCCTATGGAGATTTGCTACACCAAAGGTGCTACAAGTGCGCTGTTGCTCACTCAGAGGAGACTCGAACCTGGTTTCTAATGTCGAAACACAAGTCAAAGTTGTTATGGCGGCATACTCTAGACCAGGGGTAGTAGCTATCCAGTCGGGCAAATACCCTACCACCTGGCTGTGGGTTGTTTTGTCGCTTCTTACGACAGGCCGTCCGGCCGAAGGAGATTGTATTCTTTCTCCGTTCCTGCACGGATAAAAATAAGAAATTTAAAACAGCACTGTGTACCCACGCCTTACACTGCAGGGAACTGAATCGATATTATTGGTTTATTTTTCAAGGATACACCGACCTTTGGGGCGCGAGTGTTATTACAAAAAAGTAATGAACTATAAATAGAAAATGGAATTCGCGAATGCAATTTCGAGGCTATCCCGGATTTAAGTGTGATCCCGAATACCGTTACCAATAGGTATATATGTATCTGGGAAGAATTTATGACGAAACAACGGATTACATGTTTCAGGGATTTTTATATTACTTTTTTGGGGTTCCGTCATGAAAGAAATTGAAAGGTGTATTATATATATATATTTCGTAATTTATTCGATTAATTTATTTTATGATGATAATTTAATTTATTTTATATATATAAAAATTACCAAAATCGGTCCAGGTCGACCAGGGATTAGGAGGATTCTAGAACCCGACATCAGCGCCACCTACCTATTCCAACGGGAAAAAAATCCTATGTCCGTCTCCTGGTTCTAAGCTACCTACCCACCGATTTTTAACCAAATCGGTACAGCCGTTCTTGAGTTATAAATAGTGTAACTAACACGACTTTCTTATATATACGTATATATATATATATATATATATATATATATATATATATATATATATATATATAACGCACAATATCATTTGTTAACATTTAAATTACTTCTAAAATTCTTAATTTAATTTAATTTGATTTGTTAAATGTTTCTATAACTTAAAGATCGTTCTAACCTAATAAAAGTTATGAATATTGTAATTTAATAAACGACCAATGAGAGCAGACCATGTCTAGAGCGGGGTCAGCGCCCTCTATACTTTGAGTAATATCTACTTGGGTAGACTGAGGAGTTTTTGTGGCACATTCGGTTGGTGGCAACAGGTCGAGTTGGACCATGGAGTATTTTAAAGAAAGTATTGAAGCTGGAAGTATGAGCGGGTGCCCTGAACCCGCTGCTCGGTCTAAACTATATCATAATGTTGATCAAATCTAAATTAAAAGTGTATAAACCATGGCTATTGTGTTTTATGCTCGCATTTTATCCTGATGACGCCCACTAAACCTGCAATAACTAAAGATGTCGTGAGAACGAGGCCGTTCTGCGACATATATATAATTTACCGGAACTATCTAAAGTCGATATAAATTCAACATCATCATCCATCAACAGGCTATCAGGTGGGCCGTCTGTCTGTCTGCTGAACTCGTGCAAAAAAATGCTCCCTAAATAAAATTAAGAAACTGACGGACTCATAAACTGCATCAAAGTGCCTTAAGTGTTCCCTTAAGAGTGCAGCAGCGCATTTATAGCACCTTTGATGTTGCAAATGTTCACAGGCGATGGTAACCGCTTTCCATCAAGTGGGCCATCTGCCTGTCTGCTGAACTACTGCAATAAAATATATAAAAAAAGTTCAGGATTACTTTGAAATGTTTTTTTTTAATAAGTATGCAAAGTTTTTAGATTAAATTATATAAATATGGAGAGACTGGCTCTTAATCTCAAAAAAAAGAAAAATTTAAAAATAGAACTGCAGTAAAACAAATTAATATAGCCGGGAAAAGAAAATTTACTCGTAGTATCAGATTTGCGTGTAATTTATAGCAAAGTTTTAAATTGATTCTCATTGATTTTTTATTCTTTTGTCAATTGAATTATTGTTACCAGCAGAATTGTTGGGTTAGTTTTTTAACTCATCGAGAGTTTTTGAACCATAATATGGATACTTCGTCCGAACAAGCGGCTCAAATAGTAGCATTGGTGCGGGAGGGCTTGGATCAACGAACGATTGGTAGAAATTTAAATTTAAACCAGTCTACGGTTTCTAGAATATACAGAATGTTTGTGGAGACAGGTTCTTACAGAAGGAGACGTGGTACAGGCAGGACTCGAGCAACCACCGGTCGTGATGACCGATTTATTGTTACAACTTCTCTGCGAAATCGTTTCCTCACGTCTGTTAACATCAAAACAGAGCTTAATGAAGTGCGTGGAGTAAACGTGAGTGCACGAACAATAAGAAGAAGGTTAAAGGAAGCGGATATCACCCCTTTTAGACCAGCAAATGGTCCAAAGTTGTCTGTAGCTCACAGACAAGCTCGCTTAAGATTTGCGCGTGATCACCTGAATTGGACAGAAGAGCAATGGACCTCCGTATTGTTCACGGACGAGTGTAGGATATGTTTATATGGTGCAGATGGTCGCAGAAGAGTCTATCGTCAACGTGGGGAGCGATATGCTCAAAGTTGCATTTAGGAGCGTGTTCCTTTTGGAGGCAGTTCGTGTATGGTCTGGGGTGGCATATCGATGAACGGGCGAACAGAACTTGTGTTCATAGACATGGTCCGTCAAAACGATAATAGAGGGAGTCTGACTGCACATCGCTACATAACAGAGATCTTAGAAGATCACGGGGTGCCTTACATGGGATTCATAGGCGAAAATTTTACTTTAATGCAGGATAATGCCCGGCCGCATGCTGCTGCACAAGTTCGACAATATTGCGAAGAGGTTGGGATACGTACAATGAATTGGCCAGCACGCAGCCCGGATCTTAATCCCATTGAGCATGTTTGGGACAATTTAAAAAGAGCTGTATATGCGAGAAACCCTTTGCCCACGACAGTGGCAGCACTAAGAACAGCACTTGCAGAAGAATGGGACAATATTCCGCAAGATCTTTTAATAACCCTAATAAAATCTATGCGGAACCGATTAGAATCCGTAATAAGGGCACGTGGAGGTAATACACCTTATTAAAACATAAATAAACCCTTGCATAAAGTTTGTGTCTATTGTTAAAACCAATTTTCCTTAAATTTCTGTTTTTTCTTCAAAAAAAGTCTTAAGGTCCTTTCCAGTACACAAACTTAAACTTAAGGATTCATTCATTTGAAGTTCACGAACCAATCTAGAGGTTTCAATTTAAATCTGTATAGAAAGTTTGCATACTTGGTTTAAATATTTATTTCAAAGTCGTCTATTACTTTGATGCAGTTTATGAGTCCGTCAGTGTATTATAATAAGGAATAAAAACAATTTTCAAACATCCCATCCCAAGCTACTTTTATTAAAATCAATCCATACGTTTCTAGACAAACAACTTTTATTATTTTCGTATGTAACTGCAAGATTAGACTTTCCAATGATATTGGTTGTATTTTATTGCTTAAAGCAGGCAAATGGGCACACGCTCCACCTGGTGTATAGTGGTTTCCGTCGCCTATGGATGCTTGCAACACCAGGAGCGTGACCAATGCATTGAAATAAATTTTATAACGCCCTATTTTATTGGCTTTGATATTACAACCACAAAACCACGGGTCTAATACTGACTAAAGTCCAGCAAAAACTTAGCTCTGCATTGTCGTAATACAAGATACCTACGTGGCTAGATGAAATCACATGTCATACTATTATTATTTTACATTTTCTTATTTAAAATATTTTTTTTAAACTCAAAAATTCTAAATTTAATCAGTAACACTTAATTTTCAAGTGAATTTTTTTAAAGATATTTGTAATATCGTCATATGCATATGTAAATTTTATATATATAACTAGATGCCCGCGACGTCGTCCGCGTGGAATTTGTTTTCAAAACCCTTGATTTTGAACCATTCTACACCGCTACTCCGCTCCTATTGGTCTTAGCCTGATGATAGCCTTCCTCGATAAATGGGCTATCTAACACTGAAAGAATTTTCAAATCAGACCAGTAGTTCCTGAGATTAGCGCGTTCAATCAAACAAACAAACAAATTTCAGCTTTATATATTAGTAGAATAAGTCATTTTTTATTCTAGTTATTTTGCAAAACCCACATGTTGCACAACTTTTTATAAACCATCCTAAAGTTGTCTGAAAGAAATTGCTTTTTATGATAAGACCACCTATATTGTCTTCTGTACTTAAACTTCTTGAATTGTATCTTATTGCTAAGCAATAAAGTATATCCTATTCTATTCTATCGTTAAGGGAATAGTCGGCAAATACGCATTCTGAGAGGAAATTTATAAGTCATATTAAAATTAAAGGTACGTAATTCGCTCTGTAGGGGACTGTAAACAATGGAACCTTTCTAAAACTAATTCAAACAGTGCCCAAGTAATTAGGGAGTAGATAATTATTTCGAAAATAATCCCGCAAATTAATGTACCGTGTGGCGATTAGGCCTCTTTGTAAGTTTGATAGATCGTTCAGCTAATTGAATCGGCAATTAGGCCACAAGATCATTCATCGATTTCCAGGTTTACTATTCTTTTAAGATCAGCTACTTACATCCTTTTGATTTGTATACATACGCTTTTAACCTATTCTTACGGGTGCGGGACTCTGATTAAAATGCCGTTGGAATTACTATAGAATTTATTAGAACTATACAAACACGTATAACACAGTTACAAATATAACTGGACGCAACCAGTACAAACTGCACGATTCAATAACACGCGCAAAGTCCGTAACTATATAGTTTATCGAATGTACACGTCTGGCTCGTATCGTAATCCTCGACTTGACTGCTTGCCCTCCGTTCGGGTATTGTTTTATACTAACGATACAATACAACACTCGACCGCGTGGACTGAATTTTTCCAAGAAAACGTAATCGAGTACAATAATAAAAAATAACATTAAAAATACATTTCAGTTTTTTAGTTTTTAAAGTTTATTTGTTACTTTTTAGTGTCTAGCAATGTATGGGTGGACTTACGAATGGTGCCGCGCTTCTTAAAAAATATAGGTACCAAGAAACGAGAACAAAAAAATGATCGTAAAATGAAAACTACTGAGCCAAACTATGTAAAATTTTTAGGGGACCAATTGGAAGCTATTCCGCGTCGAACAAAAAAGAATCACGTAAATCGGATCATAAATCACGGAGTAATCGGCGAACATACATAAAAAAAAGGAAAAAAAAAAAAAGATCCCGACGAATTGAAAACCTCCTCCTTTTTTCGAAGTCGGTTAAAAATAGAATGTTTTCTTCTAATTATAAATTTTAAACACACAAGAAGTCCAAATGCGGGAAAGGTAATAAACTACAGGTGTGCATTCAATTTTAATACTAAACTTATACTAATGTAAAGTGTATCTGTTACATACTGGTGTTGTGAGGAAGTGCATATGCAGTGTGTGCCTTATGTCTATACCTATATATAGTATCCTAACTAGTGCCATGTATGCTGTTATTTCCTTTCTATGTCTGGGTTATTAATTTTTAGGCTCTTTGTGTGTCTTGGTTTGTTTGTGAAGAGTGCGTGTAATGAATGCAATGCGGTGGCAGGCGGCCGCAGGAAATTGTATTCTTTCTCCGTTCCTGCAAGGATATCCGTGCAAAGAATACAACTTCCTGCGTCCAGGAGGCCTGTCTTAAGAGGCCACAAAACAACCCACAGTGGTAGGGTATTTGTCTGCCTGAATAGATACTACCCAAGGTCTAGAGTATACCGACATAACAACCTTGAGTTGTGTTTCGGCATTGTGGCCAGGTTCCAGTCTCCCATTAGAGAAAAATTATTTAATTGTAAAACAAACACTAAAATTGCCGTCAACGGAAAAGTCATTTTGCGGGTACTTAGTCAAAACATTTTCGACCATTTACCAATCTCATTTAGATAACAAAAAACTCCATTAAAAAAGAAACAATATGAAAAGTTTTATTTGTGTGTGAAAATGGAAACTACATATTATTACTGCGTGGAAAACTGCTGTTTACATTAAAAAACACAGGGAGTTGCCAAGTGTGTCTTCGAGAATGACTCGAAAAACGTAGGTACAATGTGGCCCGACAGAAAACAATACTATCTTATAGTAATATATAGCTCTCGTTTCGGAGGCCAAGACTCACTTTGGGTCGCTGAGCCAACGTAGTTAGTTGATTAGTTAATTAGACACATTTAGGGTTCCATTTTGATATACAGCATTATAAAGTTTAGATTTTAACCTATATTATAGCATTCGTAGTAACTTAGTAGTTAAAGCATTCCTATAACCTATATTCAATTCTTGGGCGGGGAAACACCACTTAGGCAGGTTTGGCCTTATATGTATAGTGTTAAAATTACTACATTCTGACAATGAAAGAAAATCTTTCTAGGAAACTTATTATACATATTCACTTTACCGATGTGTGGAATCAGAAATTCTAATATTATTTAAATCGTTATTAAAATAGGCAAAATGTGCGTCAGGCCACAAATTGTGAAGGATTGTTTTGTCTTAAAGGTGATCGTGTATCGTTTGTACCATTTGGTGATGTAGGCTTCCAAAATTTTCTTGTTTTTTACCTTTTTTCCTCTTTTTTATAACTACACTCCCTATCTATCTTTTCAACGTGATGTATTTCTAGTTCTTTACTTTATGAAATTCGTATGTTTTAATATATTGTCTACTATAACTTGCTCTTATAAATTACTGGCTTTTGCTCGCGGCTTCACTCACCTTAATGCTATCCCATGGGAACCGTACATTTTTCCGAGATAAAAAGTAGCTTATTGGACTAATCTATCCCCGTGTCAAATTTTACCCAGATTAGTTCAGTCGTTCTGGAGTGATTGAGTAACAAACATGCATCTAAAATTTCGAATTTATAATATTATAGTATACTTAGAAATAATCTTCTAGGTTTACATGATGCCTTATGTATGTAATTTAAAAAATGTACATAAGTATTAAATAAGAGTCCCGTTTTTCAAACAAAACTGTACATGCACAAAAATGTAAGAAGACCAGTGTTTGTTCTTTGCTTATAATAAGTAGGTAAAACATCGCCCCGCTGATTTTGTTGTCTACCCTCCTTCTGTGTGAGGTGACGGCCAATACACAGCAGGTAAAGGCATACATTTTGAACGCTCAGTCAACGTTTGAAGACATCGCGCCGTGCGCTCATCCCTTTTTAAATTAAAATAATTATAATTACTGGCCGTGCATTAACTTTCATCAAGACCTAGTCTGTGTACAGTGGTAGCTCATAAGTGAAACCATAGTGCTATATAACGCTATACAGTCCATAGAAATCGAGCCACTATAACCTGTGGGTCAAGCATCCCACAACAAGAAAAGGTAACTCCCTTTCACAACAGCTGTGTTACTCAACGTCGTATATCGCAGGCTAATGTAAATAACTGGAAGGAGCTAACTGCGCCGGGTCACGCCACACCGAACTATCATTAGTTGCCTTGTTTATATGTAAATCATCCTTTATTACAGTACTTTGTGATAGAATTCAATTATTTAGTTTGGAAATTAGTTGCGTGTGTTAGTGGGATTGCAATGATGGTGATGTGTCTTCGAAAACATGTTTTTAGGGAAAAATGTTTTACGACTGACTAATACATAGATAATACATTGCAGAAAAATTATAGAGTAGTAGTATTTTGACTATGCTGCACAAAGGGCGGTGTTCACGCCACTGCATGACGAATTATGATTCCCCGAGAAAGTAATTCACCCCACATTCCCGCGTTATCTACGCTCATTCCGTTCTAAGCCGTCATAAGCGCATCTCGCGCGTGCGCAATGTTACGAGAAGTGGATTCACCGGTGACACCAGCATATCAACTCCTCATTTAAGGCACGCCACATACCGGCGTTGCCAAGCGGTCTTAGTAATGTTTTTTTTTAGATCGGACTAATTATATTCAACACGAATTTATTAATATTTTCTTAAGTTTTCAGTAGCCATGATCACAGAAGACAAAGATGTCAAGTGTCAATGAGCATTGTTAAAGTTTTATTTAGCCTACCTACCGCCAACTTGTTCATTTTAATTATTTAGTTTTAATTTTGTTTATGGTTATTATTTACTCTATGGGAGCCTAATCTAATTTACCACCGCTTCGCAACATGTTATGGCTTGAAGAGAAGAAGCGGCGCAAGAAACTCTTCAGCAAACATGCCTAGCTCTAATAATTTATATAATATTAAAATGGATGGGAGGAAAAATAAAATTAAATTATCAATAAAGTTGGTTTGTATTCCGGGTTGTCTTCCGTGATCACGGCTACTGAAAAGTGGCCGAAACGTCGGAATAACAACAATCAAATAAATTACCTTTCTTAAAACCGTTAAAACGTAGTTTTATTATGTGTACAAGTCGTAAAGTAGGTTACATAGTCGTTTTTCTGTATTAATAATGGTTCAAAAATTGAGCTCATTTATGGTTTAATTAAAACTAGTGGCCGCCCAGTGTCGATAATTATAAGTTTGAACGTTATTGAGGTTCTGTTGTCAAAGACTATACTTCTATAATCACAGATTTCGCCAAGGCTACACTGTTATTTTGACTTTAACAATAAACAATAGAGTATATATGCGTGTGTGTGTCAAATACATGGTAGTGTGTATAATGTTTTTTTATTGATGTAATGTACTTTTTATGCACAATTAAAAAAATTCTCCACTCCTCTATATAAACTATAAGTGTGCGAAATTCCTTTCTCCTCCATCCGCGCAATTTTCGTAAAAATAAGTACAAAGTTTTTGCTTCACGTATTAATATAGTGATAAAACTGTTAATAATTAATTATTCTTGTTTTATTGAAACACAAGAAAAAAGTGTATAAAATAAACCTGTAAGAACACAGTGGATATCTACACCTTCTTCCTATCCACCCTAAGGCTAAACGCGGCTGCCCGTCCCTAATACCAAATGAGCCGTAACCACACGCCTCTGTTAGGCCATGGAAAAACTGGTACGGTACAGTTGGCAGAAGGTACTAGGTGTGATAATATCAAACGTGTTACCTGTTGTTTGGTACTACCACTCTATCCACTAGTACCAGGCTTTGTATTTGTACATGGTATGTACTATTTCGAAAAATTTCGGAAAAATTCTCTAGTGTGTGACACTGTGCAGTGTTTTTTTATTTTATTGCAAGAGTTCAGCGGACAGTCAGACGGCCCACTTGATGGAAAGCGGTTACCATCGCCTATGGACATTTGCAACAGCAAAGGTGCTAAAAATGCGCTGCTGCTCTCTTAAGGGAGACTGGAACCTGGTCACCAATGCCGGAACACAACTTAAGGTTGTTATGGCGACATGCTTTAGACCAGGGGTGGTAGCCATCCAGCCACTTTTAAAGGCAGTTTTGGCTCCAGGTGTTGGAACAATATTCTTTCACCAATAAGAACTGTTTGAAGTTATGTGCACTTACTTACTTTGTGTATTTAACTATTGCATATACATTTTATTCCATCTCCTTCGCCATGCAGGCTGTCTAACTTTGGAACTCTTTGCCCACTGACGGCAGAAAGGCTATGTCTGCAATATTTAAACATTTACTTAGGAATCATTATGTTAGTCTTACACAATAATGTATGTGCTAGTTAATTATACTTTTGACTGTAATCTGCTGTCCATGTATGTCATTTTTATTTATTTTTTCCTTTATTGCATTATAATAATAATTATAGATAATTTAAGAATTTCATTTAAGTCAGGTTGCCTGGAAGAGATCGCTTGTAGCGATAAGGCCGCCTTTTGTTTTACCAAGTAACTATTGTCTTGTTGTGCATGTAGGGTTTTAGGTGTTTCTCCACGTTTCATACGTGTTATATAATGATACAATTTGGTTGTTTTAAGTAACTTGAGATGTATTTTCCTTTGATTAAAGCTATTTTAACAATAAAAAAGACGAGATGACAATGATTATTACAGGTAGCAAAATTGACCAAAACGATATGGAGGGAATCAGAGCTATTTTTTCTTTTTGACACTTAGCGTCGTGGTGTTGCCAGTGTGGCATTCTTGCCAGCATATTATAAGTAGATTTTTATGGCCTGGCGCCAACAGTGCATTTTTTGTAATTTTTGGTTTGGTGATCAATAAAGTGTTGTCTATGTCTATATACTTAAAATTAAACCGGTCGGCCGCGGCCATGGCCAATATGGCGGCGCCTATAGTTCGCAGCAACTGACCGTGTAGTAATGTGAAAAAAGTTTCACTTTTACCGTGGTTTCATAAAACCACACAATCGGTTTTTCCTTTTTCTCTTCTTTTTAAAACTGGGAATTTTGGGTGCGTAATTCTCGTAAATCAACGACCCGTATTACGGAACGTGTCTAGAAGATTCTCAACAACTGGCAATCGTAGTTAGTACAGGTAAAATATACTACTTAATATGCGTTTAAGTTGGTGACAGAATATATTATGTACTAGTAGTTCCACTGAAGTCTTTATTTTGACATGTCAAACTAAGAAACATTGCGGAAATCACCTTCCTGTGATTCGTTCCTGTACGAACACCAAACCAAAGGCAGCAAGCAGATCTCGCACTTGATACAAGCGCCTTTTATAAGCCTGGTTGTGACTTTTTCCATAGTTATAGCTCTATTTACTTTCCATTTCTTTTTGTATGTGACGTACCTATTATTATTTTTCTAAATCATTATATTCACATTTCAAGAATCATTTCATAACATATTATGTACTTATATTAAATTTAACAAAAGGCCGTGGCGGCCTGTAGCTCATCACAATCTATCAAGACCTCTCGACGCGTCTGAGTCTTACAAACAATATTTGAATAAAATCAGTTCACATAAATAATCTTACGAACAACATCAACAAAGTCGTCTGATAAGAAAAACAAATTAAATTATATCTACACAATAAAGTAAGGCAGTATAAGTACGACGTTAATAAAAAACCCAAAGAATCTTATTTTACCACCAAAAATAACGTAGGATCCAAATAGAATTGCTAAACAGTTGGGTGCGAAAACTGTTCAATCCGTGTTCACGCATAAGTTTTGGTGTATTTTGTGAACTATAATAATTAGATATTAGGCACTTACATTCGCGGCCTTGATCTACTGTGCTGTTTTAACCTTTATTTATCGCTGCTACACACGAGCCACACGGATCTGCAACAAATTTAAAACTTAAAAAAAAATGATATTATTTATCTATATATAAAAAAATCAATTGCCATTCGTTAGTCTCGGTAAAACTCGAGAACGGCTGGACTGATTTGGCTAATTTTTGTTTTGAATTATTTGTTGAAGTCCAGGGAAGGCTTGAAAGGTGTGTAAATATGAAAAAAATGCTTGGGATATAGTAAAAACAACAATTTCGCTTTCCCTTAGAAACTATTTCTCCCTCGTTTAGAAATCAATTGAATTTAAATGTTGTTCGAAAATCAAATTTTTAAAAGCGAAGTTGTTTTTTTTCTTCTTTTTGGTTTTGAATGTCAAACGTTTGATGTTCGTCCCGTCGTTCAGAAATCAATATTTTTTATTTATTGATTCTGAGGCGATACAAGGTTTGCCGGGTCAGCAAGTATACTGATAAAACTGGAGTCGTGGTGGCGTAATGACAAGCGCACGCGCCACAAACTCAAACCCGCCTTCGAAACATAGCCGGAAAGCATGCACCGTTTAGGCAGTTTCCTGCCCTAATGTGCATATTGCTACAGTTACCATGTGCTAACGGCGAAGGAAAGCATCGTGATAAAACCTGCACGTCGAGGTAATCGATGTGTCAAACCTGCCAAACCGCCTTGGGCAAGCGTGGCGGGTATACTGTCCGTTCCCTTAGTGGGAGGGCCAGAGCCCAGTAGTGGGACATTTATAGGCTCTTATTATATATTATATTTGGGCAACGCATGAGCGTTGCCATACGTGGTAATAAATTGCATCAAATTTTATAGTGAAACTTCTTTGAAATCGTTGTGATTTGAAACTTGATGAAACGAAAAAGCGACACTAAATAGCTAAACACATAAATCTATAAGACTAAGCATGCGAGAGAATGAGATACGAGTTCTACAATGTGCAGCACAGATTAGAGATACATTAAGACCGATGATTAAACATAGGTCCAATTTGGACCGAAATAAAACTAAAATTGAATGTGATGCTTACGAAGTTTATTTTGCCATGATAACTATCGATGCTAAAGTAAAAGTTAGAGAAGACGTCCTCTATGAGTATATTCTCTGAAGTTTCACTTCTACTGCGTGTGAACTGCAGACACACACAGTTTTTTTCATGTAGGCGCTGTTCATCACTAGAAAATTCCGATCCATCCCGCGAAAACTATCCCATTTTTGTAAATAAAACATACCATACGTGCATTATCGGTATTGAGGCATACATCTCAAATTTCAGCAATCGAAGCCGTGGTTTTCCGTGACTCTTTACTTTTGTATGTATAATATTGGTATGAATTATATAATTATTTTATATATAAATAAAATAAAATAAATGAATTTGTATGCAACATATGCCTAGCATTATTATTAACCACCAAGGCGTCGAACGCATCTTTAGGGCCCGAAGTCCTGACATAAGGCGATGACATGAGACATCAGACTGGTTTACTTCCATAGGCTTGAGCATGCCGTCGGGAGTACCTACATATTTATTATCTTTATCAATCATTTATTTGCTCAAAACATGGCGTATACATATTTATGATGTGTTGCTTATAAGGTTCACATGTTTTTGCCGCTCAGGCATGCAAATTGTACATACATAGTACTTAAAACTACTCCAATAATTATACAAGTCAATTAAAAAAATGATAGAATCAACACAATACTAATTTTTGTCTACAAAATATATTTATTTCCATAATAATAATTTATTAATATATTTTTTATGGCCTTTATATATATTATTTACATTTTATCATACATGTATTCGTCTACTGAATGAATGAAATGAAATGAATGAATTACTATTAGCCATCTGTCTCTCTCTCTCTTGTCTTTTATCTAATCCCTTTTATTTGGAGTCGGCATAATATGTTGTACGTGTTCTATCACACCACAAATCATCGTGTCATTCTTCATTCATTGATTGTGTTAATCTCTTTTTTGATCTACCTTTAGACTTGACTTTAGACTTATTACTCCTATTCATAATACAACGTTCTTCAATATTTCTTTCACGGTTAAGGCTGTCCAACTTTGGAATTCATTGCCTGTTGCTGTCAGACAAGCAAAATCCCTAACAACATTTAAGAACTTGGTTAGGAAATTCTATCTGCAATATAATGATATATAATTTTATAAAATTAGTAGATATTATATTGCATATAGTTATATGTTTAAATAGTTGCATATTCTCACCATATCTTGTATATGTATATAACTTACGTGTATATTTGTATATATATGGTGTAGTTATATATTTAATATTAAAATGTAAGTAATCGTACAATAATTATGTATACCGCCATCGCCACTCCTAATCGGAATATTCTTGCCACGGGTTGTCTGGAAGAGATCGCTTTTTAGCGATAAGACCGCCCTTGGTACCCAATTAGATTATTACTAGTTTGTAAGTTTTCTGTAATGGTGTACAATAAAGTGTTATCTATCTATATATCTTTACAGTTGTACTCATCAGTCTTTCATTGTAACATTCTTTTTGTCACGTGATTTTCAACCCTTCTCATTGAATGCCTATACCACTTGAGCCGTCTTCCTTTTTGTTTTTCAATTACGGATGCAACTGTCAAAAAACCCCTTATGTACTGTTTAATCATAAATCATAAAATTATTTGATTTATTTTTATTTATTTTTATATTATTTGAGCATCATAATCAGTAATATTTATTATCAATAATATAATCATAATATTGTTACGACCAACAAAGACCGATTCACACCTGCAGTTTATTATCTTACCGCATTTGGACTTCTTTTGCTTACTTTGTGTTTAAAATTTATAATTAGAAAATTAGCTCATTGTGTATTGTAATCTTTATGGTAGTCATTAGCCAGGTGTGATTCTTAGAAATTCAGTCTACAAACATATTGTGGCGACCGAGGGTGGAACTGCCCAGCAGCGTAAATCAGTTTTAGAACTTTTACAAAGAACTAGAAATTTCTAGAAGGAAAAGACGAGGACGGATATATTTAGAAAGAGATAGACGATAAACGAAAGAAAGAGATAGATAGATGTTAGAAAGGGATAGACGATGACCGAAAGAAAGAGATAGATAGATGTTAGAAAGGGATAGATGTATAAACGAAAGTTCCCGAACAGAAGGTTCGGGAAGGAAGAGACAGAGATAGATAGAGGGGTTCTAGAAAATTCTTCCGGGTATATAAACAGCGTAAGGCGCGCCTACCGGGCAGTTTAAAGTTGAGTTCAGTACAAGACGGTGAAACGACAAGTGCGATACTAAAGAGTTATTAGAGAAGGTTAATAGAGGACAGAGACGAACTAAGTGGTGAATTTAGTGACAAGTTTGGTGGACAGATACGTGAAGGAGGTGTGTAGCGTAGTTCGAGAGAGGAACCAGAAGCGAGCTACACGCGATAATATTGGAGGTGGTCCGCGCAATATCGGCGACGGTATTGAGGGTGTGACAACTTATCGTCGGGACTATGCATCGTTGGTCGTGCGTATAGGGGCAACCCTGCAGAGAGGTACTACTTGCGGCTGTGTAAGTCAATAAAAGCTTTTAATTTAAAAACTGATGTTTTCTTCCAATCCAAATGTGCATACCCCCGCTCGCACGCTACAATATTGTATTAGTATAGTATAAAGCTATGCCCCAACGGAGGGGTGAGGCAATCAAGCGATAACCAATAGCGGAGCAAGACGTGTGTACTACATTCGGTAATCTATTTAGTGACGAACTTTGCGCGTGTTATTATATTTGTACCTGTGTAATACGTGTTTGTATAGTTCTAATAAATTATATAGTAATTCCAACGGCATTTTAATTCGAGTGCTGCAACTCGTAACAATATCTATATGTAGTCATAAGACTACAAACGGCTTGTAACCAAAACTACAAAAAAATTGTATGCCTGTCAAGGCGAAACATGTAACTTGGCACTTAGCATAACATGTGCAAAAATGTCCATGTTTCAAATAAATAAATTGGTTTGATTTTGGCATTGCCTTATCAATCAACCCACGTCTTAGAAATTTTGCTTGCCGTCTAATCCGCCGGTATATTCTTTAAGCAAGTAAAATATTAATGCAGGCCCGCAATGCGGGAACCGACCAAGGCCAGCCCGATGCCTTTTGGACAATGCTTCCTCTACGTGATATGCCTCACAAAAATACTTTTCACACACAAATAATAAAAACATTTGCACGCGATTTCGTACAAAACTTTCCAACTTTGTACCGGTACGACTTCTAGTATCATTCATCGATTTACTATGTATTATTAGTCTTTGATAGTAGAAGATTAGTAATCACTTATCGTTATATAGGTTGAATTTTTCAACCTATATAACGATAAGCTGAACAGCTCCAGAGTTATCTGTTGTATATTATTGTTATGAGTTAGCGGCACTCGAATTAAAATGCCGTTAGAATTATTATAAAGTTTCTTAGAACTATACAAACACGTATAACACAGGTAAAAATATAACCGAAGACAACAAATCCAAACGTAATGCAGGTCGTAATTGAATAAAACGCGCAAAATCAGTCGCTATTAGATTCCCGAACTTACACACGTCACGGCCGTATCGTAGTTTTCGCTCAACTGCCTCCTCTCTCCATCAGGCCGTCGCTTTATACTTCACAAATGCAAATGTGCCCGACCTGGCAACGTCGACACAATTTCCTAGAATTAGCTTGTACTTGTAATCCGCAACACCTGGCTAATGATGCACCCTGCAAGCGACCGTATACGAGTACAATAGAACAATACGCTGTTCTCTACGATAACTAGAAACGTATGCCAATAAAGAAGTGAACAAAAGAAGACGATCATAAGAGGATTTCAATTAGTTCAAATGCCGACAGGTAATGTGCTTTTACAGATCTGTACGTGGAATTTGTCTTTGTCGGGGCCTAGGTTGTAACATTATCATATTACCTATAACATAAGACTATCTTGCTTAGCTTGAGAATATTCTAATACAAAAAAAATACACACACATATATTACATCTATTTTATTTATTTTAATAAGGATCACCTACAGTTTTTTACATTTAATCAGTTACTAGACTTATGACTAAGGTTTACAATGCAATGTAAAAACTAATTATAGGTGAACACAACTTGCAGTATAATTTCTTCACTGTTATTTACCTATTTATTTAAATTCTAACAATAAATGTTACAAGAATGTGTAGGGTATTAAAATTAGTCTGTCCGTCAGTCTGTCTAATGAGTGTCCTGTTGGGCTAAACGAATCTTTTTATAAAATGAATTTTTGGAGTCAAAGTGAATGTCAGTAAGATCACTGATGCTGTTGAGAATTCTACACATTCTAGAGATAGGGGAGTTAGCACCTAGTACTGTAGTTCTTAATGGGGGAAAGGAGGGGGGTAATAGGTTGTCGAGGGGGTTTCGAAGGGACTCTAAAGCGAAATTGGCTTAACAATTGAGGGCAATCAATGTTATTATGAAATAACTTATAAGCAAACATGGCATCTAACATAATTCTACGTGTCTCCAGAGAATCAATTTTGAAATAAATCAGTCTTTTCCGGTATGATGTTTCCTTTTTTACCCTGTGCTCAGCAAAAGAAAGATGCCACAGAAACCTCTTTGTATGCGTTCTAATCTTAATGTGTGTGTACAGTAATGAGGTCGCCAGACAACACTACAGTACTCTAAGACACTTCTTACTAAACAATTGTACAGCAATATCTTTGTTTTGTAGTTACGAAATATTTTGCTATTTCTTAAGACAAAGCCCAGAATTTTAGATGCTTTTTTTGTAATATTATCTAAGTGTTGTTTAAACGTTAACATGCTATCAAACATAACTCCCAAGTCTCTAATTGTTTCAACTTCTGTGATACAGATACCTTCGATTGTGTATGAGGACGGAATAGAATTCAATTTTCTAGTGAATTTTACATGTGCACACTTGCTAGTGTTTAACAACATTTTATTGAGCTTGCACCAGTCAATGAGACTGTTTAAATCTTTCTGGAGTAACAGTGAATCATTATTGGTTTCAATAATTCGTGCGAATTTTAAATCGTCCGCATACATAAATACATCTGAGTTCTGAAAACAGCACAGAATATCGTTAATGAAAATGTTAAAAAGTATTGGGCCATTTTGAAAATAATTAAATTTTATACACTTAACATAAATCATAAATCAAACACACACGTAATTAGCCCCACGATACAGGCAGGAACATATGTAAGCATTATTTCTGCATGACTTTTAAGCAATAATTTGATAAAATATAAATAATATATTGTCAAAATTATAAAAAAAACTTTGTGTATCTACTCTGATGCACGACAGGATTTTACTCTATAAATATTAAAACATGTTCACATGCGCGGCGTCAGCGGCCGAATGCGGCCGCATAAAGGTGGTAATAAGAAAAATTATTTCCATGAAAAATGTTCATAAAATGAAAACTACTGGGCCAAACTATGTAAACCATGTAGGTGACCAATTGGAAGCTATTCCGCGTCGAATAAAAAAGAATCACGTAAATCGGATCATAAATCACGGAGTAATCGGCGAACATACATAAAAAAAAACCACGAATTGAGAACTTCCTCCTTTTTTCGAAGTCGGTTAAAAAGTATATAGACAGACGGACAACTATTTAGCCAGTAGAATATACACATATAAACATAAAACATATTCACAAACATATTTATTAAAGATTAAAATTATATAAGTTATATCAGAACGCTTGACAGGACTATAATTTTAGTTTCGCTAAAACTCATCTTGGTAAGCAAGCTATAGTATAAGAGAGGTGAACATTAAGATATAAATTAACAAATAAATTTAATTAACTAACCGGCGTGAACAGTTTCAATATTATTTTGTTGTGATTTCGCTTTAATATAGGTTGGTTTAAAAGAAAAAAAACTTATGTAACGCGTTTGAATTAACGCTTCTTTATAACAGAAGTTCAGTAGACAGGCAGACGACCCTTAATGGAAAGTGGTTACCATCGCTTATGGACATTTGCAACACCAAAATTGCTACAAAAGCACTACTGCTCTCTTAAGGGAGACTGGAACCTAGTCACCAATGCCAGAGCACAACTCAAGGTTGTTATGGCGACATGCTCTAGACCAGAGGTGTTAGCCATCCAGTCGGGCAAATGCCCGACCACCTGGCTGTGGGTTGCTTTATCGCCTCTTACGACAGGCCGCCCGGCCGCAGGAAATTCTATTCTTTCTCTATTCCTACACGGAGGAAACGCTTGTATTATTTTATACTAGCTTCTGCCCGCGACTTCGTTCGCGTGGAATAGTTTACAAAAGAGTAAGTCAAAAATATCCCGCGATTTTGAAACATTCTTCATTGGTCACCACCCCCTGTCAAAATCTCCGTTTCTATTATGTTACTTTGTAAATAAATGACATTCAGTCTGTTATAAGCTGTTTAAGTAACTAAATGTTTTTAAATATCCCACGGGAACTCTTTTTCGGGATCAAAAGTATCCTATATGTTGATCAGGGATATAAGCTATCACCGTAGAAAATTTCATGTAAATCGGTCCAGTCGTTTCGGAGATAAGCCGGTACATACAGACAGACAAACAGAGAAACAAAAAAAATTAAAAAATCTAAATTAGTTCTATTTCACTTCTTACATCCCCCTGACTCGGTTTTTAGCATTTTTTTTAATTGTACAGAAATTTGACCTCTACAATTTTATTATATGTATAGATTTCCATGCCGGGGAAAATGGCCTTACATGAAAATCGACTCTTAAGAAGTAAACTCGAAGTCTTTAAAAAAAAATTAAGAAATAAAAACTCAAGTGAATTCAAACACCACTCGACTGAACTGTGTAAAATATACCAGAAATAAACATAGCGATTATTAATGATGACTACTCAGCATTAAAACCTCTTTGAATTCCAACCTTGGACAAATCGAATCAATAAATAAGGGGATATTAATTGTCGTTTCTTCCTGAATCATGCCGTGCCACCGCCGCTTTTAAAGTATGCAAAAAAGGCAGCCACGCAATGCTTATGTAAAAAGATATAAAGTGTATGAATTAGTTTTTTTCCTCATGGAAAGCGGTTACCATCGCCTATGGATACTAAAGGTGCTATAAACCTCAAATTTAATTTAAATTAATACCTTAAAAATATTATATTGTTACAAATCTGGTCCCAACAAAAAAAAAAAAAAACCCACCTGCATATCTGAAACAAAGTACATTTATTACCCGTAGGCATTTGAACTAATAACATCGGAATTATTTTATGGTCGTCTTCTTTTGTTTACTTTGTGTTTAAAATTTGTGATTAGAAAACAACCTATTGTTGTATTGTAATCTTTTATAGGAATCATTAGCCAGGTGTGTCGGATTAAGTCGACTTAGATACGGGGACATTGGAGTTGCGCAGTATAAAACGATGACCTGATTGAAGGGGGAAGAGTCGAGCGATAACCACGAGCGAAGCGAGACGTGTGTACTACAATCAGGAATCTAATAAGAGACGGACTTTGCGCGTTGTTGGAATTACGACCTTCTGCATTACGTTTGGTCTTGTTGTGTTCGGTTATATTTGTACCTGTGTTAAACGTGTTTGTATAGTTCTAATTAATTCTATAGTAATTCCAACGACATTTTAATTCGAGTCCTACAACTCGTAACAATATTTTGTCACATTTGCGTCATTCATAATTCACTTAATAAACTTAAGGCCAATAAAATTGGGATTTCTATCAAAAAGTATATTTTATCTTTAAAAAGTATTTATAAGATACGTATTTTGTTTCTAGTATTTCAAATACCATTTTCAAAAGTATCTTGTATCTCAAAAATATTTATTTTAATAGTATCTTGTATTTTGTATTCAAATACTTTGTATCTTGTATATCTCTGCTTGAAACTAGTATAATAATACAATTATAAGTTACTTTTTGATTCACAATCTGTACATTTTGTACACTGCCAAAGGTGCTGGGGCTTGATCGTCGTTAATGATGGACCCCGGTTTCAAGGGATTTTCTATAATCAGGTTTGAAGGGTGTTGCTACGACAAGCCATTTTGCTTTGTTGTATGTTGTTTATTAGGGTTGAATGCTGACCTAAGACGCATAACTTGTAGTGCACAAGTGCTACACGTCACGTCTGGTGTAGTATATTGTTTGTTGTGTATTTATGTGTGAAATACGCTGTGCGAGCAATATTGGCTTGTTCACACTCAGCGATTCGATTATCAGCGCCACAATGGCCTTAATCAACAGGCACAAAAATACAATGACAACGGCTTATCCGATGGTATGAAGTAACATAAGTTATGTTACTTCTTCTACTACTGCTAGCTATATTTTTATGAGTTTTTCACTTGATGGAAAGCGGTTACCATTGCCTATGGACATTTGCAACACCAAAGGTGCTACGAATGCGCTGCAGCTCTCTTAACGGAGACTGGAACCTGATCTATAATGCCGGAACACAACTCAAGGTCACTATGACGACATACTTTAGACCAGGGGTGGTAGCCATACAGTAGAGAAAATGCCTACCACCTAGCAAATTCCGCGCAATTTCTTTTTTTTATAAGCCGAACGCAAAGAACCTTATTGTATTCAACTTACGATATAACTATTTTTTTGTATTTAATCTTTTGTGTTTGTCGCTGTATTAAAACCAAACAGTTTTAGTCTCATAATAAAACTACGTTTTAACGGTTTTAAGCGCGGTAATTTATTTGATTTTGGTTTATCCGACGTTTTGGCCGCTTTTCAGTGGCCGTGGTCACGGAAGACAAAGATGACATTTGTCAAACGTGTATTGTCAAAGTTTTTATTCAGTCTACCGCCAACTTGTTCATTTTAATTATTTAGTTTTAAATTTTGTTTATGGATATTATTTACTCTATGGGAGCCTAATTTAATTTACCACCGCTTCACAACATGTTGTGGCTTGAAGAGAAGAAGCGGCGCAAGAAACTCTTCAGCAAACATGCCTAGTTCTAATTTTTTTTATATAATATTAAAATGAGTGGAAGGAAAAAAAAGAAATGAAGAAAAAAGTTTTAGTCTCGATTACATTGTCAACTACCCTATTCAAATATTGATTCTTATTTCGATAAAGCGTAAGGCGTTTTGACCTAAATAGAGGGTTTAATGGTGCCGATATTATTGTTAATGGCTTCTTTTACCCCGTGTTGTTTGATTAGGGTATTTTAAGGCAGCACCCAATAAAATATGTTTACGTTGTTGGAATGAAGCTTAAAAGACTAAATGCTCAAGTTATACTATTTAGCCGTTCACCTTTATAAGTGATAATTAGGTAATTGACAAGGGTAAGTTAGCTAATAAAAGGAAAAGTTTGGCAAGTCAATTCTTCTCTTATATAATCCTGCCCATATAAGTCGTAGTGCGCACGCGTCCAACACTTAAACGGGTTCGCATGCACGCAGGCACTACTTAGTCAGGTTTTCAGCCTGGAGCCTCACCTCTGTCGACTCTCAACGCGTTTAATTGAGGTCTCGCGTGACCAAAAGGCTGGCTTGCACCCTGAACAACGCATCAGCGTTGGCATCCAACGTGGAAATGCGGCCAGCATTTCGGTCACACTTCCCACAGACAGCGATTTAGAATATATGTTTTTTACTTTTTTTATTGCTGAAGCACAGCAGACAAGTTGAAGCCCAACTATAGATTGATTGATGAGATTGACATTGTGTGCAGCCAATGTGCTCCGGCCTTGAAGTAGAATCTGGAACCTGGCCACTGATGCCGGAACACAACTCAAAGTTGTTATGATGGCATACTCTAGACCAGGGATAGTAACCATCCAATCGGGCAAATGTCCATCCATCTAGCTGCGGGTTGTTTTCTCACGTCTTAGGACAGGCCGCCCGGCCGCAGGAATCAGTATTATTTTCCGTTCCTGCACGGAGAAACTATTATTATAGATTTATGGACTCCCCCCGCGGTTTTCTCACAGCGCTACAACAGGGGTCTTCAAAAAGGGCGTGCACAGATACCCAAAAGTCTCAACGAGGTAGGGAACGCATCGGCTCCCTTGGTATTGCTGATGTCCGTGGGCGACGATAGCCACCTATCACCAGGTGGTCCGTTTGCCAGCTTGCCTATTAGCAAACATTAAAAAAAATGTTATCTTTTAAGTATTGTTACGACCTAGATGCCGACGAAAATGAATTCACACATGCATACCTGTAAAAACACATTTTATTACCTTTCGGAATTTGGACTTCTTCTGTTTACTTATTTATTGGCGTGCGTTTACTAATTATTCTAGAGAACAGTCCATTGTTTTATTGTACTCGTTTATGGCCGTTGCGGTCGACTCATTAGCCAGGTGTCTCGGATTTTTAATAAACATTTATTACAAATATCTAGGAAATTCCGTCCACGCGGCCGGGTAGACATATTGCATCTGTACAGTATAAAGCAATGCCCCAATTGAGTGACGATACAGTACAGCGATAACCACGAGCGAAGCAAGACTTGTGTATTTTTTATTTATTTATTTTTATATTTACTACCGAATGTAATCTATTTAAGTGACGGACTTTGCGCGTTTTATTGAATTACGATGTTCTGCACTACGTTCAAACTTGTTGTGTTCGGTTATATTTGTACCTGTGTTATACGTGTTTGTGTAGTTCTAATAAACTCTATAGTAATTCTAACGACATTTTAATTAGAGTCCCGCCACTCGTAACAGTATAAATAAGGTAATGCGAAACAAACATTCATACTCGTATACTATAAAACGTTGAATGTTGACATCGTGTCATACAGCAATAAAGGAATTCATCTTTCGTCTTCTATAGATATATGGAAAACAATTCCCGAAGAAAACTGGCGTCGACAAAGTAAATTTGACTTTACACTTCAGGAAACAAAGTTGAAGGTTAAATTGAATTTCGACACTGTATGAAGACATGTAAAATTCCGAACCGGAACGAAAACTCCAATGCGACTCGATATTGAGTGTCGTGTTCTATTTGAAAATACAATTCTGACGTTTCGTAAAGTTTATATTATAGATACTACTAGCTGTGTCCGCGACTTCGTCTGCGTGAATTGCTTTTTCACGGAACCCTTAATGAAAGTAGCTAAAGTTACCCCTTGTGGGGCGCTGTAGCCCTCTGATAATAAGCTGGTTCAATTTAATATGGGTTGTATGAGAAGAATATGACCTAAATCCTTGCACTGGCTCGCTCCAGGTTACATGCACACAGGAACAGCACACGGCACTAAATTCCACTTTGGAGCTAACACTTGGAGTACAAAGTTTTATGGAAAGCAAATGTTCTTGGCACGGCCAGTAATCACAGAAAGATGATAAGTTTTAGAAATTAGAAAGTTAAAGTGCAAGTCGCGTTTTTTTTTTTCTAGGCGGGGGAAATGCTATTTACGAACATACTGGGTCCTTTGCAAGGGATTAGACCGGTGTCGCATATGGAGCAATTATCCTAATGGTAATCCGTCCATACTTGACCAGCATTGGACGACCAACAACTAATACCCACTAAAACCACCCTCCTCCCATGTGCCTCGTGCTTTTGAGTAGGAAAGGTCTGAAACTTAGAACGTAGTTACACCCAGTCCGATCCCAGCGCAAAAAGTGCCTGAATATGTGCCGGGAATCAGAACATATCCACTTCGACGACAGGGGTGATGACTCCTCTGCTCCCTTGATAGCTAGAGGCCCCCTGAAGCGGTATTATTCAGGGAGGGAAGGCGCGGATACTTTAACTCTAGTCAAACGTTGACAGAGCGAGTGTCCAAAAAAATGGCTGCTCCTACCCTGCTCTGTATTGGCCTTCGCCTTACACAGAAAGAAGGTGGACCCCAAAATTGATGGAGCGATGTTCTACCTACTTAATACTAGGCAAGGACCAAACACTCCCTATAACATCAGCTATCTGTATCTTTTTCTTGCCTTTTATTGTGTCTTTGTCTCACTGAGTATGCGCTATTTGCTACAACTCCATTAATACTTCGAAAAGTAATTAATTAAAAAAGTTTGAGTTATTATTTTTTAGGTAGACGTGGTGCTGGAGAGTTTCTTGCTGCTTCTTCTCATTAATAGCAAGCGTCTCGAAGCGGTGTACATAGAATAGGAAGTAAAATTACACTTTAACTTGTATGTATGACCTTCAAAAAGTGTTCTCCAGTGGAACTTATTTTGAATAAAAACATTTGAATTTGCCAATGATAGTCCCGTCGAAATTGGTACATCCATTTCAGAGATTAGTTAGAACATCCAGTTAATAAAAAAGTAATATAAATGTATATAATCGTAGGAAATAAAATCGATAATTAACAGAATATATTGGACAAGATAATAAATGTAATAGCCATAAGAACTTTTGTCACCTCCAATGTATGTACCATGTCTATACATACTCGTATAAATAAAATTGGAGTGTCTGTTGGTAATATTGAGATAATCGATCACATATTTGCTCTTCTCTATAGTATTTTATTTGTCCCTAGTACTCCTGATTACCTTAAACAAAGTTTTGAATTTCTTTCGTGCTCTCATAATTTACGCCCTTCTACTAAACTTAAGTTGAACACTCCTGCGCATAACTCAAGTTTTTATAACAATTCTTTTACTGTTAAGCCTATACAGCTCTGGAACGCGCTTCCTGTTACAATCAGACAAGCAAAATCACTAGCGATATTTAAAACTATGATTAAAAAATACTACCTGTCGTTGGAATATGATATTTAAATTCACTTATAAACATTTATATATTTTGTAGATATGTATTTGTATGGTATGTATATTAAGTATATATCTATGTAATATATAAAATTTCTCCATATACTTATGTATATATATAATTTATGTATTTATTATTAAAATGTAAGTAGTTTGTACTATATGTTACGTATACCACCATCGCCATTATCATCTTAATTCATTCCTGGGGTTGTCTGGAAGAGATCGCTTTTTAGCGATAAGACCGCCCTTTGTACATAACTAGATATAATTTAGTCTTAAGTTCATGTTTGTATTGGTATACAATAAAGAGTTATCTATCTATCTATCGATTTTTACTACATGCATATGAATATATATACGGTACATACACCAGAATAACATATTTTCAATTTTTGTCTATCTGTCTGTCTGTTTGTTCCGGCTAATCTCTGAAATGGCTGGACCGATTTTGACGGAACTTTTATTGGCAGGTAGCTGATGTAATAAGGAGTAACGTAGGCTACTTTTATTTTAGAAAAAATCTTTTATTTTGGAATTATGCCCATTTTCAATCAACACGCGGGAGAGACCGCGGGGCGCAGCTAGTTTTAAATAAATTAGCTAGTACAAAAAAGCTAGTACAAATGTAACATTTATAAAATGAACTCTAAGGTTCATTTTATAAAAGGTCACCGACGCATTTGTAATAAAATAAATTCGAACAAACAGTACATACATAATTTGAGTGGAACACATGTCTAACACAGCATTCACGCGGCGCAAGCTGTAATCCCTTAAGCAGGCTTTAAGATTTGTTGGCTTGAGGTAGGGTTCCCAAGCTCAAATTTAAAAACTAGGATTTGAGAAGTTGAAGAAAAATCAGGAAAATTCAATTTAAAGACAGGACGCAGTAATAGAGTTGCAATATTTAAATTAATATGTAGTGAAAATGGGTTAAACAAATCAAGTAATGATAATAATCATATTTTTTAACTAGCTTCTGCCCGCGGCTTCGTCCGCGTAGTGCGGTTTTTTAACTGTCCCACTGGAACTCTTTAATTTTTCGGGATCAAAAGTATCCTATATGTTGACCAGGGCTAGCACCATACAACATTTCATTTAAATCGGTCCAGTCATTTCGAAGATTAGCCGTTACAAACAGACAAACCGACAAA
The DNA here is from genome assembly GCA_949752895.1 of Dendrolimus pini. Classification (NCBI taxonomy): domain Eukaryota; kingdom Metazoa; phylum Arthropoda; class Insecta; order Lepidoptera; family Lasiocampidae; genus Dendrolimus; species Dendrolimus pini. The sequence continues at coordinate 15,707,049 of OX457144.1, read as the reverse complement.
AAGAGAAACAAAAAATTTGAAAAAAAAAAACTAAATTAGTTCTATTTTACTTCTTGCATCCCTCTGATTCGGTTTTTAGTTTAAAAAAAACTATTGTATGTACAGAAATTCGACCTCTACAGTTTTATTATATGTATAGATAATAAAAGTATTTGAATAAAATTATACGAGTTAAAAACGAGTTATCTTATACTAATATATAAATCTGAAGAGTTTGTTCCTTTGTTTGCTACGCTCTAATCTCAGGGACTATTGGTCTTATTTGAAAAATCCAATAGGAGCGGAGCACCAATGAAGAATGTTTCAAAATTAGGGGGGGGGGAGGGGTTAACTTTTTTTTAAACTATTCAGCAGCAGAAGCTAGTTAAAATATAAAACGCGCGGCAGTGCTAACACTCGCGAGCCATAAGGCTGGCTGTAAGAATTATAAAAGTGTCGGGCGAAAATTAAAATTCATGACCTTATCAGGACACTTTAGAAACACAGGACGCTGCTTAAAAACTATCCAGGCCATCCCAGGACATTACAAAAATTAGGACATGTCCTGGAAAAACAGGACGGCTGGTAACTCTAGCTTAATCTGAGAGTATTGTGGCTTACTGTTTACATAAGATGAATGATAACTTTGGCATTGTTCTTAACTTGTATTTTTATTTAAGATTTAGCCGAATAATGCGTGTATACTGCCTCGCATTTTTTTATTTTTTTATTGCAGGAGTTCAGCAGACAGGCAGACGGCCCACTTGATGGAAAGCAGTTACCATCGCCTATGGACATTTGCTACACCAAAGGTGCTACAAATGCGCTGCTGCTCTGTTAAGGATGACTGGAGCCTGGTCACCAATGCCGGAACACAACTCAAGGTTGTTATGGCGACATATTTTAGACCAGGGGTGGTAGCCATCCAGTCGGGCAAATTGCCCTACCACCTGGCTGTGGGTTGTTTTGTCGCCTCTTACGACAGGCCGCCCGGCCGCAGGAAATTGTATTCTTTCTCCGTTCCTGCACCGTTCCTCCGTTCCTATCATTATGCCGAGCATATTTTAAGAATTTGTACGCCGCATTTTCAGCAAACAAGGTTTGCACTCAGCATATCAGCATATCTACGAACATCAGACAGCCTTCAAAGCGACCCAGGGTCGGTCTTATTAAAATAAAACATGACCATAACACAATAGTTAATTTTAAATCAAGATACAACTTTGACCCCTGTTATTTCGAGAGTTTTGTGTCACGCCAGTCCAACAGCTCGCTTGTTAATATTTCTCAAATAAAATCTATAATATTATAACATTCTAAACATGCCGTGTAAACATTAATGGCCTTACTTATAATAATCTCGTTAAGAAACGATTAGCCGTTTCTTAAATAAGATACTTTTAGGCCCCTAATCAATGGCTGTTTCAAATAAAACTTGTCATCTTGCCTATTAGCAGTCATTTAAACTACCTCTCGAAGTTGGTTATTTTTGACAGTTATTAAGGAGTTACTTTACCACCACCTCTTATCATTAAGAGGAGTTTGTGGGTAAGATTTTCGATAGAAAATTTCATGTTTTTTTTTTTGGTTTTTTTTATCCCCGAAATCCCGCGGAGATTTTTCCTGGAGCGGTTCGAAGTTATTTAGGGATAAAAGCTAGATTATTCATACACAGTTTTCACTAAAACGATAACTTACATTATTTTTTAAATGCTGTGGTACTTTGTGTCCCAGGAATATTAAGTCTGGCGTGGACGAGGTCACGGGCATATCCTAGTGTATAAATATTTATGTATGCGGCTCGCTACAGGGTTTCATATTATAATTTCGTCTTGCTCGACCATCTGTCCGTCGATGTCGATTTTGTACTTTTTCCTCTACTCTCTCAACGTCTACATATTTAGTTCGTATTAGCTTATTTTCAATGTCAAGAAAGGAGATGTATTCGCTTCATACATGCTTAGGTCCAGATTCTAAAAAGATGAAAGTGATATTAAGATTTCTTTTTATTACATTGAAATTTTTAACCGACTTCAAAAAGAAGGAGGAATTCGTCTGTATGTTTGTTACTCGATTTCTCTGTCAATTGTGAACCAATTCTCAAGATTTTGTTTAATTGAACGCACTAATCTCAGGAACTACTGGTCTGATTTGAAAAATTCTTTCAGTGTTAGATAGCCTATTTATCGAGGAAGGATATAAGCTAGATATCATCACGCTAAGACCAATACAAGAGGAGCACCAATGACGAATGTTTCAAAATCGGGGGGTTTTGAAAACAAATTCCACGTGGACGACGTGGCGGGCACAGCTAGTATTAGATAAAGAAGGATTTGATAATGATATACATAATATCAGCCCATAAATGTTCCAGTACTGGGCTCAGGCCTCCCATTATAGGTGGTACGGACAGTACACCCGCACTGCCTGTCCAAGGCGGCTTGGCAGGTTTGACACATCGGTTATCTCGATGTGCAGTTTGCATCACGATGTCTTTCTTCACCGGTGTTACCAGAGGCGCAGATATGCGCAAGATCTCCTCCTGTAAACACCGCTGCAGGGGGCCCCCTCATCCATCCAGCATCTAGGAAGCGGAGGAATCTTCACCCCTGTTGACGAAGTGTGTTTGCCTTTCCAGGGGCATTCTCAAGCACTGATGCGCTAGGATCCGCGTTGGCGTAACTACGTTCTAAGTCTCACGCTCTTCCTGCCATAAGCGCGGGGCACATGGGAGGAGGGTGGTTTTAGTGGAGTATTGAGTTTTCGAGTCTCCACACAAGCCGGCGATGTGACTCTGGTACCCATTCGTGGTGTCACCTCTCGTCGCTTTGGTCTGATCACTAGTAAAGGACCCGGTAGTGTGCGAAATGCACTTTCCCGCCTCAAAAAAAATGCAGGCAGGTTTTCAAATTGGACAGCTACATTAGCAATCTGCCCGTAAAACTTGAAGTTAAAATTTTGTTGCGATTCATTTTGTCACTTGTCAGTTGAAGTTTTTCCACTTGTACGTTGCGATTCGTTTTTCCACTTGTCCGTTGCGATTCATTTTTCCACTTATGCGTTGCCATTCGTTTTTCCACTTGTCCGTTGCGATTCGTTTTTCCACTTGTCCGTTGAAGTTTCACTTCTAATATGTGTCCCAGCACACATTTCGATTTTTCGCAGGTTTACTGCAAATTATGATTTGGTTAGGTTAGGTTTAGGTACGTTTTAATTAATGCATTTTTTATGTAAACATATTTTATTTTATCAAACAAAAACTCGAAAATTCGATCCGGAACCAAAAAACCATCCATAGTCTACTTTAAAATTATACACATACAACGGAACATTAACAAATGCGCATCTTTCGCCATCAATTTTCATTCGGACCTCAAATTATGTTAACAGAAAAATATTTCCAATAAAAAATATTCAGTAATATTTCGTTTGCTCAGTTTTGTTGACGAGGCTCCGAAACTACTGAACCGATTTGAAAAATTCTTTCACTGTTGGCAAGCAACACTATTCCCGGGTGGCATAGGCTATATTATATTTACAAAAAAATTAGGGATCCTTACTAAAACTTCAATAATGTAACCCAAGGTGATTTTTTTCCTAAAATCGCTTGCGCTGCGAAAACTATTGATGATAGAATAAAATAATGTACTGCGACTTTGTAGAACACAATCATCATTATTTACAGAGAGTGTCGCGACAGCATTTTTTTTTTTTTTTTTATCGCTAGAGTACAGCAGACAGGCAGACGGCCCACCTGATGGAAAGCGGTTACCGTCGCCTAACTATGTCTAACTATTATAGTTATTGTTGTAATACTGGTTTGTAACATTTGTTCTTTTATATTTAAATATAAAAGAACAAATATTACAAACCAGTATTACAACATACCCCCCATGGTGGCCCATGAGAGCGTGGTTTCGATCCACGGACCTCTGCTACCACGTTATCAGCACGATGAGGACATCTATTCTTTAAATAGACTGCTGTATCAAAAGCATCTTGCCAGTATGCCTTTGAAAGACCACTATCAGCTAGCAAAGAACGACCTTTTTCTATAATCGACCTGTTTGTACGCTCAGCGAGTCCATTTGATTGAGGACTATAAGGCGAGGTCGTTTGATGCTCTATACCTAAAGAACTTAAGTAATCTGTCATTTCTCTATTTACATATTCTGTCCCATTATCAGTCCGTAATATTTTAATACGAGCTCCTGTTTGTCTTTCTACTAGCGCTTTGAAAGATATAAACTTACTTTTTACTTCTGTTTTTGAAGATATGAAATATAAAAAGATCATTTATGAAAAATCGTCAATAAATAATAAAAGGTACTTATTACCTTGCCAAGAATTTACAGACATAGGCCCGCACAGATCCGAATGTATGAGACCAAGGGGCTCTATTACTCTTGAAAAGGAAGCACTTTTAAATGACTTTCGCGACTGCTTTGCCTCAATGCTGTAGCGTGCAAGGTTCCTTATCTATTTTATTAAAATTTATTAAAGCCTGACCTTTAAGCGATTGCATTGAATAACGACACAAATGATCTAATCTCCTGTGCCAAAGTCGATATTGTGCATCGCTAACCACTTCATTATGTGATACATTATAGCTTAACTTTTCGGGAATATTAACACTACAATCTAAAGTGTATAATCCACCACAAATCGAACCATGCAAAATAGGTACACCTGTAACAGAAAAATTACTAGAATCATAAATATTACAAACCAGTATTACAACATATGGTGAAGAGATTGATTGTACTGGCGTTGGCACTATTTCCATAAATACTAAAAATAATGTATTTGATAAAATTTCAGATGTTGCATTTGTTCCCAACTTAAAAGCTAATTTAATATCTGTGAAAAAAGTAGTAGATAAGGGTTATACTGTTATTTTTGATAAGAATGGTTGATAGACTCTGGTGCATCTAGACATATGACTTCTAGATCAGATTGGATGGTTTCTATTAAACCATTTATCCATGTTCAGTACATCATTTCCATTAAGTGCTTGGGCAGTCAGTGTAGCAGACTCTCTTGTCTTTGACTTTTCCTTCTTATGTGGACAATCTGGACGTTTATGGCCTGGTTCTTTGCAATCATAGCATATAATATTCTTTTTCTTTGGTTTAATACGATGCATATTAGTGCTAGTACGTAAGGCGGATTCAGGCTCTATTTCTCGTAACATCTCATTTAACAGTTTGGTTTTCACCAGTTCTGAGGTAATGTTGACGTTACAGTTTTCTAGTCCCATAATCAAGGGTTCATACTTTGCCGTTAAACCGCCCAAAAGAATAGCTGCGATTGAAGCATCCTCTATATTTTTGCCAATGTCAGCCAAATCTTGAGCAGTACTCAGTACAGCATTGATATATGATTCAATGTTATCAAAGTCGTTAAGACTTAATCTGTAAAGTTTCCTCTCTAAGGCTAATCTCCGACCCATGCCGCGATCCTCATACGCCAGTTTTAAGGCATTCCATGCTTCTCTTGCCGTTGTGGCACTCCTCACATCGGTAATCGCTGGCCCATCTAGTGTTAAGCATATTTTTGACAGAGCTTTACGGTCGTTTCGAGATTTTACTAAATCAGGAGTGGTACTATTGTTACCTTCTGGGTATCCTTCTATAGTTTCCCAAAGGTCTTCGTGTAGTAACAGGTTCCTCATTTTAAATTTCCATATGGAATAGTCTTCCCTTTTACATAATTTTATAGTAAGAGTTCGAGTAGACTCGAAGAAGCCTGCATTTTTACTTTACTTCTTTCAACAAAATAAACAACCAATACTTATTTTTAATAACTTTTCAACATTAGCCAAGCTACATTTTAGAGCTTCGTGCTGATAACGTGTTGAAATTAAAAAATAGTCTTCTTCATATACATATTTATTGAAGAGTTATTTTGTAAAGACAGGTAACAAAGGTTGCTTAGATACTATGAAAAATATAAAAGAACAAATATTACAAACCAGTATAACAACAGCTATGCCACAATAAGTGTTCTTTTATTTTAATTAAAATGCCGCCTCTAGAAAAGGCTCTTTATTTGTATCTTGGTATTCATCCTTATCAAAATAAATTACTTCATACTCAAGACTGCTTCAATACCTTTATATAATTTTTTGGATTATTCAATTCGGACATCCCATTCGAAAGATATCACGAGTTTAAAAATGAAAGAATTAGAACACACGGCCGTGACGCTTTTTCGTGAGCGAAAAATCGAAAGACCCCGTCTATATAGAAATTTCACTTCAAAAAATGGTGATTGCAGCAATATGCACATCAGATCAGAAAACTGATTAGGTGGTGCATACGTTCCGGCCAGAATCGAACCCGCGCCCTTTGAGTTTGGGACGCGTGCGCTAGCCATTATGCTTCCACGACTTGTGTTGGTACAATAAGTTAAGTAAAATTCTTTACAAAGCAAGCATAAAATAGAGGCTATTATTTGCATTATGCCAGAAGTTGACGTGAAAAATATGATAAATGTTGACGGGCGGCGACGGGTCTGCCCTTACCGTGACGTAACGAGGGTCTCGAAGGGCACTCCGAGATTTATGGTTTATGCATGTTGGTTTTCGTGCATTATACCCCGCTTGAGCAAAGTCAGTGATCTTGTACTGTTAAGATCATCTTAACGTCAAAGATGACTTAACGCATATCACGTTTTCTCTTTTTAAATTAGAACATACGTATTGTTACGAGATAGTGGGACTAGAATTAAAATGCCGGAAATATTATAGAATTTATTAGAACTATACAAACACGTATAGGTACAAATGTAACCGAACCCAACAAATCCAAATGTAATGCAGAAGATCGTAATTCAATACAACGCGCAAAGTCCGTCACTATAGTTCCCGGTTGTACACAAATCGTCTTGATCGTGGTTCTCGCACGACTGCCCCTCCCTCAATCAGGCCATCGTTTTATACTGCACAAATGCGATATGCCCGTATCGTAATCGACTTAATCCGTCACACCTGGCTAATGACCCGGCCGCAAATGGCCATAAAAGAGTACAATAAAACAATTAGCTGTTTTCTTATGCCAATGAATAAGTAAACAAACAAGACGATCATAAAAGAATTAAAATTAGTTTAAATGCCGACAGGTAATAAATTGTGTTTTGTTTCAGATATGCAGGTGGATTTTGTTTTTGTCGGGACCTGAGTTGTAACAATATAATAAAACTGTAGAAGTCAAATTTCCGCACAATGAAAAAGAATACGAAAACCGAGCCAGGGGGATGTAAGAAGTGAAACAGGACTAATTTAGTTTTTTCCGATTTTTGTTTCTCTGTTTGTACCGGCTAAGTTCCGAAACGATTGGACCGATTTAAATGAAATTTTGTATGCTGATAGCTTACACCCCTGGTCAACATATAAGCTACTTTTGATGTTTGTAGCGAATAAAGTAAAAACTACTGAACCGATTTCCAAAATTCTTTCACAATTTGAATGCTACATTATCCCTGATTAATATAGGCTATATAAAACTTAAGGATCCTTACTAAAATATCAATAATGTAACCAATCTAAATAAAATACTTGGCGCTGGAATCGAGTTCCACGATTAATATGAAATTTTATGTGTGTTAGAGTGGGCCCTACGGTGGTTTAGATTCACAATTAGACCCGGTAGGTGGCGCTATTATTAGGTTCTAGATTTTTATTTTTCAGGGCAGGATAACGTCTGTCGAGACCACTAGTACGGTATAAAATATATATCCTCAAAAGAAACCAACAATATTATCCATGTAGTACCAATGGACATGAATTAAAATGACGGTATCACATATAAACTGACGGGTTTCATTTGTATCATCTCCCTTCAGAACCTTAAAAAGACCTAAAGACCTATAGACCACTGAGTCGAACTTTACATTTTTCAAATCTATAGATGAAGCCGCAAACCACATCCACGTGTTTACACAATTCGAATCTTTCAGATATTATCCTTTTTCGCGGTGGTCTGAAAGCAAATTGAGCTGAAGAATAGGCTCTATGAACCCCTATTGTTACACAACATTGCCTTATAAATCTATTGTGTTGATCCATAATACACGCACTATAGAACTTAACGATCCTAGGTATATTGTTTACCCCCGAAAAAACTCTTAAGACTGATATATGAAGAGATGTACTGGTCTTTCATAGATTTCAGTCTCTCTTTATACATAGTATCTTTACTAAAAAAATATATAGTATAGGTTCACTTTTGACCGCTGTCTCACCTACTGTTGAATGATGACTCGGTCTAAGATGAAACACGTATACCGCTTTTTTGTTAGCTAGTTGATCCTCGAGCCTCAGGGGAGGCTACCAAGGCGTATGTGGGACTCCCGGCTGCCGGTCTTGTACACAAGCTTCATATTAGAGCTTTCAAGCACCGACCGCCAGACTATCCAGAAAAACCTTCTAACGTCCCTCTGAATTATGATGAGGTGCCTCGGGCCGACTCTATTACTGCCGTGATATCTCGGTGCAAGCCGACAAGGAGGGGTGTCCTTGGGACTGAAAATCCCCACAACACTGGATGTGGCTCGCAGGGAGAGTCCCCCAGCCCCGAAGTCTTACTACATTATTGAGAGAAGATGAGCAAAGCGCCACTTACGAAACCCTGTTCGCTGTTCTGCGACAGAGGTCAGAGACCTGCTCATCCTCCTCCCTTATCCTTTCGGCGGCCTCCTTCTGGGTCATAACGTCATCTCAGAAGGAGGCCGCCGCTTACCAATTCGACTCGTTATGTAGTATAGAGAGATCCCTATCGATAATTGACATCAAATCATGCCGTAGGGGGGCCTCATGCGGCACATTCCTGCCAAATTCGTGGCAATCCGGAATCGGCTCGCGCTTTGCAATTTTGTACAGATATTTACCGAAGCAGACATGCCCGGTAAGTATCTGCACCGTTCTGAAACTTAGGATTCCGCGATTTTTGCGGACCCAGCGGGATAGGTGAGGACGGACTGCCTCTGCTGTTTCCCGTACTGCCACCGGGGACCTCACGTCCTCTGACCAACGGCGGATCAGCGTCTCATCTGCAAACTCCCTGGTCCGTTTTGGAGCGCACATACTTAGAAGACATCTGTTTACTCGTGACTTGAAGACCTAGATTGTATTTGTCAGGAAAAACAGATTCAGGCAAATAATTCCTTTCTTTGAAAGCGCGCACCAAAAGGAATCTAGCTCATCTCCCGATCCCATCCTAAAGGATAACAAGGCGTTGGCTTCACCCTTGGTATTGCTAACATCTATAGGTGATGGTGACCACTTTCCAAGAGCTGGGTCGTCAGCCTTTCCAGCTTCACAATAAAAAAAAATATTATAAAACTACGTTTTAACGGTTTTAAGCGCGGTAATTTATTTAATTTTTATTATTCCGACGTTTCGGCCACTTTTCAGTAGCCGTGACCATGAAACAAAGATGTCAAGTGTCAATGAGTATTGTTTAAGTTTTATTTAGACTACCGCCAACTTGTTCATTTTAATTATTTAATTTTAAAATTAAAATAAGTTTATGATTATTATTTACTCTTTGAGAGCCTAATCTAATTTACCACTGATTTACAACATGTTGTGGCTTGAAGAGAAGGAATAATTAAATCAAATAAATTACTGCGCTTAAAACCGTTTATTATATACACTAGGCGCGAAAACTTATGAAAATATTATTTTAAAAATACATATTTTTTCTAATTAAAATATGATAATTACTATCTGAGTCCCGCGGTTTTACCCGCGTGGTGATGGGAAATCGTTATATTTTGGATAATTCACACTATACTTTTATAAATTATAGCCTATGTGTTATTCTGATGTGTAAGCTGTATTATTGTAATGTTTCATCAAAATGCATTCAGTAGTTTTTGCGTGAAAGAGTTACAACCATATAGTAGGAGGAAGGACCTACTTTTTAAATTCGGTTATAAATAATTCAAAAACATAAGTAGAACACTGTACTTATACACGGTATAGTACAGAAGTAAGTTATTTTAACCGTAACCAACCTTTTTATACAGTCTGGATGTACCTCGATATTGTTTCAAGATTAACCCGTGTCACAGTCCCAGGATGTTACTGTCCCGGTTTCGTTTTTACCGGGACATCCCACGTGTGCCTTGTTCCCGTTGCAAAAGTGATTTTGTTTGTTTTTTGGATGTCCCTTAGGAAGACTGACGTTTAATATGTGGGTACCGGGCTACCAATTTGCGTTTCGACCTGATTTATAGAGGTTGTATGGTGTTTTAATCTTGAGTACACTCTTATATATAAAATCAAGTATATTCTTGGGATGAATAGTGTTTGCGCTTAGTTTTATATGATGTAAATCCATTTGGTATCCCTTTTTCTCTTCTGCACATACTTATAATAATGTTACGACCTTAGCGGGACTCGAATTAAAATGCCGTTAACATTATTAAAGAGTATATTAGAACTATACAAACATGTATAACACAGGTACAAATATAACCGAACACAACAAATCCAAACGTAATGCAGAAGGTCGTAATTCAATAAAACGCGCAAATTCCGTAACTATTACATTCCCGAATCTACACAAGTCCACGCCCGTATAGTAGTCGTCGCTCAACTGCCCCCTCTCTCCATCAGGCCGTCGTTTTATACTTTAAAAATGCAGAAATGCCCGCCCGGCAACGTCGACACAATCAGCTTTTAATTGTAATCCGTCACACCTGGCTAATCATGCAGCCACAAGCGGTCGTAAACTAGTACAATAGAACAATAGGCTGTTCTCTACAATAGCTAGAAACGTATGTCAATAAATAAGTGAACAAAAGGTGATGATCATAAAAAGTATTACAATTGTTTCAAATGCCGACAGGTAATCAAATGTGCTTCTACAGATCTGTACGTGGAATTTGCCTTTGTCGGGGCCTATATTGTAACAATAATATCAGCCCATACATGTCCCACTTCTGGGCTCGGGCTTCCCAAAATAGGGCGGAAACGGACAATATTCCCGCCACGCTTGTCCAAGGCGGCTTGGCAGGTTTGACATATCGGTTACCTCCATGTGCAGGTTGAATTACGATGTTTTCCTTCACAGTTAGAACGTGATAATTGTAACAATATACGGCCGTGCAACGTTAATACCATCCTAATAATGGTCAAAAAATAAAACGCAGCATTCTTACGTCACTTCATCTATGTACTTTATATATGGTCACATTAATTATATTCGTGAAATTTTGGACTTTTGTGTGTATTGTGTTTACTTTTATCCGTGCAGGACAGGAGAAAGAATACAATTTCCTGCGGCCGGGCGGCCTGTCGTAAGAGGAGACAAAACAACCCACAGCCAGGTGGTAGGGCATTTGCCCGACTGGATGACTACCACCCCTGGTCTAAAGTATGTCGCCATAACAACCTTGAGTTGTGTTTCGGCATTAGTGACCAGGTTCCAGTTTCCCTTAAGAGTGCAGCAGCCCATTTCTAGCACCTTTGGTGTTGCAAATGTTCATAGGATGGTAACCGCTTTCCATCAAGTGGGCCATCTGCCTGTCTGCTGAACTCCTGTAATAATAAAAAAATACTAAGAAACAAGAAGAACCTCCCACGCACTTTAATATTAAATAAAATTATTCGAGCTAAGCATGTTTGCGGAAGAGTTTCTTTCGCCTCTTCTCCTCTTCAAGCCACTACATGTTGCGATGCGGTGGTAAATTAGATTAGGCTCCCATAAAGTAAATAATGACTATAAACAAAATTAATCCTAAATAATTAAAATAAACAGTTGGCGGTAGGCTAAATAAAACTTTAACAATACTCGTTGACAATTGTCATCTTTGTCTTACGTGATCACGGCAACTGAAAAGCGGCCTAGACGTCGGAATAACCAAAATCAAATAAATTACCGCGCTTAAAACCGTTAAAACGTAGTTTCATTATGCGACAGTAATTTTAACCTTTCTTTTATTGTAGTATAGGTTCGCGTTTGACTACAATCTGGCGCTATGTAGACCGAGGATGTGGTCTAGGATGGAGCACGCTTACCTAGAAGGTACCTATTCACACGGTACTTGAAGACACCCAGGTTATAAGTATCAGGAAAGACAGTCTCCGGCAATGAGTTCCACTCCTTTGCGATGCGTATGATGAAGCTAGATGCAAAGCGCTTTGTTCTTATAAGTGGAATATCCACCATATATTGATGCCGCATAATGTGTCTGGTTGTCCGATGATGGAAGGGGAAGGCGGGATTAGATCGATTTTTGAATTCGGTAGTTGACAATTTTTGAGAAACAGGTTTATTTTGAGCCTTATGGTCTAATTTAGCCAAAATATTAATATTTCAGCAAAAAAACAACATTAACATATTTAATTTAGCAATTTTATAAATATTTTGACATTTCGTCACAAAAACGCGTCAGGCTGTCATGGCGTCTTACATGACGTCACAGCGTGCAAAACAAACATCTGTTTCGTTGAAGTGTTATCTGAGAAGTCATTGATAACTTCTTGTGTTTTGCACACTATGACGTCACGCGCTCTGATCGGCGTTCATTGTTCATTCACGTGGCTAATGGCTGCAATATAACAATTTTATTTCTGAAAAATATAAATTAATATTTAATATTTTAGTTAAAACAATTTATTTTTGTCATATTTAGATCGTAATCTACGATATATATTTAAATCAGCCTATATTTTTCATACTGTCAACTACCGAATTGTTGATTTGGATTACTCGTCCTGCCTTTGAGGTACGAGGCCCGTAGGAGTGCAGGGCTGTAGGCGATGACTCATGTCGCCCAAGCTTACGCCGCCTCTGCTCAAAAATAACCTTATTCAAAAGAATTCAACACAAACATAATCAGAGCTCCTTTTATCACACCTTATACTCTTGACCGGCTCTTTACACGCGACTATATTTTACGAGTAAATTATATTTGGATAAAAACTAAGAAGTAGCCTTTACGGCCGTGACCTGGTTTTACATAGGCCGATTTAAGTTCATAGCGTGAAATAACATATTAGTTTTATGTATTAATTTATTTTTCAAAAGGTTATTAACCTTTTCTTTTGTAAAGTGTTAGTATAGAGATGCGTTAAGATTAAATTTAACTAAGGTCGAAGAATAAACGACTAAACGGGTTTAAGTGCGGTAATTTATTTGGTCATTACTATTCTAGGCCGCTTTTCAGTAACATAAGAGGATACGATTATGTATGTCTTTCAAGACCAGTGGCCATAAAAATGGCCCGGCCTTTTGGAGGGCTTGCGTGGGGCCATGGGGAGGTCAACACGTAGAGGCCCTTTGACAAATTTAATGTAAATGTGGCGTGACGCTGACCGGCGAGTATCCCTGTCTAGACCATATAATAATGCACCCAAGGACAAGCCCCGGCCAGTGTAGAACTATTGTGGAAAAAGAGAACAAAAAGTACCGGGCTATTGGGAAGAACTGCTAGTGGTACAAGGGGTCTGGGAATATGGGGACGATTATTATTATTGTTTTAATTGTAGGAGTTCAGCAGACCTTCAGACGGATCACTTAATTGAAAGCGGTTACCATCGCCTATGGACATTTACAACACCAAAGGTGCTACAAATGCGCTGCTGCTCTCTTAAGGGCGACTGGAACTTGGTCACTAATGCCGGTACACAACTCAAGTTTTGTTATGGCGACATACTTTACACCAGGGGTGGTAGCTATCCAGTCGGGCAAATACCCTACCACCGGCAAATAATTACGATTAAATTGAGATATTATGATGACTATAGTTTATAAACTCGTGACTATTACGTCGCCTAAATTAACAATGAAGACGACAATGGTTTTATTTGTAGTATCTAAAATTTACTGACAAAAAGGCGCAACTTGATAGGCGAGCAAACGTAAAAAGTAAAATACATTATTGGACAGAGTATAATATTTTTAATATATTATTATTGATTTCACATGTATGTATGTGTGTATGCATGTATGTATAGATATGTATAATATACTTTTTATAAACGCACTAGCGGCCCCAGCAGACGTTGTCCTGCTCTGAAAAAATTAAATCTAAGATCCGATCCCAACGCCACCTACCGGTTCTAATTGCGAATCTAAGCCATCCGGGAACCCACTCAAAGACACAAAAACAAAATCACCAAAATTCGCTCCAGGTGATTAGGAGGATTATAGAACCCAATCTCAGTGCTACCTACCGGTTTTAATTGTGAATCTAAACCATCCGAGAACCCACTCAAACACACAAAAACAAAATCATTAAAAACGGTCCAGGTGATTAGGAGGATTCTAGAACCCGATCTCAGCACCACCTACCGGTTCCAACGGAATCAAAAGTATTCTATGTCCGTCTCCTGGTTTTATGCTACCTCCCCACCAATTTTCAGCTAAATCGGTACAGCCGTTCTGGAGTTATAAATAGTGTAACTAACACGACTTTCTTTTATATATATGTAATTATTTCAACGGTTTTAAGCGTGGCACTTTATTCGATAAAATAAAATAATGATGATTAAATCCGTTAAAACGTAGTTTTATTATGTGTTGATACTAATCACGAAACTTAAAAAAATACAATTTATTTTAGAGACACAAACGGATTCATTAGTAGAGATTTGATATATATGATACAAAAACCTTTACATATAAAAAATATTACAAACCAGAAAAGACCTTCACCTACTTTCATGTTAAGGCTGTATTTCAGGCTAATCAGGTTTTTACAATGCCAGGCAAAGTAAACAAGACCCTAATAAAACTACCCTTGATGGACTCGAATTCTTACTTCGCGAGTTTAATTTAGTTTAGGGCGTTTTTTACACTCGTAATTTGGAGGCGTTTGCAGCCCCGCGACTGCACCGAGTGTCAAACCCTGAGAAGAAGCTATATTTTAATTATAGCAAAACTTTATTCGGTTTTTTACATATAACAAAGAAAAGTATTTAAATGGAATTATGATTATAATATTGTTACGACCGACAAATAACAATTCACATCTACACTTTCAGTATTTCTTTCGGCATTTGGACTTATTTTGTTTACTTTGTGTTTAAAATTTGTAATTTGAAAAACATCCTATTGTGTATTGCAATCTTTTATTGTAGTCATTAGCCGGATGTGATTCTTGGAAATAATTGTTATGCGGTCGAGTATTGTTTCGAGACACATTGTACTGGTGCAGTATAAAACAATGCCCCAACTGAGAGATGAGGCGGTGAAGCGATGGTCACAAGCGAGACAAGACGTGTGTACATTCGATAAGCTTATAGTGAAGGACTTTGCGCGTGTTATTGAATCGTGTATTACATTTGTACTGGTTGCGTCCAGTTATATTTGTACCTATGTTATACGTGTTTGTATAGGTCTAATAAATTCTATAGTAATATTTTCTTAAGTTTTCGCGACTTGAATACATAATAAAACTATGTTTTAACGGTTTTAAGCGCGGTAATTTATTAAGTTTTGGTTTGTCCGACGTTTCAGTGAACACACGCTGGATAAACCCAACCATTACATCAGATTCGATAACCCACAAATCCTCGCGAAAGAGAATCGTTTCATACCCAGAATGATGCGTGAGTATATTGAAATCAAAAAACACCCAAATTTCAATAGTGTAGTATGTAAGCATTCGTATTGTTTATTGTAAGGGGCCAGCGCACAATAATTAAGTATTTGCACATGTAGCAATAATGTAGTATATAAGGCTTTCATTTTGTAGAATAAATACTGTATGATGTATCGGGACAATGTAGTTTTAATACTGCAACCAACTCAGTCCGCCGCAGCCACCGCGCCATACCACTTGGCGACCCTGCTAGTTGCAAGAACCCTGACAGCTGTTAGAAAATAGATGACGTCTCTACAACGAAACAACACGCAATGTAGTTGTACGGCAAGCGTCGCCATACCACATGGCGACCCTGCCAGTTGCAAGCTCCACCGCGCCATACCACAGTAGAGAAGATGGTTGGCAAGTACCACCTTTTTGGGATCCGATCATCAAAACTATTAAGACCCAAACCCAGCAAAAACCAACTGCCAGACCTCAGGACACTGTGAGCTCTTTCTGCGTGCAGCGGAACACAAACCAACTTGACTGATAATTTCTTTTATTTTCCTTGAAACGTGCTCAAAAGACCACATTACCTCGCTATATCGCAACGCTAATGCGATGTCCGAGGTACAGACCAGTCTTTTAGTCGCGTGAGACGTCTACCAGGCGTTTCGCTATATCTTGCTAAAGTTTAGAGCCATGGTCCCAGGATCTCGACCCCAAAAGCCGCAAATATGTAACCATTTCCGACGGCGGAATATTTACGGCATTTTAGGGCCTCCTGTTGTGCAGCAGCTGTACTAGCAGACATACTAGTGCCTGAAAGAAGGCACCAGATTATCGACACAAGACGCATCCTATCCGTCCTCCAAGGCACCAATGACAAAGAAACTAAGTCCAAATGTGATACACAACTGCCCAGCAAAACATAGAGGCGAGTCGAAGCCAACTTGATTTGAAGTAATATAAGGAATGACATGTTGTTTATGACAACGTAGGTATTTGTTAGTGAATTGGCAAAACGTGATTGCAGCGCTATCCAAGTGTTAACTCGGGTTATAAGCCAGCACTACGTCGAGTTGCATTTATATGCGTTCAGTAGTTTCGAAAAAAATTGCGATCTTTTTCGATATGTTCTATCGATCAGTAATAAAATCACATTATAATTAGATTTTATTTAATCTGGCCATTTTACATCATTCCCAGGAAGTATTGGCGGGATTCTCATGATAGAAAGTAATGCCGAATTGAAGTTTAAGAATAAGATGTTGATCAGCGAATACCGCATCGAAATCCGCCCCATAATTTTGGCGTGAATCCCGAACAAACCGACAGACACAAGAAATCTAAAAAAAATTGCATCGTGCTCTCAGTCGGTTATATAGTCCATTCTAGTTGCTTTTTTCTTTAGCTTCAATGTACAGGCACGAAATGCTTAGAATGTTATAATATTGTTACAACTTAGGCCCCGAAAAAGACAAATTCCACGTACAGATCTCTAAAAGCACATTTTATTACCTGTCGGCATTTAAACTAATTATAATCCTATATGATCGTCTTCTTTTGTTCACTTATTTATTGGCATACGTTTCTATTTATTGTGCAGAACAGCCATTGTCCTATTGTACTCGCTCAGGAGCATCATTATCCAGGTGTTGCGGATTACAAGACTACAAAATTGTGTCGACGTTGCCGGGCGGGCACATTTTCATTTGTGAAGTATAAAACAACGGCCTGATAGAGAGAGGGCTCAGTTGAGCTACAACTACGACACAGGCGTGACGTGTGTACATTGGGGAATCTAATAGTGATGGACTTTGCGCGTTTTATTGAATTACGACTTTCTACATTACGTTTAGGTTTGTTGTGTTCGGTTATATTTGTATCTGTGTTATACGTATTTGTATTGTTTTAATAAACCCTTGAATAATTCTAACGCCATTTTAATTCGAGTCCCGATAACTAGTAACAATATTATAGATTTCTTACTTCTCATAATAATCAATATCGAAACTTTGCCACAGCGAAGTTTATTACCGGGTTTTGATATGTTATTAATAACAATAAAAATGGTGTCATAATGACAGGTTACGACGGCAAGCATAAGAAACTATTGCGTGTGGAGTAATTATATTATAAAAAATTTAATAGTAGGGTTGATGAATAATAAATTATTAAGACTCGATTATCGTAATGACATTGTGATATTTTCAAATAAAGTTTTTGGTCATTTATCATTAGTCTCTTTAATATAGTGGTTAAGTGGTTTCTGCACTCATGTCCGAAACTCAAGTGGTGCGCGTTCGATTCCTGGTCGGAAAGTATGCCCTATTAGTTATCTGATGTAATGTGTGTATTGTTACCATTACTACGTGCTGGCAGTGAAGTCAATGAAGGAAAACATCGTGCTGAAACCTGTACATCGAGATAATGGATATGTTTTTTTTCTGTTTTTTTTCTTTTTTAATTATTTTATATATCTCAAACCTTAGGAATGATAAGCCTTAGAGATGCGTAGTGGATTATACCGAACGTTGCGCTATGAAGAAGGTACAGTGCCCAACTGTGGGCTCGTCTCAACTGTTGAGATTCCGCAATTCGCAATTCCACAGTTTATACGGTGAAATATAATAAAAAAATATCCTGAAAGGCGAGTGTTTCTCTTAGTTTCTTTTAGCGCGTTCGTTTGTAGCTCACTATGCCCAAAACGCTCCGATAGCCGTTCCACATGGCGACCGTGGTGGTGGCGAAAATTTCACTAATGACGTCATGATCACACAACGCTCCCAACGAACCATGTCAAGAGGTGGGTCGAATAACCGTTCCACTTGGGTTTACGATTGTAACGCCGGCGAGCAAATGGAAAGCCCAAAATCGCTGTCATTAACGTGGTCGTTGTGAGCTACAAATGGAACGCACTGTTTATTTAGAATATAATAATAATAATCCCGCAGGGGGGCTTTGTGGCGAAGCATTAGGTGAGTGGCGACACCTCGTACCTGACTCCGGGGGCCAAGACAAGGCCCCCGCCTCCGTGCTTGCCTTAGCCAGCCGGCACGGAGTGGAGATCGCTAGAGCTAAGACTCAAGCTCCATGGGTGGAAGTGATAAATGGCCTAATGTCAGAAGTAGCTTCGGTGAACCTGCAGCCCACCTCTCTACACCCCTAAGCCACTCATACCCATGTTGCCCCTGCCTTTTATGGCATTTTTTGGGGCCCATGCAGGGAGTGGGGAGTCACCGTCTGCCCATTTTTCCATGTTCTTCAGGGCATTGCGACGGGCAGAAGCCATAGTCCCTATATTCCCAGACCGCTAGTACCACTAACAGTTCACCCCAATAGCCCGGTACTTTTTGTCTTCATTTCCCACAATAGTCCTACACTGGCCGGGGCTTGTCCTTGGGTGCATTATTGTATGGTGTAGACAGGGATAATCGCCGGTCAGTGTCACGCCACATATTTACATTACATTTGTCAAGGGGCCTCTACGTGTTGGCCTCCCCATGGCCCCACGCAAGCCCTCCAAAAGTCCGGGCCATTTTTATGGCCCGTGGTCTTGAAAGACATAATAATAATAATCGGCAGACAAACACACACATTGTATATCCCCAAATTAAGCAAGTTACGCTTGTGTTATGGGTAACATACAACGGACCACTCTGGGGCCGATCCCAGACACCCAGACCATGGTAAATAACGGGGAAAATACGTTTCCAAAATTTACTATACCGGGAATCGAACGCGGAACCTCTGGGTTGCAGTGAGGTAGGCCGTCAAAGGCTTAGCCCGCTCAACCACAGAGGCCTTTAATATAAGACATTTTATTACGAATACAAAGAGTATTTAATCTATATTTTTTAATAACACTTGCCAAAAACCACAAAAAGAAAATTTGCAATGCATTAAAGTTCTGGGTACCTTCGATTCCAAACTTATAAATAAATAATAAAATAAAAAAGCCTTTATTCTACCGTCCTAATACAAACATATTTAAATTCATAAATTGTTACATATTTTTTTCTAATTAAAATATGTCAAATTAATAAAATATATCTCCTTTTTCTAAAAAAATAATACATGATTAATTATCTACGGAACTCGACTCAGTGGCGTAGGCCTCCCCCAATTTTCTCCTTTTTTTTATTAATTTATTCATGACCATAGAATCAAAGTCTTTCAGTCGGAAACATGTTAATTAATAGGTCTTCGTATAGTAGCGCAGTTGTATTGCAGGCTACAACCGACGCCATTCAATAGAGTTCTTGTGAAAACCCGAAAGATCACATCTGACTATACAGTTCACATTTCTCACAAAAACACATAATTTCTACTCGAAAACTATCAATATCCTGCAACTATTGTTCATTTTTGAGTAATTATACACATTTTTAGAAAATAAAACTGCACAGCACAACGTCTCCTTTCAGTTCCCGCCAAAAACTCTCTTTTCTCCATTCATCCCTATTTATTGCCAGTCTTATCCAATGTGGACTGCATTTTTCCTTAAATATGTCTTCCCATCTTTTGAATGGTCTCTAGGTATCAATTCTGACACTTTCCTTGTCCGCTTTTCCGTGTTCATTCTGAGAACGTATCCTACCCGTTTCCATTTGAGACTTCTTAAGAAATAAGAAGTCGATTCCAAACTTAATCTTTTTTAAAACAGGCAACATTTTTCTATATTTTTAAAAAGTAGTGCTACTAGTTAGTCGCTATTGAGCAAAATGAATGTGCCAAAACCTGCATATGGCAATTTGTAGATAATTCTTAGAAGATATTTTAGAATACAATTTTAGTTAAAGTGTGTTTTTAGATAGTTAGTTTAAAATAAGATACTCGTTAAGGTCGTTTAGATGTTTAAATATCATTATATAGTGTAATTATTTGCAAAAATCGTAAAAGATTTTAAGAGTACTGGTTTTTGATGAGCAATTGCTATTCTTAGAATCCTTTATCAGGGTGTATAAGGTGCCTACTTTCAATAAAGAAGATGAACATAAAACTACCAGTAATACAAGTATATATATTGTTTTCGCTTAGGAAACAGATTCCATGGAAACATCACACAAGTCATGTACCAAAATTATTTTCTAAGGGAAAATAATATAACACTAATCGTACAGTTAGTCGAACATGCATCTCTGTTGTTGAAAGTACGTACCTTATATAACACGGCAAAAGATTCTAAGAATGTCAATTGCCAGTAAAAAAGTAATCCTCAAAAATTTTACGTTTTACACTTTTGTCTACAACTGCAGTACGTCACTAGTCATTCAAGTACTAGTCTAATTTTTTTGATATTTATAATCACCACTAAACCTTTCAAATAACATTTTTTTATGTATATACATAGTTTCTTTTTAGACTAAATTATTTTTAGTTGGCTATTCAGGTAAAATGTCAGAACGTATGGTCTTATTCATATTGAGTTAGTTTAAGTTTATAAGCTTCTTTAAAGTTCTTAAACAAACATTTAAACTAAATATGAATAAGACCGTAAACTTACAATGATTTTAAGTTCATGATATCTAAATCTATATAGTAACCAAATCACACAGCGACAGCGCTACGAGATGGCGTGATCGTAGCTTGTATATCAGAACACGGAACTCTCTGTAAGGTTGTAAATCCTTAAGAACTTGTAAGTGCTTTGTTAATGGATGATTGTTAAGAAGCTCTTCTTAAAAACAGTGAGGAATCTTTAGAATTGAAACATTAACCGATTTTCAAAATATGGTACAGGTAGTAAGGTTTTAAAATTGCATAGTTGATTTAAGTTGTAGAATTATCTCTAGGCACAATCCTCAGCCTTATTGTAAGTGTTAGATTAATTTAAAACGAGCTAGTTTTTGTTTGCTGATAATCTGGCTTACAAATTCCTAAAATATGCTCTGAGTATAATAATGTGGAAGGAATGTAATTACGTCGCTATTACTTCAAATTAAGTTTTTCGTTCTTTAAAATGCGGCGTATATGTTGTCAACACTTGTTACTTTCTTTTTACTATGATTTGTAATTAGTGTAAGTACGTCGCTATCATATTCGTCTGCAAATAATATATTTTTCGTTCTTTCTTGATTATAGCTTGAAAAGGCATATTTAATTCTTTCTTCTTTCTTTCTAATAGCTTGAAAACGCATATTTTACCTAACTGTTGAAATTTTCAACAAAACGCACAAATCATCGTAAAAATTAAATATAGCAGATATTCTACAACTTTGTTTTCTTTTAACGATGTTAAGTGAAGATGCGATCTAAGATGGAGCACGCTTACCTAGTAGATACTTATTCACTCGTTACTTGAAGACCACTGGTTTGTATGAACCGGGGAACACAGACTCCGGCAAATTGTTCCACTCGACAACGGTGCACGAAAGAAAGATTTAGGCAAAACATTTAGTTCTAATCAATGGTATGTCTACCACGTAATGATAGCGCAAACCGGTGCATCTGTTTGTCCGATGATATAAAGGGGATGGAGGAACCAAGTCGTGTAGGTCCATAGCACACTCTCCAAAGTCTATCCGATAGAAAACGGCTACCCTGCGGCGATCAAAAGCAGTATCATCGCTAATCAGTCTCCTAGATCTCCTATCAATCGACTCCTAAATGCTAAACTAATAAATGCATGTTAGTAGTTAATTACACGTGTAGTATATAAATTAGATATATACATAACATACAAATACACATCTAAACAAATAAGTAAATATTCATTGATCGAGACATACCTACATTTAAATATCATCATATTCCAGCGACAGGTAATATTAGTACATTTTTAAACCGTTATTTGAATATGGAACACTATTAAAAACCCGTTAAGTTAAAATGGATTCGAATGTTCCCACATTTGAAATTCAAACGTTTCCTTTTTAATAAATGATGGCCTAAAACTGTCTTGTTGGCTACCAGCCAGTACGTTGAGACGTTTTACATGATTTCTTTTTATATTCTGTGGGCTTTAAACTTTTTACTATAACTACTATAATATATACTATACTGACTTATAATGTATGATTGAAATTAATAAACGTCTTCATATATCGTGTATTTTTAGTAAAAGTTTAAGTAGAAACATAAATAATAGTATTGTTACAATTTGGGCCACCTGCATATCTGTAAACAAAGCACATTTATTACCCGGCGGTGTTTGAGCTAATAACATTGAAACTTTTTTATGACCGTCTTCTTTTGTCTACTTTGTGTTAAAAAATTGTGATTGCAAAAAACAGCCTATTGTGTATTCTAATCTTTATGGTAGTCATTGGTGATTCTTGGAAAATTTAGTCCATGTGGTCGAGCAGACATATTGTATTTGTACAGTATAAAGAATGCCCCAAAGGAGAGATGAGGCAGTCTAGCGATAACCAGCCGCGAGGCAAGACTTGTGTACATTCGATAATCTATTTGGTGATGGACTTTGCGCGTGTGATTGAATCGTGCATTACTTTTGGACTGGTTGCGTTCAGTTATATTTGTACCTGTGTTATACGTGTTTGTATAAATAAACGCAGTTTATTGCCTTTCCTGTATTCGGAGTTCTTTTGTTTACTTCGTTTTTAAAATTTAACAACATATTATCGTACTTATTTTATGGCTGTCATTAGTGTCGAACTAATCCTTGTTTTTGACAATGATTTTGTCATTGCATTGCGTCGAAGCTTGCCAGATGTGCAACTCAGTGAGCGCGGCCCCTTTGTCGGTATTATACAGTTTAGTATAAAACAAAGCCCGAACGGAGGGGTGGGGCAGTCAAGCGACGAGTACGATACTAGCAAGACGTGTCTAGTACTTTCGATTAGCGATATAGTGACGGACTCTGCGCGTGTAATTGAATCGTGCAGTTTATACAGTGTCTAGTTATATTTGTACCTGTTTTATACGTGTTTGTACAGTTCTAATAAATTCTATAGTAATTCCAACAGCATTTTAATTCTAGTCCTGTGTATCTCGTAACAATATAATAGCTTACATTATTTTTAAATGGTACGGTTCTTTGTGCCCCAGGAATCGTAGTACATATTAACATTATTGAAGTGAAACTTCTATATAGACGGGGTATTACGATTTTTCGCCCACGAAAAAGAGTCACGGCCACGTGGTCTAATACTTACATTTTTAAACTCGTGATATCTTTCGAATGGAAAGTCCGAATTTGATAATTCAAAAAAGTTATATAAAGGTATTGAAGCAGTCTTGAATATGAAGTAATTTATTTTGATAAGGATGAATACCGAGATACATAAAAAAGCCTTTTCTAGCGGCGGCATTTTGATTAAAATGATAAAATAAAAGAACACTCATTGTAGCATAACTATAATAGTGTGGCGACCGAGGGTGGAACTGCCCAGCAGCGTAAATCAGTTTTAGAACTTTTAGAAAGAACTAGAAATTTCTGGAAGAAAAAGACAAGGACGGATATATTTAGACAGAGATAGACGATAAACGAAAGAAAGAGATAGATAGATGTTAGAAAGGGATAGACGATGACCGAAAGAAAGAGATAGATAGATGTTAGAAAGGGATAGACGTATAAACGAAAGTTCCCGAACAGAAGGTTCGGGAAGGAAGAGACAGAGATAGATAGAGGGGTTCTAGAAAATTCTTCCGGGTATATAAACAGCGTAAAGCGCGCCTACCGGGCAGTTTAGAGTTGAGAGTTGAGTTTAAAAGTTTAGTTCAGTCCAAGACGGTGAAACGACAAGTGCGATACTAAAGGGTTATCAGAGAAGGTTAATAGAGTACAGAGACGGATTAAGTGGTGAATTTAGTGACATGTTTGGTGGACAGATACGCGAAGGAGGTGTTTAGCGTAGTTCGAAGGAGGAACCAGAAGCGAGCTACCCGCGATAATATTGGAGGTGGTCTACGCAATATCGGCGACGGTATTGAGGGTGTGTTAACTTATCGTCGGGACTGTACATCGTTGGTGGTGCGTATAGGGGCAACCCTGCAGAGAGGTACTGCGCGCGGCTGTGCAAGTCAATAAAAGCTTCTAAATTAAAAACTGGTGTTTTCTTCCAATCCATAAGTGCGTAACCCCGCTCGCACGTAACAATAGTTAGACATATACTGTCGCAACAGTTTTTTGTAAATAATGATGTGTTCTGCAAAGTCGTAGTACATTATTTTATTCTATCATCAATAGATTTCACAGCGCACCTCCGTTGTGATTTATTTTTCCACTTATCCGTTGCCATTAGATTTACCACTTGTTTTCCGTTTTTGACAACACTTCATTTATTTTTTTCTTACTAAGAGTGTAATATCCAAAATGTAACATCATTTTAAGGGCTACGATATTAATATTCAGCAAACAACACCTCTCCGGTAGAGTATTAAGACCGTTCAAACCCTTTTTATTACAGAGTAATGCTCTTTTTACCAATAAAACGCTTGTAAACGTGACCAATTCAAAATGGTACAAATTAAATATCCATAATCACGAAAAGGGCGCTTTGGGCCTACCTGAATATTAGGATGCTTCCTGCAGAATTTAATAGGTAATTTTATATATATAAATACAAAAAAAAGTGTGCGTGTTGGGACCCCCGACAGAAGTGATAACTTAAATTAATCTAAGTTGAACTATTTAATATTGAAACTATTTAACGTGAGAAAAGCTTTGGTTATATTACTTTAATTTTATATATATTAATATGATAATGTAAAGAAAAGTTATTTATTAAAAAATCTTTAATTGATTATAAAATATATTTTATTATTGGTTACAATTCTTGAATATGCATTAGAATTTTGTGTATGTACATTATTAGTATAATTATTTAATCTAATTACCGATATACAGCTAGCGCTGTGGGTTAGAGTGAGAGAGGAGGAACCTACCAACCGCTGCCGTATGCGTGAGAGAAAGGGAAATCAGACAGACTGGCACAGTAACGCTTTACGTAACAAAGTGGATTACCCTCCCATAAGAAGTTATCACTTTAAAAAAATCGCAATGTGGAATATGTATGTAGATCAAATACGAGTAAATTATATATACTGCCTTTATTGCTGTAGAATTACATGTTTAACGTTATTGAAGTGATAAGCTCTTATGGGAGGGTAAACCGCTTCGTTACGTAATGCGTTACGGCGACAGTAATAAATCATAATTGTATAGGGTAGTCTGGAGGAGATCCCCTTTGGCGACAAGACAGTTGTACTTTAATTTTATGAGCAATAAAGTTATTCATTCATTAATTCGTCCCTAGACGCACACATATCTTTTTATTGAATTCCTTTAATGAATGAGAAAAATGAGCTGTCTCCGCTGGGAGACACGCTGGCTTCTACATGTCATGCGCTCAACACATTTGCTTGTGGTTTTGAAGACTGATTGCAGATAAGAGGACAAAACAAAAAATCTTTAATTTACAGATTTAAATTAATAACTGTTTAAAATGCGCGGGATATTTAAAATACAAAATAAATACAAAACGCAACGTTATTAAGCAAATAGAAGCGTGACGTCATTTTTCATTTTGACATTTTCAGATTGTCAATAAACGCGAACTTAATGCGTAGTACTTTTAGTTTTGTGATTGTATTTATCGTAATTTATTGGTGTAGTTTCGAGAAATATTGTTGAAAGTACTTTATCCCTTTTCATAGCCCCTTTTCGTCATATGTTAGCATATTTTGGCACAGAAAAGAACACTTTATTGGGTGTACTTTAATGTTGTTTTCAGTTTGGCACAATACAATATCTATAAGGCCTAGGCCGCACTACGGTTTATTCCCGGGAGCGGTTAACCGCTATAACCGCAAAACCGCTCGAGTCGTACACAATACGATTATAAACCGCGAAACCGCCCGTGATTTTCACAGTTTGAAGATGGTTTTCAAAAGAGCAGTATGTATTGTTGCTCTGGTACTATGAAATAGAAAAAAAATGACAATGAAAATTTCGCAAATATTGGGTCCATCCACTTACTAGCCGTAGATTTGAGAAAGGTTTCTTTCAGAAAATGTATAAAATTTTAAGAGAACATCCAGAGAAATTTTTGAACTACTTTCGAATGGCAGTAGCCAGCTTCGATAAAATTTTGCACAATGTGCGTCCATACATCATCTTCATGGATACAAAATTTCGCAAATGTATTTTATATTTCGGCGGTCGCCCGAATACTAGCCAAAAAACCGCCCGCGGTTAACGCATAGTGCGTGTGCGCCCACTTAGTTCCATGGATTACAAATTTTGCTACGGTTTCTTACCGCGACAATTTTGTAACATTTCACGGTTTTAAAATCAGTCGCGGGTAAAAACCGCAAGTGCGGCCGCTTGTATTCGTTCTCGTGTTTCATAAACTCACACGGTTAATAACCGCTGCGGTTTCACCGTAGTGCGGCCTAGGCCTAACACGGTTTTTTAACTTTTTCCATGGTCAGTATCTATTTATTAACATGGAACATAGGTACACTGAGAATGAATTATGCTGTCATTAAATGCCCTAGAAAATAGTGGCATTTAAATAGCTCGAGATTTAAGAGCGAGAGAGTGTGTGTGTGAGAGAGAGAGAGAGAGAAAAAAGAGATAACACATTATTGCACACCAAAATATACAATTACAAAAACAGATCATACTTACAATATTTTCTAGGCAATACAATATGCGGCCTTATCACTCAAAGCGATCTCTTCCAGGCAACCTAGATCGAAGAAATTTGAATCAAGCTATGTAGGTGGAGCAGGAAAAAGGCAATACATACATAAATACACACATACAATAATATACTTCGAAATACATAAGTTATGATAAGATTTTTTTTAAATTCATTTGGACATTTCCAACACACATGTTTACTTTTACTATGATCAAACGATTTAAACAAACCATCACTGGAACCGTTTAAGGAATGATGCAGGATTTCAGTCAAGAACTCAAGGTTGTTATGGCGGTATACTCTAAACCAGTAATTGCCATCCAGGCGTGTCAAATTGTTACTAGTATTAAGACAGATAAATTTGTAATAAAATATATTGTAACGATTTACGGGACTCGAATTAAAATGCCGTTGGAATTACTTATAGAACTTATTAGAACTTAACGAACACGTATAACACGGGTACAGATATAACTGGACACAACCAGTACAAACGTAATACACGATTCAATAACATGCGCCAAGTCCGTCACTATATAGATTATCGCTTAAAGCCTCACCCCTCCGTTCGGGTATTGTTTTATACTAAACTATACAGTATGCCTCGACACAATACTCGACTGCATAACAATAGTTTTTAAAAATCACATCTGGCTAATCACTACCATAAAGTATTACAATACACAATAGGCTGTTTTTCTAATTACAATTTTTAAACACAAAGTAAACAAAAGAAGCCAAATGCCGAAAAGGTAATAAACTGCAGGTGTGAATTGTTCTTTGTCGGTCGTAACAATATAATGTAAGTAATTATCTATACCATCTTTGCCAAAATATAGGCTTTTTTATTCCTGCCACGGGTTGTCTGGAAGAGATCCTTTAGCGATAAGACCGCCCATTATGCACATTTAGAATATGTTTAGGCTATAAGTTTTTCTGTAACGGTGTACAATTAAGTGTTATCTCTCTCTCTCTCTTTCTCTATAAGATCCCGGCAGATAAGCACATCATATCCACAATAAGTTCGTCAGACTAAACATTCAAAACACAGTGAGGCGATTTTTCGCCGCCCAAAATCGGCAGCCATATAAATTGAGATCACGTAATGTAGATGGCACTACGTGAGCTGTGTCCGATATATGAAACGTAGTTGGGAACTCCCAACGGTCAGTGAAATATTCCAAAGTTAAAAATATTGATGTGCTCACGAATATATCCTCGGGTTTTCTTATAAAAATGTACTTCAATCTACTCAGCTCAAGACTTATTTTGTATATTATATTGGCTCATTTAACTGTCTAGCCTCAATCTATAATAATATATACTAACATTATAAAGAGGAATTTTTATATTTTTGTATTGTTACAACTTAGGCCCCGACAAAGACAAATTCCACGTACAGATCTGCAAAAGCACATTTTATTACCTGTCGGCATTTGAACTACTTGAAATCCTTTGATGATCGTCTTCTTTGTTCACTTATTTATTGGCATACGTTTCTTGTTATTGTAGAGAACAGCCTATTGTTCTATTGTACTCGTATACGACCGCTTGCGGCTGCATGATTAGCCAGGTGTGACGGATTACGATTACAAGCTTATTGTGTCGACGTTGCCGGGCGGGCACTTCTGTATTTTTTAAGTATAAAACGACGGCCTGATGGAGAAAAGGATAGTTGAGCTACGACTAAGATATGGGCGTGACGTGTGTATATTCGGGAATCTAATAGTGACGGACTTTGCGCATTTTATTGAATTACGACCTTTTGCATTATGTTTGGATTTGTGGTGTTCGGTTATATTTGTGCCTGTGTTATACGTGTTTTTATAGGTCTAATAAACTCTATAATAATTTTAACGGCATTTTAATTCGAGTCCAGCTAACTCATTAATTACAAAAGATTTTACGTGTATGTAGTAACTCCAACGAACGAAGAATTCCCAATTATCTTTTGGAGGCCCTCTGATAAAATTTACCATGTATATTTAAAGTCACCGTTAGCGTAACGAAACTAAGAAACGTTCCCTAGTATTGTTACGCTTACGACTATGGAAGATTTTTACGTGAACGCAAAACTCTAACGAACGAAAAATTCCAATGGAGGCCCAGTGAAAAAATTCACCATGTATATTTAAAGTCAACGTCTGCGTAACAAAATTAGGGAACGTTCCCAAATATTTTTACGCTAATGACTATAGAAGATTTTTACGTGAACGCAGTAACTTCAACAAAGGAAAATTCCCAATTTTCCTACATGACATTATTAAAGTGTAACGATACCAAATTCACATTTACATGGGCATAAGCGTCCCACCAATTTCGTTATACTAGCCGCATTGTTCGGCCGATATTATTATTGGCCCATTCGCTTGAGGATGGGCCAGGGACTCCCCTACCATTATGTTTGGAGGTTTTTTTTACTTTTATATGATTACGACCAGCGATACAGTGTTCTAGTACATAAAGGATGGACTCCCAGCCTTTATTCGTCTATGAAAAGACATTTTATTTTTAAGTAACATCTGCCAGCGAAACTTCATACTTGTTGCTATGATAACGAAGTTTCCGATAAGTCGACACGGTAATCCGGGCATAAGGTGGTCATGGAGGGGGAACCCCTTGCACACCAACACAACACCTGCAACACCTTAGTTATAGTGCTGCACGAGTCCAGATTGGTCACGTTTATCAATATCCATCTCGCTCTCCTTGTTGCTTGTATAATATGTAACACTTGCAACAACTCAGAAGGGTTTATAGGGTGTAAAAGAGCAGCAACTAGTCACAATATTTTATAATCAGAGAACCTTACGATTTTAACACATTTTACACTAACTATTCTCACTTGACAAGCATTTTTAGAAAACCTCGCCATCCCTCCAACAATTCAACAGTTTAAGAAACTTAGCATATTGGCACAACCGATAGCAAATTGAAGTCATTGATAAACTATTTTAATTAAAGTGTTATCAATGAAAAGCATTTAATACATTACTGTTTGCGAATTCCAGATAATAGTTTATACAATATAATATATAAAACATTATACTTAAAGTTTTACATGTAATAAAACAAACCGAACATAGTATAAATCTATCGCGTCTGCCAACATGAAAACAAAATGTAGTGAATACCGTCTATATACAATTGAGAGACCTTGAATTATAACTTACCCAATTGCCACAGTATATTATTGTTATATAAAATGGAGGTAAATTATGGAGAACTACTCTATACCAAAACAGGCGCTAATCACAGAATAAAAAATATAACTTTATTATTCAATTAAGGAAATGGCCGATTGTATTGTTTAGAAATAAGAGGGTACATAACAAAATTAATTATCAACTTTGAACGGAAACATGACAAGAACATCGCTACTAAATAACTGTAACAATATTTATGGGTTGTTATTTTTATTGAAAAAAAATTTAAGATGGTCGAGGTCCGGTCGGTCACCCCAAGCACCGGTGGAGGGACAGAGTGGAGGCTGACCTTTATGACTTTCAAGCCCATAACTGGCAAAACATCGCACAGGACAGAAACAGGGGGCTAGTTCTCGTTACGAAGGCCAAGATACATTTCAGGTCGCTGAGCCAACGAAGTTAGTGGAAATAAAAAAATAAAACAGAACTCCCCAAGTAACCATTAATAAACCCGTTCGCATCCTTAAACAATGAAAACGTATTTCAACTTTAACTTCTTATTCCTTACACCTTTTCTTCACGTCTCCTAATAAATATGTGGGGTGTTACCATTAAATACGGCGCGTAAATCGTTGGGAATAATCTATATTTTTTCGCTTTCCTCCAGTCATTTTTCTAAGTACCTACGCATTATTTTAAGATAAAGTAAAAAGTGAGATTTATTTTTCCGTAATAGCGTTAAGGCCTGTTACACACTTGCTACTTGTCGCAATAAGTGTTAGTTATGGTTAAACAGCGACTGTGGCACTCACGCCGATTTCTAGATTGATAATTTCTTTTTCTTTTTCCTCCCACCTATTTTCATGTTATATAAAATTATTAGAGCTAAGCAGGTTTGCTGAAGAGTTTTCTGTGCCGCTTCTTCTCTTCAAGCCACAATATGTCGCAAAGCAGTGTAGATTAGATTAGGCTCCCATAGAGTAAATAATAACCATAAACAAAATTAAAACTAAATAATGAAAATGAACAAGTTGGCGGTAGGCTAAATAAAACTAACAGTATTTATTGACACTTGACATCTTTGTCTTCTGTGTGCACAGTTGAAAAGTGGCAGAAACGTCGGAATAATAATCAAATCAAATAAGTTACCGCGCTTAGAACTGTAAAAACGTAGTTTTATTATGTATACTAGTCGCAAAAACTTAAGAAAATATATAAGGTATATGGAATACTGGGTAGAAATATACAGGTAGATCAAAAAATATATGCAAGGATTGCGTGAAGGATGGCAGTCAGGGCGTTCCATTAATAGCTCACAACGATTTAAATGCTCCGTTAGGCGTTCCACAAGGCGACCGCGGTCGTTGTGGTCGTGGCGAAAACGTCACTAATGACGTCATCATTTTCGATCACAGAACGCTCACAACGACCCATGTCAAGAGGTGGGTCGAATAACCGTTCCACTTGGATTTACGATCGTAACGCCGGCAAGGAAGTGGAACGGGAAAAATCGCCATCGTGAACGTGATTGTTGTGAGTCTAATGGAACTTAGCCTGTATGACTTGTAGCATGAGAGAAGACGTATGCTATAATAGAGAAGTATGGAAGAAAAGACATATTGTGCCGCCCCCAAACAATTGGGAGAGGGTGAAAAAAAAGAGAGAGACTTTTACCTGTTTCAGTGAATGAAAACAGTACAAATCATAAATCATGAAAAAAGCTCGTTTGTCGCGAGCCTATCTTAATTCAGCTTTTACGTGTAATTTATGAATATTTCAATACTGTACCGGAGTTGCCGTGTTTGCACAACCGGAATTGCTTTTCATTTTGCCTCCTTCTCGAGACAATAAAGATGTTGATGTTTTTCGCAAAATAAATGAATAATGAAACATCTTTAAAATATTTTTTCAACACATTTACTAAAAAAACGGATTTACAAAGCTTGTATACATTGCTCAAAAGTTGAAAATTACGCACCATACAACGGTACGTGGTGAAATTAGATACTTAATCAAAAAAATATTTAAGAATTCCACCAAGGAGTTTCACATTATGAAAATAAATAAGCTGAATAATCGAACCTTGCAAGCGCTTTTAATCAATATTTATCTCACTTTAACACTATAGAGAAAATGAGATGAAAGACGTAGTCCTAATTTTCACCACACGCGTGTGACGCCATTTGCAAATACACGCCATTTTCATATTAGAAACGTCAAATATCGGCGCGACTTTCCAACTGATATGTATATTTCATTACCTATTGTACTGTTTTTTCGCAAATGTGTTGAAAAACATTGTATGACACATGTGCGATTCTTGGTTTTTACAAACTCTTGACTAACGTAATACATTCGTGTACTCGTTTTTAAAAACTAACTTACCGCACTAGTATTATAACTAACTATTATACAATAGGGATGCAGACATATGTTACAATACATTCTAATATTTTTACACATAAAAGAACAGGCAGTAATATTAAAATTTTATCTGTGTAAGAACGGAGAAAGAATACAATTTCAGGCGGCCTGTCGTAAGAGGTGACAAAACAACCCACAGCCAGGTGGTATTTGCCCGACTAGATGGCTACCACCCCTATTGTACCTCTGGTCTACAGTACGCCGCCATAACAACCTTGAGTTGTAGCCAGGTTCTATACTCCCTTAAAAGAGCAGCAATGCATTTGTAGCAGTTTTGGTGTCACAAATGTCCATAGGCAATGATAACCGCTTTCCGTCAGGTGGGCTGTCTGCTATCTGGTGCACTCAAGCAACAAAAAAGTAAGTATATAAGTCAAATACCCACTAGGTCAAACTCAGTATTATTAGATATTATATAATCATAATTATTATAAGTCCAAAATTGAATGCAATTAAGTTATCATATCTCATTACAATTAACACAATTTCGAACATAAAGCTAATTTCCTTCACAAAACTTGAAACACGAAAACTTTGGTTAAAATTAGATCTTAATTAACACAATTTATAATTGGCTGTGTATTAAATACGGTATTTATAATCTATTTATTCCAAATCACTTTGAAAATTGGTCGAACTTTCTATGTGGATGTGCCAGTTTGGAATTGGACTCTCGAGTCCAATTCCTGTACTGTACTCGTACAGTTTGTTATCATACTGTTACAACATAGGCGCAGACAAAGACAAATTCCACGTACTGACTGTAAAAACACATTTTTATTACCTGTCGGCATTTGAACTAATTGTAATTCTTTTATGATTGTCTTATTTTGTTTACTTTTTATTGGCATACGCTTCTAGAGAACAGCCCATTGTTTTATTGTGTACTGGTTTATGACCGCTTGCTGCCGAATCATTAGCCAGGTGTTTCGGATTACGTCAACTGTGATACGGGCACATTTTTAAGGTATAAAACGACGGCCTAATGGGGAGAGGCGGCCTAATCGAGCGAGAAACACGATCAATGCAAGACATGTGTACATTCGGAAATATATTAGTAACGGACTTAGCGCGTTTTATTGAATTACGACCTTCTGCATTACGTTTGAATTTGTTGTGTTCGGTTATATTTGTACCTGTGTTATACGTGTTTGTATAGTTCTCATAAACTCTATAATAATTCTAACGGCATTTTAATTCGAGTCCCCCCAAACTCGTAACAATATAGTTGTAGCTTATGCCGATATTGAACGATCCATTTCTGTCTTTCAATTTGAATGAATCCACCAAAGTGATCCGTGTAAATGTAAACTTGAATCATTCAACGTCATTGACTGTCGTGTACTTTCAGTAAAGTGTATCTCAACCTAATTGTTGAATCATCACAATTTATGGTGATGTTGGTAGTTTTATAAATTTCACTCTGGCTTTCGTTTTCGCAGCCATTGCGTGACGGAATAACCAGTCTCCAATGCAAGAGAAGTCGTTCCGGACGTCCAGCGTACTCCTTGCAACGACCAGAGTGAATGTTTCACTTCTATTTCAATATCTCATTGAGCTCTAACAACAAACGGTGCTTGCCTTTTGGTGTGAGTGTGTGCTATAATTCTAAGACGTAAGTGTCACCTAAAGACTTAATAGTGCCGTGGACTCTCAAGAGTTGCCTAGCTGCCTCATTGCAGGTGGATTTCGAGGTTAGTGGCGTTTAGTACCCCATTGGTTATTGTGCAGGATTTGGCATACGTCTCACTCCTACATATCACCAAAATAAAACTTACAGTCCACTATAATAATTATTATGTTTCGAGTAATTACTTGAACCAGCGAATCTGTACGGATCCATGATCCAGCACTACACACAAATTGACAATTGAACCAATTTTGTTGATCCGTCTTATACCAGCATTATCATCTACATCAGATACATGTAACGTGAGTTCATATCCTGTCTAATCCGGAAAGCATATTTAAGTGTAGACGTTTTTCTGAGCAAATTTACATATAGTTATAATTATGTGCTAGAAGAGGGACGTTATAATTTTTATATTGAGGATGTGTGAAACCTATCAATCCATCTAGGACTAGTTTGATAGTGCATTTATCTAAAGAGGTCCATTCGCGATCCCGCATGGCAGACCGCCTAGCAGTCCACCGCGTAATGCAGGACTGTGAATGTTGTTGCAGCCTGCATTGCGTATTGCTCATACGTTCACATAAACAGGCCGATGACGTGAGGTCGCAAAACCCACGAAACCGCTGACAGGTCACTAGAATCCACAGAGGGCCACCTAAAATCAGCGACGGTCATCGGTCGCCGCAGATTGGCCAACGTGAGCTGCTTCACGGCCATCGCTATTCGGAGACGGCTGCAGCAGCAGCTCCAAACCCAGTTACCGGTGACTAGTTGTCCACTGAGTTGCAGCCGGGGTAAAAAGGTAAAACCTCGAGGCCCTAACTTCCTCATTTTGATAAAGAGAGAAGACCCTGGAGCGAACCGAGTATTATGGCTGTTGTGTCCTGAAAGCTCTTGACCCTACAAGATTTTGAAACTTTGAATCACTTATCTATTTGGTTAGTTAAAATATACACGTGGTGTTCATATTCTCCGTCTTTTCTGTTCTACGCAATTAGGTACTCTATTCAATACTCTCTCTATGAAAAGACCGCTTAGCAGCTGTCACTTGCCTCAACGGCCAAATGACAATTTAGCAACCGTCGCTCGGAAACTAGTTAAGGTTAGCTAATACTGAAATGTTCTGCATACCCTCCAAAACTTGACAAACTATTATTCCCTGAAGTAAACAATTAATTGAGGCAAGTTAGGGAATCTTCACACGGCGTAGCTTATATCGTTTTACAAATTATTAACTTCATTTAGTTGAAATATTTTGAAACGTTACTGAATGATGAATATGTGTGGTAACATGAACTAGAAGACTTGAAAGAAAATATGGGACTAGTGAATGCAATTAATATGGATGAAGTGCAAGATGTGAAAGATAAAGAATGGATAAGCAGTGGGACCAGATGGTAGTCCCATCGAAGCATGAAAGATGATGAAGATGAAAGATAAGAGAAATATAGTGAGAGATGCTCTAACCAATATAGTATTACCAAGCCGTGGTAGTTTAGTGGTTAACAAGCATCCCAAACAGAAATAACGCCGGTTCGAATCTTAGCTGCAAAAGCATGTACCTCTTAGGCAGTTTTCTGACCTCATGTGCGTATTATTGAAATTTCTAAGTGCTGACCACGAAGCACAACATCGTGATAAAGCCTATATATTGGTATGACCAATGTACCCAAAACGCTGGCTAAATTCCCAAGCTGAATGGCGACGCTAATTCTTTATCCCAAGTACAGGCCAGCCTTTTGGTCACTTGAGACTTTTACCAAACAAGATGATAGTTAATGACGTCTTGATAAAACCAAAAAGAAATCAAATTTAATATTTTACAAACAAAATTTATACTTTATAATCTACAGTTTCTACTTTAGAATATTCAGTTAATATCAATAGAGCTGAGTACATCCATCTTTTGGTTGGGTTATGATGTACAATTCATCATTCGGCTCCTTATCGCTGTCCCCAGGGCGCCTTGAATTAATAAACGCAAAATAAACAAGCGCAGGCAGATCGATACTAATTTAATTAACTATTTTTGGCAACGAAGTAGGGCAAGGAGGGAAATTTTCGTTGCGCTGAGGGAACCATCTTTAAATTTACCTAAATTTAGCCCTTGCTAAAGAGCGGTGACCTTTGCATTTTCGTTGTGTAATGTTTTTAATGGAAATATAAGCGTGCGTGCATACGACACCACTACCGTGCCACCGACGCACTTTCACTGTCAAGCAAAGATCAGCGGTCGGGCAGCGGTATGGGAAGGCGGACAACGTTCGTGTGTGGGTTTTTTATTGCGAAGCCAACAAGCAGATAGATAGAAAGTGGTAAGCATTGTCTATAGACGTTAGCAACATCTGGTGTCGTCACTGCGTTGCCAACCATTAGTATGGGATAGGAGAAATGAGACAAAGGGGAAGAAATAGGGAGCCAGGATAGTGTACTGGATTTGAGAGTTCAGACAAAAGGAATACGATAAAATGAATGTGATGGGAGATGAGATGGTGAAGATGCAATGAGAGAGGCGTCCAAACTCTCACTGATTAAGACACGTGAGAGTGTGGTATCATACCGATCGAGCTGACATTACGAGCTGTTATTAGGACAATGATTCAAGCTTGGCTCTACGCCTATGGACTATCGCCTATGGATGTTTGCAACACCAGGACTATCGCCAACGTGTTGCCGACCTTTACTACTAACGCCCTTCTTAAAGAACCCCATGTCGTAGTGCAAAGGGAAAACGGCGGCAGGAAGTTCCCTCCAGATCATTGTTGTACGCGGAATAAATGTTCTAGAGAACCGTTGCGTAGTTGAGCGCGGAAGCTCAAGGAAATGGGGGTGAATGTCCCGTCGCTGGCGAGTGGTGCGGTTGGACAAAGAGGCGTTGACACCAGATCAAACAGTTCCTCGGAACACTCCCCGTTATACAGGCGGTAAAATACGCAAAAGGACGCAAAGTCTCTTCGAAGGGTAAGAGATTCTTCACAGAATAGCAGCGCAGTAGAGGCGTGGTGGCAGTGAGGTGGCTTGCCGTCTATACGAGCGATGAAGCTGTATTTTAGATGGACGACCAAAGGAATGCATGTGAACACAATCCAAACCAGCAGAATCCGAAAATTATTGCTTTTAGAACTTTTCTCTCTCTGTCTGTTCGAACATGACGTAAAAACTACTGAACGGATTTAAATGAAACGCGACACAGACCTAGCTTATATTCCGGACCAACACTCAGGTAAAATTTTATCTCTGTAAATGACGTCATCCCCGTGCGATAGACGAGTAAATTCAAAACCGTCACGCGTTTTTTTGACGCTTCGTTGCAATTCACAAAAAAAATAATGTCGTCATCGTGACAACGCGAACGAAGTTCTGCTGCCACATTCTACTGTGGAATATATCAGCTGTGAGCTTTTCAATCTCTATAAAGTGCCTATAGCAAACTCGAATTTGCAGTACGAAAAAAAAACTAAACGAAAGAAAACAATTAACCCCAAATTCATTCTTCAGTAAAAAAACATGCACGATGTTTTGTTTATAAAACGAACAATCCCGGCAAAACAAGCGGAAAAGAGCGGAAAAGACCCGGATAAGCCTCGTACACTATAAATAAAAATCCCATGACCGCGATAGTGATCTGCAGGAAACTATTTTGTGCGGTAGAATCGAAAAAGAGTTCCGACACGAATATACAAAGACAAAATCAGCTAAGTGCGTGCCAGTTCACAATTCAAATGCTTTTTTCAAGGCGAAGAACATACACTGTTTTAGTTTAGTTACTTTTAGTTTTTTGTATGTTCGTAACTAGATTTTTTTCGTCAATTGTGAACCGATTTTAAAAATTTTTCTTTTAATCAAAAGGTCGCTTGGTTCCATTGTTACCATGTTAGGATCTAAGAGTGGCTTCGAAAGAAACCCTCGAAATTTGTTAACCGACTTCTTTGTTACCCGATATTCTCCTCAATTATGAAACGATTTTCAATTTTTTTCTTTGTTCGTAAGTCTATACTCTCGATGTGGTACTATAGTCACCAAGTCAGGCTCTGGTGAGTGGATTCCAGGGAAATCGAGAGTAACCCTTATTTTAAAGAACGCCGAGCGCCTATATTCTTAAGAAAACAGCATGTACGACTATTAGATTTTCTACAAGCGCTTAATATTTTGTATGCATCTAACACAATTTAAATTTAATTAGCGCATAGTTTGGATTATAATCTGGCCCTGTATATTACATTGTTATTATTTATTTTTAATGATTGTAATCTGTTTTGTGCTTAAATAAATAAATAAATTTCTTCGTCAATTGCAAGCCGATTTTCAATTTTCTTTAATCAATAGTCTATACTTCCGATTTGGTTATCTGATGAATGGATTCCAGTGAAATCGAGAGCCACCCTTGTAGACGAGTGTCTACACTGAAGAGTGAGATAGTAACCCTGTATACGTGTGCCAGCGCTATAATTTCTACAGGCGCTTAATATATTATGTCTACCGCTATTAAAGTATTTCCGCAAGTAAAAAGTAAGAAATATGCTTTTTTACAAAATAAAAACTAACTTGAAACTAAAAAGCAAAAAATTAATTTTTAACAGAATTTTTCTACAACATCAAGCCGATGCCACGTAAAACCTTTGTAAAATGTAGTATTTTATGTTTTATTTGGCACCGACTTTAAGATGTTGTAAAAAGAAGTGGGTTATATATATTTATTTTTTGCTTTTTAGGTTGAAGTTCCTCAGGGGGCCGGGTGGACAAATGGGGGGTGCGGCAAATTCCCCTCCCCCTGTTGTTGAAGAGGATGTCCTTCCCCGCAGGCCGCAGGACACCCTGAGTTCGTCGACAAGTGTTGGGGCATCACAGATGTAGTACCTATTGGTCCAGTTATTGTGGCGCCCTGTAAAAGCGTGTGAGCTAGGGGCGGAGGTTAGGTTTAGTGGGTAGTTCGGCCGACCATCCACCCTACCTTCCACTCGGAGGCCATGTAGCCGTACGGCCGATCAATCACATCACATCCCTCGGCAAACCTTCCCACCAGGGCCGAGGATGGTGTCCCGACAAAAGACATTCCCTCTGCGTCTTAAAAAAAAGGTTTTGTTTTTGTAACAAAAAATTTAATATACTTTCTCTCTAATGCCACTGTTTCGCCCGCGCCCTAATGCTTTAACTAACGCACCAGTAAACGCCTAACGGAGATGTTGCTGTGGGGTTTAACGCGTTTGAGAGATACGACATTATTAAAGACAGTAAACATTAAGCTGTAACTCGCATATCTATTGGTACTTGTGGTTACCTGTGCTCGAAATTCTACCATAATAATGAATGTCAAAGACTTATATTAATATATAAAGCTGAAGAGTTTGTTTATTTGATTGAACGCGCTAATCTCAGGAACTACTGGTCTGATTTGAAAAATTATATGTACTATAATAATATATATAATTTGCTATATATCATTACGCTAAGACCAATAGGAGCGGAGCACCAATGAAGAATGTTTCAAAATCGGGGGATTTAAAAACAAATTCCACGCGGACGACGCCGCGGGCACAGCCAGTACTTCTATAATCACAGATTTCGCCAAGGCTACTCTGTTAATTTGACTTGAACAATAAATAAAAGAGTATATATGCGTATGTGTTTCAAATACATGGTACACTACCATGTATTTGAAACACATACGCTGTGTAATGTTTTTTATATTGATTTTATGCAGTTTATATGCATATTTTTTTTTAAATATTAGCATTCGTCGCCTCTTCTCTATATAAACGGTAAGTGTGCGAAATTTCATACTCAGTCTACGCAATTTTCGTAAAAATGGGTACAAAGTTTTTGCTTCACGTATTAATATATAGATATAGGTATACTAATGCTATGCGCCAAATTCAAAATGAACGCGCTGTAAATTCGAACCACAATAACCATCATTTTTAGCAAGCTGTTGCAAGGTTCGGCATGCGAGAAATTGGTAAGAAAATACACTGTAGTTAAGACGATACTTGTTGGCGCCATATACGCTTAACCGCGAAAAAAATTAGTATTAATATCCTCCCATTGTCCTCTCCTTGTCTCTCCTACCCGCCAAAACACTCGCGCAAACGAGACGCACAATGGGAGGAAACAATGTCTATGGCGCTGCGCTTCCGTATCTGTCAAAAATGTCATGCAGTCTTGCTACGCTACCGCTCGAAGTACGTTAACGTGTAACGTGTGTAATATACAAATTTCAAGAACGAACCAGCAAAGCCAACAAACAAGTGAGTGTCCCATATTATTCCTATATCCTATAACGCGTCACCAATACTCTTTAAGAGGTTCACTTGAAGATCCTCTCCAAAAAATACGCTGATATTCTCGAGATGCTTCGTGCATATTAAGATCTAGCGATACATCTGCCTTGAATCCGCTGTGAAAACCATATTGTGTTTTGTAAATTTCAATAAAATTACCAGGATATTTGTTAGCTACAATGTCACACAGTAACGGTTTGTTCGCGAGATGCCAACAAAGATCTACATATTTCCAGTTATATAAACTTTTTTTGATAAAAAACACCTCGTGTGTGAGAAGTCTCACAACAGCTGAGACAAGAAGCAGCCCTATAATAATCTATAAGCATTGAAGTAGAATCCCAGTAACTACAAACTACAGAAATACGTTCTAACAAAATTAGATAAACTATTATTGTCTGCGAAAACGATTTATTACATTTTCTTTCTTTACAAAAATGACGTTGTAATCCGTATAGATAGAAAAGTAT
The DNA here is from genome assembly GCA_949752895.1 of Dendrolimus pini. Taxonomy (NCBI): domain Eukaryota; kingdom Metazoa; phylum Arthropoda; class Insecta; order Lepidoptera; family Lasiocampidae; genus Dendrolimus; species Dendrolimus pini. The sequence goes on along the minus strand of OX457144.1, from coordinate 15,665,961 downwards.
CTTTCACCACAGATAGATAAAGTGACTAATTTACTTTATTTAATTTTAATTATTCCCTATAAAGACAAGAACAAAGGGTGGCCTTATCGCCCTAGAGCGATCTCTTCCTAACAACCCAGGCTTTGGATTGTGGTAAAGGAATCCAAATATATACGAGTATATGTGTGTATTTGGATTATATATACTCGTATATATATAACATATTATAGTAAACATTACGTGTCTGTACATTGAAACTGGAAAAAAAAACTGGAACACTATATAAACGTAAAAACTATTGGGCCGATTTAGATACAATTTTCGCTGCTAATCCTTAGACTTTAACTCGGTAGTACTTTTATACTGGGATCCCCGCGGACATTTTTCTGGGAATGATTTAAAATGTCTAGATTTAAAAGAATAATATAATAAACTTTAGTATAATTTTTTACTGGTCGATAACAAGTTTAGTGTAATAAAATGTATGGTATTTTGGACAGATTTTTTTATATTATTCCGACAGAGTTCTCATTGAAACGATAGCCGCTGTAGTTTATGTCCTGGAAATCCCGAGGGAATTTCAAGTGAAGCGTGGATGAAATCGCCGGCGTATCCTAGTGTAAATATAGAATATAACAGGGGAAATGGGATAAAGATGATATAACGGGGGGGGGGGGGCTAACGGAATTCTCACTCATCGTATGAATCCTTACTTACTTATCATTATACACGGAAAAAAGGTTAGACCACAAAACTAGTAGAGCTATATTTCATCTATACTGTTACGGGAAAGGAGAAAAAATCACACCTGCGTCTGTAGAAACACATTTTATTACCTTCTCGCATTTGGACTTCTTTTGTTTACTTTGTGTTTAAAATTTGTAACTAGAAAAACAGCCTATTGTGTATTGTAATCCTTTGTGGTAGACATTAACCAGATGTGATTCTAGGAAATTATTGTTATGCGGTCGAGTATTGTGTAGAGACATATTGTATTTGTACAGGACAAAAGGAATGTCCGAACGGAAGGGTGAGGCAGTCAAGCGACGATTACGATACGAGCAAGACGTGTGTACATTCGATAAGCTATATAGTGACGGACTTTGCGCGTGTTATTGAACGTGCATCACGTTTGTAATGGTTGCGTCCAGTTATATTTGTACCTGTGTTATACGTGTTTGTATAGTTTTAGTATAAATTCTATAGTAATTCCAACGGCGTTTTAATTCGAATCCCGTAACTCACCGAACAGATAGTAAGATATAACATACCCCGGCATTCATGAACTAGCATAGAGTTTCAACCACAGTGCGACCACCGGTAACAAGAAACGTACATTCCTGGCCCGTTTTTAAATGGCCAAGCGTGATGAGGTTATGTATGATACGTTCGCTTGCATACCAACATTATTCAAACACAACAGTGTTTACGAACACCCCTGTTATTATATCTGCACGGGTTATGGGTTGCATGCTAATTACCACTTTCGTGTCGGCACGCGAGCTACGAAAATTTCATGTGACCGTTTTTACTACTTTTTTTAGGGTTGCTTACTCAATACTTATTGATATGAAGACCAGTTTTACACAACTAATAGTATCTGAGGTGCTTTTGGCTCGTGCATCCTTAAAATTCGGATAAAGCTCGTCGACATACATCTAGGTAGATGGGGCTGGTACAGACCACTTTTTTTTGTTCTTGACGTCAGCCAACCATTGCCACTGCTGGACATAGGCGTCCCCGAGTTTTTTTTATTGCGAGAGTTCAGCAGACAAGAAGACGGCCCACTTGATGGAAAGCGGTTACCATCGCCTATAACCATTTGGAATACTAAAGGTGGTACAAATGCGCTGCTGCTCTCTTAAGGGAGACTAGAACCTGGTCACTAATACCGGAACACAACTCCAGGCTGTTATGGCGGTATACTCTAGACCAGGGGTGGTAGCCAGCCAGTCGGGCAAATACCCTACCACCTGGATGTGGGTTTTTTTGTTGCCTCTTAAGACAAGCCGCCCGGCCGCAGGAATTTCAATTATTTCTCCGTTCCTGCACGGATAAAAATCGCGAGTTGGCGCCACCTATCCCGGTCCTCCGCTGTTCTCATCCAGCCCCCACCGGCGAACTTGCGCAGATCGTCGGTCCATCAGGCTGGAAGGCGTCAACACTACGTTTGCCTACGTCTCCACTCTTGGACTCATCTTTTGCATGGCCATCAGTCCTGCGATAGACGTGGACGACGCACTGCCACTTCAGCTTACTAATCTTGCGAGCTATGTCGGTAACCTTAGTTCTCTTACGGATATCCTCATTTCTGACTTTATCCATAAGAGATACTCCCAACATAGCTCGCCCGATAGCCCGCTGAGCAACCATCAAATTGTGTGCTGGTGTAATTATTAGTTGTGTTATATAAAACTGTAAACGATATAGTAGAGTACAGCCGTGATTTTCATTTATATTACTGCGTCGCTCCTTTGAGTCAAAGGGTGTTTAGATAATAAACTGCTATCTGTAAACAGTAGTATGTTAAGTACAGTATTAAAGAATTTATTGTTTGAAAAAATAAGGTAACAATGAACCTGACTTCTACTGAATAAATTCATATTGCCGAAGTAGGAGTGTACAGATAATGTTCTTCCTTTAACAGTATTCACCTTATCATATCATTCATATCCATTATATCTTGTTTTATTCACACTTGAAATTTTATCAATCTTTTCGTCGTTTTTTTTTCTTTTTGTTTATTGCATGAGTTCAGCAGACAGGCAGACGGCCCACTTGATGGTAGTGGCTGTTGCTCTCTTCAGGGAGACTGGAACCTGGTCACTATTGTCGGAACACAACTCAAGGCTGTTATGGCGGCGTACTCTACACCAGGGGTGGTAGCCATCCAATCGGGAAAATACCCTACCACCTGAAAAAAAAATTTCGACTGGAATAATTTACTCAAAATGGTCGGGGTCGGTCAGGAACACAGCTAGTTGGTCACTGACTTCAAGTACGACTGCTCTCGGTTATGAATTTGATATAAAACATCTTAAAGTCGGTACTTAGTATTTTTCAAAATATAGTAATTTTTATGTTTTACTTTACACCGACTTCAAGATGTTTTAGACGATATATATTAATAATAATAGCTTTAGAAAAAAGTTATTTTATACATTTTAGTTTTTGAAGTCGGTTTTTTAAACGAAGTTTTTTTTTATTTGTTACTTTTTAGTGTCTATCTATATGGGTACGCCTACGAAAGGTGCTGCGTGCAAAAAATATAGGTCCCAAGAAACGGGAACAAAAAAGTTATACTAAATACTACTACTGGGCCTAACTATGTTAAATTTTTAGGGGAACATATACCAACTATTCAAACTAAAGAAGAATCACGTAAATCGGATCATAAATGTCGCAGTAATCGGTGAACATACATTTAAAAAAATCCGACGAATCGTGAACCTCCTCCTTTTTTTAAAGTCGGTTAAAAATGTACAGTCTAGTCAAAAAACGTGACCGGAGATTCTTAGCCGAGGTGTAATCATCTAATATTGACGAAAAACTGAGGCTGTAAATAATATTATTTCGACTTCTGGTACACTTGTCGGTTTAAATTTATAATTTTAAAAAAGGTATAAATCCGAAACAATAAATTAATTTGTTCTGTATTTTGACCTACATTTAATTTGTTAGTCTTTGATATTACGATTGTACTTAATGATTGATAATAATAATGGCACAATAAATATTCAAATTAAATAAATAATAATGTAGGTAACTTAAATCTTATGCTAATATATCTGAAGAGTTTGTTTGTTTGCATAAACGCGCTAAACTCAGGAACTACTGGTCAGATTTAAAAAAATATTTCAGTGTTAGACAGCCCGTTTATCGAGGAAGGTTTTAGGCTATATATATCATCACGCTAAAACCAATAGGAGCAGAGCACCAATGAAGAATGTTTCAAAATCGTGGGTTATTTAACCTACTTTTTTATCTATTCCACGCGAAGTCGCAGGCAGAAGCTAGTTGAATATATATATTGCAACTAGCGGGTCTTGCAGCGCCACCTACCGAGTCAAATTGGGGATCATCTACGGAATCTTTCACTGTGCCATTTACGAGACACACTTGACCATTTTTTTTTTGTTTCACGCTAACTTTATCGCGTAGTGTGGCCAGATCTGAAAGCCACTATTTTTAGTCTGCTGATTTCTTTTCGTGATAAAGGTTAAAAAGGCGTTATTATTTTCTATAACAATGTTCAGCAAGTTCCATAATAATTTTTGTGAAAATAACTATTTGTCCTAACGAAACATTTTTATTTATTTATTAATCTATAATAATAATTTTACATCACAAAATACTAGTAAGGCACTACTTAAACCTCTGAGGTTTGCGTATGATGCAACACACTCTCGCATTTATTATCCCCGTAAATTGCTAATGCGCTGGAACCTTGTCAAATTAACATTCACGTGACGTCATCCGCAACTAAAATGTACGCGTACTCGCCGGCCAGTGATGCCAACGGTACTACGGTTACGTCACCAAAATGACGGCCAGGCGCATTAGCAATTTGCGGGGATAATATAAATTATACAGTAAAAATTATTCTATTTAAATACAATATTTGTAAACAAAGATTGTATCGTGTTCTCCATCGTTCCTATAGTGACATATATGTATATACATATATACACACATATACACCTATGTATGTATACATTGCTCATACATACATATACACATATACCTAATCACATCGTATATGCAGATAACACAGTCACAAACGCACACAGGATGTCTGCAATTTCTCTAGAATCGTTTTTTAGTTTATATTTTATATTTTTGGAACTCTAAGATTCCCTTAGTGTAGTGAGCAATAAATTAGTTACTTTTGGTATTACGTAGTTAGTAGTATACTTGCCATAGTGGTTATTGTGGGGTGGGATGGTTAATGTCTGTTTTGAGAATAGTCTTGAGTGTGTTTTATGTTGTTTATTATATGTATCCGTGCAGGAACGGAGAAAGAATACAATTTCCTGCGGCCGGGCGGCCTGCCGTAAGAGGCGACAAAATAACCCACAGCCAGGTGGCATTTGCCCGACTGGATGGCTACCACCCCTGGTCTAAAGTATGTCGCCATAACAACCTTGAGTTGTGTTCCGACAATAGTGACTAGGTTACAGTCTCCCTTAAGAGAGCAGCAACGCATTTGTAGCACCTTTGGTGTTGCAAATGTCCATAGGCGATGGTATCCGCTTTCCATCAAGTGGGCCTATCTACCTGTCCACTCCTGCAATAAATAAAAAATATATAATAAAAAGATTCCATCTACAGATTACCTAAGAATATCCCCTGATTTAGGTTATATTGAAGATATTGCTTTAGGCAATAAGGTCGTTTATTTTTAACCGCCTTCAAAAAAGGAGGAGAGGCTCGAGTCAACTGTATGTTTGTTACCCGATTTCTCTGTTATATTGTGGACCGATTTTCATTTTATTATAAATCGAAATTACATACTCCTGAGGTGGTCCCATTGTCAGGATCTGACGAGTGGGCCTCGGGGAAATCGAGAGCGGCCCTCGAATATAATAAGCACGTACGACGGGTTTCATACATTTTTTTCTAAAGCCATTCAAGTATTTGCGTAACTAAAAAAAACTTTAACAAAGAATGACTTTAAGTCTAAAAACTAAACTAAAAAACAAATTAAATATTTTCTACGACATCTTGAGCCAAGTAAAATATAGAGAATATAGTAATAACAGCCCTTAAATGTCCCACTGCTGGGCTCGGACCTCCCACTATAGAGGAACGGACATCATACCCATCACGTTTGTCCAAGGCGGCTTGCCAGGTTTGACTCATCTGTTATCTTGACGTGCAGGTTGTATCACTATGTTTTCCTTCACCGTTATTAGCACGTGGTAATTGTAACAATGTACACATTCGGTCAAAAAACAGCTAAAGTGCATGCGTTCGAGACAGGATGTAACGCGCGCCCTTTGAGTTTGGGACTTGTCCGCTAGCCATTACGCTACCAAGACTTTTTAAGTAAACAATAAAAAACCAAAAAATAACAAACTCGCAAAATAAATAAATATACTAATATTTTTTATGTTTTGCTTCGCACCGATTTCGAGATGATGTTTGTAATGTTTTTTTTACCTTTTATGTTACTTATGAAGTAGGTTTTGTTTTTTTTTTGAAATATTGTAACTATTATATTCTCGTGATTGTTATGTCTGTGATTCACTTGCGTTAGTGTAAGTATATGTGACCAAATGCGACCTACAGCCTTAGAAATGACGCGTTAACGATTAGCTACATCCAGGCCTTTTCTTGTCACTTCTTTTTTGGGGGCACGCTAATTCTCGAAAATTGTAAGTCTATAATTTTATGTTTGTCCACTCCAAAAAATGGCAGGCTATTCACCGCTTCCAAAGCCTTTTCATAGCAGTAACAAGTTCAGTTATTCTTCGTCCAAATATTAGAACCACATTTTCAATATTCTGATTAGTATTATATATACTCATTAAGCTTATATCATGATTTTTCTAATCTAATTTTAGCTCACTTAGCTCTTGAAGAGCATCGCATATTTCATATGAGGCGACGCGGTAACTGTTCACGAAAGATAGATAACACATTATCCATTAATTTCAATGACCTAGACTCATAATTCTACTTATAGATTTAAGAGATTATAAGTAGATTATTATATTAATAAGTAAGTTTTCTTCATTATATTAGTTAATAATTTTTGAATATTATTATTTAATTATTGTCTTAAAACCATTGAATTATTATAAGGTTTTGTAAATCAAGAATTTGAGTCAAATTTTTCTGTCTACAAATCATAATTTATTAAATTAATTTTACAAATCAATAAAGTACGCCTATTTGTAGGCAATCTTAAAAATTAAAACGTAAATAAAATTAACTATTTATTGATAAGTAGATAATAATTATGACGAAGTGTTATTAAATTGTATGATCGGCATTTTTATTACATTTTTAAATACAATTTGTATTCAGTTTAACAGAGAGTCGATTTGTCTACACTCAAGGCAACGCTTAATAACAAAAACTGTAGTCACAAAGAGGTGTGTTACACTTAAAAAAAGGACCCCACGGATCACCATCCTAACACAATATATGAATTATTATTTATGTATTTATTGCTTCTTTCCTGCATCATCAGCATCGCCTGATTTTTTATATATTTAGGTTGCCTGGAGGAGGTAGCTTTGAGCGATAAGGCCGCCTATTGTATTGCCCAGAAAATATTGTAAATATGGTCTGTTTTGTGATTATATATTTTGGTGTGCAATAAAGTGTTATCTCTCTCTCTAACTTTACTTACTCATACTTTGAAAATGAAAAGCAAAAAACCTACATTTCATAATTACATTAATTAAAACACTACCTGATTACTGTAGTACTCGAGTTCTGATTGAGAAACAACAATACACAAAACTTTATTCACACGCACACATTAAACACAATTTTAAACATAAAACAATTGTCACGCACAGTTATTAATCCACTTTAAGTTTTCGCTTAATATTTAATGAGAGATTTTCGCGATTTTCCACACTCGGCTAGCACACATCAAGCCTCCATGGCGACGGGACAGCAACTGCCGTATTCACGTGACTTGGTGCCTGAAATTGCCGCGTTACGTTTTCAGTTTCATTGCTGCAACGAAAACTTTGATAGTAAAAGCACAACTGTAAATTGTATCTATCTCTAAGGGCGGCACGAGATGATAGCTGCCTACGGCGGCAAATTTTGGGGCGGCAAAAATGCCTGTACAAATGTCTGCATAAATTTCTGTGTGAAAAAAAGATTTTTTTATATTCTTATTCTATTTATATAACAAGTTCTTTTTTTATAAGTTTTATACAGAAGTATGTTACAGAATTACTTTCCGAAGAATTAATGGAGTTGTAGCAAACAGTGCACGCTCAGTAAGACCAAGTGTACCCATAAACCCAATAGATTCCGAAAGAAATAGTAGTTCCATACAATAAAATAGAATTGAATATACTTTATTGTACATTAACATTTATGAAACAATAAACAAAAACATATCATTAAGTACAAATGGCATGGATCTCTGACAACTTTGGGATGGAGATAGAAAATGGCATTAAAAGCTAAGCTAGGGCAGGGTTTAGGGGTACAACATTGTAAATAAATATATATATATATATATATATATATATATATATATATTTATTAATATTATTATATACATACATAAAGCATAGTAATATTCTAAATGTGCACAATAAGCGCTCTTATCGCTAAGAAGTAATCGCTTCCAGACAACCCGCGTCAGAAATAAAACATATTATAAGGTGGTATACATAGATATTACACGATATGCAGTTACTTACATATATTTTATACTTAATAGATATATATAGATACATCTATTGATATTTCATACATAAATATACGTAGAAATATCAAACATCACATGTTGCAGGTAGTGCGTTTTTTGTCATGTTCTTTAATATTGTTAGTGATATAGTTTGTCTAACAGTAAAAGGTAACTTTATGATAGTAATCTTTAACAAGTATACTGAACGAGGATGCTGATTTAGCTTGCCTCACTTCTAGTGGAAGCATATTCCATAATTAGACAGCTTGAACACTGAATGATCCATGTAAAACTTGGTTGTATTGTGGAGTTTCTAGTTTTACTGATGACCTGAGCAATTTCTCCTAATTCAAATTAAAGAATTGAAAACCTTTAAGACAATGAGGAGACTTCGAGGAGACATATAAATACCGTTACAAGAAAAAATGAGCAGTAGACGAACACAATTAAGCCTGTAATGGTTTTGACAAAATGTTAATGCTAGAAGAACATTTTGAAGTTATACTTCTTTAGGCGCGATGAGAGTAAATTTTTACGATACGCGCGCACACCGTCACACGAAAAAGCTACACCATGAAGTTAGCTATAGTCAACCGACACCCTGAAGCTAGCTATAGTCAACATTTTAGTTTTTCAGGATGGCCGAGTGTAGTATGGTGGTTGCGTACCAATGAGTTGTTGATAGATGGATTGTGAATTTGTGAGACGAGCATTAATCAAATCAAATCAAATCATCATTTATTGCATAAAACATGGTACATAAAAAAGATGGTAGGATTATTTTATCGTTTCACATGTTTTTGCCTCTAGGGCGTGTAAATTTTTTTAATATTTCTTTACTTTATTGTGTTTTAATTAATATACGAGTTTGATTTGAAGGATTTATTTTAATTCTAATTCTAGTGAATTTCTAAAAAAAGTAATTATATCGCTTTTTACCCGACTTCAAAAATGGAGGAGATTCTCAATTCGTCGGGATCTTTTTTTTATGTATGTTCACCGATTACTCCGAGATTTATGATCCGATTTACGTGATTCTTTTTTGTTTGACGCGGAATAGCTTCCAATTGGTCCCCTAAAAATTTGACATAGTTTGGCCCAGTAGTTTTCATTTTATGATTTTTTTATGAAAAAATTTCCATTCCGTCCCATATGTACACCGATTACGCTAAGATTTATGATCCGATTTACGTGATTCTTGTTTAGTTTGGTGCGGAATAGTTGCCATTTGGTCCCCTAAAAATTTAACATAGTTTAGCCCAGTAATTTACATTTTACGAACATTTTTATGTTCCCGTTTCTTGGGACCTATATTTTTTAAGAAGCGAGGCACCTTTCGTAGGTCTACCCATACATAGCTAGGCACTAAAAAGTAACAAATAAAATAAAAAAGCTTCGTTAAAAAAACCGAGTTCAAAAACTAAAAAGTACCTATAACATAGCTTTAGAAATAAGTTATTTTATACTTTTTAGTTTTTGAAGTCGGTTTTTTAAAAGAAGTTTATTTTTATTTTATTCTAATACTTGAGTGTGATTGTGGTATTTATTTTTCTAAGTTATTTAGAGTTAACCACAGATTTTGATTGTATTTTTAGAGTTAACCTCAGATTTTGATTGTATTTTTCAATACGGTCGGTTAAATAAATAAAGTTCAATAAATATAGGGGCTTTATTTATTTAACCAATTTAAAGAAGTAACTTCTAACGCGTGTACATAAGTACACACGGCAGAAGCAGCGGAAGTTTCAAGCGGCAATAAGCCTTTAAACGTGTTGGGAAACATTTAATTGCTTATGAATATTAAAAATCATCCCTGAACTGTCGAAAAGCCTTGGAAACCGACTTTAAAATTATTTAAAAGTTACGGAACTCGAATTAAAATGCCGTTGGAATTATTATAGAGTTTAAAACTATACAAACACGTAAAACACAGGTTCAAATATAACTGGACACAACCAGTACAAACTGTACGATTCAATAACAAGCGCAAAGTCCGTCACTATATAGCTTATCGAATGAATGTCTTGTTCGTATCGTAATCCTCGCTTGACTGCCTAAGCCCTCCGTTCGGGCATTCCTTTTATCCTGTACAAATACAATATGTCTCGACGCAAAACAATCATTTCCAAGGATTAGTTCGACACACCTGTCTAATGACTGCCATAAAATATTACAATACGCAATAGGCTGTTTTTTTATTACAAATTTTAAACACAAAGTAAACAAAAGAATTCCAAATGCGGGACAGGTAATAAACCAGGTGTGCATTCACTTTGTCGGCATGTAACAGTATTATAATAAAACTAACGGCCCGCCCCGGCTTCGCACATTCGCATAACAGCCTTGAGTTGTGTTCCGGCGGCATAAGTGGCCGGATTCCATTATACCTTAAGAGAGCAACAGCGCACTTTGTAGCACTTTTGATGTTGCGAATGTCCATAGGCGACGGTAACCGCTTTCCGTCAGGTAGGCCGTCTGCCAGGTTGCCTTTTTTTAGCCAGGAGTCATCCGTTTGAGGACTAAGCCGCGACAAGGGCAGAACCTTGGGGGGATAATTCGCGACCTAGTGTGGGGTTCGCAAGATCAGGGATGGCACTAGCATACCCAGTCAGAACTGGTGCCATGCTATTGCCACTCCCCGGTTAGGGATCCGTCCAGGAACGGAGGAAGAATACAATTTCCTGCGGACGGGCGGCCTATCGTAAGAGGCAACAAAAGAACCCACAGCCAGGTGGTAGGCATTTGCCCGACTGGATGGGTACCACCCGTGGTCTAGAGTATGGCGCCATAACACCCTTGAGTTGTGTTCCGGCATAAGTGGCCAGGTTCTAGTCTCTCTTTAGAGAGCAGCAGCGGATTTGTAAGCACCTTTGGTGTTGCAAATGTCCATAGGCGATTGTAACCTCTTTCCATAAAGTGGATTGAACTCCCGCAATGCAAAAATATAAAAAAGGGATACCCACTAAATCCCTGGGTGTTCCGTTCTTCGCCTTATGCCAGGGATACGGGAATATGACCTAGCCTCTCCGCAGCCCTGGCAGGCGTGGGTCTCGCGAGGCCTCTTCCACTGCCGGGGGACTACTTTATCCCCCAGCATCGTCATGCTCTCTAGGCGTGGGGCGGTGTGTAACTCGCCCCAGGGGTGAAGCGGTGAGCGCGCGCGGAACATTCGCGCCCACATCTCGACGGCCTGCCTGTTTGCCTACTTCAAGCTATAAAAAAAGACCCATGCTTGGATAATCGTGTATAATTTATTTGGATATCTTGTAGGTATCAAATTATCTATACATATAATAAAATTGTAGAGGTCGATTTTCTGTACAATAAAAAAAATGCTAAAAACCGGGTCAGGGGGATCTAAGAAGTGAAATAGAACTATTATAGATTTTTTCAAATTTTTTTGTTTCTCTGTTTGTCTGTCTGTTTGTACCGGCTAATCTCCGAAATGACTGGACCGATTTAAATGAAATTTTGTGTGGTGTTGGCTTATATCCCTGGTCAACATATAGGATACTTTGATCCCGAAAAATTAAAGAGTTCCCGTGGGATTATTTATAATTTATTGTTAAAAAAGCTTTAATTACTTAAACAGCTTATAACAGACTGAAAGTAATTTCTCTGCAACGTAACAGAATAGAAGCGGAGATTTTGACAGGGTGTGGTGTGAGTGAGAGAGGTTTATCTTATATATAATATAATAAAGCTGATAAGTTTGTTTCTTTGTTTGTTTGCTTGAACGCGCTAATCTCAGGAACTACTGGTCTGATTTGAAAAATTCTTTCAGTGTTAGATAGTCCATTTATCGAGAAAGGTTATAGGCTATATACCATCATGCTAAGACCAGTTGGAGCACCGGTGAAGAATGTTTAAAAATCGCGGGGTTTTTTAACTTACTTTTTTTTTAAATTATTCCACGCGAACGAAGTCGCGGGCAGAAGCTAGTATGAATATAAATTCCAACAGCCGCGTCATCGAAGTTGCAGGCATAGCTAGTTAATAAATAAGTTTCAAGCCAAGCATTATTGAGATTCTTGGCTGTTTCTTAGCCCTGTCTCAGTCGAAAACATGTCCAATACACGGCAAACTTAGCCTGAGTTTTAGACTCGATCTAATAAGTGTCAGTAACTCACAATAGAGTACTGGGATTATGCTGGATTCCTATATTAGTTATCTTGCCATCGGTGATATTATTTGTGTGTACTTATAGTATTTTTATTAGACTCGATTAGTCATACTAAGTAATATTATAAATGCGAAAGGAACTCATTTAAAGCAAAAACTAATAATGAAACAATAATAAAATACATAATAAACAAGTTATGTACAATATATTAAAAAATAAACCTATACTTACGAAATAACATAGATCTATAAGTAAAAATTCATTGCCCTAGGTAAATGCCTGGCTTTTTGTCACACGAGACCTCAATTAGACGCGTTGAGAGGTCTCGATAGAGGTGATGAGCTCCAGTACCCCACGGCCCCAGGGTCTCTACCCCGGAAGCCACAATGCGACATTTCAGGGCCTCCTGGTGTGCAGCAGCAGCCCCGGCTGTCACGGCTGTGTCATACTAGGGGGCGTCCCATCTTCCTTGGCACCAAAGACATTCCGTCTGGTCTCTTACCCATCGTCGCGGCCAAAACCCAGATCGAGAACGACACTCAAATCTATTTGTTGGTGGCAGACTACTTCTGAAGAAAAACGTTTTACCTCATAAGTTTTCTTGCCAAAAGACCAAGGTAAGATACACAAGAACGGTCTGCTGTTGCTAAGCGTCGTCGAGCGGAGTATTATGAAAAAGTACTTTCAACGGAAGTTCCTGCTTCTGTTGCCCAAAAACCCATAAAATGTATTGAATGTGTTCAGGGTGATGAAGTAATTGAAGATCCTGACAAACGTATTTTTGTATCAATGGACTGTTTTGATGTGGATATGGAAGCCAGTGATTATTTAAAAACAAAAAATAAGAGCACACAAGTACACATATAATGGGCAAAAAAAAGACAAAGGATGTCAAACAAAATTCAGGTAGAAGAATATTAGATCTTCAGGCCATGAAATGCTCCAAGGCACGCAAGGCAAGGCACGACATTAGTGGCGATATTATAGAAACTTCAGAGACTGTTGATCTGCCAGTCTCTTTCAAACAGAGTTACAGTGACAATACAGAAGTTATTGATACAAAAAGGATTGCCGCAGTTCGAATCCACGTTGAAAGGTCGATACGAAGATTGCGAGATTTTAAAATGCTTGCACCACATGCATGTGTAAACGTGAAAATGATGCCTTTCTTTGATATCATCGTATGAATAGCATGTGGATTAGTAAACTTGCAGAGCCTTTTAATAAAATATATTTTTAACTCAAAACCAGATTATTTTTTTATTTTACAGCATTAAAACTTTCTTGAATATACTTTTTTTCCAAAATGAAACAACCCCTTTGTCTTCTCTCCAAACAACATTTGCAGTTGGATTTGTGTTATATATTTCTTTGTAACTTCTCCATCTCGTTTCTCGGATCCACTTTTTTATATACCAGTATAATACAAAATATCACGAATCAGAATACCACACACACAAACACCACGTCTGAGATAGTATTGTAATGCGAGCATGAAACACGTATCTCTCTGCGATCACCCGTTCTAGTGCGTCCCGCCCGCACAGGGCGGCCTACGAGACTTGTGACGTATGAAGGTGAATGCTTCGCGCGGCTTTTTATTTTCGTGTGGGTGATATTAAAAAATTCACAGCTTCGTCATTTTTAGAGATATACAAGTATTTTTTTTATTAGGTGTAACATTTTTTTTATTGTCTTTAAATTTATATAATTATTTTTTGTTTTTATGAGATTGGAAACTTCCTCATTACCAACTTTTTGTTCGTCTATGGCCCAAGCGGGTCGCCAAATTTTTCAACCAGTAAAGGGGTCGCGTATTCAAAAAGATTGAAAAGCACCTATACCTATAAACCATCTATACTAATATTATAAAGAGCATAAGAATTTGTATTTTTGTATGTTTATAACGAATAAATGCAAAAACTACTGGACCGATTTCAAAAATACTTTCATCATTAGAATGTTACATTATCCTAAATTAATATAGGCTATATATTTATTACTAGAAAAACTTAGTAATCCCTACTAAATCTTCAATAATGTAACCCAAGGTGCAATAAAATTAGTGTTTGAGTGGGCCCGGGGATGACTTAGATTCACAATTATACCCAGTAGATGGCGCTGGAATAGTAGTTTTTTTTTAGGGCATGACAACGTCTGCCGGAACTGCTAGTCTATACTAATATTATAATGAGATAAATTTCGTGAGTTTGTGTCGTTGTAGGGGTAACCTCTGGATCTACTAAACCGATTTTAAAAATTATTTTACTGTTAGAAAGCTACGTTAACAGTGAGAGTCATGGGCTATATAACATGACGCTATATACCACAGAGCGTGGGTGAATACGCGCCGGGCCGCTAGTTATAAATAAAATATTGATCCTAAACCACTGTCACTTGTCGGAAACGTTCTCGAAAGGCTGGCAGCGTTTCTGAGGGCGAAACCGCGGTGAAAAATCCAGCCACTTTAAAAATATATTTGAGGCGAGAACAGCCGGTACAGTCGTAACAGGTACAAGATTTCATACAAGTTTGTTCATTAAGGCTCACTGACCCACGCCCGCCGTCAATGTGAAAACTTTTAAACGCGTTTCTGACCCAATTTCCATGAGGTAAGGGAAAAAGGAAACATTCAGTTACCTTCCCAACTTTATCCGTGTTTTAAAGGTGTAAATTAAAAGCAGGTTTCATCTATATAACATACGGTCTCTAGATCTACACTTAACAAGTGTTGGGACTTTAAAATGTTGCCATAGAAGTACAGTATAACTTAAAAACTTAAGAAAAAAAGAACTTGAAATATAAATAGAACAAGAAATATTTAAAAAAAAAACAATTTTTAGCCAGACGTGTTGCTGGGAAGTTTTTTGCCGCTTCTTCTCTTCTCTTCTTCTTCTTTAACAGCAATAACTCGTTGCGAATACGTACATATACTAGGAAGTAAAAAAAAAAAATATTTTTAACCTATATCTATGACCTTCACAAAGTGTTCTCCAGTGGAATTTATTTTGAATAAAAACTTTTGAATTTGAATACTCTATTGACAACTGTTTTTAATTGCCTGAAGCAGGCAAACAGGCATACGGCATACTTGCAACAACTCAGAAAGGTTTATGGTAGTAAAAGAACAACAACTGGTCACAATACTTTATAATAAGAGAACCTTACGGTTTTAACACATATTATACACTGACACTGAATACTCGACAAGCATTTTTAAAACACCTCGCCATCCCTCCAACAATTTAACAGTCCATGAAACTTAGCAATTGGCATAACCGATGAAGTCATTGATAAACTATTTTAATTAAAGTGTTATCAATGAAAAGAATTTCATACATTACTGTTTGGAAATTCCAGATAATATTTTTTACAAGAAAAACATTGTACTTAAAGTTTTACATGTAATAAAACAAACCGAACACAGTATAGATGTATCGTGTCTGCCAACATAAAAATAAAATGTAATGACCACCGTCTATATACAATTGAGAGATTTTTAATTATTATTATAATCTACAAAATTACCTCATCGTATTAGAGATAACCCTGTTACATAAAATTATAGTAAATTATCCACAACTAACTACTCCAATTGTGAACTAACTCAGAAACCATCTTTGGCTCATGCGCAACAACTTTGCTAAAGATCATCGCATGATCAAATGTATAGTTTACGATTCTATAAAGGACATACAGACAAACATTCATTTTTATATATAAAGAAGATTCCAGTTGGTTTTTTTAAATAGCTTCAATGTACAAACACGACATTTTTTAAATTGTATTGTTACGAGCTACACAGGACTCGAATTAAAATGTCGTTGGAATTGATATAGAGTTTATTACAACTGTACAATGTACATACACGTATAAAACAGGTACAAATATAACTAAGACGGCCTCTGTGGTTGAGCGGGCTAAGCCTTTGCCGGCCTACCTCACTGCAACGCATAGGCTCCGGATTCGATTCCTGGTATAGTAAATTTCGGAAACGTATTTTCTCCGTTATTTACCATGGTCTGGGTGTCTGGGATCGGCCGCAGAGTGATTCATTGTATATTACCCATAACACAAGCGTAACTTGCTTAATTTGGGGATATACAGTGTGTGTGTTTGTCTGCCGATTATTATTAAAAAAAAACTAGATACAACCATTACACACTGCACGATTCTATAACACGCGCAAAGTCCGTCACTATATCGCTCATCAAATGTACGTCTTACTCGTATCGTAATCCTCGCTTGACTGCCCCTCTCCACCTTAGGCCATTGTTGTATAATGCCCCGATCCATACTTGGCAAGCTCGACGCAATACAACAACAACATGGATTAGTTCGACACTAATGACGGCCATAAAACAAGTACAATAACAATAGAATGATTTTCTTAATTATAAACTCTAAACACAAAGTAAACAAAACCATTCCTAAATGCGGGGAGGTAATAAACGTGCTTTACGACAGGCAGGTATGCGTTTACCTTTGTCCGTATGCAACAGTATAATATTATAGATACAAAGATTATAAGAGATTATAATGCCTAACACGACAAAGGTTTTTTGGTTAAATGATTATGAAACTCTAAAAGGGCAGTTAAAATTAATTACAAGTACACTGAAATTTCATTTAGGAGATAATAAACCCATCGCTCCAGTGTTATCGAGAAACATGAACATAATGTATGAGCTATTCGCAACCATTCGTTGTGGAATATATCTGGGGATCATTTTGTCGCATTATGCTGCTATCTCGGCGTGGAGTGCGCTCTTTATGTCTTCCGTTTCCCCATGCACGGCTAACGTATGACTTTCATTTATATGCTATATTACGTAAACTGTTATTCTTGATTGAGATCAGCAACAAAAAAATAACTGCTATTACTCAATAACTTAAAATAAGTCTTGGCTTTTGAAACGAGATCATTCCAATGCCGTCTCCTACCTGGTATCTACCTTGAATCTCAGACAGGTCAGCTTCCACTATGTCAGTAATATATAATTTGTTCTAGTTATATTGCAAAACCCATATGTTAAACATTTCTTTTCTAATCCATCCCAAGGTTGTCAAATATGAATATAGAAACCCGGCAAAAATTTATATCAAGGTTGTAATCATATTAAGTTGAATTAAATAATCCATTTCATGCCAAAAAATTGTATTACAGCGCATTTATATTCAAGGCAATTTCATAATTAAACACTTGAATTAATAAATTGAAAACGGGCAATAAAAGGTTTATAATCATATTCGCGCCATTTCATGATTAATAACCTATAAAAAATAACTCGACGAAATTAAAATGGCCCCGGATGTGTGACCGGGCAACATGTCAACTCGACTTCCAACTTTGGCAGGGTGATTAATGATCGATCTGATGGAATGACATGACTGTATTGTATTTTAAGACCGATTACACACATAGAGTCCGCGCTACAAAAGAAGTTCCACAGAAAATAAAGGAACTAAAAGTGGCAGCTGCCTTATTAGATAGAACTTTGTTCGTAAAGTTGCCATGAAATAAATTTACAGCTTTAATTATAGAATATTTTGTATTTATGATTCAGTAATTGCCTACATTGATTAAAGGATTAGCAAATAATTAATCCGGCATGATTAAGTAAGGCGATTGCAGCGCCGGGTCTAGGAGACTCTTTTTGTGGCGCGGACTGTACAATCAATTAGTGTTGCCATACACATAGGTAATATTGACCAACATGTTAGATTATCAACAATTTAAAAATCAATCAATCAATAACTCTTTATTGTACACCAATATAAAAAAATAACTTACATACTAAAACTATGTCTAATTATGCACAAAGGGCAGTCTTATCGCTAAAAAGGGAAATCATCCAGACAACCCCAGGAATTATTATTATTATTATGACGATGGTGGTATACATAATACATGTAGAATTACTTACATTGTTGCAATTAATATGCAGTATATACAGATGTTTTATATATTAAATAGATATATACTTAATATACATATCTACAAAAAGTATATAAATAATAATTATAGTAATCGGCAGACAAACACACATATTGTACATCCCCAAATTAAACAAGTTACGCTTGTGTTATGGGTAATATACAACGGACTACTCTGGGGCCGATCTCAGACACCCAGGCCATAGTAAAAAATAACAGAGAAAATACGTTCCCAAAATTTACTATACCAAGAATCGAACCCGGAGCCTCTGCGTTCAAGTGAGGTAGGCCGGCAAAGGCTTAGCCCGCTCAACCACAGAGGCCGTCAAGTGTCAAATGTTTCTAGATAAAAATATATGTACATACTTTTAAATATTATCATTCTCTAACGACGGGTAATATTTTCCGATCATTGTTTTAAATATCGGTAGCGATTTTGCTTGTGTGGTAGCAACTGGAGGCGCGTTCCAAAGCTGTATATATAGCCTTGATAGTATAAGAATTGTTGTAGAAAGTATAGAGGTGTTTAGTTTCAGTTTAGTGGAACGGTGCAAACTATGGGAGCACGAAATAAAGTCAAAGCGTTCTTTAAGATTGAGGAGAATTCAGGACAAATAAGAAAACAAAGAATATGAGTTTTCCAACGAACACGAATTGGCAACCACTTGTCAAGTTAAAAATCTTAATGTTATAACTGCGAATCTAAATTCCTTCATCATTTTTACATCAGATATTAAAACATTATGAGGAAAATGTAAGTGGTATGGCATTTTATAAGGAGACAAAGTTTATTAAATATACCTCGACAGGTTGATGGATGAAGGGCCAGACACGGAGAAGGCGGTACGCCTGAGCATAGAACGCATTGTGAGGAGGTTCTTGTCTCTGGAGTCCTAACCACCGATAGCCTGGATGTAGGTCCTGCTGTCGGTGGACGTCTTTTTTTAAATATGTATTAGTGTTGTAGCATAAGCCTCGTTCCGCGCTTCCTCTTTTGAGGAATGAGTAGTTTCGCGACAAAAATATTGAGTCTTACATTTGTTTTAGAAATGTATTTTGTACGGGACAAATGTACGTAAATACGAGTTCTACTCAACGCTTCATCTAGCTATCGCCTGCTGATTGGTTGACAACATAAAAGTGATACAGACTGGAGTCTTTTTGCGCTAGTGTTCATCAGAAATTTTTGGACACCAGATAGCGCAGGTCAGGTCTGGTCATTATTTATTTATTCTCTAAAAATCCATATTTTTAACCACATAGTAATAAAATTAGCGTAGATCTCGCGCCACGCCGCATTAACCGCTGCCATGACATTAGAGGGCAGTACGAGCTTATCGCACGCCCCCGGGTGGTTTATAACTTCCGTTTCCTGGAAGAATGGCAGCGAACTTGTGCTAAAATGGCGAGAATGGACCTCAGTCAGTTTTTCACTTAATCACATGATATGGTATACATTTCTAAACATTTGATAGGTTTTATTTTATATAAAATTTTAGTTTATAGGTCAACCACTTGGTAACCATGCCCTGTAGAGAAATGGATCTATGGAATCTATGGAAATGATATACCGTTATGCTAAATATTCTGTCATCCCTATTAATATTATAAATGCGAAAGTGATTCTGTCTGTCTGTTACGTTTCCCGAAAAAACTACAGAAGCTATTTGACTGAAACTCAGTGTACATATATATATATATATATATATATATATATATATATATATATATATATATATATATATATATATATATATATATATATATATATATATATATATATTTATATATTTTTTATCTTGAAAAACTGGATATATGTAATTTTATAACCCGGATAATGGGATAGATTTAAGTGAAGGCTAGCCCAGAAAGTAGGATAGGTTTTGTTTTTTTTATAATTTGCTATTTTCGTCATTTTTGGTTGTTTTGGTAATTTTCGTTATTTTCGTAATTTTCATCATGTTTGTAGTTTACAGATAATAGACGAGACTTGATACAGGCTACTACTTTTTAACCGACTTCTCAATTAGTCGGGATCTTTTTTTTTCCTTTTTTTATGTATGTTCGCCGATTACTTCGTGATTTATGATCCGATTTACGTGATTGTTTTTTTGTTCGACGCGGAATAGCTTCTAATTGGTCCTCTAAAAATTTTACATAGTTTGGCCCAGTAGTTTTCGTTTTATGAAAAATTTTCATGAAAATAATTTTCACTCCGTTCCATATGTACACCGATTACTCTGAGATTTATGATTCGATTTACGTAATTCTTTTTTTGTTCGACGCGGAATAGCTGCCATGTGGTCCCCTAAAAATTTGACATAGTTTGGCCCAGTAGTTTTCATTTTACGAACATTTTTTTGTTTCCGGTTCGTGGGACCTATATTTTTTAAGAAGCGCGGCACCATTCGTAGATCCACCCATACATAGATAGCTAGACACTAAAAAGTAACAAATAATAAAAAATTAAAACTTCGTTTAAAAAAACCGACTTCAAAAACTAAAAAACTAAAATGTATAAAATAACTTATTTCTAAAGCTATTATTATTGATATATTATTATCTAAAACATCTTAAAGTCAATGCTTAGTAATTTTCAAAATCTACTAATTTTTATGCTTTGCTTTGCACCGACTTCAAGATGTTTTAGACAATATATATTAATAATAATAGCTTTAGAAATAAGTTATTTTATACATTTTAGTTTTTTTATAGTAAAAATTTAACTAGAACATCATATTTCAAGTTTATGTAAAATTCTTAAAATTATTACAAAATACGGCAGTAACTCATTTTGTCTATCTGTTAAGTTTTCACGGAAAAACTATTGGAGTACTGGATCGGGTTTTCTGTAATTTTGTACATATGTAGCTGTGGCGTTGGGCCATGTGCCCAGGCCAGCCACTTAAATTTTCACAGTGGCAGCACAGCATGTGTGTCTGCCACAGAGTACTTTATATATACTGGTAGTGTCTGCCATCCTGTGGCTTGAGATTTACTTCGCCGCACGTAACTCGATCAAAAATAATATAATTTGTATTATTTTGGTCAATGTCTTGACATGCCTTATTCACCTTATGTAAAATATAAAAGTTTATCAACGCAATTGATTTTCATTTCACATGGTTACCGACCATGTCGGTGACTATATAGTTTTAATATCGAAAATGGACATAGATACTTTTCATCCCGAGAGATGGTATAGTTGCGATATAAAATGAAGTGAATCTGCAAATAGCACTAACACAAACATTCAATACAATGTAAACTGTATTAATGCTTGCTCTTTAAACCAGAGGTACTACGCACTAGGGACCCTAGTTCTCATAATATATTTTCTATTATAATATTTATTTAGTTATAATGCTACTCGTCTACATGGCCATATTTGCTAAAAGACCTGTAAGAAAGTAGATCCGAATAAAGGTCTATACGGGTGTGTTGTTCTGGTTGTTGTTTTATTCTCCATAATGGCAGGCAAAGAAACTTAGTCCATGCAGCCTTGTCTGATGTATAATGTCTTCAATATAGGTCGGCTTTTGTAAGAACTACACAGTTAACATCGTACTAATATTTTAAACGCGAAAGTTTGTAAGAATGTATGGATGTATGTTTGTTACTCTTTCACGCAAAAACTAAAACTGAATGGATTTTGATGAAACTTTACAATAATATAGCTTACACAACAGAATAACACATGGGCTATAATTTATGAAGATATAGTGTGAATTATCCAACACATAACGATTTTCCATCACCATCGGGTGAGACCGCGGGGCGCAGCTAGTTTTTCATAAAAACACAGACATATTCATTTCTCAGAAACCATCAATATCCTACAACTTCGTTTAGTTTAGAGTTATATTATAGGTTTTAGAAAATAAAACTAGACAACACATAACAACATTTTTCAGTTCCTTAAACTCAAAGGCTTCAGGTTGAATTTCTAATAGGGCAATTAGGACGAATGTGGTGTTTATATACTTGCGCTGCTCATTTTACTCGCCACTTTCTTGCTGATTGCCACGGGACTAGGCATTTTGACTATATAAAAGTCAAACGTCTTATTTAACACCCAATTACAACTACAACAAAAATTATTATATATTAACATAATTATTTGGTTAATACTCAATGACTAAGGATTTTTTTCTCTACAATAAAACTGAAGTATAAATTCCATAATGCTATTGCGCCATCTGACGCAATATTTTTAAATTACTTACTGGTTAGTTACGCAGCGTCATTTGCTTTATAAATGAGTAGAAATTAGGTGATCGTCGAAGTCGTCGAAGTTGACATAAATAGTTAATAGATGGCATTAGCTTTAATAGCAGGTAAAATTCATATAATTATTGATAACTGATGAAAATCATCTGTTACTTTAAGTTGTAGATAAAACATATCATTTTATTTAAAAAAATTAACGTTTTTTGGAAAATATTTTTAATGTGTTTTCATCCGAACCCATACACAATCTTCCTTTGCGCGGTGGGCTGCTAGGCGGACTGCTAACCATTAACCAAGATTGTGAATGGACTTCTTAACGAACGACAACGAGTATTTGAATTAGTCGTGGGAAAAATCACTCACCAAGAAGAAAAGAGTGATATATATCTTTTTGATACAAAGATATATATCACTCTTTTATATCTTTAACTCTTTATCTTTACAGTGTATAGTGTCAGTGTCAATTGCAGACAAGATGAGTTATTATCTGTGAGTGATATACTAGCAAAGCCGACACGCGTACCTGTGGCAACGCAAAATATCTGACATTTAAATAACATACACGCCATTTAGATGGCCTTTGACTTTTAGTAAATATTACAAAATTACACCATAAAACTATAGTGTTACGATTTATTTTGGCTTGCTATTATATTCGGTTTCCTCGTTCACTTACTATGCATGCGCAGTGGGCGGGCTAATCATTCTTTTTCACGTGGAACAGGAATGAACTAAAGACTTAAAGATATAAAGACACATTTTGGACGCAAGTGATATACATATCTAATCACTCTTCGCGCCGGATATATATCTTTTGAGTTAATCACTCAGGAGTTACACACCTCTAATTTGAATGTTGGCTAAATTGACTTTGTCTGCCTAATAATAAAAATTTTAAAAATAAATGTTCAATCATCAATGTTCATTCATTCTTTATTTATGCTAGTGCCAGAAGCTAGCTAGAAATTAAAATATTCTCCTCGTTTATCTTTATACGTAGTATCCATAGTAGTTTGTGTTTATCTTTCACCAGTAGAGTAGTCACCACCGTGTTGTAGCTTTCGCAAGTTTCACGAGTGAGTGTTTAGAACAATGAGTGAGAAAATAAAAACAACTTATTCTGACGTTCACCGCTTGGGAATGCAGACGACGTGTCAGATGTCTTTGGCGCTGGCAGTACTGGATCTCAATAATCTCAAGAGCCTACCTACTTAACCTACGGTAAGTTTACTTACAGCTCGGTGGTGTAACCTTTTTATATTGTGTTTAGTCTCAATACCATTGGTAATAGATACATATTTGTGGCTTTCGGGATTGAGACTAGGGCCGTGGGGGCTGCGATTTGGCACACATGAGATTAAGGGAAATTGAGTTTAGGGGCATACATACGCCTCATATATAGACACTAGACCTGTTACTTAAGCTAGGAAACACGTTTTAAGGGTCTACCAACAAGTTTTGAATGAATAATGGGAAAAACAAAAATATATTTGATTATGTAGTTTATGTCACTTTTGAAGATAAATAATTGTCATTTATGTTTAGGAAATACACTTGCACTTTTAAGTGCAAGTGTATTTCCTAAACAACTGTATTACATTTCAATATAACACAGTAAAACTGTTTTTGAGTTTAGTACACAAGTTTTGAATTAGTTATTATAATTTTAAATTTAATAATAATAAATCACAGTACTGTAAGAATTCGATATGTCAATATCGAATTTTAAATACGAAAATTGATTTTCTTTTTTACTTATATATTGCGACTTTGAATTAGTAGTATACAACTAAGGTAAATATAATTAAAACTGTATTGTTAAATTCATCTTGTTTTTAAATTTTGTAGTATCACTGCATAATTTTATTTGTTTCAGGACGTCAAATCAAAGGACACTAGGTGTTGGAGATGATAGAAGCTGGGTCCGAGGATCTTTGCTTGGAAGTCTTTCCTGAAAATTGAAGATTGATGAATAGAATACACCTGACTGGTTCTTCTACCTTACTAACCATTCACTTGCCTTATCATCGGAAGATATTTCTTTTCTCTTTCATCTCTGTCATCGGCCAACAGTTATAATCAGGTGTGATCTTGTATTGACTGACTTTTCTACATATTAATAGTAGTGAAGTTATTTTACTTTGGTCTCCTCCAGGATATGTCAAATGTAATCTCTTGCCAACCTCCAGTGTCTGTGGAGTCACCTTTCCAGTGTCCATCTTCATTATCTACAACTTGAGTACCAATCATTAACATAATTGGTCCATTTTCTATATACAATCCAGTGTCTTTATGATTAGTTATAGTATAAATACATAAAATAAATATTTTATGTATTTATATCAGCCTTTATTGCTGAAAAAATGTTTCACTTAGGGCCAATTTTTCAAGCACCAGATAAAAGTTATCCTATAGAATACATTTTTTGCATAAATAAATATTTGCATGAATAAGACAGTAGATTGATTTTACTTTTGAATTTAGTCGGGTTATATAATTTATTTGACTGATAACTTCTATCTGATGATTGAAAAACTATCCCTAATTAATTTGTTTAGTAATAATTGGTATCTAATCATACCTCATTCCAAGCCTGTCCAGCAACAAAGGCCTTCCTCAAGTGTTGAATTATTGTATAAATTGCAGTTGTTTTTAATTAATTATTAACTTAAATTTTGTTACAAGATTTTATTATCAGATGATAGATGTTTGTATAGTATTAGTATAATGTGTCTCCGTTCTAAACATGCAATAAAATTGATTTCAGGGCCAATTGCTCCGTAGGACCTGTCACACTGTGAGAGTTGAATGGATAGCATGATAAAAATGTCCTATGCAGTTTAAAAGCAACTAAGAATGAAATAGATCGGAAATTAGGGAAGCAGAAAGATAAGTTAGATACACTTACCTACTCAACCATATGTCAAATTACAAGTATTCACATGGTCCAGGAGCTCAACAAGATCATATCTAAAGGCATAATAAGGACTTTCTCACAGTAAATGTGTGCAGCAATCCCCAACAATGAAGAACTGGCTAGACAGGAACGAAGAAATGGATTCAAGGATTGGAAAGGATATCGATTGAAAGTGTGAATAAATTATAATTTTGGATTTTGACACTCGCAACATTCAAGGAGATTTTGGATACATGAGCAGATAAAGGAGAATTTTACTTAAATAACTGAACCTTGATTTCTGCACAGTCAAGATAGGCATACCCCAGAACTTGAAAACAAGCACCCGGGACAAGCCATGTCTCCCAAATGGCAAAGACTATGTCTATTAATGGATTAGGTTTTTTTAGGTCCATTTTTTTGGATTAGGTCTATGTTTTTTAATTAGAGAGATGAGAAGAGACAGTTTTGGACAACATTGAGTAGTGTGTGAACATCTTGAAATTTAGAGTAAATATTAAATCAGCAAGTAGTATATACATACAATTATCAGTTTACAGTAAATGAGGGTCACATTGGGGAATCAGATCTTGGTGAGCAGATTTATCGCCCTCTGAGGCAAAAGAGAAGCATGGTTTAGGACTAGTCAATATGTATCTTATGATTTTGTCTACAGGGAATTGGGAAGAAGAGAATGTTTAAAATAGACTTTGAGTAGAAAACAGAGTTGTTGCAACATTGTAATGGGGATGCAAAGGAGGCAGAAAAGCCTGGCTACTTTAGAAGAATAGGACATAATTTACTATAAAAAAAAATTAAATTAGTTTCTGCTTATTATGTTCAGCACAATTTTTATCTACATCAAATAAATTAATTTGCCAGTATAGGCCCGTCCAGATTTGTAGCTGCAGGGTTTCAATCTACATTTATCTCCCGCATAACCAAAGCAGCATCAAAAACAACAAGAGTAGAGAGTAGTAGTAAGTAGGTAGGATTCAGTAATCATTGATGTAAAGTAGCACTTAATGTTATTGGGTAGGAATCAATCACTATAAATAAGAACAAATGTAGTTGATAGGCAACATTCTGTTGTGCCGTCCTGGTGACGTACTTTGCGATTAAAACGCCTTGCTTTTAAAATTTTACCACACCCTTGAGGAAATTCTATAGTGTTTACAAACTCTTCCATCGACCAGTCTGTAGGAACAACTCGAGCGATCCCATTCTTGGGACAGTAAATGTGGAAATTATTGCTTTATATGTCTGAGAAACAGTATGGCTATTACCTTTCTAGAGGCAGTGGACTGTGGAATGCTCAGTTTTTCATACTAATTTCTTGTATTTGGTAAATAAAAAACACAAAATGAAAAGATGTCCATATATTGCAAAACAATGAAAAATCATTTTTTTTTGTACTCTATCTGCAATCAGTCTTCATAACTATAAGCAAATGTGTTAAGCGTGTCTCTCAGCAACTTCTCACAAGGTCTGTGTTAACTGATTTCAGCAGTTATTGAGTTTCAAGATGACATGTCTTTTTAACCGTGTCTCGCAGCTGGTATCTAACACCAGCGTTGTTAGCTTGTTAGGGTGTTTAGCTAGCATTTGTTTGTGTGTGCTACTGTCGCTTCGGATTTCCTCCCTCACAGTGTTCATTTGCAGATGTTCATGTATTTCATGATTTGTAATAAACCATGGCTAAACCATGGCACATTTGCTGTTTCTCATTATTTATATTTTGAAGTCTGTGCAAAGTATTAAGGTTTGAGTCACTAGCACTTCCCCACAGCTGTATTCCATATGTCCAACATGGCTTTAGGATGATTTTATAGTAATGGCAAAACATTTGGTTCTTAATTTAATATTGGTGTTGCCAGCAATAGTTAGAGGCAGCGAAGATTGGATTAGTTACAATTGACAACCTATTTCGACCGACATTTCTGATGCCTTGTTGGGCTATATTACCAATTTTGGTGTTAACCATGTCTTTCCAAAAGAATTTTATTTATGGAGCTACCAGCCTTGGGTTGGCTCTCTCTCTGCGTGCGTGTGTGTGTGTGAACATAAATTACAACAGGTTAATTATCCATTTCAGTATATTTATGTGAAGTATTTAATTGATGCAGTGATCTCCATGTCTTCAATGCATGGTATGGTAGACGAGGGTGGATTCCGGTCAGGATCCAGTGGAGGGAAATAAATATCAGGATCCGGCGGGGCCAGAGTGCTCTGTGACATAGAGGACTCTAATATTATATTTTGTTAAATAAGGAAAATGTTTAGCAATTTGGTTAAATAAATAAATATAATAGCTTTTATTGTTGAAAAAATACGTTACGTATAAATTGGTTTATTTAATCCGATTGGCATCTAATTTGTCCTCCTTCTCAGCTTGTCTTTTGACAAAGGCTCCTCTCAAGCTATTTGATGCGCTGGGTTTAGCGGGAAGTGAACTGCTTCAAGGTAAGAAAATGAGATTGGGTCAATTTTGAAGTGGGAATCGGAGCACGCACTCACCTGATAAATGAACGTGAAACACAGCTGCTCCTCTTCTCAGTATACTTCACTGATCAGTATTTATTCACTTAATAGTTTTTTTTTTGTCTTGTATATTGTATATATTTATATAAGTGCCTAAACGTGGTTTGTAGATTTTGAGATATTTGGTTTGTACATTTAAAGATATTTACAATATTTGGTAAATAAGCGATGCGGCGCGGAGAGATTAATTATAATTTATATTTATTGTATGTTAATTTATTTTATATATTTTAATATTAATTTATTTTATGTTATATAATTCCAATGTGCGGAGAATATTTTATTTGATGTCATGAGATGAATGATTGACGTGACGTGCGAAAAGGGGAACGCGCCGTCAGATTTAAAGGAAGAATTTAATAGAATAGAAGAAAAGTTTATATATGCCGAAAAAACTTGGCGATAGCAATGCGCATTTTCTCTGTCTTTACAGGTTTTGGACCACAATGTCCCTATTGTGTTTGAAATTTTCAGCCCATCTTCATATTGTCTCTTGTGTGTCTCTTCGCCGTTTTTCACCTCTTGGGTACCACTCTATTATCTTATGTCGCCATTTGTTTTTATTTGGAATTAGGAAGTTGGTAAATAGAATAAATGGGACATTTTTCTAAAAGATTTTAACAGGCATGAGATGTCTTGAATGTATCAGTGAGAATTGTTAGGGATAAGAGAAGCTAGGGTCTCAAGTTTCCAGATCAAACGATGGGAGGCATATTGAATGGTTTGGTTTTATACAAAAAGCAATCGCATAAGTATTGGCGGTGAAATGAAAGAGAAGAGTCGTAAAATACAATTTCTACAGAATCAATCAGAGATGATATCACAGCTTTCAGAATAACCGAAAGACATCTAAATTGCAATATGTCTAATTTTGTTGGAGCTGATTTGAGTTGACTGTCTTTAATTGTGTATTGTAAAAGAGCTTCTGGGATAGGGATGAGCTCCTTGTTAAAGTATGACAAGAATCGCAGTAATTTTAATCTGGTTTTGTTATGATCGATAGATATCCCACACTTTTCCAGAATGTAGAGAAAGATAAGGCCGATAATACTCTAATTATACATGTAAAACATCGTTTTCGTCTTATTAATTTATTAATATTATTGAGATTTTGAAATTTTTTAATTTTTATGTTTTTTCATATTTCTTATTGAGGACTGTAGGTGTGTCAGTTTCAGCTGTTAGGTCGTCTTAGGCTTGCTCCGCATCGTAAGACAGAGTCAAAAATTCGTCCAAGAAAAAAAAGTATAATGAGAAATCGACCACGTGTCAGAAATTGTCTTGTTTATAACTCTGTGGTCGTTTATGCGTAGACTGGGATATTTGATGAGACCCTGGCCTATTTGATGAGACCCTGGCCTATCTGATCTCTTTAATAAATCCACCACACTGAAAAGAAAAAAAAGGGATCAATAAAAAAGTTTTCGAAATGTTTTTTTTTCGGGCTGTCACGGGCGTCACACAAATGCGCATAATTTGATGTATCGCACACTGTCATAGCAATAAAGAACCCTATTTATTTGATTTTTTTATGACGAGATAGGTTTAGTTCTTTCACGCGAGTTCTGGAGCCCAATTTTCAGAAAAAAAGCTTGATGAATAGAAGGGTTGCAATTACACGAAGAGTACATTTTTCTGTGCATAGTTTTAACCTGTTTTCCGTTAACCAATTATGTAGCGTAGCGATGACGAGCTTGCAGTGGGTAATTAAATGTTTATGTTTAAAATGTTACATAAAAACAAATTTTAATTAATGCAATTAGCACTCGTCGTGACACTAATTGTCTATTAATAGTTCGAAAGCAAACACTGTTGGTTGTACTTTGAATAGACGCACAATAAATAACTTAATATAATATCAATTGTACAGCAACTTTACGTGGATCTCTTCAGCAGCGGACCCTCGAATCTGTTGGCGTTATGCTGCAGCATCTGCACGAGACGGACAACACAAATTAAATAGAAACACTGCTGTAAATTGAAAAATAAAATAATTTGATGCCAGTGTTGCCAACATTGTTTTCAGTGATATACAATTCTGATTGTTAGCGATTTCAAATATCTACAATGATTTTACTGGCTTTCTTTTGTTAATTTTCTCAACAACGAAATATAGAAATTGGATGATCTAAGCAAACTGTTAGTCGAATTCAAATTTGTGGAAACTCAATATCTTGTAAACGTGTGACACAGTCTTGATTTGCGTATTTCTTTCTTTGTTTTCACGCCTCCAGATTCTCTCCCGACATTTGTCCTTTTGGAATGATGGAGTGCCTCATTACCTTTGTTTGGGAAATAAACCCAGCAGTGGGCTGTATTGTAAAATAATGGTCTGGTCGCTTGATGTCTGTGTTTTTGGGGTTTAGAGCAAGTTACTCTAGAATAAAGAGTAAAGTGCCGTCCAAGACTAATGATCTTTAGGTATTTTGTTGTCAAAAATAGCTGAATATAAGTTTCTGAAATTGCCGCTCCTCGCTCTCCTCATAAACTTGTAAGTCTTTCTTTTAAGGTATAACACCTTAAACACCTGTTTTCTGCTGGCGGCGAGGTCACCAAATCACTGACCTGCTGAATCGCGTCGCGCCCCAATTTCGAAATGACAATGTTGAATTTGGCCTCGTCTCCCTGTTTATCCCCAGAACTCCGCCAACTTTGCTGGCACGCTGATGGCAGCCAAAGTCATGCTGGAGGGCTCCGGTTGTTCTTCTTTGGCTCGCGCTTGAGCTGCTGGGTATCCCGTTGGTGCTGATGGGTTGAACATATTTGAGTCGTCCCCACCGTAAAACCGAAAAAGTTCGAAACACTGTTCGTTGTTACTGTTCGTCGCTGTCACCAATTTAGATATTTGTATGGAATGAAATACGTTGTACACATTTACTGAGTACTTAATAACGACTTTCTTACATGCGAGCTAACGGACGAATGACTGGCCGCCGTGACACATTACTTATTACAATGTTGGCATAAAACTACTTTTGCGTACCTAAGCGTAACCCACACCCCTACATATGTGTATGTAATAGCTTTAATTACGACATAGTTTTTTTACACTGCTGACGTCCGTTAGTATCTTCATATATCCAGCGCCTCGAGAGACAAAATGAAAAATAACTCATATGTAGCAACCAAAGTAAATGGTTAGTGTAGAATAAATTAAATTAATTAATATCTTAAAATAAAATGTAAAAGAATATAAAAGTTCAATGCGATTGCCTTAGCTTCGTTTGATATCATCAGTGATGTTGTTGATCCGCGTCTGCCACCTTCTGTGCTGTCTTACACCGAAGACGGCTCTCGTGCTTTGTGCTCGTTCTTGCATCTTCTTACCCATGTCACCCCGGCCGGAATAATGATGGCAAGTACAGTGTATAAAACATTATCTAAAAGCATATCATGTGTACTTGTAAAAGATGTACTGGATTGTCGTTTCTAAACATCAATCTGCGTTTTTATGTTCCACTCTAATTCATGATATTCCGGGGTGTAATTTTAGAATCTTGTGTTGGTGATATGATTAAACATCGAAGTCTTCTGGTATTGTAGTTGAGAAAGCTTGAATAGTCGTATGATTAAAATATTTACCATGTCCACAATTTAATAAGATTTTGCTCTAATGTTGCAGCCTTGACCTATGTTGAGTAGGAGAGCGGGGGGCTTGTATTAACGAAATTCAAACTTCTGTACATATCTCCTAAAATTCTAAACTTAATGCTATTACTTACGTACATGACGGCAATTTATTCATTTTTCATATTTAAATCCAAATTGCTCGGTTAATACTTACCTCGTGTTGGGGGCAAATATTAACAATGCAGGGTTAAGAATTAATATTTTGTTTTATCTTTATAATCATACATTTATTTATTATTAATTTATTTACAGTTTAAGAAAAAATATAATGAGATCTCTTGTTTACATAGTAGTTAATTATTAGAAATTCTACCAACGGGTAATCGATCAGTATTTCTTTCAGTGAGGATAGCTGATTTCCTTGTACGTTTGCGATTCGAAACAGCAGCTAGAAGAAGCGCTTTGGGAAGAGATCTGATTTTTTCCATATTCAAAAATGTATTATCATTAGATGACGATAATCCAGCAATCGGTCCTTTAGGCATTTTATCGATGATTTCAGATAAATTTATACCAATATCGGATAATTCGTTTTCAATCAGTGGTATTACAGATGAATCCAGGTGTTACGGAGTCTCCTAATTGCTATACACTCCTTTGGATTTTTGTTTTATTAAAAGAAGAATAATTATTATAATATTTTATTGCGTTTTACAATTCTCAAGGTATTAGAAGAAGAAAAAAAGTAATTAAAGTTGCCAGAGACAATAACAATTTTTTTTTTTATATATAACATTATGCCGGGAATTTAAAGCGTAGACACCAGGTTTAATGTCGGTAAACTTGCATTTATGACACTCGTTGAAGATATATCAGGATTAATAGGCGGATCATTTTGTGCCGCTTGGTTCTCTATATTGTTAGGAACAGAATTGTCAAAGGCATCATTTGCTTCAAACATGTTTTGAATGGTTGGGTCCGGTCGGTCTGTGACATATTATGATGATGAAAAAGCCGAAACTTTGAAGATATCTTCGTTGCAAGGCCATAGGCCTGCTTTCTTGAAAGAGTTGCAAATGTTACTCATAGTAAATGCAGATGACAAGCGTCTGACAATGCCTGGTATATCATAAATTGTCATGGTTTTGCCCGGATTACTGCACATCTAATTTGTTTGTTGTCTACTATATAGTTTTTAGCGGGCCATAAACACCGATATCCAGGGGCTGCAATTTATGCGAGCAATAAAGCGGGAATGATAACAAGATTGTAACTTTCTTCAGCCTTGTTCACCGCATGGATAATAACGTGGGAATGGTGGTTGTCCAGTAATTTTTGCACCCATGTGGCAGATCTACATTACTTGGCGGCCGGCGGGTAAATGACGTGCTATGGCGTTTGTTCATTAGCATCGTCCGAATTTAAAATCTTGAAGTTGGCACTTTGGCGTGTATAATTTAGTAACTAGAGGATTGTTAATACCTACCTCCGTTAAACCAAGCCCCCCCGCTCCACTAATCTATTTCCTAGCAAGGTTACTAATTTATTCTGTCCTGTGTAGAGAATGTTGTCTACTTCACCTTGCACTCGTCCAAACAGGAGTCCAGCCAGCTGTGTATGATATGTAAAATCCATTGCTCTCCACAAGTAAGTGACTGCTGTACATAATGTAAACCTTGCTGAATGTGTTGCAATCGCATATTATCGTTATATAGGACACATTACTCTGTGAATTTTTTTTAAACTATGATTTTCAGCGCAATTTTTATTAGCAGACCCCAGTAAACATTTTTCATATTGGTGGTACATAATTTGCCAGTATAGGCCTGTCCACATTTGTAGCTGCAGTACAGCAACTCTACGTGGATCTCTTCAGGAGCGGCCCCTCGAATCTGTCGGCGTTATGCAGCAGCATCTGCACAAGACGTACAACATAAGTTAAATAGAAGGATTTGTAAATTGAAAATAAAATATATATTCCATGTCAGTGTTGCCAACATGTTTTTCAGTGACATACAATTCTGATTTTTAGCGTTTTCAAATATCTACAATGATGTAACTGGGTTTCTTTTGTTTATTTTCTCAACAACGAAATATAGAAACGTGATGACACGAGTAAATTCTTAATTGAATTAAAATTTGTGCAAACTCCATAAGTTGTAAATGTGTGTCAGTCTTGATTTGCGTATTTCTTTCTTTGTTTTCACACCTCCGGATTCTATTCCAACATGATATACTTTGTTTGAGCAAAAGCCCAGCTGTACACGGAAAATTGGCTGTTAGTTCTTTTAAGTTGGTTTTTGGGGTTGTTCAGAGCAAGTGACACTAAAGTAGAGATGGAATTTACTCCACCATTAGAGGATATGTTCCTCATATTTGCGGAACATGTTAACGCAATCGCTTTATAATTCGAGAGAAGAATCTATGTGTAATGTATGATGATGCTTATTTTTGCAAAGGAAGCAAAGAAACCTGGACGGATAAATTCTTTAATTTTATTGAGACGCTGCGCAGCAGACGTCAGATTATTATATTCTAGACATCGATAAACAGTGGCGTAGCTAGGTAACCAAGGGCCCAGGTGCAAATTAAAAAATGGGGCCCCACTGCTATGTAAATAAAAATGTTTTATCAAATAAAAATATGAAATATACAAATACTTTAAAAATGCTAAGCTACTTAAGTTCTTTTGTGCACTGCAGGGCAGGTTATAAAAATATTAAACAGTAACAACATAAATTACAATTAATACTTGGTGTAGGTTTGGCTAATAAAACGAAATAGAGAAGATTCAAGGGTTTATTATACAGGGTGGCGCAATAGAACGTGCATATTTAAAATATTGATTAAAAAATAAATACAAAAGGTATAGTTAAAATAAAACTGAGGTATTATTAAGAAATAACTGAAGTTTATTTTTTAAAAATAACATCGTCTAAATGATGACCCTGTCTACGACGACACTCCTCTAATCGCAAACGGAAGTTATTGAAAACTTTCTTCAGTAATGCTGGTGTAATTGCTGCCATTTCACCATTCTCCTTGAGCTGATCGATGTTTTTCGGATTATTGCTGTAGACTTTGTTCTTGAGGTATCCCCACAAAAAAAAGTCAGGAGGCGTCACGTCTGGACTACGTGGGGGCCATGGGATATCACCTCTTTTCGAAATCAGTCTGCCAGGGAACATCTGTTTCACAACCGCCATGGAGTCATTTGATGTGTGACAGGTAGCTCCGTCTTGTTGAAACCAAGTCCTAGAATTCATTATTCTGGAATTTTCAAGCTCTGGAGCCAAAAAACCTTCCAACATCGCAACATAGCGTTCGGTATTAACAGTGACGTTATGCCCCCGCGCATTTTCAAAGAAAAACGGTCCAATTATTCCTCTACCAGAGATTGCTGCCCATACTGTCACTTTAGGACTATGCAGTGGTTTCTGGTGCTTGAGTTTGGGATTCTCACTGTTCCAGTAACGCCAATTTTGACGGTTTACGAACCCATTGATATGGAAGTGGGCCTCATCTGAGAAAAGGATATTGTCAAAATTGGAAAATCGATTAAGCATTTCATTAGCAAATGCGAGCCTTGCTCCGAAGTCAGACTCTTTCAATTCTGGTGTTAACTGCAGTTTGTAAAGATGCAGTTTAAGATCCAAGTTTAAAATTCGTTTCAAACTTCGTCGCGATAAGTGTAAGACAGACAATCTCTTGCGAGTAGACATTTGTGGATCTCCTCGTACAGACTGCATAACTCTCAATATTGTCGTCGGTCCTAGATGTTCTTGGACGACCTTTTGCTTGTGGTTTAAACGTTGAACCAGTCTTTTCAAAACGCTGTACCCATATTTTAATTAAATTAGCACTCGGAGCTTCACTAATTTGCCGTAGTCCATATTCAGAACAATATAAACGCCTAGTAACGATGTATGAACGAGAGTTCTCGTAAAATGCGCGCACGCAAAATGCACGACTCTTCCCGTCGAAGTGACTCATAGTGACTAAAACTCCATGAGCCCGCCTACGCAACAATGCAGGCTCCCCCCGCCCGCGCACTTTCTATCCCGCGAAAAAAGATGATGCAATATGCACGTTCTATTGCGCCACCCTGTATAATAATTGAATCGCCTTTTACTGCTCACTTTTAATTATTATCAAATTCTAGCTCACCTTCACACAAATGTGTGGCACAAATGAAATTTCCTGGGCTTATGGTTTTGCAGTTTTCGATTGTTAAAAAAACAGATGCTTTGGTATATTTTTATTGTCTGGGATTATCAATTAATTAATTATAAGGGCTCTTCAGACCCCTCTTCACCCCTAACATAGTCAGGGCCTTTTTTATACAAGTACCTATATATTAGATGTTCTTTTTTTTTCAAGTCAGAACTTTATATAATAAATCATACATATTATATATGACGGCAGAGGTGACGGAACCCTCCATCACCTCGTGCTGTTGCGCTTCATATCCTCTTTAACCAGACGCAAGCAAAACCGCTCCAGATGCGACCTCGAGTCCTTACCTGACATCAAATAAAAAATAGTAACCTCTGTGATCCTGGTTTTTGTAACAGTCTCGAGGTCACACTTGGGCTGGCCGTATACCGGGCACTCTAACAACAAGTGTTGGATGGTTTCGTCACCTCCGGAGTCACAGAAACATGCTGGGCTGTCTCTTAATTTAAACCTGTGCAGGTAAGCCGGAGTTATAAAATGTTGTACAAGCCGCTTCTGGAACAACTATGCGTATAAGTCGATTTTTTTTAAATTCATTTCCACATCTGAGCCAGAGGGTAGTACTCATACATACATAAAATGATATTTCATTCGCACACTTTTTGATGCTGAATAGTCGACAGCAAATATTAAAAATAAATTATGTGGCTTGGCTACTGAGCTTGAACATTCATGTCTTTCTTGGCGTGCGTTAGTATTTGGCCTATATAGGAATTGCTGTATTTTCTCTTCGGAAATGGCCATATTGGCAGCTTCGTTAAATGTTTTAGGCATTTTACATCTAATCATATTAGATGTAGGAGGCGTCAAACCCGTTTGAAAGTGATGGGATGAATTCCTCAATGGCTGCAGTGCGAATGATATGATAGGATTTTACGGCTCTTATGTCCGTGTGAGATGGATATCTCCGTAAGTAATTGTGATAAGCACGTTTCTAATCTAAGTGCATACTGGCTTACGGTCTCTTTGTCTAGATTCTTAAAGGTCTGTTTACAAATGGGCATAGTGTTTTCTCTCACTAAATTGGGTTTAAGGAATGCTCTGTGTCCAATTGGTAAATTCTTTAACAGAGCAGGCAACCTGTGCCTTACCCTGTATTTGGCACATAATATATTTAAAAAGGGTATCCTTTAAGATGAGGGCTCTCAGCAAAACTTACACTCTGTTCATGATAAACAAATATAAATGCTATTTTAAAGACTATAAAGTTATACATTATATATCATCGATCGGCGGACTTTCGCGATAGTTGAAAAAAAACCACATAGTTGGGGTGTATTCAAAGCGTATCCACAGCTCTATACCTGTTTATACTTATATACTATCATACCACCAACATAGTTCATATAACATAGAATTATAAGAATATCTGTGGCTACAGTTACCAAAAGTTTTACATTTGTTTCATGATATTCCACTGAGAGCGGATTTCGTTAGTACGTAGACGCTATCTCATTCCGGAAAAACCAGACGTGTTTTGAGATGGTCCAGCAACAGTTCGCAAGATTGTCCAGTAACAGTCTCTCTAGAAACTCTAAATGATCCAGTAATAGGCTGCAGTGGGATACTGGCCGGAAGAACGGACGAGCACAAGCGGCTTACTAGAGTCCAAAACTTGCACTTGTTCCACTGTGGCACAAGCGGCTCACAAGAGTCCTACACTTGCGCTTCAAGCGATGAGGCGAAGAACAAAGCTGGGGACTGGATACGCCATTACAGTCAACGCTTTAAAACAACGACAGGTTACGCAAAAAATGATCTCGACCGCGCGAGGTGTAGAGAGCGAATGTAACTTTTTCTTGTACGAAATGGCGTACTTAGGTGCATTTTGTTCCATTTTGATTGATTCTTTTTTTGTGGTAAAAATTAAATCTTTATTTGGAACTTAAATGCAAATGATTAATTAACAAAAAGCGAGTTAAATTTGTGAAAATTACAAAAAGATCATTTCAGCTCTGTTAAAAAAATGTTGATTTTTTTACAAAATGAGGGTATGTTACTTAAAATTAATAACGGGTATTTCCACCTTTGACCCTGATAACCGCCTGCATACGATCAGGCATGCTATGGATAATGTTTTTAATGTCCACCTGGGGTATTTCTTCCCAGGCGGTTTTCAATTGACTGATGGTCTCTGGGGGTTGGGACTAGATCGAATTCGCCTTTTAAGCATATCCCAGACATGTTCTATGGGATTCATGTCTGGACTGCGTGCTGGCCACTCCAATTTTCTAATGCTCACCTCCGACGGGTAATCATCGACGCAACGTGCTGTGTGAGGTCGGGCATTATCTTGCATGAAGATGAAGTCTTCGCCGCCGATGAATCCCACGAATGGTAAAACATGTTCCTGGAGGATCTCTTCAATGTATCGTACTGCTGTTAGACGACCTTCAACAACTACCAACTCTGTGCGTGCGTCTGAACAGATACCTCCCCAAACCATAACCGACCCATCGTGGAAACTAACGGTTTCCCTGGTAGTGATTGACAGAAACCTCTCCCCATGCCTTTTCCACACACGTTCGCGTCCGTCTGGGGCTCTTAAGGCTACTTGGAATTCGTCAGTCCACAGAACTTTACTCCACTGCTTGTGAGTCCAATTTGCGTGGTCGCGAGCGAACCGTAGTCGAGCTACGCAATGGTGTCAGAGCAATTCTGGACCATGAGCTGGTATTCGAGCACGTAGATCTCGTTCCTCCATTCTCCTTCTTGTTCGCTCACTTACGTTGATTCCTCTTCTAATTTGTAGCCGCTGCCGAATTTCGACCGCAGTAAGGAACCGATTTCGCAAAATTGTGTGAGTGATAAATCGGTCATCTCGCACTGATGTACACCTAATACCGCCACTACCTGGTCTCCTTGTGTATAGACCGGTCTGGTCGTACCTTGTTAAGGCGTACCTGAGAGTTGTACGCGGTACATTTAAAGTTTCAGCAATTTCTCGCTGCGTTCGCCCCTGACTTCGAAGTAACACAGCCTGAGCAACTTGAGCATGTGTTAGGGTCATTGTTTTCCAATTCTGGAAGCGTAAATTACTACCGATTAATAAAAAAATATAACATTAAAGATTAAATGCACGACTATTGGAATATCTAATTTTAACTCACCCGTCTTTTGTGCGTTTCACTAACGTTAAATGTCACAGAAATTAACTCTTAAAATAACAAAAAAAATGGTTCTGACAAACTGCCACTCGAAATTCTCATACGCGGTACAAAAATCGCCTGTTATCGGTCTGTTTATGTTTGGGCCATTTTCTGTGCCGCTGACTGTAGATGAAATTAAAAGAAATTAAAAAAAATCTGTTCTGCGTTAATTTTATCATATGCAATAAAATCACGTAAGTGGTAATAAGAAATAAAACGCGAAATGTCAAAAAGTCGTTTTGTTGTTTTGGTTGTATTTTGGTAATTTTAAATATATTATTTCAAATAAACTTGATTGAAAAAAGTTTTCAGGAAATCGGTTTCTCGTCATGCTGAAACTATGGTGAAATTTTAAAATCTCAATTAAAAGGCTGTTAAACCAATGTTGCCCCAAATAGTGAATCCCGGGGAACCATCAATATTAGAATACCATTGTCTAATAAATGTATATGGTGGTGCCAATGGTAAATTTTTAGGTCCTTCCCCCACCTCCCCTATAGCACACCACGTGGCGGCGGTTGTAAATAAATTGCCCTACCTTTTGGACTGGTGCGGCCTTCGACAATATAGCTCAAGAGCAGTGGACGACAGGGCAATCAGATCAATCGTATCCGATTGATTATATGAGAAGAAAAATCAAGCCCAAGCCCAACCTTAACCTCCCGAAACTGCAATCCTCCCAATTTGGCAAGCCTGGGAGACGTCTGGCAGCGACCATCGAGGTTTGGTTCTTGCACACAAATTGGATTAATAAATAGTCCTTTTGTGACACTCAAATTCACAATGGCGGTTAAGTTATTAAAAGGTAGCTGATATGGCTACGGAGCGGGTCGTCCGTGCGCGCGCGGTCGGGTAGACGATTTTCG
This sequence comes from Dendrolimus pini, assembly GCA_949752895.1. Taxonomy (NCBI): domain Eukaryota; kingdom Metazoa; phylum Arthropoda; class Insecta; order Lepidoptera; family Lasiocampidae; genus Dendrolimus; species Dendrolimus pini. The sequence goes on along the minus strand of OX457144.1, from coordinate 15,626,048 downwards.
ACTGGTGTGTGGCGTGGTGTCCTCGGCGCCGGCACTACAGTGATGGCACCCTGCTGTTTGCTCCCGCCCAATTTGACACAGGTACCTCCCGAAGCATCCGTGCCCCGAGAGGACCTGCGTCATGCGGAACGACAGGGCGCCGTGCCGTCTGTCTAACCAGATAGATAAGGCGGGCCGAATTGCCGCAATGATGCGGTGGCCAGCGCTGGGGTGCGCTAGCCGGGTCGCCCATTCTGCCAGGAGCTCACGCCGGAATTCCGCCCTTTTGCCCTCGATTTCGCGGGGCGCGGGTCGGAAATCCCGGCGGAGTGCGTCCTTCCGCCACTCATAGAGGCGTGATAGAACTGTCGCCTCTAGATCCCATGGCAGGGATCAAACAAGGAGGGAGGCAGCCTCGAAGGAGATCGTGCGATATCCCCTAATAGCCCTGACGGTCATCACGCGCTGCGGTCTGCGCAGCAGCGCGACATTCTTGGCCAAATTGGGGCCCCATACAGGGCCATTGATCGCACGAACCCTTCGTGGAGTTATCGGTACGGCGCGCTCGGCCCCCCGATGTTGGGTAGGAGCCTAGACAATTAGCCCGCTGCCCCCACCAGTCTGGAAGCCAGCGCCTCGAAGTGCGCCGAAAACTCCCACCGGCTGTCGAGGACAAGTCCGAGGTATTTCATCCTCGCCCCGACAGCGATGCGCGTACCTCACACGTTGATGTGCAAGTCCGAAGGCGGCCTATTCCGAGGCCTGTGGAAGATCACGACCTCGGTTTTGTGAAATGCCACCTTCAAACCCAGTAGCTGGATGCGGGCGCCCATATGCGCCAACCTGCCAATCGGCCCGCCTCTTCGTGGGTCCTCTCCCGCGCCGCTACTAGCGTATCGTCCGCGTAACACGTTACGCTGACGCGGAAAAGGACAGCACCACGGATGACCCAATCATACGCGATGTTCCACAGGAGCGGGCCCAGAACCGACCCCTGTGGAACACCGCATGACATCTCTCGCCGACTCCAGCCGGTGGGACCCGGGAAGACGACGGCCCTCTCCGATAGGTAATTCCCGACGACGGGGCGGAGGTAGGCCGGCACTCTGTGATAACGAAGCGCCTCCTTGATACAGCTCCAGGGGAGGGTGTTGAAAGAGTTGGATATGTCCAACGAGACCGCCAGCAACACCTCTCCCCGAGCTACTGCCTCCTCCGCCTGGCTCTTCACGTGCGCGATGGCGTCGATAGTGGAGTGCCCCCGGCGGAAGCCAAACTGGTTCTCCGTCAGGTCCGGCCCTATCTCCTCGAGGTGCTGGACGAGGCGGTTAGCGAGCACACGCTCAAACATATTAAATTACAGCGACACAGAATGTATACTACCAATACGACTATAACACTAGGGGCACATACAACGAACACAAACACACAAACACACACACACACAGGCACACACACACACGCACGCACACATAGTTTTAGGTTAAGTAATTAATTAATAATTCCATTATAATTAAGTTTCTATATTATAATAAAATTGTGCTGGGTGCCGCGATACAGACCTCGAGTCTAGTGCAGCAACCGCCGCCAAAAAAAATTGTAGCCTTAATTTTAATTCAAAATGTGTTATTACTATAAGTTTTAGATATAATTATATAAGGCCTAGAAATAAGTTTATATAAATAAATGAATTTGAATTTGAAAAAAAACCTCATCCAGCAATACGATGGGCCGGTAGGCAGACGCAGAGTCCGCCGGGCGCCCCTCCTTCTTGATCAGGACCCGCTTCCCGGTTTGGGAACTGTTCCTGAATCAGGCACGCCGTGAAGAGCGTCGTCAATCGGGACTCCAGGGCGTCGTGGGACAGAACCCTCGCAGGCCCTGGTATGCCGTCGAGGCCGGGGGCGGTGTTTTTGGGATTCATCCTCAACACCGCCACGCCCAACTCTTCCCGGGTCACTGCGGGCACAGGCTCGTCGTCATTACTCGCGCTGGGCTGCGCTGATGGCGGCACCATCGCGGGAGGCGGATGCTCTGCCCCCGATGGGAACAGGGCACCGACCACATCGGTCACCACGTGTGGGGGGAGACTGGGTCAGCGGAGGCGCCCATGGCCGGAGTTTGTGCCGGACAAGATGGTACGGGCGCCCCCGTGGATCACGGTCAAGCGTCCCCAAGAGCTCCTCCCACGCCGCCGTCTTGGCGGTTTTGATGGCGACCTTCATGGCCGTCCTGGCGCTCCTATACCCCTCGTATAGGCGCGCTTCTACGGCCGCTGCATCCTCACTCTGGCGACGCCGTCTCATGGACCTGGCGTACTGGTGCTGCGCTCGGACGCAGGCTGAGCATAGCCGCGCAATCGCTGTGTACCACCAGTACGTCTGGCGAGCAGGCCTAAACGGGCCCGCTCTCGGCATCGCGGTGTCACAATCTTACGTCAACAGCGACCGTAAGGATTCCACCTTCGCGTTTGGATCGGGCAGTTCCGCGCTGTCGGGCCCCGGTTCCCACGTGTGGACCACTAGGGCCTCGCGGAACGCCTCACGATCCAGGCGCTTTAATACCCAGCGCGGGTAGTTCTCCGTCGGGGGGAGGTCCTCGGCTCGAGGGCCCGGATTCCGGGGGGAGACGCTGAACCGGATATACCTGTGGTCAGACAGCGTCTCGACCCCCTCCAGGACCCTCTAGTCTGCAACACGGTGCGCTATGGTGGGGCTGGCAAGCGTGAGGTCGACTATCGACCCGCCCCGCATGCGCACGCACGTGGGTCGGTAAGACCCTCGATTCAGGACGACGAGCTGACTTTGGATCGCCCACTCCTTCAGGGCCTCCCCCTGCTGGTCAACCCCAATGCCAAATCAACCCCAAGCCGTTGATTTGGCATTGAAGTCCCCGAACCACAGGGAGAGAGCGGCTCTGAGCGGCGATCCTGCCCGCTTCAATCAGCCAGGCTTAGAAGTCGGCGAGACTTTTATTCGGGGAGCAGTAGCCACCGACGACCACTGTCTCCCCGATGGTTGCCGCGACGAGGCCCCTGCCCCTCAAGATGTTATTGAGGGGGGAGCTGCCCGCAGTCGTTCGCACAATAATTGCTACCGACTCGTCCAGATCCACGGCCCAGTCATCCCTGGGCACGGTCTGGTACGGCTCGGCGGCCACAGCCACCTCCTCAGCTCTCCACTGCGCCATGCTCTGGAATAGGAGATCCTGAGCAGTGGCGCAGTGGTTCAAGTTGGTTTGGAGCAAGCTAAGGGTGTGATCCATTATTTGGTGTAACCCCCGCTTCCCCCTGTGGCTCCTGCGGCTGCGGCTGCGTCTGGGCTGGCTTGCCCGTCGCGGATTTGTCCTTTCCTTTTTTGGGTTTCCTCCTGGTGGGCTGCGGTTTGCAGTGTGGCCCGCCGCCCAGCTGGTGATTGGCCGGCTTGCCAGCCTTCTCGCAGATTGTGCAGTGTGGCTTTGCTGTGCAAGGGCCGGTGATCTTGTGGCCAGCTTGACCGCAGCGGTAGCAGTCACCACTGCGGTCTGTCTCCGAGGTGCATTTCGCAGACACATGATGGATCTCGTGGCATCCGAAGCACCTCGGAGGTCTTGGGGGAAGGGCCTTAACTATAACTGACGCCCATCCCACCAGGAGTAGGGAATTTACAATTTTTTCGCGGCTGCCACAGGACAGGCCACGACTGTCGCCCCATACCATCTGGGCCGAGGCGAATCTTATTTGGGCGTATAGAATCGGCTGGACAGTCTGTGGTCCGCGCTATGGCAGCCACGACGTCCTCCTCCGTAGTACAGTCGTCCAGGCCCGAGATCCGAAGACTGACCGTCTTCTCGAGTCTGGAGACTTTAACGACCTCAGCATCAAGGACACGGCGCAAGCTAGCGGCGAGCGCGTCCGCTCTGAGAGCGCTGTCGGCGCCCGGGAGGATCAACATTCTCGCTCCCGTGCGAACCGGGTTCCGGTGGTAGCGCCCTGTCGCTTTCTCCCCTTCCCACCCCTTTTCCTCTTTCTTTTCTTCTCTTGTTGGGCGTTATCGTTCGCCGGTCCGGCTTGGGATACTCCTCCCCGCTGCCTCGCGCGGGTGGTCTGCGCTTGTGAGGCGGCGGCTGCAACCGGCTGGGTGCCAGTCGACGGTAGGACGGTCGCCTTTTGGCCGCCTCTCCTCCTTGTGACCGTCAACCAGCCCTCTTCCGCTGCGAATGCAGCTGGGGGAGGGGATATTGGCCGGAACAACTCCCATTCCGTGGTACGCGGGGGGAGGGGGGGGGGGGGGCTTCCACCGCTAAGGACCAAGAAATTGGTGATTGGCTCAGCGGTGGTGTGGGCCTAGCGCGAGGGGCAGAGCGCATCTGCCCCTCGATGGCCGCAAACCTACTCTCCATGAGGAGAGTTAGACGCTACAGGTTTGCGGCCAAGCTCGTCGAGTCCGCGCTTGGCGTTGGTGGGGCCACTTGTGCAAGGGGCGCTCGTGGCCGGGTGACCTCTTCTTGGAGGCTCCTCAGCTCTCGTCGGAGGTCAGCGATTTCTGCCTCTATGCGTGCGTTAGCCGCACGGAGCAGAGCGACCTCCTCAGAGCTGGTGCGGCTGAGGAGCTCCTCCGAAGCCTTCTGAATGGAGGCCACCGCTTTCTTGAGGGCCCTCTGAAGCGTGCCCTTAAGGCCCTTCGATACTTTGGCCACCACCGCCAGAGACTCAGAGATCAGCTTCTGGAGGCCCTCTGCGTGCACAGCACGAGCCTTAACATATACATGAGCGTCGGGAGGGGTTGGGTCCACATGGGTTATCTCGGCTCTAGGCCGTGTGGCCCTCGTGGACACCATGATGGTCGCCCTCTCCGCGACCTCTTTCTCCAGCTCCAGCTCGAGCTGCGCACGCTGGGCCTTTACGAGCTTTTGCTTCGCGGCCGCTAGGCCCACGTATTCGCCCGTTGTCGGGGGGCGGCCTCTGCCTTTCTGGCGTCTAGCCTAGAGGGCCTCCCGGAGGCCGTCCCCTCTTCGTCCTCCGATGAGGATGGTGATGAGGAGGGGAGGGTGTTGACAGGCAGGCACTCTCTCAACCGCGGATTGCGGGAGGTTAGGTAGACCTGGCTGCTTCCCTCGTCGTCCGTGGTTGTTGTAGGGGCACGGTCATTGCCCCGCCTATTATTTTATATTGGGGCGGTGGTGCGGTTTGTCCCTCCAGTCACATTGCGTGGCTACATTACGTCATTGGCCAATGAGCCTCCTTAGCAGGGCACAGATCGGAAGATGTTGGCGCGATTGACTTCATTCCAATCATATAATCAAAGAAATGAACCAATCGAAATAATTGGCCTAAACAGTATAATAATTATTGTGAGTAATGTAGTAAACTTGACTCGAGTTATCTTTTGCCGTAATTATAAACGCTAGATAATAAAAAGTTAAATAAAATTTTGAAAATTCTGGCGAGTACTTGCTAACCTTATATATTATATATTTAATTTTTTTGTTTAGTTCAGAATATTTATTGCATTCAAAACCATCCGATTGTTACACTTACAACTTAAAGATATTTAAAAGGTTAAAATATTTGGATGGGCATGGCTGATATTGGGACGCAGCTGGTAGCCATCCATCTCGTGCACCCTGTCAAAGCACGTACTGATGCTGCGTTGCGTACCGTCGAACGTCGCGCATTTGGTGACAGAGGGGAGTTCTCGACGTGGTGGAATGAAATCCCTTTTTGGCTCCTTGATGGATTCCAGGGCTTATGATTTTTCCTGCTTGTTGTAGTCAATGTAGTACTGCTCGATCGGAATACGATTTGAGAAACTCGTCACTCGCTTAAGTACGATTTAAAAAGTTTGTTACATTTGTTGATAAGCAGATAACGTAGATTTCAATTCATAGCTATTGGCAACGCCCTTAGCTTGACGTGCCTTAAAGATGAGATGGATGAGAAATTGAAGGAAAGATGGGTACTCACAGTTTAGTTTAGTAGATGAGATACGTATCACACGTATATGGTGCCGAGATGTGTAATCTGTATGAGCTGATGATCACGATATCACTTATATGGGTGTTAATATGCACTCGGTTTTAGTTATTTCACGTTTATCATTTTACGCGCGCGCGCAGGGTTTCGATTTTAAAGCGACTGACGTTTCAAAATGCCCGCACGGGGAGCGCTAGATCACAAATCCACACACACGAGTCGCGCCAATGGAGGGAACAGCTATACTTACATAACATTCCTCGGTTACATACTTTGTAGCTTGTAATAATTTAACATCAGTACTACTAACAATGTTTGAATGATTACTTAAATATTGAGCCCACATTGAAGGATTCCAATCTACTTTCCATATATATAATCTTTATTTAATCTTTCTTCGAAGAATTTGAATTTTAGAAAACTTTTCTCAATTTGTTTTTGCAAATCACGTTTTAGGGAATGGGGGGGGGGGGGGGTATGATGGGGTATATAAAGAAAAACAACCACAATACAGCACATTTACTAATTTTCTTATTTGCCTATGGCATCTTCTATATAAATCAAATAGTCAAAGTACAGTTTGGTATGTCTACGGAAGAGTAGCAAATCACATATTTTTTATAATTAACGATTTATAAAAAGTATGCGAAAACCCATCTTGCCCCGAACCATGGGGTAAGATGGGTTAATCAAAACGAGGCAAGATGGCAAGGAAGTTAAGTATTATCACAAAATGCATAAATATGAATTTCTTCAACATCCACTCCAGCACAAGCGTTGTGAGCACCACGGTCAGATAGTTGGCAGCGAACCCAACCTTCGGATGATTTCAGATATGTATGATTTATATCATTACAATAGAGACAAAGCTGTACCTCAGAGGTATAGAATATTATGCGCCAAAACACACATTTTACAGGAGAGACAAAAATGCGAGGCATAGATGTTGAACGCGATGTTACGCGGGCTGTATGCGAGATATAAGTATGAACTAAATTAGGTTTTTTATTGTTTAAGTAGGTAATATTTAATATAATTACTATATTGTAATAAAGTTATTGCTTGTATGATTTTGTGGACTTGAGGTTGTTTACTTGCAACAGAAAATTAAGTTGACGGTATAAATAAAGCATTATGTCATCATAATGTTATTTACCTCGGCATAATACATTAATTTCAAGTAATACTCAGGGGCATAAAGCATCATATGTATGTATAGAATCATAAAATATTATTTCAAATTTCTTTATTTATTTATTTTCTTATGTAATAAAATAGAAACATTCATGAGATCAATCATTGGACTTCTTAAAATTAACACAATTGTTATGTACTTATCTAATTAAAATATGTTTATTATTAAGCAGCAGCTTCAGGTAGGTCTGGAACATCGCCATTTGGTAGATTTTTGTAGAAGTCATGAAACATGGAGGGAATCCACTGTAATGATTTTTGTAAGTCGTTATACTTTAATTTGGAAATTGGCCTCAATGTATCTCGAATAGGTTTTGGTGTTGGCATAGAAAATCCTTTTCGTTTGTTTCGAATAAAACTAACTTCACTTAACATTTCGTCTTGAAATGATGTTTTATAGAACATTGAGCCCATGTGTTCTTTTCGAAATTGCATCCATACTATATTGGAATATGGCACCGTTTCTCCAGATTCCGATTTTTTTCGGTGTACAAAAGGCGCTGAGAGTCCCTCACAAAATGCTGAAAATTCTTTGAAAGAATCTGTTTCCATGTTCACTACACTTATTTTGGCATTTTTGGAACAGCTTTTAATAAACTGCTGCCAGTCCCAAGGTGTAACTATAGGAAATTCTTGTATTTTTTTCTTTTCTCGCTCGATAATGGAATGGATTACGTCCACCTCCATGTGCGTATGTCCTTTCAGTAAAAACTTGTGGTTAATTATCTTTATATTTTGATTTGATAGTATCCACAAATACGCCATCATTACAGAAATATTTTTATTCTGTCCGGCGCAGTTGTCACTCCATATCGTCACTTCTTCTAATCTGACATCTTCAAGCTGTTCAAAAAACTTGACTAATCCAGAAGCCATCTCATTCCCGCCACGTCCTGCTACAGTCTCGTCCCACATAAAGCTCCAGCTCTCCTTGGCTACAGAATCCATAATCGTGAAGTTAAAAGTCCACAACTTCCTAAGATAAAAACTTTGGCTATTTGTCAAATAAGGTGTAGGCAAACACTTTTGTAGATCAACTGTTAACATTTTTTTAGAACCGTGACTCTCTATTGCATCGACTTTGTCAAATCCTTTTAAGCTATAGCGGAGGTGTGATTCCTGAAGATGTTTATCATGTTCAGCTTTTATGGCATTCTTATCTATTACATCGGTAGTATTTTTTGTTTTAATTACAAAGCCATCACAATCGTCGCACGTATCATTGGCTGGAGGATTAAATCCTAGATTATACTCATTCTTGAAAATATGTCTATATAGCCATGCCTTTGCAACATTCTCCTTCGGTATATTCTTTTCATCACAACTCTACATACAAAGCATACAATTTTTCAATATTTAGATGACTTCCAAGATACAGTCTTTTAGTTCTGTTCCGACTATAATGGCTCTCATATTTGGGTATCATATCAATGTGGTTACGAATGCTTTCTTTAATGGCTTCTGCCGTTTTATTAGGCGGTGGATGTCTTCCTCGTCTGTCTTCTTGAACAAAGCCGTGTGTAGATTTTTTGATAGCATTTCTCACAACAGTCTCAGAAATTGCCAAGGTATTTAAAAAAAACTTTTTGCATATCTTTTCGGGTTTATCGTTGACCAAAAATGTGTAATTTAATGTAAACGATCTCTTAGGTGGGTGTTCAGGATCGCGACGTCTAGATCTAGCAGTTTCAATTTCTGTTACCATTGATATTATAAACTGTCTCTTCAAATTCCAAGTCATCTTATTACTATAATATTTTTGAAATATAGCAGCTCTGGCTGTTTCATCTACTCGTTCAGAGCATTTCAGTCACATACAGGTTTCATCTTTTTTTCGGGCACAACTTTACCTTTCTTAGATGTATATGATTTTCCTGTGACAGCTTTAAGTTTTCTAACGTTGCACTTCCATTTACAAATATTTCTTTTTCGTTTTCGACTCCCTCTACTCTCTGATGAAGACGATAAAGAAATAGTTTGAACATCCATAGAGATAGGGTTTATGCATGTATTTAATCGATTTTCTGAATTTACTTCATTGTCGGATAAGCTGCTACAGCTAGTTTCTGGTACAAAAATTTGACTTCTTCCCGGAAAATCATGATCTGGTGAATTTTCGTTAGTGTCTGGAACATAGTCCTCATCTGAAGGTGAAAAATCTTCTTCAGAGTTGCTGTGTACACTGACAAGGTGATACGATTTAGATGCATCTGGTACTTCGTTTATTGAAACAATATCAATTAGCGACCCAGACTTTGATAGTTTTGTCTCTTCATCAGAAGCATCTATAACACAATTTTTTTTGGGCGATGGTACGAAATTATTAGCTGAAGTATCATTTAAGATACTGGAAATTGACGGACATGTGTTTTCATTAAAAGCTTCTACTACTGTAGCAATTTTATCGGGCAGAGGTAAAACATTAGACGAAATATCAGTTAATAAATTGGAATTTGAAGGTTGTGTGTCTTCATCGGTGTCATCAACTACTGTAGCGAATACTTCAGGCAATGGCGTAAATAATTGGTCAACTCGTTGATATTCTACTTCTTCAACATTGTAAGTCCTTGGGGAATCACCATGGAGGGTAAGGTTTCGCTGTAGGAAATCATATTTATTCGAAAGCCCTGAAAAAGAAAACACTATGTAGTCTTATCAAGCCATTGCAAGAAAACGTAAATATAATTAAATGTCAATTTCCAGGACGAAATGTATCTATCAGTCGGTCGGTCTTATCACCTTATGAATTTAAAAGGTCAAAATAATTCGTTGCTACGTGTAAGCTAGGCAAACAAACCAACAAATATACTATCACATAAATATTGTAAGATCTGAATATTAAAAAAATAAAACCTTGCATATTCCGTGAAGATCAGTACAGTAAAAATTTATTTACCGACACATTTTAACAAACATTAGCTAACAGATATTATTGCCTAGAGCCTAGGAGCGGGCTTTAGGTTTTCTCCCTTAATATTATTAATTTTGCAATTTGTTAGTATGAATAGTTGGTATTAAATCATAAACAAACGAAAAAAATCCATAAATAAATAACTCTTTTCCCAAGTATTGAAAAACGTACCTTAACGCACCTACAAATAAGATTGAAAATGGTCCTAATCAAAAGTGTGTATTTACGGGAGATACTATTGTTTACCCCTAAAAAGCTACTCGCTATGTTATAAAAGTAATAGAAAACTTCCTTACCATCTCCTGAAGTTTGGTCAACTTGTTCTTCAACAGTAGCTAGCTTACATAATAACTTTCCACGTGAAAACATGTCGATGAAACCATGTAAAATAATTTTAAAGCATTATTTGCATTGTGATTGCACGCACGATACGCAAGCACTGACAAGTTCACGGCAGACACGGCGCGGCGCGCGGCGCGGGCCCCACGCTGCGTTTAGTGGTAAAAGGCATTAAGTCCAATTAAAAACATTATATTTGCGCGACGCTTATGGGTAAATAAACTTATGATCCTTTGAGATTCTATACCACGTTAGTATTTTTGGATTTAATATCATATACAAATGTTTATCTTTTAATATACTACTCGTAGGAGTTAATGCTTTATACCACTATGTAGAACTGATTTTAACTATTTTATTGGTACAAAAAACAAGATTTCGTAAAAAATGGAGTTACTATTGTATACCTCTAAGGTACAGAAAGTACATCGTCATCATCATTCTTCGCTTTTTTGGCTGAATGTTTATACTTTTCTTTATTCTAAATCATCAGGATTTTCTTTCTTTTTAGGACATTTCTTTGGCTTTTTAAAATTTTCCAGCTCGTTTTTATATGGAGTTGAGCTAACAACTGCCGTTTTCCCCCTCTTGTTCAGTTCGCTGAACTGAGGGGATTCGTATAACATCACCAGGGGATGCATTTTCAAAGCTTGATGACAGATCGAGGCACATTGTTCTGTTATACGGGACCTAGTTAACCCCTTTTTAAATAAAGGATAATTGAAACAAAGTTATATTTTAAGAGACGACCGTCTAGGTTGGAAGTTGGATGGAGACTGAGGTGTGTGTCGATGGGCAGATGGGAAACTAAAGCATGAAAGTGATGACTAAACAGAAAAGGTTTAGGATCGGCCGAATGGGGTGCATAGACTATCTATGATAACGACTAACTGAATCGACTGACATAAGAACAGTCAGGTTTAGGCTCTAGAGCAGGGATTATATCCACTGTAAGTGTGATTTCCTCGTACCGTTCAAGAATCCAGTGTATTCTAACAAGAGTATATTGTGAGTTGCGACAGTTTCAGATTGAATTACACTTGTTACTGCTGCAGATAAAGATACAGTTGCAAGTGCCACAGATAGAACTTCTTCCGTAATGGTCTCTGGGCTTGTACTTGCTCGGTCACTGAACGGAGTGATCTGTACTAATACAATTTGTCAGATGTCCTAATTCGGTATTTTAGTACAATTAGTACACTGGACGAATAAGAATTATATTTTGATTTTCCTTCATACTTTGCAGGCTTAGGACTGTCATTCTAATCAATACCCGTTTATTTTTCACATAAGTTATTTAGATATAATATCTGCGATATTTTTCTTAATGCATTATATAAGATATGAAAATTTTAGGTATTTAGGTATTTGCCGGGTTATTTTAGAATCAGAATGGCTTATTTAAAAATCAAAATATTTACAATGATTTAATTTTCTGATAAATCATGCTTTCTTTTGTTTTTTTATATTTAGTTTGTAATATGATAGTTTTTAGGACTTATTTTTTTTTAATCTAATAATTTTTTTTTTGTTATTTCTTGATTATCTTTGCTTTACTAATACAGTTAACAATTATTATTAATATTTTTTATAGGTTTACAGCTATCTGTACCTATATCTATATAGTCATATTATATATTTACATATCGGCATGAAAGAAAAGTAACTGAGAAACTTTATTAGGGTCTAAAAGGCTTCTACGTTGATTGAGTACTTGGCCCGCATTAGAGAAAACCCGCTCACAAGACACTGAAGTTGCTTGGATGCGCAATCGTTTAAGCATGTAGTGATAAAGGTGTGGATACAATAATTTTCTACTGTTCCACCACAATAACGGGTCTTCTTTTCTGTGTACGTACTCTTCATTTATATATTTATCAAATTGTCGAGTTCCCGCGGCTATTGTATTATTTGGTCTAATAATTGACGACGTTTCAGTCATATTCATCCCAAACACTTTTTTTGATAATAGCCGGGGTTGTAGAAGGTCCTGTGTTTTTGTCAATATCGACTACTTGAGCAGAGTTTTCCGTTCTTCCGGCCATCTTAACTCGCATATACTAACTTAAACGTCGTTTCAGGATGTCGCACGCTTTATTAAACGCTTCTGGAGTTCGGAAGTCTCTTCTTTTAAATCTCGGATCTCAAATTGTACTTTCCGAGTAGTGGAGATTCCTTTCAAGATCAGAAAATCTTAAATGTGTCTGAGTCTGTAACACATCAATGAACAGGTAGTAAAACGTTTTTACTACCTGTTCATGCAGTTCTGACATTTTTTTTACAATATGTTTAGAAAGAAGTTGTACGAAAATGAAAACTTGACGGGACATTTTTTTCGGCGCTTACCTCATTAGTGATTTCATAAAACGGCTCTAAAATCGGAATAACTTCTATCGTAACCCACTCATGTAGTTGTAATGATAAATCGCTTCTTAATACAGCTACGCCGTTACGCCGTAGCGTTCTGGGGTATTAGCGTCTGTTAGTGCTTCAACAGTTCTGATGGGCAAATTTGAGGTTAGGAAGTAAATTGGCTTAAAAACACACTTTTTTGAGAAATTCAGTCTTACTTATACCAATGTAAATTAGAAATATGGGAATTAATGATGGAATATGATTTCTGGCAAATTTCTACCTCTAGCACGTCCGCTCTTTTCACAAAATTTTTAACCACATTTTGCAACAAAGCTTCGCTTATCTCGTCAATGCAGCGCCGAATTTCGTCTTTCAGACCGTCAGTTGTTTGTGGTTTGTTCACGTAAACCCGCTCTATCAAATGGCCTCAAAGAAAATAATCCAGCGGCGATAAATCACAAGAACGAGGCGGCAAATTGACATCGCCAAATCGAGAAATTACGCGACCGGGAAATTTCTCATGCAATAACTGAATTGTCTTGGCTTGTGGCGCCGTCTTGTTGAAACCAAAGGTCACTGATGTCATCATTAGCGAATTTTGGCCACAAAATATCGGTTATCATGGTTTGTTAGCGCAGAGAATTCAAGGTGACGGCGTTTCCTTGTTCATTTTCGAAAAAATACGGGCCGACGATGCCGCCTGACCACAAACCATACGGTCACTTTCTTTTGATGTAATGGTTTTTCGAAGACTCTGGATTTTGTGAGCCCCATATGCGACAATTTTGTTTGTATACATAACGGCCTAATTGAAAATGTGCCTCATCACTAAAGATGATTTTGTTGAAAAATGCATTGTTTTCGTTCAGTTTTTCAAACAGCCAATTCACAAACGTTCGACGCAAGCAATGGTCGGCCGGCTTTAATTCTTAAACGAGTTGAACTTTATAAGCTTGAAGATGAAGATCTTTATGCAAAATGTTGCACAAAGTGCCTCTGATGATGGCCAATTGTTGCGAACGTCGACGAATTGATGTTTCGGACTCATTTGCAACACTTTGCTGTACAGCGGCTATGTTTGCATCACTACGGCCACTACGAGCGTATCGTTTTGATCTATTGTCATCAACAGTACCATGATCCTCGAATTTAGAGATTAAATTACGCACAGCGGTCTCAGAACGAGCCTGATTACGTGGAAAAGCTGCTCGAATTTTACGAAGTGATACAGTAAAATTTTCACCATTTTGATAGTAAATTTTCACAATTAAAATTTTTTGCTCAAGAGTGTAGCGTTCCATGGTTAAAATTTATCAACTTTTAACTAAATAAATGACAAAAGGATGACAGCTCAATTCTTGACATTTTCTCTTTTGACAGCCAATTTACTTCCTAACCTCAAATTTTCCCACCCTTTAGTAGTAACATAACAACCATCTACCAAAACTACCACTATCACTAGGCCTGCTTAAAAACCAATTATTCTGTTTAGGGGGTGGTGTGTCAAGAATTTGTATTTCTTTTGACACTTCCTCCTCACCACTACCAACACATACACCCATCATCACTTATTTACCCACCAATAGTTATAATATAACCCATAACTATATGCAAATTTGTTTCACTTGTGGCATCTGCATCAAACTCCACCGAAAAACCTTGGCAAGTACTGTCCAGGAATGAGGCTATTTTTCTAGCACGTCATCCGGTGGAAAGTAGTCCTCCTCCAGTCCGTAACAAAGATCATAATTATTTCAAATTACCTGTCTCAAATCAACTAAATTCAACTTTTTTTCCCGTTTCAAACAAAGTTTCATTGGAGTACACGGGTCAGAATTTGCCAAGCCTGTGTCCTTTAATTTATTGTTAGTGGTATTTGTTGCCTTATTATTTATTATTTCAGTGGTGGTTGTACCAGCAACATCTTCTCATCTCTTGACATCAGCGCTGATTTTGTTGCCTAAAACACATGTCTATCAAAATTTGAACGCAATGGAAAATAAATTATCACCAAAGTACTAAAAGTTGACATAAGGGTCATAAATAAATATGTTTCAAAAGTTGAAAATAAAAAAAAATGCGTTTTTTGGATAAAAAATCAACAGTAATTACCAAAAATTACAGTACGATTAAATTCAGACATGAGTATTCTTAACTGCAGTATTATGCCCTCTATATGAATATAATCTAAGGAAATGAGCTGAAATGCATTCATCACACTCAACTTGTTCTTTTTCATCACCTTTATAACATAACAGTGCACCTTCAGACATTTTGTTAGCAATATTGTGATATTGCTTTCTTCTTTAATCTTTAATCTTTTGAATTAGTTGTTATACTTTTTACCCTCAAACGCTGTTTCTTTATTTTTATCGCAGAACAAAGTTTGCCGGGGTCAGCAAATGTTATGTCATTTCTATCTGTAAGTGAAGAAATACATATAACCAGCATGCAACCACCATGACACACAAAATGGACTTGGGTGTTTAATAAATACCTTGTATATCCGTCTGCAGTTGTGTACCGTCGTCACTGGATTGTGATGCTGTGGCCATCGCAGGCCGTGTCACCGGCAGAGCCTTGCCAATGACTGGCTTCACGATTTTCGCTGTATACAGAATATAACTTTAAATTCCTATCAACATTAATAAACAAACGTTTGAGATGATATTTTAATTAATAAGTGAGAAATTATTAAAATCAATTAGGAATAATATGTACAAGGAAAGGTTTGAAAGCTTAATGCCTTCTATATGGAATCCGTTGTGTAGTCCACCATTACAATATGTATTGTTCATCATACAGTCTTTACAATTTGTTGCCTCAAACTTTGTGATGATGAGGAGAGTCAAAATTATTAATGTTTCCATTATTTTATTGTTATTTTTAGGAAGATTTTTATTGTATTCACAGTAATTTCTGTTCTTGCAATTATCTTTAAATTCTGGTTGGTGGTTTTTAGGTCGTATCTCGCTGAGTTTTGGCGCGAAGAGAGGCAGACTTGGCACTCACGTAGAACACGTAGAGGCGCTTCTGGTACCTACTTCAAGCACCTAGGTGCCCACTGAGATTCTGAAGTTATTATGTAAAAACCACATTTTTTTCACTTTTTTGTGAATGTTGTCCACACTATTACACCAATTTCACTCGCGTTTCCACTTTTGGATAAAGCTTGTTATTGCGCACACGCCGATAGATCACACTGGTATCTTCTGTTAGAAAAAAAGAGAGAGAAAGTTATTTTTGTGATTTGTCCGGTGCGAAGCTCTGTTCTTTCGTGTTTACGCGCGGGAGGTTTTTTATTTTGTTGTATTGTTTAATTATTGTGACATAAAAAAAATCAGTTGGTGTTAAGGTAGTACGTAGTAATGTAGTATTAAAACTACATTGTCCCAATGCGTATGATGTCTTTATTCTTTCTACGTATAACAAAATTACAGCCTTATATACTACATTTATGCTACGGCTGCAAAAACTTAATTATTGTGCGCTGGCCCTCGAGCTAAGTATGCGCAGGCTTTCTTTAGTAACTCATTTTGAGTGCGAGCGACCGTTCATTAGTACCTTTTAGCATTAGAACCCTCTTTAACTGCAGAAGGATCTGGCATTACATTTAGAGGACAGCGATAAATAATTTTGCTGGCTAAGAACTTGTCGCGATCTATTCTTGAGAATCATTATGTATATGACTGGAATCGTCTGAATCTTCATTGTTTTTTGAAATCTGCAGAACAAAAAGATATTTAAGTTACTCGCATCAGATTTACTTTCAGCATAGCACAATGACACGGATATTTTTATTAAGTAAGTATACTATATTAAAGTATCCTGTCTTTGAATTTCGCAAAATCTTCAGTCAACAGTTAGTGAAAAGTGAGATCGTCATAGAAGTGTCATGTAAATTCCACCTGTTGATAGAAATCCTATGCCCAAGAGTGTTTTGTTATTCTTGGTTTCCGTAAGTACAAGAAAAGTGGTGGACAGAGCGTCCGTTTAGTTTTACTTGAGCCTCGACCACTAAGACAGTTTGAATTTTAGCGACCCCATCAGCAAGGCTAATAATATATTAATAATAATATAGATAATAATATTCACTCGCTCTTTCTTGAAAGTATAACCTCTTTCAACTATTTTTTTATACAGCGTGTTTCTTACACGCTGTATAAAAAAATTATATATTTGCTTTTGCATTCAGGCCATCCACGTTAACAAATAACACGAGCCGCAACTTAATACATGTTCTGACGTTAATTGCACAGAAGCTAACGTTTTCGTGTTTCACTTTGCCAACTGTTTTCCCAGCGAAATTTGAGCAGTTGGCCCGGACAACACCAGGTGCTACGCAGCCGTAGCATGACACCTTAGGGGCGGGTGTCTTTGGCGCAGATGGAACTTCTTCATTATTTGACGCCGCTGCATTATTGTAGATTGCTGATTTCTCTGCTCTTATCCTCTTTCGGCATACCTTGGATGTATGACCCATATTCTTGCAGAATCCGCACTTGACGTTCATACGGTACGCAGGTTTGCCTTCCGATGGTTTTGATAAGGCAGACGTTTCCTCAGTTGGGATTCGCTCTTCGAGAACTTTCTCCACTCCTCTGGCACACTCAATCAGGTTGTCAAAGGTGGTAATAATATTTCAGGAAATCTTGTCTCGTATTTCCTATCGCAATAGCATGTAGGTCATGTCTATTTGGTGCCCTTCTGGATGTTTCGGTGCTGGTAGTAGAGAAAAGAGCATCCTCTTCCTTGCTATGAACTCCTCAGTAGCTTCATCTTCCTTCTATTTTGTACTATATATTTCATTATATAGCAGGTAAGCAGGCTGCTTGGGTGCATACTTTTGTCGGAGTTTATCTTCAAACTCGCAATATGTCGCAACATTGTCTTTTATTCCTTCCCACCAGTCACTTGCATCATTGTAGAATAGTAGGGGTAGTCCTTTAATGACGTCATTACCAGATAAGACTTTAATTTCCTTGAAAAGTCGGACGGCAGCTATAAAAGGCTCCACTGAGTCTTTGTTACCCACAAATCGAGCAGTACAATCGATTAGTCTTCTTGGTATCACTTAGGGTAGTAATTAGTTCAGCCTGATGGCGCTGTTGGACCTCCATCCAAGCTGTGAACTGTTCGGGAGACAAGCTATTTTGCTCTGTATCTTAGCGTGGTGTCTCGTACTAGTTGTCGTTCGTCCGTATCGCGTAACATACAACTTGGGGCTACGTTTCTCCGCCAGAGTGGATTCTTGCTAAATATTTTTTTTAAGTCCCCACGTTGGGCGCCACTTGTAACGTGCGGGGGAAGTAAACTCCAAGTTTCTTGCACGGACGGTTTTAATAAACGTAAAAGTTTACACAACTAAACTTTACAGAACCAAAAACGGGCAAATTTACAAAGCGCAAACGTCCCATAAAATGGAAGCGAATGTCGGCCCATGTAATGTGGTGCTGTCTTCGGTCCCGAAGTAAATCCCACGTAGTGGAAGCAAAACCTGGAAGCTGTAGGAGTATATCTTCAGTTTAAATGCATGTCACTCTTTAACTACTAAATTGATTAAATACTTAACACGTTTAATAAATGCACAGCGCCATCTATGGTCGAGGAGCAGTTTTAGTGTGTTACGAATATAATTTTAACGAAATCTTATTAAAATAATGAATAACTAACATGAAAATCTGTAATAATATTTAGCTTATGATTTTAGAGTCTGTAATAGAAATAAAGAAATGTTATTTATTTGAAATATTTATATTCTAAAAATTTGATGTTTCTGGTTGAGTTTGTTTGTATAAAGTTTCTATGTATGATTTTATTCTTATTTATTTCTATTTCTGGTAGACTGAAAAGAATTCTTGTCGCATTCGAAGGATTCATCAGAGATTTCTGTTAGTTAAATGAAAGTATTAATATCCGAACGAGATTTGTGTATTTTCTAATTATAACATTGATTAAAAATTTGGATGCAACAGGAATCCCTTTTTACACAATTACGATAACACTCGGAATAATTTCTTTTAAACGTAGAAGAAAATAAAGAATAATATAAGTGCTTATTGAATAATAATTTCCATATTTTAATAATTAAAGCGAACTTTTCTGATTGTTTAATTTCATTTTCTAATTTATGAGATGCTAAGTTCAAATTTTCTAAGCTTATATTTGAAATGGAGATTGGTGTTAGCAGCTCGATACTTTTATTTAATAATTTACATTTTTCACAATCTTGCAAAATATTGAGATTAATGAACAGTTGGCTTGGTAGAACTGATTCATATAGTATAAGAGTTCTCACGCGAACAATTCCTATTTAAAGAACTCATATTTTGAGTTTGGTATTTGTTTTTTTGTCCAGAAGACCAAGTCTTCATTTGTATATGTTGATATACACATAAGAATACGCTTAGAAATATGCGTCTTTGACACAATAAACAAAACCGTCTTGTGCAACAGAGAATTGACCACAAGTGGACTGACCTTTGAGACTTAAAACTCGATTCAGAGGATTTAATATGTTTGTTAATAAACTTATTATCAAAAGAAATCGTGCCGTATTTAAAACTATTCTTAGGTTCCGGCTGACACGAATCGAAAACCATATTTAGTTTAAATTACCGTTCTACATATCTTTATTCTCTTCACGTAAAACATGTACGTTATTTCCAGAGTTGCTTTTAATAAAATTACTTGCACTAGAAGGCATAAAATTACCTTGTTCAGAATGTGCATTATTTTTTTTAAACTGCAACTTGCGATATTCTTGCTTTTTGCAATAAACGCAAGTTTTACTTTTATAATAATTAGAGTTATAATTTAATTTACGTGGAATGTGGTTATTTGCATTAATATGACACAACGTTTGCCTAGGTATCTTATTTCTGTAACGTTGTATCCAAGCCTGCTCTAACTTCGACCTCTATACCTAAGTAACATGATAAAGGCCCATCTGTCAGTTCAAACTTTCCTTTCAATTCAGTAAGAAATTCATCAATTGATTCCTGATCCAGCAACAAGACCGATAGAGAGTAACAAATAATTTTCCGTTAGGTTTCTCTCGTTTAAATAGACAGGGGTCAGCTTTGCTGACTTCGAATCTGATCTCTTCAAAATACTTTATTATGGTTGCGTACTAGCACCTTGGGGCCTGTTTCAACCCGTACAAACTCTTCTTTAGCACGCATAAGCGTCCAGTAGCATCGTTATAGCCTTGTGATTATTTAATAAATATCTCGTCATTATCTATTGAACCATATAGAAATGCTGTATAGACAACAAATTGACGTAACTACATGCCTTCATTAGCAGCTAAACTAAGTACCGCATGAATAGTCGCCATCTTAGCTACAGGACCAAAAGTCATAATATATGCTTTCTTTTGTCTAAAGCCCTTAACAACTAGGCGAGCTTTGTGCTTTTCAATTGTTCCATCTGGGTAACTCTTAGTCCGGAATATCCATTTGCACGGAAGAGCCTTTTTGTCCTTTGCAAATCAAAAGGCGTCTACACCTTAAGTCCTTTCAATAACTGCATTTCACTGTCCATCGCTTTCAACCAGTTTTCGCGATCTCTATCTCTACTCATTGCATCTTTATACGTTTCTGGTACTGACTCGTTGACGCAAACGTAGTTATCAAATTTCTTAGGACGTTGAATTCTATTACGATCACGAAAATCCTTATGAATCTCATCTTCATCGTTTGAATTTTGAGTTTATTCATAACTTCTTGAATATACACGTGGTTGTATATTGTTGAAGCAAAACTATTTTTTATGGATTGACAAGAATAAAATTTTATTAGGACAGAATAACAGTTTTACAGTTTTTTTTCTACAAAGACATTATAATTTTTAATATAAAACTGATGCCAACCTAAAAGACGTAAGTAGTGTCACATACATAAAGAGGTGTAACACAAAACAGCTTGTATAGCTTAAATTTTCTTCAACAGCCAAGACGACTAAATATTTATTTTAGTATTACTATGACGTCTGTGCTGGAGATTTTACGGGTAATGTTTATGTCTGTATACCGGCTAAAGTAATCAACTAATATAAATAAATATTCCCCATTCGGCAATGGGCCCATCATGGTCTAAGGCAATGTCAAACCAAGGTTCATGTAGCAGTTCTCGCCTTTTAAGCGGGTTTGGTGTATTTGGAGTAGAGACCAAGGTACATCCTTTGCATGATTTAACCATAATTTCCACATCTTTGTCATATCTTGGTCACCATAATTTAGTTCGTAGTATAGTTTCCACTAAGACTATGCCCGGGTGGCCTTCGTGAGCTGCTCTTACAACTTTCTCACGTAATTTACTTGGAATCACTAACCTGGTTTCTCTCAACAAAACTCCTTCATAAAAGCAGAGTTCATTCTGAAACAGTTTACAGTTTGTTACCGTATTGTCCCTCCCATTATTACTCTCACTCTACTCACTTAGTCTTTTTCCAACGTCTGTCGGCAGCGGGACCTAGGGTGCAGACTACCGGTAGTTAGGACTCCAGAGACAGGAACTTCCTCACAATGCATGCAATGTTTTATGTCAGCCTAGGTAGTAAGACAAAATTGTCTCGTCGTAATTTAGTATGTTACATACAGGCATAACCTGAATAGATTTTTCTAATTCGGAAAAATGCTTATTAATAGTGCTTATTGATATGGCTGCTCTGGCTCGTTTAATATTCTGACATAGCCTCTGGATATTATTTTTGTGGGGCTATGTGGGGGCAATTGTATGTGCCGCCAAATGTGGGTTCCGGTAGTGGTATACAAGGCAAACACGGGTACTCTTTGTATAATTTATTATTTCGTGTACACCAATGGGCACAGCGGAGTGCCGGCGCGGACTGACTCTATACAATTACTGGACGGGAAAATAGGAAAGATGCACACCACTCGATACAGTTACGTAAGTGTTTTACTTACATAACCGTATGGGTATGTGTGTCCCTACACCATTTCCCCCCTTAAGAAAAAAATTATAATAACACACACGAAAAAAAAAAAAACTTAAAATTAATTAAATGTCTTCTCTATAATGTTATCACTCTACATTGCTCTTGCACCTTGTATTGTTTCACGCGAAACCTGAATTGACTAAGCTAGGTGCGACGGTCGGGGTGGCGACGGGAGCTGGCTGTTGTTGCACGGTCTGCACCCTCACTACTGGTACCGGAGAGCTTACCGCCGCTACCTGCCGTCGAACCCAACTCCTGGCCCGGTGGTGGCAATGCCTCTTCAGGGCATACAGGACGGCAGCCATCACTAACACGCCCAAAATAATTAGGCTAATTGCCATTGCGTCTATCTTCTGTGTCAGCTCGATGGAGCTGGCACCGCTGAATTTCCCTCTTTGACATTGTTATTAGCCATTTCTAAAGTGTTTCGGCTGTCGATGACAAATGACAACTAGTTTAATTACCTTGCTTAAAAAAAAGATCTAAATTCAATATGCTTAGACATCAACTGCAATGCAATGTAGAGTGGTAAGCATCGGCCTAGATATCCAAATATGACAAGTAAGAAATCTTTTTACAATAATAATATAATAAATTTTATTTTTATCGCATACCAATTTTTTATTTAACCTAAAACAACAAATTTGTAAACATAAATAAATCATAATTAAAAAGTGTAAATAATATAATCTATCTAATCTATACAACTAATTTATTTGATTTCAGTAAATCAAAATAAATGTAGTTTTAGTAATCTACTATTATTATCTATGCATAATATTATCTAAAGAATCTTTTTATTTAATTTTATAAAAGCGTAAACTAAATAAACTTATTTGTTTCCTTTATTAATTAATTCGCATTCAATATGTTATCATTATTATACGACCTTGATAACTTATACTAATATATAAAACTGAAGAATAATATTTGAACTAAAGGAACCCTAAATATGATGAAACATAATCGTGTGACCCGGTTCTTAAGTGAATCGCACGGGTGTTCTTATTATGCTACCACTTCTAGAAATTCTCTGCTTACACGGCGCATTTTCCTGCGTTTTAGGTGAATGCGACGTGAAGTCATTGTTGGTTCTGGGTAATGGTCCTTTGTAAACAAAAGTTTCGGATTTATCGTGAATGCCGGTTTCAACCTGTCTATAGAGATATGGGCATCACGGTTAGGTAATCTAATTTTGAAAACTTTGGAATTTCTGTTTAAAACTTTATAGGGTCCGTCATATGCTGGTTTAAGGTATTTATGAACTGCGTCATCGCGAATAAAAACGAAGTCACAATTTTGTAAATCTGGATGAATGAATATTTTACGCGAACTTAGGTTCTCTCATGGGTCGGTAAGTATTAATAGTTTCGCGAATTTTCTCCACTAAACTATACGGATTACAATTGTGTATTGTGTCCCTACAATTTTTATGTCGTTTTAAGAAATCGAAGACAGAATCTCGCCACGCTAAGTTTTTTATTCTTTTTTTTAAAGGGGCTTTGAACCGTTTAGGTTATGTCAGTCCCATAGTATCTTTGCTTAATTTATTATAACTTACACTAAAATAACATTAAATAAATACGAATCCTAAGTGTATGTGACAATGTTTGTGATCAGTTAAGTAACCCACTACGTTATTCTTTATTCTTTTGTGCGTAATCCCTAACATATCTAAATAACTATTTATCAAAAACCTTAAATCTGTTGCGTCTAAGGGGTAGCCGCCCCATTCAACACAAATATTAAAATTTTGCACAATGTAATCTTCTGCATCTATAATAAAGGCCATTTGGCCTCCTGGTGGCTTCATTTGCTTTTTTTGTACACCATTACAGAAACTTATAGCCCAAAAATATTCTGAATGTGCACAATGTGCAACTTATCTAATTAAATGCAGCAACCAACATCAAAAAATAAATGCAGTTCTCCTGTTCCTGGCACAGTGGACCCAGAACCATTTGTATTGAATATACAAGATCTTGATGGTAGGTGTTTTATATTACTTAGGAAAAATACAAATATCTATTATTCCAACATAATTTTAAGGATTCTGAAACCTCTAGTCAGTTAATAAATCGGTCAAGGTTAATAAAATAAGCCTTCATTTATTGTATTTTGAGTTGCGTCTTACAATATTACTAGGGTATATATATTTTAATATAAAAAGAAATACTGACGTCTTAACATTTTCTAATTTCTAGACATACTATTGAAATATTTATATAATTTTACTATATCATATGAATATTTGTCAAAGCTGTTATTTTTATATATTGCAGTTGACAATCAGCTTGAAAGAAATGTAGAAATAGAAGAAAACAACAAGAAATGGTCTCAGTGGAAGCCTGCATCTCTTAGATCTAAGGTGATGTACTTTCACTAGTTTCACCTCTACGAAGGTTTTCCTGTAGTAAATTGACTTTGACCACTTCGCTGGAAATTGTTATATTCGAATTTTCCATTGCCATAATGAGAAGGCCATAATCTGATGATAATCCACTCAACATAATGACTGCAATGAAATCATCTTACAGCTTTGCCTCTATTTCATTTAGTTGTTATGAAATTTCTGTGATTTTATTTAAATATAGTTCCATGCTTCCGCTCTTACTCAACTTTATCGAAAACAATGGTCTTAGTAAACCAAGTGAGCGACATAAACCTCTACCATCATAGGCTTCTTGAACACTCCACCAAGCTTCCTTAGCTGTTTTTGCATTCCTGTTGTGTGAAATTATAGGCGGTATGACTACCAAAGCAATCTATGCGAGCGCCTTTTGCTGTTTATTAACGTCGTCATCTCCAGGTTCTATACTTTTCCATATTTCGTCATGAATTAGTATATTTTTTTCATCATAAATTTCCATTATGTATAATTTTCCATGCCTATAAGCTTTTCAATTACGGAATTTGTGCCATTGGGCCATGTTGTGTTTTATCCGTGCAGGAACGGAGAAAGAATACAATTTCCTGCGGCCGGGCGGCCTGTCGTAAGAGGCGACAAAACAATCCACAGCTAAGTGGTAGGGCATTTACTGGACTGGATGGCTACTACCCCTGGTCTAAAGTATGTCGCCATAACAACCTTGAGTTGTGTTCCGGCATTAGTGGCCAGTTTCCAGTCTCCCTTAAGAGAGCAGCAGCACATTTGTAGCACCTTTGGTGTTGCAAATGTCCATAGGCGATGGTAACCGTTGTCTATCAAGTGGGGCGTCTGCCTGTCTGCTGAACTCCTGCAATAAAAAAATATTGCGTACGTATTACAAAATCGCGTCGAGTTTATACTTATCTTTGCTATAAATAGCGAAATATTGTTATTTTCGCAATACGACAATATCCTGCGCCCATGACCCGAATGAAGGGTTATGAGCAAAAATATGTAAGATATTCTTGTAAGAAATAAGACCACTATTGATAGTAGAACAGCACTTATATTCAGTTTACACAATATAAGAATACAGGTATTAAGTTTAAGTATGCACTCAGCGTACTATGGTCCGAGTCAGTGTCTGATACAGAGCACTGCTCAATCGCATAGATCGCGGGGTGTCGGGGGGCATCTATTGGACAAGTGGTTGTTCCGATTCGGAAGCAACCGCCGTGCGCAATCGACAGGCGAAGCCTCGGGTCAGCCCGGTATTTATACGCGCCGGTCAGCGGGTCGAGGGTGCACGGTGATCCACGATCGCTGCGCGTGGGCACAGGGAGACCCTCCGTAGATAATTAGGTGAGCGCGTAGTATTCAAAGTTACAGCCTCTTCCTCTGGATCCGAAAGACGTCCCGGCGAGGATATAGTCAATGGGAGGTGGAGTGGATTTTCTTAGGTCTTCCACGCGTGCTTACCGAGACTTGCGGAGCTAGCGCTTTATGGTTCTTTCACGCTTGCGCAGCGAACGCACTGGGAAAGGTCACCTGACTGTAGTCAGGATCTTCCACAGGTTTTTATCTTGGTCCTCCCTCCTTGACTTTAACCTGCCAACATCTAATGTTGACATGAATGGCGTCGGTCTGGCGTTGTATAATAGATCACCTATGATCGTGACGTCATTGAGTTTCCTATAGTCGACGCAAAGTCGAGTTCTGCCATCTTTCTTTGGCACCATAACTACAGGTGCTGCCCAAGGCGAAAAACAAGGCGTTATTATTTGTTCCTCCGGCATTTTTAGTTCTACCTCTAAAATTGCTTGGCGCGGAGGAGATAGTCGGTATAGTGGCACCGAGATAGGGCTGTGATTGCCAGTATTAATACAGTGCTCAGCCAACGTAGAAGGCCCCTTATTGGGCTTAAACACAGTGGAATTTTCAACGAGTATCTTAACGAAATGTTGCTTTTGCCAGCCATTGAGATTGAAGATTTGAACATCTTCTATAGCTGTTAAGCAGATATTAATGTCATCTTCACTGCTTTACTGTTGAACAGCCATCTTAGAATGTGGATAGAGATACACTTCTGCTGCGTTAATATTTATTTGTGCGTCTCTATACATATGCTCCCAAAACAGAGGCGAATGTCCATCAAACAATGATCTTGAACATTTAGCTGGAGAACTGAAATCAATAGGCATCAGCTTAAACTCCGAGCAAGCACTTGTTTGTGGTAAGTCAGGTTCTGGTTCTGATTCCAAATTTCGTGGACTCTTATTAGAAATAGCAGGTGCAATTAGTGCACTTGCGGATGGTCTCGGCGTAGATAGCGTCTTAGGGGAAAGATCTAATGGAGATAACTCAACTGGTGGCCTCATCTCACTTAAAATTTGCGTAATAGGTGTTGATACTGTATCTACATGTGTGAAAGTATTTCCGAGGCATCTTCTTCCTTCAAATCGTATATCATATTTGGATCATCGATGAAATGCCAGTTCAGCTGCGGGATATTCAGCACCATTTCAGCATCTTGTATAAAGCCAACTCCTAAAAGTGTACGGTTGTCTCGTGATTCGTGTAAGACTATGAAAGTTGTCGGAATAATACGACCACACACGTTAACTGGTACTTTAACATTAATTATCAGCTGGTTCCTTTTATATCCGTCTGCTAGAGAAATCGTGGCTCGCTGCTCTTGGAAGTGATATCCTAGTTGTTTCAAACATGTCTTAGTCTTAGCACAGGAATCAATATACGCGGTGCCACAAATTCTTCCAATGCTAATGCCTATTTTAGGTCTTTGATGAGCCTCGGTTGCGACGTTGACTGAGCAGAAAATCAGCCTCTTTCATTACCTCTTGTGATTTTGTCTTTGTGCAAGTAGGGCACTTGCTCCTTACTACTCCAGCAGCGCCACACCCATAGAAAGAGTATTTAGGTTGCGATGGCGACGGAGCTTGGGTGGCACCAAGACACTTCTTTCTTAGGTCGTGAAGCGTCCACACTTTGACTGTTACTGCCACTGGCAGCATCAGCCTTAATCTTTTTACGGTATAATTCAACTGTATCTCCGTAATGTCTACAATAGTGGCAACGGACTCGCAGCTGTTCAGCTTCTTTATTAATCGGTTTCGTGGTATCCCTTTCACCAAGAAAATGTTCGGCACCTCTTGCGGCTTGTAATAGTGTATCGAAGTTTCCAGTATGTCGTACGGCACTTTTTCCCGAATAGACAAATGCAATAGACCATAGACCATTGCCAACTGCTGATTTTCCGAATGAGAGGGTTGAGGTAGTTGTGCAAATAAGGCCCTTTTCTTGGCAATAAAGTTTTCGGTCAGGTCATCAGATGATTGTTTTACCTCAAATATTTCTTGATACACCATGAAATCCAGCTTCTTGGGCGCAAAGGCATGACGAATACGCTTTTCAAACATTTTCCAGGTGGTAATCTCAGCTTTCACTCACATCCACCAGGTGGCAGCATCATCTTTCAAAATAAGAGGCAAACTTTTTAGTGCATCTCCGTCTGAAATATTTTCTACGGTTTTAAAAACACCAGCAACTGAAAGGAACTCCTCTAATTTAGCCGTGTCCCTGGCACCCGTATAAACAATATTAGATGTCGCAAAAGATCCTCGTCATGCAGTCATCAAGTCCTTCAACTCCTCTAATGTTAGATTAAAGGTCGCTGGACCTTACATACTTTCGTTGGGCATGTCTTTTTCCTTTCTCGTCCACTTTTCTTCAGACGTGGGCTTTTCTTGTGTTTTTACCTCAGTGGTTATTAGTGGTCTCAAATTCTTTTTCATTGATTTAAATATCGCCCCACGTTGGGCGCCAGTTGTAAGAAATAAGACCACTATTGATAGTAGAATAGCACTTATATTCAGTTTACACAATATACGAGTACAGATATTAAGTTTAAGTATGCACTCAGCGTACTATGGTCCGGGCCAGTGTCCGATACAGACCACTGCCCAAGCGCATAGATCGCGGGGTTTCGGGGGGCGTCTATTGGCCAAGAGGTTAAGCCTCGAGTCGGCCCGGTATTTTAATAACATTGTATTTAGTTTTTTCGCTAGTATCTTGAAATAGTAGGCCTAACTCTGTCTATTACATTGTTTTAGATGCAAGCATTACCAATGTTTTAATAAAGTGTCACCCAGAGATGGTGAAATGATACTTGCCAATTTCAATAACCTTGATAACACGAATGAACAGGATGCGTATTTGATGGCTTTGATATCTACCTCTCCAGCTGGTTGACACACAGTTTCTAATCCGCGAAAATTCAGAATGAGTTCTTTTTTACTTTTTTTTTTATTTACTTTTTTTTATAGTCAACCCACATGCCCATGGCACGTAGAAGTTCGTTGTTATTGTCAGGATACACCACAAGAGGTGCGTATTTTTCGAAGTCAATAGACCCAACCGCTTCCATTTTTGTGTCGGCCACCTCGTGTGTGATGAGGATTCCCCGACGATGCTCACCGAAGTAACGAAAAACACATCCTCTTGAGTCCATCTTGTCTGGAATCTCCAGTTTCCTAGACCATTGGGTTGTCATTACCACAGGAACTGGGTGATAAGACAGCCAGTTGCTGTCGGTGAATGGTTGCATTCCGTAGTATTCGGCTGTACAGTCCTCGTCCCAAGCCTGCCACGGTAGAATCATAGCAGCAACATCAACATATCCACACAACCCATTGGTAGCCATTCGGATAAACTGTGTATACATGTTCCTTGTAGTCAAATCCTCCGCCACTGCTTCATACCCAACCCAAGTCCTGAGTGATAAATCGGACTTTGCAAACAAGAGAGATGTTTGTAGGGTAATGGCCATGGACAACATTCTGAACCAACCCCTAGCCCCGCCAGCTGAGGTAAACCCACTTTGAATGTCCTCAGTAATTACTAAACCCATGTAAGTAGCCACCCTTGACATTGAGTCCATGGTCTTTAGGGTCATAGCAGGGGCGTGGTTATCAGGTTTGTAGTGAGTCCACCTTCTCCCCCTATGTTGAGGCTCAACCACCGAGTCAACTCCTATGGTCCCAGTTTCCCCGGTGTACGGTCTGGCAAGAGGGCTGATCCCCGCAAAATTATAACCCACCATATGGCGCCGACTGGTGGTGTTGTCGTTGTCGCTCAACATGCGTGAAGCTGGAAGGCGAGAACCTGGGTATAGCTGTGGGTGTGGATCGCCATTTAACACCCACCCTCCGTAAACTGGTTCGTCTAAGTCATATCCAGTGCCCTCTGCGTGGACCATAACAGATGGGTACTGTACCCCCTGTAGCTCAGCAGCCACGCTGCAAGCTTGCTTAAACACACCGTCGATGCATAGTTTACTTTCAATCTCGTTGATTGCTGTAACTATGTCGGAACCACCTGCTGCAGCGTTAAAAGGCACCCACCACACATTGACCAGTAGATCGATTGGTGTAGGAACAGGAAAAGGGTGGTCTTCATCCTGTCTTCTCATTGAGCTGGCTACAGGTATTTCGTAGCCTATACCCCTTATGCTGTCAGGGGCCGAAGATGTGGTGCAGTCCATTAGAACCAACACAGCATGGATTGGGCCTGGTATGTAAGCAAGGTTTGAACGAGGAAACAAACGGTATGAGCCTGTTTGCATGCGTTGTCCTGCATGCTGAGGGCTGTTGAAGTGCCCATCTACAACATGGTTGGTGGTACCGTTAGTGTACCCACTAGTTAAAAAAGAAAGCATGTACGGTATTAAAGCTTTGGTCCGCATGAGATCATTGCTAACAGGTATAGCAACCCATGTCTCATCCATGCTGTCTAAAGAGAAGTGTTGAACTCCACCGCCGATACCAGGGAAAGGAGTATTGAAGTTCAAAAAGACATACTCAGTGAACATGTCGTGAGGAACGGCTATGACATGACCACCGACATCCTCGCCTTTGAAGTTTTCTAATCTCATTGGGCCGGTAGGGACGAAATTACGCATCCATTTCATAGTGATTGGGTCAGCTGGTGTGCCAATCACTCCCGTGGCGGTCAAAAGGTTAAAACACCTAACTAAGGGAGCCACGTCCTTGTAAGAGCCGTTGCCTCTCTGCATGTGTTTTACCATTGTGATCACGCTGGCCGAGTCTTTCATCGTCGAGCCTTTCACCAATGCTCCCAGTGCGCCTGTTGCATTTGGGTCGGTGATTCGCTCGGCTACATGATTGTATAGTGAACTGTGAGGGATAACTTCATCCTCGTTCGCCCACGTATTTACGCCAACGCTGTACACTGGCACAGTATCACTGAAGGTGTTCCAGTTTCTATTGTTTATCCCAGCTGCAACAGGTCTGACGCGATCTCCGCGTGGTTGGCCACCAGCACCGCCGGCAGCACCGCCCGCGGCATTACCGCCGGCGTTGCCTGCAGCACCACCTGCAGCGTCCTCAGCCTCAGGGGCACGGATCTCCTCTATCCTGCGCTGGTATCGGTCGTTCAGTTGTTGTTTGAGGGTGAGAAATCCAACGCCTCGAAAAAACCTCACTGCCCCCGCCTTGTATAATCTCCTCATTGCCGGTGAAACTATGTCTAGTTCGGGTTGTGTTGGCACGTCCCCCGCCAAAGCGTCTTCGTCCAAATTCATGCGAGCGGGACCGTCTCCAGCATACAGCTGCAATGATGCCAATGCAGAGACAGACCCCTGCGCCCAAGACGTACATGATCCACCCCTCGACCCGGTGGATGAGTATACGTCCTGTCCTTTTGGCGCTCCAGATAGGCCTGTACTCTTGGACCCCACCTGTGCTAATGGACTCGCCATCCATGAGGCCACACTTAGCAGAAGCTTGTCCCTCTGATTGTCCATCTTCAATACAATCTAGTATTGAAAAAAGATCGATGGTACAGTCCGGACGCGATGCCAATGGTTGTTGTTGGTGTGTACTTTCAGCAATACTACCAGCAGTGACGACAGGGCAATACTTTAAATCGTCTCGCTGGTTAGTGTTGCTGATCCGTGAACCCAGGTTTGTTTGTTTGACAACAGGGCAAAACTTTAAATTGTCAAAATATTTTACTTGCCAGAAGACGTAAGTGTAGCAAAGATACATAAGTTATTTTTGGAAATGTACCAAATAAACATAAGCTATGTGGTAGGATACTGGTCTGTATTTAATAATGAGTTCAATCTGATATTTGGGCTACCTAGAACAGACACTTGAAGAATGACTAACAAAGCGTCCACTGCCTTCGGAACTGAATTTTATTCCATTGTACAAGGCTCAAATTCCATTAAATCCTAATAAAGCTAAGGATATTCAGAGATTGAATCATTATTTTAGTGAACCCCACAAGATGATTATTTATGATAAAATATGTGAAATTGTAGCAGAGGAAGGAGAAGATATTGATAATGAAGATGTAAGTGGAGAAGAATAAATAATAAGTTAATTAGACTGTATAATGGCTGCAAGTGTTTTGTATGGCAATAAACTACTTGATGATGATGTAGCCATTCGTTCCGAGCTAGTTCCTCTTTGTTTAGTCTCATGCTTTATACCCTAGTAGCATTTTGGGTAGGCTGATTGTTGGGCCTCGGTTTCAGTTTTGGTTGGCCAACAGACTTGTCATCCCTAAATAGTTGTGCCTACCGTAGGTAAACCGTTGGCCCTCCTTCAGGGCAAACAAATTTTCTCTTACAAAGGCCCTAAGAAAAAGTTCATACTGTACGCCAATGTTGGCTAGGAGTCCATTTTCTTACAAAGACCCTAGGAAAGTATTCATACTGTATTCCAACGTTGGCTAAGCGTTCGTTTTCCTACAAAGGCCCTATCATAGAGTTCATATTGTATTCCAACGTTGGCAAGTGATCATTTTTTTACTATGGCTCTAAGAAAGAATTTATACTGTATTCCAATGTTGGCTAATTATTCATTTTCTTGCTAAGGCCCTAGGAAAGAATGTATACTATGTATTAATGTCGGTCTTACTCACAGATGCTACTAAAGATTCAATACATTGTCTATTGTTGGCTTATTAAGGTTCGTAATAATAAACTGCGCTCACTTGCTGAAATAGGGGTTGTAGAGCTTTTGACAATGGTAGGCCCATCAGTCAAGATCCGTTGATCTCAGAAAGTTAGAGAGTAGTTTATTAATTACGAACATATATCGGCCAAGCATAGGTAAAGTATTAAACCTTCAGTCAAGCTTCTGTGAGGAAATCCATTATCAATACGTAGCATAAATTTTTTGTCTTAAAAAATAAAATATAAAATGCCTTAGCATTTTTGAGAAAACAAATATTTAGTCAATATTAGTATACAGTTAAAGATTATAATGGGAAAACGATAGATAATTTCCTGAATTCTTTTTTGTGTTTTCACAGAAATTTCTGCTTAGGAAATTAACCCATTCCCATATATATGAAAGAGAAATCATCTGAAATAAAATTGGTATAATTGTGTCCACCTGCTGTGGTGACCATTTAGGTGTCTTTTCTAACATACTCGATTAATAAAATAAAACATTGTTAATATGTTCAATAAAAATGTATTATCAAAGCAAAAAAAATCATAGGAACTTAATGATACCTTACACATAATTATGAGCAAAAAAGCTTAGGTTAGGTCATTTAAATAAATAACAAAATCAGCATTTAAATCGAACAAGAGTTGATATAAAATTTGACATTATGATTATGCAACTACACTTTCACATAACTTCCGAACACTATATTTTATCATTTGGACACAAATAAATATGTGCATATACTGTACATTACACCATTAGTTGTCGTAGGTAATAACCTACGACAACTAATGGTGTAATGTTAAACTAACAAACGGTATACAAATAAAAGTACCAACATCTACACCAAAGTTGGGCAAAAGTAAACATTTTTTATATAAATCAGAAGATTTAACATTTATTCTCATTGTACCACTGACTTAACCTAACTCTCCAGTTAAGGCCTGTGCTGGAGGAGAGGGTGTTTAAGATATCGTGCCCCATCTCGGGGGCAGAAGTGCACCTGTTATCTCCGGGGTCCGTGGTGAGGATATCCCAGATACCCGTGCATGTTGGGGTATACGGCGGGGGCAACCAGCTCGTCACAGACCGCAGCCGCGAGTTTCCACTCCTCAAAACAACGTCTGGCTCAAAACAACGTCTGGCATACATAGCTCTGCTCGACGAATCTAAGGGAGTGCTGTCGCCCCTTCTCCCACTGCCACTGTTGTGGGAAGGTTGGTCCACCGTGGCGTACCCCAACCCAGTAACAAGTTCGGCTTCGTTGTCCCAGGTGCCTAGATTTATGATTGGGAAATCATCTGCAGTAGCCTTGTTCGTAACAGTGTGGTCTAGCGCGCTCACGGCATGGGCGTGTGAATACGAGGCAAAGGCTTGATCAGCTTCTGAGATACGCGGGAGTGCGTTCAACCCGAATTCTTCCCGCCGCGCCGCTTCAGGTAACCCAAAAGTCACCCTATCATACCCGGGGCGGACAGCTACTTCCTCTTGCGGTATGAAACGGTTGGTGAGCAGCATTACTAGGGTATCGATTTCAGCCCAGTCAATACGTTTGGAGGTGACCCTTTCGGACGCCCACGCATCAAGGAGGACAGAAAGTGGACTCTGGTATCTCCCTATTATGTCGAGGGAGCCGATAATTAGATCCCTGGCATCAAAAGGGGCAATTTCAGGGAGGGCTCCGTTCCTATCGAGATCATGAATAGGGATCCTCTGCCCTCCAAAGGTGACAGTACCGCGAAAACCCGATGCAACGAGGATGACATCCCGGACCGGACTTTGGATGGTGACCAACCCCTCATTACGTGCAAATCCTTGCAGCGGGAGACGGTCCAGATGCTCGTGACCGTTTACGGCGAACCATTCTACGCGCGAGATTAAAGGATACTGTAGAAGGCAACAAAGTTGTAGCGCCCATAACGCATCTGAATTAGTCTTTTCCGAATCCAGGACCACGACTCCCACCGCAGGATCCTGCAATATCCAGGGGCCGTCTGCAACGGGAAGGGCCCCCTATAGCCCGCCCTTGATACATTCATTCAAGACCTGCGGTGTGACACAGACTGCCCTGAATCTCCAGCCGTCCTGTACGTCTCTAGCTCCGATTTCGAAGGGTTCTTCACAAGGAGGGTCCGACCTCACGTATCAGACTGCTCCAGACCTAGGGGCACGTATTGACGAGTATAATGCCGGTGCAGGGGCCAGGAGGGCACTGAAGCGTATTGAGCGTCAGCGGATTCGTGACCAAGCCGCTGCGGCCAAGGAGCAGGCCCCGTCACTCCTACCTAACTTATTTTATTTAAAAAACAATCACATTTCAAATTATAAGAATTAGGTTCTGAACAACTCTCTATTGATTTGACCACAACAACATCTCCTTTAAAAGTAACAAAGCATGAATCACCTGGAGTGGTGCTTAAGGTACAATTATCACCGAATGGGATTTTATTTATTATATCCCCTTTATATTGAACCTTTGTTTTTCGGGGCACAGTACTCATGTCAAGGTTCGTTTTTTCACCTAGCCTTTTGGCAACTTGTTCAGGCAAGTTATGTGACCGAACCAAGCTTTATTTTTGACATAAAATTTTCGAATGGAAATGCTGAAAACGAATCTAAGTGTCCAAAATTATATACATCTCCGGCCAGATGCAAAAGATTGTGTACATTATACACAAGAAATTCTTTACTATAGAAAATTGGAACATGTACAAAACAATGCAACAAGTTATTTGCATATGATCGCCAGACATCGTCATGATATATATCATTGCATAGTATGTAAACTGAACAATGCAACATTAATAAATGTTTATATAAGCTACTTACTGCCTGGCCAAATATTCTGTAAAACAATGGGTCCTAAATAAAGAAGAAAGGCCCGAAATTCAGTAGCTTTCCAATATTTGAATACCTTTAGTGGTCTGGGACGCCTAGAGAACTCGACTGGGTAATTAATGATTACGATATACTTGTAAGCGCCTAGAAATTTCATTAATCTTACGAGAATCTAGTTAACATTTTTTTGGACCACTTTCAACCCAACACCGAATAAAAAAAATTACAACACCTAAACACACTTAATGGATAAAATCAAGCGGGACTTGAGTGACAAGGCCTACTTCAAGTTCTGTAAGTAAACTTTTGGATAATTGATGGTCGTCATATTCTTGTTTAACAAAGTCAGTTCTAGGAACTAACTCTGCTGTATATGGCCATATAGTTCTGCCCATGAATATACCTTCTTGCTGGCATTTTTCACATGCATGTAATGAATTGTGGGACTTAATACTTTTTATAAATGATCTAGCTGGTGCATCTGCAATGATGCAGCTTATTCGAAAGTCAAACTTCACACCATTAATGTATAAACCATTTTGCTCTAAATGTAAACATTCTTCAACAAAAGGACGCAAAAATATATCAGCATTGTTCGGTTTCTCCATAATATAGTGCTACAATAAACGGTTTCCGATCGATAGATTGATCTTGTTGTGTATCCAATTCGGCGGCTGTTACCACCTGATTGTTTCTACTCTCAGTGTAGAAAACATTTGACGACGTATCTTGTACCACTGGTTCTACGCACGTCCAACAAACTTGAGCAATAGCTCCTTCAGCGTTTTTCCTAGTCTGAGGAATGATTTTAATCTTCTCCTCAGTCTTGTTCAACGCTAATGAGACCTTTTCATAAAGATCTGTGTTTATTGGAAACGTGGAAACTTGGTGGGAAATGCGTCCTCCATTATGTTTGCACTTTCCAGGAATGAAAGCTGGTCGCTAGTCAATGTGGCAGCACGTGCCCATCCCAGACAATTGCGAGTTGGAGTGCCTGCTCCTTCCTCCAATGGAGTTAGGTTAACTGGCAAATTCCACTCACGCGCGCCCGGTGTTGTCGTGACTCTTAGATCCTCTTGAATCCTCTGTTTACATACGAGAGGACATGGCATTGCCATATACATCCAGTGTGTTGCTGGACCTACTCTACCAAAATCACCATTTTCGTTGGGCCACACGGGTATTCTTAGTTTGTAACGAATAGATGTACTATCCACTACATGACCAAGAGCCTTAATGTACGCCTCAATTGGTGCTGGGAGTTGATGGTTGCCAGAGAGTATCTGACCTGCGAAGGAATCTTCATCATAAGATGATTCTCCTTCTTCCTGTTTCAGGGAAATCAGACGAGCGTATAAGCTCATAACACAAAAATAGACCCACGCTGACTTGGGTACGCTTTTAGCGAAATAAGGTTGGTGAGTAGCGATGACGTCATACTCTTTCTCACATAGTGGGATAAAACCTTCCGCTGTAACTGCGAAATCATTCGTTCTGCGATAGGGGGCTACGCCGGGAAACCCCATCATATCAATGTCTGAGAACATTGGTTCATTTTTGGGTTTCGTGGGGACAGTAGAAAGTTTAGTTGGCTTGGGTCCTGTTGAGTTGGGATCCCTTGGAGGTAGCGGCGGCGCTGCAGTGTTTTCAGATCCTTTTGATCCTTTACGGAAAACCTTACTCTTCTGCTTTGGCGGCGGCCCCTTCGGTGCCTTAACTTCCTCTTCCCTAATTACGGCTTGTGTGTCCATATTTCCAGGGTTGTTTGCCTTCGAGGCGAGTCCGCAAATCTACAAAGTAAATTATACACAGTCTTTGCAGTGTAAGAATTATAAAGGAAGTAACCGTCAAATTTTCGAACTTGATGATAAAGTGTTATATAAAAGCTATATTGGAAATAATAAATTTAAATGGTTACAAGGATCGATTGTAAAAAAACTAGGAAAAGTTACATATCTTGTTAAGGACATTAATACTACGAATATTGTGAAGAAACATAAAAATCAGTTAATTAAAGACAGGAGTAGTTTCTCAAGCACAGACAGACTTCGTTCATACGAGTTGATTGATGATATTAAAGTACAGAGTGAATCAAATGTGACTGATACTAGGGGGGAAGATAGAAATATGTTAGAGAGTTCTCAAAGTGTACCTGATACTTCTTTACCATCTGGGAGTACCAGTACTAGACAGCTACGTGACATTCCTAGAATAGACTATAAGTCGTTACATAGAGGTTATATTTAAGTTTATTTTATGTTTTTCTGCTATTTGTTAAAATAAGAGGGAGGTGTTGTGTATCTGTGGAAACTCAGGTCCCCGCGTTTTTTGAAAAGAAGTAAATCAGTACGAATACAACTAGTGTAGTTTTATTATTCCGCATACATAATAGATCTAAAATACATAAAATGGGCCAAAAGGAATTTGTTGAGCTAGAGAATATTGGCAAACCATCTATATTGACTGACACAGATAAAAAAGGATTTGCATTTGTTTGTAAGATTCTTTGCAATAATGGGTAATTTTTTGTAGTTATTCCCTTTGAGGCTATTTGAATTAAATATGTCTCAAGGCCATAATATACAAACGCGCCCCCCGCACTATTTTTTATGTTAACATACTGTGGCGTTTCCAATAATGTCCGTGCATCCTTAGGCAAAGTAGGATGGAAACATTTTAATGTTTTCAATAAATCATTGAGAGCATAGTGGCTTATGTTATGTTTTTTGGACCACATTATAAGAGAGGAATTAATATCCACCAAGTCCTCCCCTCTAACGGAATGAGTATCTTTGATGGGACTATTTAGTGGATCAGAAGCTACACAATGACAACTTGAGGATACATTAACTGAAATTCTATTATGCAATATATTATCTGTATATGTAGTATGCTCTGATTCATTAGACAGTTCAGGAAATGTATAATCTAAACTAGCTATTTTAACTGAATGCTGAGATTCATTAAATTTCTTTATGCAAAACCTTAAACTCGTCCCTTATGTGAGCTGTCCTTCTTTCTAGAATGCGTTTTTTGGACCGTTTTGATAAACCAGGGTTAGTGCCTAGCTCTGCGGGCATCCCGTCCTCCATTGCGATCCCTGGCGAATCTAAACCAATTAGATATCACTTTGTGAATTTCAGCATCTGTTACTTTTTCTGCAATTTTGTTTTGACGCACAGCTTCTACAAACAAAACAAAGGAATGAAATTAAAAATAAATGGATAAAGTACACTGGGCAAATGCTATACTAAATAAATAAAACTAAATAAATGAAAATAATTAAAGGTAGAGTTAAACATCTATTCAAATAATAAAATTGAAGTGTCTGTTTGGGATGTCAAACAAAACAGCTTTTTACTAAATGCAAATGAAAGTATATCAAAAATGAATTTTTAAATTTTTCGTCTGTCTGTCTGTCTTCTGTTTGTTCTGCGTAATCTTTAAAACGGCTAGACCGATTTAGACGGGATTTTCAATGACAGATAGCTGATGTTATACGGAACAAATTAAAATAATTTTGATTTGAAAAAAAAATTGTACCATGAACACAAAATGAAACTTTTTTGTTAATTGCACGCGGATGAAGTAACGGGCACAGCTAGTAATAAATAATAACAAACATTATTATTTTAATTGGGAGATTATCATCAAGATTTATTTAATTGGAATATTTAAAGGTTCTACTAAGTTGGTAACAGAAATACTTTTACTTAAGACTTTAAGATACTCTTTTATTCTGCTCCTGAAGATATAAACAATGTATATATATGTTAGCAAACGATACTTGTAAAAGCCGTAGTGACCTCTAGCGTGATATTTAATTATTGAGTAACAATACATTGATGTATAGTAACTGCAATGAGAATATATTTTACAGTAATAAAATAAGAGACACTTTTGGTGTCTCAACTGTAAGCAAGCTCGCATTAAAAAAAAAATAAGCAGAACTGACACTTCGTGCTAAAAAGCTTTTTGGGCAAGCAGACAGATATGTGTAATGAGCATAAGTTATTTTGTGTAACTAAGAATAACCAGTATCAATGTAAAGTTATACAGTCATAATAAAGAATGTGAGAGAATTAAGAAAGAGAATTATTAATATTTCAGAAGTGGGATTACCACGTCAAAAATGTAAGTAACTTTTCATTGTAAACAGTGTGGCCAGCCAACGTAGGCGATTCGCCAGTTAAGCTATCCAGGGAAAGAATTGGCAAAAAAAACCACTGGTGATTTATTAGGCTACTTCAACGACAAGCCATTTAAATGCAGCTCTAGCAGACTCTGCGGATCTTTGGTCAGTACTAGCACAGTAGCTACTGCTGACGACGTTGACAATGAAG
This sequence comes from Dendrolimus pini, assembly GCA_949752895.1. Lineage (NCBI taxonomy): Eukaryota > Metazoa > Arthropoda > Insecta > Lepidoptera > Lasiocampidae > Dendrolimus > Dendrolimus pini. Next base: position 15,586,804 of record OX457144.1, on the reverse strand, counting down.
TCTCTTTGAGGCCTTGTTATTTCTTGTAGGCCAAGTAGATTCAGATTAAGTTTTATAGCCAAAAAAAACGTACATTATTTTATTTTTCTCTTTCTATACCCATATTCAGCCATACATTTTACTTTGGACATGCTAAATTAGACTATACTTGGACTAAGAAGATGTACAAAGAAACTCTAACATCGTTTTACATTCGATAAGCTACTTTGAGATGAATACCATAACTATTTGTAACTTAAAAGTTTGAAAATTATTATATACATTGCTCCAAGAAAATATTGAAAATATAACGAAACGAAATTTATGTCAATAATTATAAGACCGATATAAACTGCGGTTTTTTTATTAATAGTGTTTTTTTAGTATTTGGTTACAGTAGGTAAAATTCGGCTAAATCATATTCGACTATTTTCATTGTCAAAATGGCGAAATATTGCTTAAGTCGGTGGTGGATTTTTGTAGTGGTTTAGTAGAATTCAGTTTAAAATACTGAAAATACGATCACTCAACCACTATATTATTTCTCACACATGATATACTATATTTAATTTTCGGGAATATTACTTTTAACATGTTGGTAACACCGATCAGTCAGAATGATTTTTATTACCTTGTTCCGCCATTTAATTTTACAAAACACGTTGCGCCTAAATTCACACACAATCAATCTAAACAAAACCTCTAGTATTTTTCGCTAGCCAATCGTTAGCCAATCTGTGCATTTATTTCAAAAATTACACTAAGACTACGTGTAAAAATTAAAAGTTTTCAGTTGATGGGTAATTAACCTACGTGATTTCAAGGAATTGACTTAGTCCTAAACAGGTAATAAGGTAGTATTCTTTAACTAATTTTACTAATTTAAGCCATTTAGATAAGCACTATGGAACAACAACACTTAACTTAATTTGTGTACTAAATTCATGTCTCGAAGTAACCTATTCAATGATTATATACCAATTGAATGCAATAATAGGTGTATAATTGAATAACATGTTTGAATAGTACTCTTTTTCCATAATAAATGAATACAAACTCTTTTATATTACCATATAAGTGCGAGTTGCATCATGAAAGTTTATGCTATGTCTACTGTACCTTGACAAATGTAAATTTGAAACATACTTGTCTTTATATACTATATAAAATAAAAGCAAATGTTACTTGCAAGTTTACAAAAGAAACAATATAATTGTATTATTACTTATATTTATTACCTTAAAATATAATGATCTGTTATTCTTTTATATTAAAGAATGCTGATTCCATTCAGTCTTTTTTTATATTTATTAAAATTAACTTCAAATTTAATTAATTTTATTTAAAAATTAAACTAACAATAATAGTTATCTAAGTGTAGTAAGTAAGATTATGTTTGTGGAGAGAAAGACCATTTCTGGCAGTCTTGTCCGAAACCAATAGTAAGATGTGAAAAGTGTAACCTGGTTGGTCATTCAGTTTCCAAATGTTCTCGAGGAAAAAGTTTTACAGACAAAAAAGACCCCAGGTCATCAGATAGTGCAGCCAAAAATATCTTTCAAATAGAGTCTAAAGATATTTCCAATCACAAATATTTTAAAAATGTAACTGTCAATGGAGTCCATACAAAAGCTGTTCCGTAAACTTAGCATATTCAATTTTTCCGCGATTTCATAACTTCCAATTTTTGGTATATTTAATACAAATGCATCGCCACCCCGTGTGAGCTATCGACGCCGATGCTGCCCTCACGCGGATAATCAGTGCTACTTGCTACACCGCACGCGCCGCATCGACCTTCCTGTCTTTTCGTTATTTTTACTTAGTTTTCAAATATATACACTTAGCCAATCAAGAAATCGTGCCAGTGAATGTGAGGAGTTACAATCCATAATCGAAGGGTTCCCGCAGCACAGCAAGCAAGGTAAGTGGTTGTGCATTTGGTCTTTTCCAAATTCCGCGTTCTAAACCGTACATTTTTTGTTCCATTCGAACCGGGTAACGATTAATTGATTGTGCTAGTTTTCCTACTTTTCTTCCTATTTTCTATCCTGTATTCTATACTTACTTACTAATATAAAAGCAAATTTTATCGTAATTGTAGTTATTTCAAACTACCTACGTTACGATATTCTTTTCGTGCGACTGCAAGTTGCTGCGCAGTGAATGCCATTAGGGCAGGCGCACATAGCTTCAAAAAGAAACCTAACTTTGAACTGCATTTTAACTGTTAAATATAGTTCCAAGTTTTTTATTATTACTTTGTTAGACTACAACTTACTTTTATTCTGTACATTTACTAGTATTTTTCTTTCCTTTTGATTATACAATTTTAAATTACTTTGATCCTTCAATTTGTTTTTGTTGATTACATACATTGTTTTATTATTGCTTTGATTTTCTAGACTTTTCTTTTACTAATTTTACTCGAAAATGTCTCTTTCGGAAAAAGAACAGGCCGAAAAAGAACAATTACTCTTTGAAAGAGAAGTTTTAATGGGCAATCTTAAAAAAATCTTAGACTGTTCAAGCAAATGTGAAGCTCAATTCAAATGTAGATTGAAAGAGCTAGGCAGCTATAAAAAGGAATTCATTAAAACCCAAACAAAACTAGAAAAAATACTAGTGAAAGAAAAAAAATTCGATAAAGATGAACAGTACACTATTCGTGAACAATTTGATGACATGTTCTATGAAGTTCAAGCTGCATCCGATTTAATGAAATTACAAACGCGTCATAGTTTAGCAAATGTACGCTCACCTTTATCCCGCATGCCACCGTCACGAGTGTTACCACTCCCTCCATTACAATTGCCCACCTTCGAGGGACAACCAACCGAATGGCATAGTTTTTATGACTTGTTTAACTCTTTGATAACTGATAACGAACAATTAAGTGAAGTTGAAAAATTTAGATATTTACTGCTTTCCGTAAAGGGTGAACCTTATAACCTTATAAAATCCTTGCCTGTAACCAACGACAATTACCGTAATGCCGTTCAAATATTACTAAATAGATACGAAAACAAGCGCATTGTGGCATCCAAGCACTTGGATCGCATTATCGATCTTGAGCATCTCAATGATAAAACTATTCATGATGGTTTGAAAAATTTAATTAACATTTATGTCGAAAATATTACAGCGCTTAAATCATTAGGGTTTCCTATTCAATCATGGGATTTTTTCCTTTTAAATATACTTTTACGAAAATTAACAAACTCCGTCAGGAGTCGTTTTGAGACTTCTCTTTCTTCTCCTAGTGAGGTACCCTCCGTTGGAGAATTACTTGACTTTCTTGAAAGGGAGCTAACGGCTCTCGAAATAATGTCCAGCGCCGGCAGAGCCGTGCCGCATAGTACGAACCTCACGTACGCGCCTCGGCCGCAACAGCGGCGCCGCTTTCCTCTTTCGCACTCGCTCAGCGACGCGCGCCCCGCAGACGCGTCGCGCTTCGCCACCTCTACTCGCACATACAGCGTACATGCTACGACTACCCCTGATTATGAGCCCAACCTCAACAGTCCCTACCTCGCTAGTTCTTCGCATTTAAAGAAATGTTTTTACTGCAAATCTATTTCCCATCCATTATATAGATGTGACGGTTTTAATGGATTAACCTTAATCGAACGCCAACACATAATTGCAAATAATAAAATATGTGTGAATTGCTTATCAGTGGGACATAGTGTTAATAATTGTTTCTCAAAGTTTTCATGCCGAAGCTGTTCCCACCGTCACCACTCATCCTTACATGAATCTAATTCTAATGAATTAATTACCCCTAGTAATGTTGATGTCACGAATCATCCTGATTCAGCAATAAAATATTCGCTTCCGGATAGTTCTGATTGCTATAGTGGATCAATTTCCCCACATACACCATCATTACCAAAGGATATGAATGACTTCACAGATAAGCAAGATTATACCGTCCTACTTACCACTGCATTAGTAAATTTACGCCCTGCATACGATGAGTCCTGTAGTCCTCAGCATATCCGAGCTCTAATCGACCAGGGTAGCCAAGCTACAATCATATCGGAATCATGTGTTCAACGCTTAAAATTACCAAGATTTCATGCCCATCGTAGTATGCCCGTTTCCGGCATTGGTGACTGTACAGAAAGTCCACTTGGTTTTACATTATGTGAAATAACTCCTCATAATAAACATGAACCCAAGATTTATACGAAGGCTTTAATTATTTCTACAATTACAAATTATCTCCCTTTGATTCCCAATTCTTTTGAAAATATTCCTCATTTACGGAATCTTTCTCTGGCTGATCCAGAACTACGCTCTACGCGTCCTATTGAGCTTTTGTTAGGTTCCGATTGTAGTGACAGAATATTACTTGAAGATATTATCGTAGGTCCGCAAGGGACTCCTGTTGCTATAAACAGTATATTTGGATATTTACTTAATGGAAGAATCTCCCATTCGCATTTTATTTACAATGCAAGTTTTCATCTACAAGATTGTCTGGCCATCAATTTCATTTCGAAAGAAAAATCTATTTCAAATAAAAAACGACACCACAGTCTCGTTGTTACTTACGAAAATGAGTGTTGCACTTGCACACGAAAATATAACTTTAGAAATATGTCTTTCCAAATATAACGTTATTTTCTAAAGTTGCTATTTCCCAAAATTATTTTTATTATCTAACTAGATGCGCCCCGCGGTCTCACCCGTGTGGTGATGTAAAATCATTATATTTTGGACATCACAATCTATCTTTATAAATTATAGCCTATGTTTTATTCTGATGTGTAAGCTATATTATTGTAAAGTTTCATCAAAATCCATTCAGTGGTTTTTGCGTGAAAGAGTAACACATACATCCATACATACATTCTTACAAACTTTCGCGTTTATAAAATAGTTGCCTAATTACCTAATGAATAGCACCGTAAAGAGCCGAACATAAAATCTTGATTTCTCAACAATTTCTCATAGTTTTCCCACTGTAAGGTCCTTCGAATCGCTTCCTATTTTGCTTGATTCTATTTCTTTTTTATAAAGATTTCATATTATGTAGGTACTTCCTTAATAATTTTGGTGCTAAAATTTAAATTTCTCAATCAAAATTGTAAAAATGTGTGTATTATATTGAATTTTCTCCTGATAATGCCGAGCATCAAATTGTTCTTCCATATAGTCGTTGTTTTGACTGAATCAATTATCGATGAAGCATGATTAAAATATCTGTTTGCCTTTTCAATGATTGCGGTCAAAAGGTTTCTACAGAACCTTGCCCATGTTGCTGTAAGATCTGCAATAATCATGAAGATAGTTAAGCTGCCCTACTACAGTAGCAGCTTACAGTCATTCGTAAGCTACATATCCGGGGTCAGACAATATAACTCGCGTCATTACCTTGCGCATGGGTAAAACTCTTTTACAAGACCCTTATTAAAATATGTCCTTTACCAATCAATTAAACTCACCTGATTTAATAATACATATACATATACCTATTTGTAATATTGATTTATTCTTACACTATATTAACATTTTATTTAACATTCATTTTCCTAATCAATTTAATTTCCTCCTAACATTTTTCATTGACTTTCTATCTAATCTTGTAACTTTCATGTCTTTATTTTACTGTATTCTCTTTAAAACCATGGATGGTTTTAACGCCGGCAGTATGTTCCGTAAACTTAGCATATTCAATTTTTCCGCGATTTCATAACTTCCAATTTTTGGTATATTTAATACAAATGCATCGCCACCCCGTGTGAGCTATCGACGCCGATGCTGCCCTCACGCGGATAATCAGTGCTACTTGCTACACCGCACGCGCCGCATCGACCTTCCTGTCTTTTCGTTATTTTTACTTAGTTTTCAAATATATACACTTAGCCAATCAAGAAATCGTGCCAGTGAATGTGAGGAGTTACAATCCATAATCGAAGGGTTCCCGCAGCACAGCAAGCAAGGTAAGTGGTTGTGCATTTGGTCTTTTCCAAATTCCGCGTTCTAAACCGTACAAAAGCTTTTATTGATTTTGTAAGTGAGTGCTCCTTAATCACTGAACAAATGGTGACCTCATTATCATTGGAAAATCTAGATGAAGAATGCAGACTTGCCCCTCCTCAGAGGATTTGCAAATGGCATTGTAAGACCAAAGGCTAAAATTTGCCTTAATATTACTATAGACAATATTAAAGAAAATATAGATATGTATGTAATTTCCAATAAAATGCTGCCACCAGGGACTGACATTCTCATAGGACAGAATCTGACGGAACTACCTAATATACGTGTAATTAAAACGGATACAGAATTACTCCTCTACAGCATATCAGAACAATTGTTAATTGACATAAAAACTTCCGAGGATGTAACTGGTCAAGGAGTACTAGCGGTCCGAGTGCATTGCGACAACAAATTGACACAATATGTATATGTAGCATCTGAAGCGTGTATGAAACCTGATGCTGAATATCTAATCTTACCAGGAATTTATAAATTTCAAGATGCATGTGCTACTTAGGGAACATGTAAGTGTGCTAGGTAAGCAAAATGCATCGTGCAAGGAGATGTATGAAAGGCGGGCGGCCACTGCGAGCCAACCCGAGCGTGAGTGAGGTTGTCGCTTTGGGGTAATAAAATAAGTTAAAATATTCGACTTTTAAATTGCTCCAAACCTCATCCCGGATCGCAGCATCACATCGCGAAATTGGTGACCTCCGAAAAAATAAGATACGCGTAAAAAGTGAACATTTTTGTGAACATATATAGTGACATTATTACGCAATAGAAAATGAGTTGGGAACAACCGCCAACGACGCAAGCGCCGGCCACGGCCAGCACCAAACAGGAAATAGCTGAATACAACAATTTAGCTCAGATTACTGAATCTTCGCGAATTCCTGACTTCTGGATGGACCAACCACGTTTATGGTTTGCACAATTCGACGCTATAGTGGCCAATCAAAAGTTAAGTGAAGGCAACAAATACAATTTGGTCGTAACTAAATTGAACAAAGAAAGCATAGAGCAGGTAACAGATCTACTTCTTCAACCGCCGCAAGAGAAACCATATGCATCACTTAAAGAAAGATTATTGACTGTATATGAAGAATCAGAAATACGTAAAGTTCAGAAATTACTTAGTGAAATTGACCTTGGAAATCAAAAACCTTCATAACTGTTGCGAAAAATGAAAGACTTAGCACAGGACAAATTCCCGGAACAAACTCTGCATATTATGTGGACTGGACACCTTCCACCAGCAGTACGGGCAATCTTAACGATCAGCGAAGTAGCGCATCTGGATAAATTGGCAAAATTAGCGGACAGCGTCATGGAAACGTCGGGAAGCGGTGACACCATTCACCAGGTAACACAAACAGTGGGAACCACTTCCAGCAGTGACCAAGTGATAGCCGAAATTGCTAAACTCAACCAGAGGGTCGACGAGTTAAGTAGAAGAAGGACACCAAACCGATATTCTCGCTATCAAAGAGAGCGGAGCAATTCTAGGAACCGGCAACGTGTAACGTCAGCGCAACGGCGCAACCCTTCGAGTGCAGACTGGGTATGCTTTTACCATTTTCGTTTCCGAAACCGAGCTAAGAAATGCATTAAACCATGCAACTGGAACAATGGATCGGCGAATATGGAACCCCAAGGTCCGGAATCCCGCAATGCGGAAAACTAGGATCGGTGCAGACAGCGGCGTATAACTGCATCAATACGTCAAGCCACCGCCTGTGTGTTACGGATGTCAACTCCGGCATGCGTTTTCTGGTAGACACCGGCGCCAACGTATCGGTTATACACGTGAAAAAGCGTTATAACAATGTAAGTCAACCTACGGATTATAAGTTATTTGCAGCAAATGGGACTGAAATTCATACTTACGGCACTAAACATTTAGAATTAAATCTTAGGCTAAGAAAAAATTTTCAATGGAAATGTATTATAGCAAATGTAAAACAGCCTATTCTAGGCGTGGATTTTTTACGTCATTATAGATTATTAGTAGATTTAAGTGCACAAAAATTAATTGATCAGCAAACAAAGTTATTAACACTTGGCAGTTTAATCATGCATAGGGAACCGTCAGTAAATACAGTGGGCAACAATCATCCCTTATACGAAATGTTATCTGAGTACGCAGACATAACCAAGCCTATTCCATTTCATAACGATGACTCAGATACCGATAGCAGTAGTACTATATACCACCATATCGAAACTACAGGTCTACCTGTTCATGCACGTGCTGTCTAGCACGATATTGATCTAATATTGAATTTTTGGGATACGAAGTCTCTACTGATGGAATTCGTCCTCTTAACAGTAAAATTAGGACAATTATAGAATACCCGTTACCAAAAACCATAGAAGCACTAAGACGATTTTTGGGCATGGTGAATTTCTATAGAGCAAGTATACCCAACGCCGCCACACATCAAGCAAAATTAAAAGGTTCTAAACGCAAAGATAAAACTATGATTCAATGGAACGACGACGCAATACAAGCATTTCAAACGTGTAAAGACAGTTTGAAAAACTCTGTCTCGTTAGCGCATCCTGTAGCACAAGTACCTTTAGCTCTCATGACTGACGCGTCAAATACATGCGCAGGAGCGGTATTGCAACAGCAAGTAAACGGTTTATGGCAACCCTTGGGATACTTTTCTAAGAAGTTTACCAAAGCTCATTATATTTATTATTATATTATAATTATTTGTTAGTGAATTTACAACAGATATTAGGTACATAAAAGGCGAAAGGAATGCAGCAGCGGACGCGTTATCGCGAATTGAAACCATACACTGCCCAGGTGCAATCGATTTCTCGGAATTAGCACTGTCTCAAAGCACGGACATAGAGTTAAATAAGTTACTAGAAGAGACAAATAATAATTTTAGTTTAAAGAAATATTTTATTCCATATTCTAAAATACCTCTTTATTGCGAAAATTCAACTAATACTTGTAGACCTTATGTGACCGAAATTTTTCGAAAATTAGCTTTCGATTCGGTACATAATCTTAGTCATCCCGGTATTCGTGCAACGCGAAAATTGGTCGTGCAACGATTTTTTTGGCCAGGTTTAAATCGTGACGTAGGACAATGGGCCAAAACTTGTATACAATGTCAAAGATCAAAAGTGCATAGACACCGTGTCAAACTTACAACCATTTTCAGAGGTTGAAAGATTTCAGCAGGTGCACATTGACATTATAGGGACCTTTACCAACATCTCAAGATGGATATAAGTACTGCGTAACAATGATCGACCGTACCACTTGTTGGCCTGAAGCCATTCCAATACAAGACATAACAGCCGAAACGGTAGCGAAAGTTTTCTATGAAACATGGATCACTCGATTCGGCTGTCCTGTTAAATTAACGAGCGATCAAGGTCGTCAATTCGAAAGTTCGCTATTCTCACAGTTAATGAAATATATGGGTATTAAGTCGCGTACTACACCATACCACCCACAATGCAATGGCATTGTGGAACGCTGGCATAGGTCTATGAAATCAGCACTAACTGCGCGTCTTATAGACAACAAATCGTGGTGTGATGAGTTGCCAACTGTACTTCTAGGGTTACGCGCAGCATGTAGAAGTGACAATGGTGTGAGTTCCGCAGAATATGTGTACGGGAAAACACTTCGGCTACCAGGAGATTTTTATAATATCCCCGATAACCCAAGTATTAGCGATGACGTATTACTAAGTAAATTGAAAAACACAATAAGTAACTTAAAGCCCGTTTCACACGATATGCGAGACTCACGAACATTATTTGTACATGACGATCTTAATAAATGCAAACATGTTTTTATCCGTAACGATGCTATTCGTAAGCCATTGACACCCATATATGAAGGACCTTACCCTGTTTTAGAGCGAAATACAAAAACATTTATCTTGCAATTACCTAACAGGAAGCTTAATATCTCAGTAGATAGATTAAAACCAGCATATTTAATTAATGAACAAAACGAGAATCATTTTCCAAAGCCTAAATTTGAAGATAAATATGATTCAGCTGCCAATAAACATTCTAGCATTATACCTAGTTCCGACAGTTTATTAAGAAATACTAGTGATAAGAATATTAATATTAAGAAAACTAGGAGCGGTCGCATAGTTAAGCCACGTGTTACTTTTCATTTATAGTATGTAACCAGCCTTACATAACATAAATCCCTCCGCTTACATTCCAACAAATGAACTTTGATTTTATAAGTAAACAGTTTTTCTGAGTATCAAATAACTTATTTCACTAAACTGCATACGGCGGAATATATCAAGGTGTACCTTGAGCAAGAATGCTTAGGTATTGTAATTATTTGTAACATTCTTGCAAATATTGATATTGTAACAGTTAGAAATATATTTTTGGATCATTCTTGTATATTCGCTGCACATTACAGCACTTCAAGTAAATACTTAAATTAAAAACAATGGGCAAGTCTTATAGCAAGGAAGAAGTTATCATAGCCCAAAACAACGCTGTTGAGTCGCAAGTAACCAAATATAATATTGGTTTTGCGGCATGTGGGACGGCTGCAATTATAATCATAGCTCTGATATTATGGCGTCAATGTCGCCATCGCGTCAGGAAATGGATCCATAAAGAAGTCAATAATACATCGGGAGGAATTCGGATGGCATTGCCAGGACCGATAAACACGCGCACGGTACCTCAGCAACCATCTGCAGCAAGTTACGTATAGTGTTGTGGTATGCAGTGAATTTAAATATAATAATAACAAGTGTAATTAATTAAATTTCTTTTTCTATGTGTCATTAAATTTTATCACTAATGTGTTGTAACAATAATTGTATTATAAAATTTTGGGAAATTTTTTGGGGATGTAGTGTAGGGAACATGTAAGCGTGCTAGGTAAGCAAAATGCATCGTGCAAGGAGATGTATGAAAGGCGGGCGGCCACTGCGAGCCGACCCGAGCGTGAGTGAGGTTGTCGCTTTGGGGTAATAAAATAAGTTAAAATATTCGACTTTTAAATTGCTCCAAACCTCATCCCGGATTGCAGCATCACATCGCGAAACTACCATTATATTTCTGGTATTGTCTACTATTAAACTATTTTTACCTAAAGGACGAATAATAGCAAGAGGCAAGACTATGCTAAATATATCTGAATCTGAGTATGCAAGCCCAATAGTAGTGGTTCCAAAGAAAAATGGTGATGTAAGGCTGTGTGTTGATTACAGAGCACTTAACAAAAAAATGTATAAGGACAAATATCCAATGCCTATTATAGACGATCAACTTGATAGTCTTAGTGGTCAGAAGTTTTTCACAACCCTAGATCTGGCTTCCGGCTATCACCAAATCCCAATAGCAGAGGATTACAAGCATGTGACAGCATTTGTAACACCTGATGGACACTTTGAATATAACCGGATGCCATTTGGGCTATGTAACGCTCCCGCAATATTTCAGAGACTTATGCATAAAATATTGAATAAATTAAAAATCCCGGGTGTACTGGCATATATGGATGATATTATTATATCATCTTTAAATATTGATGATGGTATGGAAAAGTTGCATCAAGTCTTTCAAGCTTTGAAGGAAGCTAACCTTACTTTAAACCTAGACAAATGTCATTTCTTTAAAACAAAAATCGAATATTTAGGTTATGAAGTTGCGGCAGGGGGCATAAAGCCCGGAAAGAAAAAAATAGACGCAGTGGCATCATTCAGAAGACCTGAAAATTCTCATGAAATAAGACAATTCATTGGCCTTGCAGGTTTCTTCCGACGTTTTGTTCCCAATTTTGCAACAATAGCAAGACCAATGACATGCCTAACAAAGGCCAATGCTAAATGGTTTTGGGGTACTGAACAAGAAAATGCTTTTAATAAAATCAAAGAAATATTAATTTCACGGCCGGTTCTAGCAATTTACAATCCTGCATACATCACAGAATTACACACAGATGCAAGCCAGTTAGGCATAGCTGGAATACTCCTTCAGAAACCCAATGACAAATCAACCCTTAGTGCAGTAGCATATTTTAGTCGGCAGACAACTGCTGAAAAACAACATTTTCATTCATTCGAACTCGAAACACTAGCTGTTATCTCATCACTCAATCGATTCCGTGTTTATCTAGTTGGTATAGAATTCAAAATATTGACAGATTGCCACGCAGTACGAATGACATGGGCTAATGGCGTGATCTCGTGCCAAGAATTGCAAGATGGTGGCTACAAGCACAAGAATTCAATTTTATTATTGAATACCGCCCAGGTTCGCAGATGAGACACGCCGATGCACTCAGCCGAAACCCACATTCAGACAATCCATATGAAGTAACTACTGAACATCCTATAATGAATATTTTGAACATATCACATGAAACACTAAACAATATTCAGTTAATCCCGCAACTGATGCACATCAAGTGCATACTAAATTCAAACTGTATGGAGGCTAAAGAAATTCGAAACAACTATTCACTTAAAGATGGCAAAATATATAGGCAAGTTGGTGAGTCACTTAAATGGATAGTTACTAAGGATGCAAGGTGGCAGGTTTGTCACATGTCTCATGATGAGTGTGGTCATTTCTCTATAGATAAGACCCTAGAAAAGATTAAGCACACCTACTGGTTTCCAGGGATGACTCAGTTTGTTAAGAAATATGTGAAAGCGTGTATTCCATGTGCCTATGCAAAACAACCTGGCGGTAGAAAGGAAGGATACCTGCACCCTGTACCAAAAACCCCCATTCCGTTCCATTGTGTACATATAGATCATTTAGGACCATTTGTGAGAAGTAAAAGTGGCAATACATACATTTTAGGTATTATTGATGGGTATACAAAATTTATAATAATCAAAGCTGTCAAAAATACTAAAAGTAAGACAACTATAGCTGTACTAAGAGACATATTTGGAATATTCGGGGGTCCAAAAGTTCTTATATCTGATCGTGGAATGAGCTTTACCTCCAATGAGTTTGAAAAATTTGCTAAAGACTTAGAAATAAAAGTGTGGGCGCCACTGCGGCGTCTGGGTTTTTTCGATAGGTACCTACTGTAGACATTTTAGGTAAAATGGGGGAATATGATTTATTTGTACTGAGGTGATTGCCGGGATTTTGATAAGTCATTAATCCAGATCGTGACGGAGGTTGAAATGGTTTAATATTTATTTATTGCAGGAGTTCAGCAGACAGGCAGACGGCCCACTTGATGGAAAACGGTTACCATCGCCTATGGACATTTGCAACACCAAAGCTGCTACAAATGCGCTGCTGCTCTCTTAAGGGAGACTGGAACCTGGTCACTAATGCCGGAACACAACTCAAGGTTGTTATGGCGACATACTTTAGACCAGGGGTGGTAGCCATCCAGTCGGGCAAATGCCCTACCACCTGGCTGTGGGTTGTTTTGTCGCCTCTTACGACAGGCCGCCCTAATAATATCTTGCTGTATGATTAAAACGTGGTCAGGATCTGGAAGAATCTGAAAACGCGCGCCGCAGATGCTCAACAACGGTAGTTTCGTCTCTCGTAGAATCTGAATATCTCGGTTTTTATAAACCAGGACTCCTTACTCCTTAAATGCTGCCGCAGGTTGACCCTCCATGCAGATATTCATTTGTTTTGTGATCGTGTTTTGTTTTGCACTAAACCGGTTCGTGTCGGTTTGTAAATTTTCGGTTGATCTTCACGACGATCATCACAATATGAAATCCAGATCCCCTGACTTCAGAGGTACCTGAACATGTTGCTGGGCGTGTAGCTGCCAAATACCATTTATCACCATCGCACGAATAATATTCGTTTTCTTCGTGTAAATATGGCGTATGACGCCAACATGCTTTTTCAAATGAATTCAATAAATAGCTCTCAAATCTGCAAACTAACATAATTCCGGCGTTCCTAGGACCACAATTAAGATGATTGATGATGATGATGACGTGGTCAGGAAAACTAATTATATTTATTAAATGAAATATTTTACATGAACAACAAACATAACAGCAGAAGGATAATTTCAGAAGCGAATGTTGCCATAATAGAAAAACATGTTAGAACAAAAATTACCAGTATAAAAAAAACAAACTGTATGATCGGAAATTACTGAACATTGCGGTGTGGTTTTCTTAACTTCCTGTGGCATTTTTTGCCGGAGACAGATAATATTTAGCTTTTCTTTCGCGAATTCGATACCTTGTTGTACCGAATTGGGTCGTATGCAACGCACACGGAACCCTAAAGGTTCGTTAAGGCCTTTAGTGTATGTATTTTATCCGTGCAGGAACGGAGAAAGAATACAATTACCTGCGGCCGGGCGGCCTGTTGTAAGAGGCGACAAAACAACCCACAGCCAGGTGGTAGGGCATTTGCCCGACTGGATGGCTACCACCCCTGGTGTAGAGTATGTCGCCATAACAACCTTGAGTTGTGTTCCGGCATTAGTGACCAGGTTCGAGTCTCCCTTAAGAGAGCAGCAGCGCATTTGTAGCACTTTTGGTGTTGGAAATGTCCATGGGCGATGGTAACCGCTATCCATCAAGTGAGCCATCTGCCTGTCTGCTGAACTTCTGCAATAAAAAAATGTATGTAGTGCAAGTTATTTTATAAAAATCGCGTTTAGCATTTATTGCGGAGGAAAGTGATTCGTGTAACTCTCTCTCTCTCTTTTCTTTCACCATATCCCAATTAATTGGGGTCGGCACAATATGTCTTTTCCACACTCTTCTATTCTGACATACATCTTCTGTCACACCACAAATCATCATATCATCCTTCACACAGTCCATCCATCTTTTTTTTGGTCTACCTTTACATCTACACCCATCCATCTTGTAGTTTAACATTCTTTTTGTCACGGGACTTTCATCCCTCCTCATTATATGCCTATACCACCTTAGTCTTCTTCCTCTCAATTTATCAGTCACGGGTGCAACTTTCAAAGATCCCCTTATGTACTCATTTCTCACCTTATCCATTCTCGTAACACCACACATCCATCTCAACATTCTCATCTCAGTTGAGTGGAGACGTTTGTGGTTTATCACTTTAGTGGCCCAACATTCGGACCCGTAGAGCATGACTGGTCGTATGACAGATTTATATATTTGACCTTTCAGTTTCAGTGGCATTAGTTTGTCGCACGTCACACCGGTTACTTGTCTCCACTTTAGCCATTCTACATTTATTCTTCTCCTTACATCCCTCTCTATATCACAATTACTCTGCAGTAGTGAACCAAGGTATCTGAATTCGGGGTTCAGCACTAGAGGTCCCGCCAAAATCACAAAACAGGTATTCGGTTTTGGTTCTGCTTATTTTTAATCCAACGTTCTCTAGTCCTTGCCGCCACCTCTCTAGTTTATTCTGAAGTGTCGCCCCGTCTTCATCCACCAAGACAATATCGTCTGCGAAGAGCATGCACCAGGGGGCCTCATCCTGTACCTCTGCGGTCAGTGCATCCATGACCAGCAGGAACAGGTAAGGACTTAAGGCGGATCCCTGGTGCAAACCTACCTTCACAGGGAACGTGTTCGTCGTTCCTACTGCAGAGCGGACTTGTGTACTAGCATTCTCATACATGCTTTCTATCAATCTTACGTACTTCTCTGGCACATCTTTCGCTCTGAGGACCCACTACAGAACTTCTCGGGGGACACGATCGTATGCTTTTTCAAGATCAATGAATACCATATGGAGATTTTTATGTACCTGTCTGTATTTTTCCATTAGTTGGCGTATTGAAAATATGGCATCTGTTGTGCTACGACCAGGCATAAACCCGAACTGGGATAGCGTCACCTCCGTTTTCTTCCGTAGTCGGTCCTCAATAACTTTCTCCCATGCTTTCATAGTATGTGACAGCAGCTTTATTCCTCTATAGTTATTACAGTCTTGGATGTCACCTTTTTGTTTGAATATGGGCACCAGGTATGATTGGTGCCACTCCTGGGGTATAGTCTCTTCGATCATCAACTTATTGAAGAATAAAGCTAGCCACTTCCTTCCATCCTCACCTAACATCTTCCATACTTCGATAGGGATACCATCTGGTCCCACTGCTTTACCATTCTTCATCTTTTGCAATACATCTTGCACTTCATCCACACTTATTGCATTCACTAGCCCCATATTTCCTTTCATATCTTCTAGTTCATGTTGCCACACATTTTCTTCATTCAGCAACTTATCAAAATATTTCATCCATCTCGCTTTTATACTGCAATCATTCGTCAAAACCTTTCCATCTTCATCTTTTATACACCTGATGTGAGTCATGTCCTTGCTTTGATGATCTCTTTCCTTGGCAAGTCGGTACAACAGCTTTTGTCCTATGCTATTTCTTATGTTTTCATATAACTTCTTCTGAACCCTGGCTTTTGCCGTAGCCACCGCCTGTTTTACTTCCTTTTTTATTTGTTTGTACTTTTCTTTGGAGGACACCTGGGACTCAATATCAGTTCCGCATAGATCTCGCTGCCATTCCTTAAAAGCATTCTTTTTTTCTTTTATTCTTCCCTGGATTTCCTCATTCCACCACCAAGCTTCTTTGCTAATCTTGGTAGCACCTTTCGTAATCCCAACCACACTAATCGCTGTTTCTCTTATATAGTCTGCCATACTGTGCCAACACTCATCTACTGTTTTGTGGGCCATCTCATTCATAGCACCCATCTCATCTTTCATTCTTGTGACAAAACCTTTCTAACATCCACCACTTGATTTTTGGTTCTGGCTTATGTATATTAAATTTTTTCTTTATAGTAGCTTTATATTCCGCTACTACAAGTCTATGTTGGGATGTAAGGGGCTCCCCTGGTATAACTTTACAGTCTTTGACTGTATTAATTTTGTTACGTCGGGTCAAAATAAAATCTATTTGTGTTTTATTATTTCCGCTTTTATAAGTTATCAGGTGTTCATCTTTTTTTAAAAGTATGTATTTAATATTGCCAGATCATACGCAGTAGCCATTTCCAGTAGGCTCTCGCCCTCACTATTTCGTCTCGCGCCAAAACCTTTTCCCCCATGTATTCGTTCGAAATCATGATTCATATAACCTACATGACCATTAAAATCACCTCCGATGAACACATCTTCAGTATTAGGAATATTTACCAGAACTGTGTCTGTTTGTTATTGTACTAAAATAGGATCTATTGATTTGATTTCGCTGATTCTGCTTTGATAATTGCGGATTTAAATAAAAACTTCTCGGTGCCCAGTTAACCATTTATTTTAGAGAATGTAAAGTGACACTTACAAACAATGACATATAAAAATTCATTTTGAAGTGACAGTTGTAATGTCACAAATCCTTTTTTTATTATTATAAGTTTATGGCCTTGACAGTGTCCATATCATCCCAAAAAATTTCTTTAGTTTTTTCGTCTGAGCCAGCTTGGGGGGCATATGCAGAAATAAAGTTTTTTGTATTCGTGTAACTCTATGTATGTTATTATTGTATATATTAAGTTTTGTACGCGTTCGCAAAATATGTGCGGAGTGTATACCTTGATATAACTTAAGAGACATAGTTATAAAGAGCGGTCTTATCTCTATGGTCTTCAAAGGAATTGATTAATGCACTGTGTACTCCCCAGGTATTAGGAATACCGTTCGCTGATAAAGTAATAGCGGCATGGCCAGTAATTTTGTTTAAGACTCCATTAAATAGTGCGCAATAACTCAATTCGTAGCCTGGGTTAGAGTTCGTATATGCCTCTACGGCCCTTCGTACACAAGGTTACGCAAATCTTCAAAACTAATGTTGTATACATTACATAGTGTTGTAGACATTCAATAGTAATGTTGTATGACAGCCAACATAACCCCACCCCGGAGCGTCGGTTCTATAGTAGAGCGCCCCTGGCGGAAACCAAACTGATTCTCTGCGCGGTCTGGCCCTATTTCCTCAAGGTGCCGGACGAGGCGATTTGCAAGCACACGCTCGAACAGCTTGCCTACCTCGTCTAAGAACACTTTAGGCCGGTAAGCGGACGGAGAGTCCGCCGGACGCCTGTCTTTCTTGAGCAATACCAGTTTTCCAGTTTTTCCTGCTGCAAACACGCCGTAAAGAGCCATGTCAAGCGTGATTCCAGGTCGTCGTGGGATAGAACCCACGCTCGTCCTGGTATGCCGTCGAGACCGGGGGCGGTGTTCTTGGCTTTGAGCCTCAACCTCTCTACCTCCAGTTCTTAGCGTGTCACTGCGGGCATCTCGGGACGATCCTGCCCGCGTCTGCTAACCAACTCTCATACTCGGCGAGGCTGCGGTTCGGGGAGAAGTAGCCGCCTACGACTACTATCTCCCCGACTCGACAGTCTGCGACGAGACTTCTGCCCCTCACCACGTTGACTAGCCATGTTTTGTAAAATATTCTGTGCAGCGACGAGTGGTTAAGGTTCGATTGGAGGAAGCTCAGACGTTGACGATCCATTAATGGGTTTCGCTCTGTGCTTTCTCCTGTCGTAGCTTTTGCGGCATCGGCTGCAGCTGGGCTGGCTTACCCGTCACGGCTTTGTTCTGTCCTTGTTTAGGAGCTTTCTTGGTGGGGTGCGGTTTGCAGAGCCTACCACCCAGCCGATGCCTGGCAGGCCTACCTGCCGCTGCACACACGTTACAGTGCGGCGGAGCGGTGCAGCTGCTGGCCTGATGCCCAGCTTTGCCAAAGTGGTAGCATAGTCCACTGCGGTTCTCCGTAGAAGTGCACTTTGCTGCCACGTGTCCCAGTTCGTGGCAACGGTAGCACATCTGAGCCTTGCTGAGCAGAATTTTTACCTGCGCCGAGGCCCACCCCATTAAACGTTTTTGGCCGTCCAATTTTTTGACGGCCGTCACTGGACAAGTTACCAACGTGATCCCTAAGCCATCCGGGCCGGGACGAATCCCATTAGTCCGGATCTGGTCTTCTGGACAGCCGGTGACTTGTGCAATGGCGGCTGCCACTTCTCCGTCGGAGGTGCAGTCGTCCAGGTCCGTGACTTTGATACCAATGGTCTTGACGGGCCTGGAGATTTTCACGTTCTCAGCATCGAGGACGGTACGCAGTCGTTCGGATAAAACGTCCGCTTTAGGAGCGCTTGTGGTACCAGACAAAATCTGCAGCAACGGCTCTTTTAAGTTTCTTGGAGCAGGTGCTCTTGAAGCCCTTGGACACCGTGGCGATATCACTCATGTCCGCCAGGGCCACCATAATTTGGGCCTGAGGATCTGCGCCGCGTTGCCCGGGACCTGGGGTGATTGTGTCACCGTTTCTAGGGACGTAACCACTGCCCTAGCTGTTTTTAGAGGCCTGCCTCTTCTCTTTGCCCCACTTCCAGCAACGCTTTTTTGGGCGCTCACAGGGCAACGTATCGACCCATGGTTGGTGGTCGGCCTCTACCCTTCTTTTTGGGTGTTTCCGGCGGCATTTCCTTCAGGCCCAGATCCTTTTCAATTTCATCAATCCTCGGGGAAGTGGAACGAGAACCTGCCCAATCTACCGGACACAGGCGAAGTATTTCTTTGTTTCTCGGCTCAGGCCGCCGCCCGAGAAGTGGATGGAGAAACGGTCGTGGTTGGCCGGTTTTCTGGCCTCCTACAATCATCTAAACCGCCTTTCTCGGGTATCTCATCAACAGTGTTATTTCTAAACAACAGCATTGTCTTTCAAACTGAGAAATCACCCCCCCTGAATTACTACCCAGCATGGAGTCTGCACCACTGGAGATTCCCAGCCTTTTGTGGTGGACATCAGGGGTATAGGAAGGGTACAGGTGCGAAGAGTATTTCACTTACCTAATTAATCTATCTAGTAACCCTACCTATTTAACCACATACTTAACCTACCTGCTTAGGATAAAAACTTACCCTAACATACCTACTTAACCTAACCTACTTAGCAGTATTTCTAATAACTTCTACTAAGTCTTTATATTACATTATATCAAATTTACTGCTAAGCTATGTTTATTATTTATTAATGTTACATTACTTAATTAATGTTTTTACCATATTCATTATGTCACATATACTAAAAAATATTACAGTTCATTATCTACATAATTATAGTTGACCTATTGTATATACACTTTATATTCCCTTGTTGACGCCAACCTCCAATGTCCAGTGAGTACTGCGTGGTTCAGTCCAACGAGCGCTGTGTGGCAAAGTCCAGCAAGACCTGCGTGGCTTGCGGTGTTCGCTGGGCGTCCTCCAATTTGAAACTTCAAGTTAAAATTTTGTTGCGATTCATTTAGTCACTTGTCAGTTGAAGTTTTTCCACTTGTACGTTGCGATTCGTTTTTCCACTTGTCCATTGCGATTCATTTTTCCACTTAACCGTTGGCATTCGTTTTTCCACTTGTCCGTTGCGATTTGTTTTTCAACTTGTCCGTTGAAGTTTCACTTCTAATATGTGTCCCAGCACACATTTCGATTTTTTTTCTCACTACACTGCAAATTATGTTGCGCTATGGCGAAGCGCATGCGGCCCATCCGGCCGGTGAGTCCCACACTGCCCCGCCGTCGTCTCCGCGCGGCAGGGTGTCCGCAAACGGATTTCCCCTTAAAAAAATCCCATTTATCTAGGAAGGCTATAGGCTATATATATCATCACTCCTATAAGACCAATAGGAGCGGAGCACCAATGAAGAATGATTCAAAATCGGGGGGGGAATTGTTTTTACTATTCCACGCGGACGAAGTCGCAGGCAGAAGCTAGTTTTATATATAAGATAAACAAGGATATTTCTCTACCTCAAAAATAAATTTAATATTAAAAACTTGCTCCGCCATCTTAGAAATCGCCGCTACATAAGTGTTGGCGATCTCGTCAGGCAGGTAGCGCGCGACTAGCACGACGCGAGTCGCGGGACCAATGTTGGCGACGCGACTCGTGTACGAACCTCAATGGATTTGTATGGCGGTAGTCGCTTGGAGACTAAAATCGTTGAGTATCGAAGATTTGCGTAGTCTTGTGTACGAAGGGACTACGAGTAGGTGACAAATATTTCATAATTTATTTAGGTCATACGAGTTTCCATGAAAATCTGGAACTAATCTCAAAGATTTCCATATTTTTTCTGTTAATTCCTCGCTAGAGCAGACGCATGCATTACTTGTTGGAGGTTGGCTCATGATCTCGTTTCTTCTTCTATCGTATATTACTAAGTCAATACTATTGTTAAGACTATACTCATCAGAAGGTTACGTGTTCAAATCACGTCGGGGTCACCACTGTTATACTATTACACGAGTGGGTGACCAAAAGGAAACACGATTTATTTTATATCACCCTTAATATTATAATGCGTGCACATTCCATGCCGGACTCCAATGCACTGTGGGTACGTCGTTACACCATGTTAATTAAATTACAATAGTAAATTTATTTTTTACAAGTCTAATTTCTTAGTTTTTCTTAAAACTCTAACCCTAGAACTATATTTTCCTTCAAACAATTCTCTATCAGGATTATAACCTTCGTCATTGATTCTAATCATGTCATTTTATACAATATTATCAGGTAAGTTATCATCAATTATAAGCATCTCTGTAGGACTAGACTGACTTTTATCTACTTTTCTAATTGATTCGATTCTGACAAGCTATGACTTTCATATTCATTATATTCATATATACTGTCATCAGATGATTCGACTTGACTGACTGAAAGGAATCTGAATCTAAGTCATTTTTATTAGATTTTTGACTAGAAGTTGGACAATTTACATTAAAAAAAATTATAGCCTTTTTTACAGATAAATTTCTTTCTGGACTTGACTGATTCTAGTATCACGAGTGAAAATAATTACATAATTATCCTCCCCGTTCGAAGGATTTGGACTTACATTTATATGCGGACTGAACTTCTCATCAAATCTTTTTGGTACTTTTTCAATGGATGCCTGCATCCGGTCCAGATTAAAACTATTAAAGATATCGAGACCATCGTCGCCTAACAGAATTAGTAAAATAACGACTTGCTTTTGTTTGTAAATTATGTGATTTCTTTTGCATGTACGAACATTTTGAACCTTTGATTCCACGCCTTCCATTTAGCAGCATGGTTCTCGCCATTTTGTATTGTTAGGACTCATGTTGGCAGTGAATATCTTGTCCGTCATTTTTCCGTTTCACTAAAATGTCCTGAGCCATTCACCGCTTCTAACACCATGTTTGGCATTTTTGGGTTTTATAATTAAATCCTCTTCTGGTCACAATTCTGTATTACTTTATTATCGAGCGTTCCAATTAGCACTCGTCCATTTCTCCGTGCGTCCATAGAGAAAGAGCTTGGCATAGATAAACATATCATAGTGTTGCGACTATGCTACAATGATAATCTTGTGATATTGAATATAATTTTCTAAGAACCTGCATAATCTTAGATATTATGTTATCTGGGTTTCCAAATTGGAGTTGCAATGTAGCCATAACTGTTTCCGGGAATGAGACGCTGAATCGGCGCGCTTCAACACAATCCTTAGCTGCCCCATGTATGCACTTTCGTAAACGCCACAGGTTCTTTGGAGGTAAATTTACATAATTCTGTGGACTATTCATAAGTTTATTTAAATTTGAGCCTATCTATGCAGTCCCCGGCAAATGATGGTAGATCTCGGGACGTAGATATGCGACTCAACAAGCTAGAGTCTAGACCATTGGGTGCAGAGGCTGTAAGATCATTCAATGCCTTAGCAAGACGATATACCGTACTGCCTTGGTCACGTGATGCCGTTGGACCCGGCTGTCCTTGTTTCTAGATTGTGCGTGCCTTTAGTTCCTGATCGCTTTCTCTATTTATTGTTCAATATTCGAATCATTCGCGAACGCTTGTCATTCGTGCCCTTTTGGCTATAAGCCTCCAAGCGTTTTTCTATAAGACCAATCTGGATGCAAGTTTTCGCCTCCGCCGCTTTCAGTTCCAAATGCTTTTTGCGCGCCAGCAAGGATGCATACGTCGATTTTTGTGAAGTATGCGACGTATCTCGCATGGCGTCTTTATTGCTTATGCCGGCGCCGTCTTAGTTCTTTCGCGTCTGCACCATTTCC
Source organism: Dendrolimus pini (assembly GCA_949752895.1). Lineage (NCBI taxonomy): Eukaryota > Metazoa > Arthropoda > Insecta > Lepidoptera > Lasiocampidae > Dendrolimus > Dendrolimus pini. The sequence goes on along the minus strand of OX457144.1, from coordinate 15,563,788 downwards.
TTGTCAGGAGTGAAGTACATTTAATTAGATATGGCCGCAGGATCAGATTGTAGCAGGTCCATACTTTTGGGTAATATTTGGAGTCTCTACAAAGCGAAATGGCGATTCTGTGCCAGAAAAAAAAAACCACACCATCGAATGTTAAAAACGAAAGAAGATTTATTTTCTTTTAAACAAGGTTATAAACTGTCACTGACAAATAAGGAACACATGCACTCTCGGGTAATGAATGGCAGCGCCAGATATTCTCGTCTGAAACATAAACCATGTACAATTGTGTCATGTTTATGTGTATACAAACTCAGGCAAAGGATATACAAGCTCAGATGGGTAACTTACCACGAGAAAGGCTCGTTGTAATCTGAGATTCAATTGCGCACGGTGGTTGCTTCCGCATCGAAAAAACCTCTTTGCCAACAGACGCTCCCCGACATCCCGCGACCTATGCGCTAGGGCAGTGCTCTGTATCGGACACTGACTTGGACCATCTTACGTCCTGAGTGCGTACTTATAACTTAATATCCGTGTATTTGTATATTGTATAAACCAAATACAAGATTTATTCTGTAACCAGTGGTTTTATTTCCTGCAACTGGCGCACAAAGTTTGGACTATAATAAAATCAATGAAAAAGAATTTGAGACCACTACTAGCCACTAAAGTAAAAAACCCACGTCGAAAGCAAAGTCGACGAGAAAGTAGAAAGACATTCCCAACGGAAGTATGCGACCTTTAATCTAACATTAGAGGAGTTGAAGAACTTGATGACGGTACGACGAGGATCATTTGCAACGTCTAATATTATTTGCACAACTTCCTCAAACCTTTCATTCGGAAAATCAGCAGTTGGCAACGGTCTATAGTCTACTCCATTTGTCTATTCGGAAAAGAATGCCGTACGGTACACTGGAAAGCTTATATACACTCTTAAAAGCCGCCAGAGGTGCCAACCGTGTTCTGGCTGAAAAGGATACTACGAAACACAATAATGAAGAAACTCAAAAGCAGCGGGTCCGTTGCCACTATTATAAACATTACGGGCATACAATTGAATTATACCGTAAAAAGACTAAGGTTGATGCTGCCAGAAGCGGTAGCAGTCAAATTGTGGACGCTTCACAACCTACATCCTCTTGCTATGGGTGTGGCGCTGCCAGAGTCGTAAGGAGTAAGTACCTTACTGGCATAAAAGTAAAATCAGAAGATGTAAAGAAAAAGAGGCAACATTTCTGCTCAGTGAACATCGCAACCAAGGCACGTCAAAGGCCTATGATAGGTATTGGGAGCATTTGTGGCACCGCGTTCACAGATTCCTGTGCCAAGACTAGCGTAGCATCGTACGATTTCTCACTCTACACTTTCACTATTTCTCTCGCATATGGATATAAAAGGAAGCAGTTGATATTCAATATTTAAGTACCAGTAAACGTGTGTGGTCGTATTATTTCGACGACTTTCATAGTCTTATCCGAATAACGAGATAACCGTACACTTTTAGGAATCGGTTTTATACAAGATGCTGAAATGGTGCTGAATATATCGCTGCTGAACTGGAATTTCATCGAAGATCCGAATATAATATACGACTTGAAGGAAGATTTAATTCTAACTATTAATTCTAATTTATAGATTCTATATCAACACCTGATAGGCAAATACTAAGCAATATGAGGCCACCTGTTGAGTTATCTCCGTTAAATCTTACCCCTAAGACATCAACTACGCCGAGACCATGTGCAATTGCACTAATCGCACCTGATGTTTCAATATAAAAGTTCACGATGTTTGGAATCAGAACCAGAACCTGCCTTACCACAAACAAGTGCTTGCTCGGAGTTCAAGTTAATGTCCATTGATTTCAGTTCTCCAGCCAAACGTTCAAGGTCATTGTTTGATGGACATTTGCCTCTGTTTTGGAAGCATATATAGAGACATGTATAACGAGTAACACCCTTTAACAAATAAACAAAGATGGATGCACACAAAAAGGCAATATATGAATCAGGACTATATGATAAAGATGTAGTAAACCTTATAGCTTCTTCCAGAGCAGAACGGAGTTTTGGTACTAGTTTTGATAAAGAAGAATTGTGTTGTCATATAACGGTTTGTATGCTCTTGTGTAATAAAGAGGTCAGCGTTAAGAAATCAAAGAAAAGAAAGTTGATAAGAAAAGATGAAGAAAGGGCGAGTAAGGTATTGGCCTTAGATGAGAGAATACCTGAACTACCTTCATATACTGAGGACAATTATGCCAGGCCGAGTACCTCAAGGGACGATGACTCCTCCAACAGCAAATCCACTGAGTCTTCAGAAGACTATTATTTTGTAGAATCAATTTCTGATGCTTTGGAAGAATAAAGATTTGAACTAGTAAAATACTCAACAAATCCTAGAAATGGAATGTTAAGTGCATGTGAATCTCTTAATATACCCACCCGTACCTGTTCTAGATTTTGACTTATATCAAGAGATATTATTTCATAGAAAGCGGCTCAATAATTGTTAATTGGATGGGTGGTCACATAAATGCATTAGGTGTTACCAAAGTCCACACTTTTGTAGCACAGAGAAGACAATTTTTTGAGTACCAGAACACCCTTGTATCAAAGCACACCACCAAACAGGGGCTTTATGAAATGTTCAAATGCAGTAGTTTCTTAGAAAAACGTGTTGACATGTGGAAAGCAGATTTATTGAAAGATGATGATCAAGCAATAGATCTGGAGAAATTATATACAAACAAATTTGAAAGGCCTAACACCATAACTCCTAAAATTCTATTGAAAGGATTAAAAGATACCCGCATTCAAATTAAAGATTCTGAAATGTGTGATTGGAGGCGAAAGCTACTTCCTGAAAGCTTTGTTAAAAATTATTTGACTACAGAGAGGACAGATCAAAATATGGTTTCTGACATAATGATGAAAGTGACAGATACGGTGAAAAATGGGATCACAGTACAAAAACCACAAAATGATAAGTCAACTTTATCTGAAGCTGTGCTGGTAGAACTTACTAACACTTGGGTTTCATCTACTAGAAATGTTTTTGATTTAGAACAAGGAAACCCTATGGCGAAGCAGTCTTGCTTTGAGGTAACCACCGTTTTATTTGGGGTACCCCGGGTTCAAGGAACTTGTATGAAAGGTGTACATGGTGCGTCTACATCGGCATGTATAGAGGCACAGAAATAAATATTCATGCAACAGAATCTCTTTCCACATCTCCACATTCTAAGATGCCCTTCACAGTAGAAGCAGTGAAAATGACATCTATATCTGCTCGATAGCCATAGATAGCATGTCCAAATCTCCAATCTCAACGGCTGGCAAATGCAACGTTTCGTTAAGATGCTCGTTGAAATACCAGTTTTTTTTTAGTTTAAGCCCAATAAGGAGCCTACTACGTTGGCTGAGCACTGTATTAATACTGACAATCACAGCCCTATCTCAGTGCCATCGGACCGACTATCTCCTCCGCGTCGTGCAGTTTTAGAGCTAGAGTTAAAAAAATGTACGAGTACAAAATAATCACCCCTTGTTCTCACGATAACAGCAGCCGTAAACTCTCATTAAACTTTAAGAACAATATCATTTCGATTTCTTGAGTCGGGACATACGTTTTTACCGAATGATACATATTTTTTTAAAGTCGAAACGGCCTTTAAACATCATCAACATGTATATAGACAAACGAAGAATATATAGACATTATTAAAAACAGTAAAAAAAAAACCTCTTAAAATGTATAAAATCAGAAGACTTATTTTTATTCCATAAGAATAATTGAAAAACAATATAAATAAAAAAAATCAATGACCAAAGTAAAGTTAATTATTTACATACAAAATAAATAAAAAGTGAAAAGATAAAATGTTTTCTATTTTAATCAAGCTCGGATGAAATCATAGATGATGTCGATAGGTTTGGCGGAGATTTAGTCTTCGACGTACAAGTTAATAACATACCCGATGATGATATTGAATTAATATGATTGAACTTCTTTTAAATAAACAAATTGTTTCCTAATTATTTGTCTTTCTGATTTCATATTTACATTAAACTAATTTAATTTTATAAATATACTAGCTGCCCCGGCATACGTCATCCTGCCCGAAAGCTTCAATCGTTATGCAGACAGCATTAAAGTTTATAATTAACAAATAAAAAATAGGGTAGGATCGTAGAAAGATGAAAATTTAGGGTTGTATGTATTTTTTTAATGCTGTATCATAAAAAATAACAATTTATCCAAAAATTTAATAAAATATTTGGTAGTGGACTACCCTTAACATTTAGGGGGATGAAAAATAGATGTTATCCGATCCTCAGACCTACCCAATATGCACACAACATTTCATGAGAAGCTGTTTCGGAGAAGTTTAACTACAAACACCGCGACACGAGAATTTGAGAATTTTAGCATGACGAGGGGCTGACGCGACGTTGCCGCTTCGTGGACACAGATTTCATTGTTTCTACGCAAGATGCAAGCATTCGTCTTGCAATCGTCAATTGGGATTGTTGAAAAAAAATACCACCTCAGATTTTATATTTTTGGTAGGGTAGATGTAGGCAATGGGAGACAGTTGGCAATGGTGATCACCTTAAAATAACAAAAACCGAACGCGATCGAACGATGCGAATGTACTTATTATATTATCTTCGTTCGCGACCGGCGACTGGCTCAATTCGCGCGACGCATTTGCGGGTGGCAGGCGTGTGAAGTTTTTGCACCATTTTCATCTAATTTTTCGACTTGATAAATACGAAGGTAAGTCACAAAATAATAAGTATTTATTTCTGTACTTCTAATATGTAGTAGTCGTAACATTTGAGCTTGCAATCCAGCAGCTATTTCGTTATTATAACTTAAATTTTCTTGTCAGGTATATTTTTTTCGTCTCATTGCCCATGTAGGTAATTGGAGTCGGGTGATCCTAATTACATACATAGTGATCCCCATTGCCCACATTAACTAACTTTGGTAAAATAGTGTTATTGTTTGTTTGTAGATGCCGAAAATTCGTGCTAGGAAAACAAATAAAGCTAAGTGGACTTTAGACCACCTGGAAAATGCTGTAAAACTGATTGAAGAACAAAATTTTTCAATAAGAAAAGCTGCCAAGATGATGAACATTCCATTTGCTAGTCTTCACAAGAGGTACAAGAAAAATATAATTAAGCCACCTCGTCCCGGCCGTAATACTGTATTTAACCCTGAGATAGAAAAAGAATTAGCGGACGCCATTAAGAAAATGGCCAACGTATTCTATATCAAATAAAAAGAGCCACATTTGAATACGCTAAAGCCCTTATGCTAAAACACAATTTTAATATCGATTCGAGGCTAGCTGGACGAGTGTGGTTTGATGGATTTGTTACCAGGAATAATATTTCTGTGCGGAAGCCCGAAGCTAACATTAACAGGGTAACAGCCTTCAACAGAACTGAAGTTCAACAATTCTACAAGCTGCTAGAAGAGCTAATGGAAAAATACAATTTTTTACCAAAAAATAGTTACAATTGTGACGAAACCGGCATTTCTACCGTCCAAGATCCTGGAAAAATATTGGCTGCAACGGGGCAAAAGAGAGTAGGGTGCATAACAAGTTGGGAAAGGAGTAAGAATATAATAACTCTGCTCTGCGCTATAAGTGCCACTGGTGGATATGGCCCACCAATGTTTATTTTCCCCCGAAAGAGGATGACACCGACTCTTGAAATGGATGGCCCAACAGGAGCAATATATGAATGCTCAGACAACGGGTGGATAAATGAGGAACTTTTCCTTCAATGGCTCAAGCACTTCACTCAATATGCAAAACCTTCTGCAGAAAAACCAATACTATTAGTGTTAGATAACCATGCTAGCCACATTTCTCTGGCGATATGAGTATTGCAAGGAAAACTATATCCATATGCTATCACTACCACCTCACACCTCTCATCGCATGCAGCCATTGGATGTGTCCTTTTTTTGTCCATTCAAAGCTGCATATAGAAGACAATGCGATTTAATTATGAAGAGCCAACTTTTACAAAGAATTACACCTTATGATGTTGCTTCATTGGTCAAAAAATCATTTTCTAATGTTGCCTCTATGAGCAAAGGCGAAGCTGGATTCAGAGCAACGGGAATATTTCCTATAAATCCCAATGTTTTCTCAGATGAAGCTTTCTGCCAGATGAAGTCCTTCAGTTAGAACCAATTGTTGTTCAAGATGTTGTTGACTCTATTTTAGAATCGACTTCTGCTGTTGCTGTTGACTCCGTACCACCCCTACCCGCTACTATTGAGCTAGATCGAAATAGTCCTATTCCGAGCACATCCACATTTTGTCTTACTACTTCTGAACCAACGACTGACATGGCACCTAATCCTACAATTCTAAATTTCATTCAGATTCCTAAAAAAATAACTGTTGTCAAGACAAACCGAGGAAGAAAAAAACATCACGCAACTATTTTGACATCCTCACCGCTCAAAGACGCCCTAGTGGATAAAGAAAATAAAAGGAAGGAGAATGTATCATAGTTGCAACAGTATGATAGTTTGTCTATGCCGCGCTCTCGGCTAGCTCTCTCTCTATGGACGCGCCGACTAATGGACGATTGTTAAATGTAACGCTCGAGAATAATTCAATAAAACATTTGTGACTAGAAGAGGATTTTAATTATAAAACCCATGCCAAGCATGGTGTCAGAAGCGGCGGACGGCTCAGGACATAAAAAAGTAAGTGAAACAAAGAAATGACGGACAAAATATTCATTGCTAACATGAGACCTCTCACGATACAAAATGGCGAGAACCATGCTGAAAAATGGAAGGCGTGGAAACAAAGGTTCGAAATTTTCGCAGATGCAAACGAAATTACGAAATTTACGACACAAAAGCAAGTCGCTATTTTACTGAATCTATTAGGCGACGAAGGTCTCGATACCTTTAATAGTTTCAATCTGGACCGGACGCAGGCATCCATTAAAGATATACTAAAAAGATTTGATGAAAAGTTCAGTCCGCATACAAATGTAACAGTCGAAAGATATAATTTCTTTACGAGATATCAAAATGAAAATGAATCATTGGAAGACTATCTTACGGTGTTAAACAATTTGGCAACATCATGTGAATTGTCTACACTTAAAAATTCTCTAATAAAAGATATGCTGGTCATCGGCATCAGAAACTCATATGTTAAAGAAAGATTACTTCAGGAGGATAATTTAACCACTGAATTAGCCATCAAAATAGCGAAAAGTTTAGAATTATCGCAAGAAAGATCATCCAAACTGAACCATGGTGAAACCAAGTCAACTGTTCAAGCCATAAAAGCAAATGAAAGCAATAGAAGCAGAAGTCAACAACATAGCCGAGCAAGATCACGAAATAGGTCCATAGGAAGGTCAACAAGTCAGTCGACGTCACCTGGAAACAGTACAACATGTCGCAGATGTGGTCAACTTCATCGTTACAAGTGCCCAGCTGAAGGAAAAACATGCAACATCTGCAAAAAGAAGAACCATTTTGCCAAATGCTGTTTCTCTAAAAAGGGTAACAATTTAAAAATGTAAGTAGCGTAGCTGAATAGCCATGCAGACGAGTCAAACCATTCATATCATTATGTCGTTAGTTCAATCAACAACCACCAAATAAAAGACTGGCAAATAAATGTCTATTGTAATAACTATAAACTTAAATGTCTAATTGACACAGGTGCTGATACAAATGTAATTTCAAAACAGACTATTAAAAAAATCAAAGCCAATACACATTGTCAAATTGACATTTGTAGTACAAACAACCAAAATATTCTCATTTTCAGGTCAACTAGTGCCCAATCTAGGAACCTGTATACTTGATTGTCAATTTGAAAATGGACTATCAGCAAAATTACTCTTTATTGTAGTCAAATGTGTCTGTTCACCAATAATTGGTTGGAAATCATGTCAAAACCTAGGAATTGTCAAAAGAATATTTAATATCAAAGATCAAGGTAATGAAAGGTCAGTGCAAAATATTGTATCTAAATATTCAAATACATTTGAAGGTTTAGGATGTCTACCTTATAAAGCTCATTTAGACATTGATCATAATGTACCACCAAAAATTTGTCCAGTGCGTAGAATACCTTATTCATTAGAAAACCGTCTGAAAAAAGAACTGAATGATATGGAACGTCTAAAAGTCATAGAAAAGGTTGAAAAGCCAACAAAATGGGTCAATTCTATAGTCTTAGTCAAAAAGCCAGATGGACGATTGAGAATTTGTCTAGATCCAAGAAATCTAAATAAAGCCATAAAGAGACCTCATTTTCCTTTTCCCACATTTGACGATCTTAGATCCAAAGTGGTAGGAGCATCAATTTTTTCAAAATTAGATGCTAGCTCAGGATATTGGACTATTTGCTTAGACTCTGAAAGTAGTGATTTATGCACTTTCAACACTCCGTTTGGTAGATATAAATTTTTAAGATTGCCTTATGGAATTAACTCTAGCGGTGAAATTTTTCATAGAACAATGAATGAACTCTTTGGAGATCTACCAGGCATCATTATTTTTGTAAATGATATTCTGGTATTCGGCTCTACAGTCCAGGAACATAATGAAAGACTCACAACGCTTTTTAGACGTGCTTGTGAAGTCAACCTCAAATTCAATAAGTCAAAATGTCAATTCGGTATGTCTGAAATTCGTTATGTAGGTCACATTTTTGACAAGAATGGTGTATCTCCAGATAAATCTAAAATTGAGTCAATTTTAAAAATGTCTAGTCCGACTTGTGTAAAAGAACTTCAAAGATTTCTAGGAATGATAAATTATCTAGGGTCTTACATTCCAAATCTGTCTGAACAAACTGCAACACTCAGAGATTTGTTAAAACGCGATATATTATGGCAGTGGCAAGAGCAACATGAACAACAATTCTCTAAATTGAAGTCATTAATTTGTCAATCACCAGTCCTTGTTCATTTTGATATGAACAAATCTACAAAATTGTCTGTCGATGCATCACAAAGTGCAGTAGGTGCTGTCATTTTGCATGGGAAAAACCCCATAGCATATGCATCAAAGTCCTTAACTAAAAGTCAAATTAATTACGCTCAAATAGAGAAAGAATTATACGGAATTGTCTTTGGTTGTAAAAAGTTTCATCAATACTTATATGGTAGACCAGTCTATGTCGAAACAGATCACCAACCATTAATCACTCTTTTTAAAAAACCATTGTCAGAAGTCCCTACAAGACTTCAAAGAATGATGATAACATTACAGGCATATGATTTGATTGTCTCATATACAAAAGGGTCAGAAATGTATATCTCAGATACTCTGTCACGTGCTCCTATTAAGGATACTGATTTTAATCAAGAATTAGTCAGTTTACAAGACTTAGACACAGATGTAGAGATTCATGTTAATTTGTTAAAGTCTAACTTAGCAATTTCACCAGAAAAACTTGCAAAAATATTAAGTTATACTAATCAGGATACAACATTGCAAAAAATAAAAGAATATTACATTAAGGGTTGGCCTAATAGTAAAAATAAATGTGATAAAGTAGCATTACCATACTGGAATGTGAAAGAAGAAATTCATGTTATTGACAAAAAAAAATTAAAAATAATTCAGTCATTATTCCTAACTCTATGAGATCAGAAATCTTAGCTATTCTACATGAAGGTCATTTAGGTATAGAAAAAACAAAACAGCTAGAAATGTAGTTTATTGGCCTAACATTAATCATGACATAGAAAACAAAGTTAGAAATTGTGAGACATGTGACATGTACAAACCAAATAAAACAAAGGAACCAATGATGTCCCATGAACAACCAGTATTGCCATGGCAAAAGTTAGCTACAGATTTATTTGAATACAAATGTCAAAAACATTTACTTGTCGTAGACTATTATTCGAATTATATAGAAATCACTAATTTAAAAACCGACAGCCGTAGTACTAATGTAATAATTAATCTAAAATCGATTTTTGCTCGTCATGGAATTCCAATGAAATTAGTCAGTGATGGAGGACCTCCATACAATTCAACGGAATTCAAAAAAATTCTTGTTGATTAGGATATTGAACATATAATTTCAAGTCCACATTATCCAAAGTCCAATGGATTAGCTGAAGTGTCTATAAAAATAATAAAGAACATTTTAAGAAAATGTGATGAATCAGGGACAGATTTCTACTTAGGTCTATTACAATATAGAAACACACCTAGGGGTAATCTAAATTCACCTGCACAATTGTTAATGTCAAGAAAATTACGTACTAAATTACCTAGTAAAATAAGTCATTTAAAGCCTAAAGTCATAAAATTTTCAGAACACAAACAAAATAAGGAAAATAACTTAAAAAGATCACAAGTGTATTACAATAAAAATTGTAAACAATACCCTACATTTCATATAAATGACAAAGTCTATTTTAAGAAAAATCCTAAAGACATAATATGGACAAAGGGAACAATTGTAGCTAAAACAAAATTCCCAAGATCTTTTATTGTCAAGGATGATTATTCTGAAACTACATATAGAAGAAACACTCAACATATTCAGTTTGATCACAAGGCTAAACACAAATACTTATCTAAATCTGAAAAGAAAGTTAAATTCAGTAGCAATAAACAAAATGAACATTTGAGAAGTCATGAAGTCAAACCAAATATGTTGAAGTCGCAAACATTTACACATAAGTCAATGTCTCCAAATCCTTTGAACGGGGAGGATAATAATTATGTAAGCATTTTCACTCATGAGTCTAGTCCTCAGTCAATTCCAGAAAGAAATTTGTCTATACAAAAGCCTACAGAAAATGTCAATGTAAATTATCCAACTTCTAGTCAAAAATCTAATAAAAATGACTTAGATTCAGATTCCTTTGAGTCAGTTGAGTCGAATCAGTCAATAAAATCACCTATATTTGTAAATGTTCACGAGAATGAATCGTCTGATGACAGTATATGTGAATATGATAGTCAAGATTTGTCAGAATTGAATCAATTCGAACAGAAAATAATAAGTCAAACTAGTCCTACAGAGATGCATAAAATTGACGACAACTTACCTGATAATATTGGAAAAAATGACGTAATTAAAATCAATGACGAAGCTTATAATGCTGAAAGAGACATAATATCTGAAGGAAAATATAGTTCTAGAGGTAGATTTTTAAGAAAAACTAAGAAATTGGACTTGTAATAAATAAATTTACTGTCGTAACTTAAATAACATGGTATTAACTTCAATAATTTAAATTGTATCACTTATTGCCTAAAAAATAATGTGTCATCCATATATTAATTATTGTAATATTAATTATAGAATGTTATTGTAATTAAATGATAAATAAAATAACCAAACTTTGTCTTGCGCCAAAGTTTTAGGTTAGATCAATGTTATTATGTTTATGTCAATTTGTAAAATGTCAATGTCAAGTTTATTTTTTTTTATTAAGAGGGGCATGTATCATAGTTGCAACAGTATGATAGTTTGTCTATGCCGCGCTCTCGGCTAGCTCTCTCTCTATGGACGCGCCGACTAATGGACGATTGTTAAATGTAACGCTCGAGAATAATTCAATAAAACCTTTGTGACTAGAAGAGGATTTTAATTATAAAACCCATGCCAAGCAGAGAAAGCTGCGAAAAATAAAGGAAAAGGAGTAGGAAAGAAGAGCAATCCACAAAAGATCAGTCGTGAGAAGGTTAAGAAGAAAATTCTACAGGACTCCAATGACACTTCGATGTCAGATGTAAATACGGACGAGTTATGTCAAGATGATGAAAATGATGATGCAGAAGATGCAGGTAACTTGTGTCTCGTATGTGGTGAATTTGGGCGAGACAACGAGACATGGTACCGGTGCACTTCTTGTGGGCTCTGGGCTCATGCCGAATGTACTGAATGGGATTCCGCGCATAATTATGTATGCGATATGTGTTGATCACCATTGCCCACATACTGATCACTATTGCCAACCGATGTTGACAATGGTGATCAAACTTATTTTTTTTTATTTTGTTGATTGTACCAAAATTAGTAAACTTATGTGATAAAAGTTGATCTCAGTTGATAATTAAGAAAGTGAAGTTTATGATTAGAAGAGAACAATAAATAGTTAATTGATATACATGTTTTTATTTTTGTTTTTGCTTAAGTGATCCCCATTACCTACATCTCCCCTACGTAAAATAGGGTTGTGGGCGCAATCGCCCTTAAAAGCGACCCTTAACCGCGACTCGCACAGGACAATACACAAAGGAAAGCGCACGAGTCTTCGCCAAACTAATATAAGTATTTTTAGTGTAATGCAATAAATATACGTTTCATGTTTCATTAATATTGTTACCTACTTTTTACATTCAATAATATATATCGGGTGTAACAGAAAGAATGGATAATCCTGAAACACCTTATAGTAGAGCTATTGGGGACTCAAAATAAAAAACAAAAAAAAATCTTAAGTAGTACCCAAATTACGTATTTAAAAAAAAGTTGATATTTTCCATACTGCTGTGCATTTCTGGAATAACAACAGCTACAAATAAATGAAATCCATAGGCTTTTTGGTGTTATAATATTCTACATGGACTATACTAAGGAATATACAGGAAATCGTATGAGTAGCTAGTGTAATTTTTTATAAAAGTTAATCTGAACTTAAATTTTAATCATGAAATTTGGTATTTTTTCATTATTTTTAAAGTTTAATAAATTTTTTTATTAAACTGTGCTGTATGTGTTTAGATTTTAAGAAAATTTTCTGTATACATTATTTCAGATGTTTTTTTTTTGTGTCTGCTGTTATTTTATATTATTTTTTCTTGTTTTCATAATTATTTTTAACATGTCTGTAGAAAAGGAATTAGAACAGCAGGTTAGAGAATTGCAAAGACAGCGATGTTATCCACTACACAGACTGACCCACCGAGTATCAGTCAAGCTACCCAGTTTTTGGGATGATAAACCTACGTTATTTTTTGTCCAGGCAGAGTCTCAATTCGAAATGGCTGGAGTCACCCAGGACTCCATCACATACGGGCATATCCTGTCTACGCTGGATATTCGTCTGGCTGACGTAGTCGAAGATATCATCATCATCAACCAACCTAAAGCAAATAAGTATATATAATTTAAAAAATGAACTTATACACCGACTTTCATCCTCCATGGAGCAACGGATGCGCAAACTCCTGAGCGAAGAAGAACTGGGAGATAGAAAGCCGACGGCCTTCCTCCGCCATCTCCGTTCTTTGGCTAGCTCAAACGTGGGTGACGAGGGCACCCTACATGAACTATGGATGCGCCGCTTACCTCATGAAGCGCAGAGGATTTTGAAAGCCCAATTGGACCTACTACTTGATAAGGTGGCTCAAATCGCTGACTCTATAGTCGACACACCCTCTCCTTCAACTCTCGTCACAGTGCGTGCGACATCTATCCCTTCAGAAAACACATTGGAATCAATCAAGCGTCGCCTACATGTCCCAAAAGGTCGACGCCCTAACCGCCAAACGGTCATCCTGGCGTAGCAGATCCAAATCTCGTAGGCGTTCGCAATCAAAATCACCAACAGTTCAACTCTGTTGGTACCATAAAAAGTTTTCCACAAAAATGCGTTTCCCCCTGTGGTTGGGTAAAAACTTAAAAATAATGAATGGTTATATGTACAGTGTGATTTAACTAAACTATCTGTTAAATGTGACAATACTTGTCACATTTAACAGTCACTCTTACTCACACACTCACAATATCACTCTTAGTGACTACGATATTGTTGGAACAGGAATCCTCAAGCTTCCTAAAGGCTGTAAAGCTTTCATAATCTTTTACAATTTGTTGCATCTGCAGAGTATGAGTCTAAACTATATTTACCTTCTCCAAACTTTAATATTATAGAAGATGATTGCTATTCCAAGAAAAGGATAAATAATACGATTCCATATTTAACTCCTATTATATTATCTCACATCGATTTAGATTCCTTGCATTATGACACACATAGATTAAATCAGTTCAGTGACGAAATAGAGAAAAAGAAAATCAACCTTACCACATTAAATTGGAAACTATTTTAGCGGCATTACAACAATATTGTCTATGTGTTTTAGCTTATATGTCATTTAATATTTATAAGAAATGTTGTAAGAGACCAAGACGAAATACAACTCAATGAGCCTGGTTGTTTTGTAGAAAAATATCTATTAATTGTTATGCTAAGCCTAATACCCAAACAAATCTTCAGATTCAGAATAGAGCATTTGAAGTATCTGAAGACTCGGAAGAATCTCCCTCGAGTTTGTGGAGAAATTTACATATATATTAGAAATAGCTTGTACTATTATTTATGTATATAAATAATAATTTTATTATTTTTTAGTAATAAATAATTTTACTAGTTTATGTTAATGTCTCATAGAAATAATAAATAAAAACTACTAAGACTTTTCTAAAGTTTAACTATTTCTTTACCAGTTCTCAAAAGAATAAAATGTTTACCATATCTTTACCAATTCTTAAAATGAAGATAATTGTACTAGTTCTTTACAAGTTCATAAAGTTTACTATTTCTTTACTAGTTCTTATGTTTGATAAATAATTTTACTATATCTTTACTAGCTCTTATGATGAAAATAATTCTACTATATTTTTACAAGTTCTTTGATCGAAATAGTTTTCTACATCTTTACTAGTTGGTAAGATATTTTACTATTTCGCTACAAATTCTGGAATCACTGCTATTTCTTCACTAGTTGTAATATTTCACTTCTCGTGTTACTTAATAGTTTAAATACTAAAATCTGTAATTTGTTCTATTTCTCTAATAATTCATACAATTACATAATAATTTTAAAAATTCAAGTCGTGGAATAAAACTGTATATTTTGTTAAGTGCACTGTGTAAATGTTTGAATCTACTCGCATCTTTTTCTTATTTGATGCTCCGTTTTTAAGGGGGGAGGTGTTACAACCCTATTCGGTAAGTACTTATTTCTGAGTCGAACAGTTCATTGAAATCGGTTTCCACAAAATGACGATCAGCAGTAATTGCCTATAAATACCAAATCTTTTTTTATGTTAGGTGTTTCTCTTATATATAAAATAAATAAAATATCTTATAGATAAAATCAGAAATGAGGACATCCGTAAGAGAACTAAGGTAACCGAAATAGCTCGCAAAATTAGCAAGTTGAAGTGGCAGTGGGCCGGTCTCGTCTGCCGCAGGACCGACGGCCGATGGAGCAAACGAGTCCTGGAGTGGAAACCACGTCTCTGTAAACGTAGCGTAGGACGCCCGCCAGCCCGGTGGACTGACGACCTGCGCAAGATCGCTGGCAGGGGCTGGAAGCGGAAGACAGGAGACCGGGATATGTGGCGCGTACTTGGGGAGGCCTACGTCCAACAGTGGACTGAATTTGGCTGATGATGATGATGATGACCAAATCTTTTTCCAAATTCGGATAGTTCTCTTGGTTATTAGCCACAGCTCTACAGCTACAGACAATGAAACTTCCATCAACGAGATTCTGAAACTAGATGAATTTTACTGAATATTGTTTCAGAATTATCGAGCTTGAAATCTAATTGAAAGTGCCCCAAACTCTCAGAACATGGGGTATTTTCATCTATACCTTTGAACTTAACCTTTTCAATTCAAGTTCAATTTATTCAAGAATCCTGAGCCCGAGTCAATCTAGAAAACTAGCGGCTTATTTGAATATTGAAATTTTACATAGACATGTGGTAAGTGAATTTTATCGTTATAATGAATTTTATAAACTGTCTCGTTATTGGTATAAGAATTTGTGGACTTAGTATTATAATTCGTAGATTTAGTATTACTGGTATAAAAATTAGTAGACTTTTTATTATTGGTATAAGATTTAGTAAACTTAGTACTATCGATATAAGAATTAGTAGAGTTTTTAGAACCAGTGTTTTTAATAAATGACTTTCTGGGGCTGGTTACCCTGTCGTATAACTCGGGATTCAGTGGGTTGTAATGAAAGTAGTCGTGATTATTTGTTCTGTCTGTCAGTAACTTATCGGCATAGCAATAAAGGGAATCAGAATCATTAGAAGGTATTTTACTTGGCAGGTAGCGCGTCGGTTTGTGTAGCAGATTTCACATGACGCGGTTGCGGAACCCTATTTAGTATAAAATATTATCATTTTGGGAGTCAATCCAAGTCAAACAAAATATTGTATAAATTTTACAAAGTTCTGAGGTAAATAGAAACGGGAAAGGGGTCATTAGAAAAACGCTATTTAGCGTTGTCACAACTTGCATTGCGTGAGTATTCCTACTGTATCTACCTATAATTAAAGGTTAGATACAATACAGTAAAATAAAACTACGTTTTATGATTACCAAGAATGACTCATATTAACTTAAATATTTTATTACGTCGTTTAAGAGTGTCTAGCATTCTTGAGAATCTAGGAAAAAATATTATACATGCTGTTTATAAACCTAATCCACGAGCAAAACTATATAAAAAGTATGACGAAGAACTAATACAACAAGCGGTGGCCGAATACAAAACACGAAACGTTCCTTAAAGATTGTAGCTGCAAAATCTAATATGAGTAAACATGGTGGACAAACAACATTGTCAGAAGAGGAAGAAAAGAGTTGATAAAATATATAAATATATGTGCAGAGTGACGATATCCCCTTGATTCGTTAGATCTAAGATTCCTTGTTAAATATTATTTGGATAAATTAGATAAAAATGTACTTAAATTTAAAAATAATCTTCCAGGATCTGATTTTGTACCAGGGTTTCTTAAAAAAAATAAAGAAATGTCACAAAGGAATTGCCAAAATATAAAGAAAAACAGAGCAGAGGTCTCATCGGCCTCAACCTGCTAAAAATGAAAACAGGAACATCCCACCGATGGAAGATTCATCTTCTGACGACGATGTTCCATTGGTAAGGCACAAAAACTACTTTGGTTAGAACCGATTTCGTTGGTCAGCCCATCCTCCAGTTTCAAGGACAAGAACTTTGCGGCATAACATCATTCAATAACCAAACCAAGTCTCAAACTTTCAATATTCTACATGCAAAGACGAAATCCCTGGATTTGTGGAGCTTGTTTTTTACTGAAGGTATGTTAGAAAAAATAGTAAAGCATACAACTGCAAAGAAATTTGTTCAATTGGAAGCTATGCTTGCATAAATGAGATGTTAGAAGCTTTTCGAGGCAAAAAAAACACAAATACGGTCTGAAAATCATGTGCATTACTGATGCTCAAACTGGATACCTGCTGGACGCTTACATCTATTTAGGGAAAGATTCTGATGGTATGGACCTACTGTCGTGTCTATAGTTTTAAGTCACATCACTACTAATCAACTTTTGCTTACTTAAGGTGAACGCAGACTGGCATTCAGGTGTCCAATTCCATTTAACATTATTTTCTGTTAATCGACGCAGTGGTTTGACTAAAGTACTTAAATTACCTATGAAGTTATGATAAAAATTCAACATGCCTAGGTATGATCTCAATTCTTTGACATTTTGAGGACACTTTGCATTGGCAATAGCTTCTACTAAGGATGGGCTAGGTTTCCTACCTTCTCTTGAAATAATATGCCCTAAATACTCCACAGACTCTGAAAACCACTTACACTTATCTAAATTAATCCTCGCATTATGTTTATTTAGTTTATCTAAGACTTTGACAACTGTATTATAACAATCTATATAATCTTTCCCTTTAATTAAAATATCATCTATATAACATACAGTATTGGGTATGTTTGACAGTAATTGATCCATTATTTTTTGAAAAATTGCTGGTGCTGATGCATTGCCATATATTAAACGTTTGTATCTATATAAACCTTTGTGTGTATTGACTGTTAACAATTCTTGACTCTGTTCATCGACTAATAATTGTGTATAAGCATCTGAAAAATCTAGGACTACAAATACTTCACCTCCTGACATTGTGGCAAACACATCTTCCGGCTTTGGAAGTGGGTAAGAATCTACTTTTATATTCGGATTGACTGAACGCTTAAAATCAACACATATCCTATAATCACCATTGACTTTCTTAACTGGTACTAAAGGTGATGCCCATTCTGAATAGTTTACTTTATATATTTTTCCTTCTTTTTCCAATTTGTCTAAATTATCACCGACTACTTGAACAATGTTATAAGGTAACGGGTAAGGTTTTAAAAACACAGGAGTACTATTTTCTTTTAACACAAGTTTTGCTTCAAAACCTATTATATGTGTGTCTATATTTTTGCTGGCAGCAGGCAGAATTGACTTTACATAACAATTATTGTTATTATTCATTGACAAAATATTATTCCTCCATTCTGGGTTTAAAATATCTAACCAATCACGACCAAGTAAAGGTATAAAGGACTTTTTATCTGATGTTACTACAAGAGACAATAACTTAGTTGACATATAATTATTATAGAACACTTTGACTTTAATCATGCCTGCTACTTCAAGACGACCTGATACAGTATTCAATTTTACATTGCATGTCAACAATGTATGACTTTTAAACTTATCTAAATAACATTGGAAAGAAATCAGGGAAATAGCGGCACCTGTATCAATCTCCATTTCTAGTAATGACCTCTCCACATTGACTTTAATAATCTGTGGCTTATGTGACACATTATTAATATTGATTAACTTTATATTCATACAAAAACCACACTTAGGATCACATGGAATATCACAAGAAATGCATGTACATGTTTGCTTATAATACTGAAATTGACACATAGACTGACTTGACATTATATTATTAATATTTATTGACTCTGTTAACATGTTTATGACATTATTACTTTCCATACTTGGATGCTGATAAGCAATAATGTGTCAACCCACAAAAAGTCAAATTTAAAGGTTTTGATATATTTTTATAATGCATCACGTATTTAACATTCTACAAAAGTGTTTCAAGTCATCTAAAACATAAAAGTACGTAAAAAATGGATTTATATCATAAAACAAATCGTAAATCACGTATACAATATTTATCAATAATCCTTTAGGTTCCTTAACATCGTCGAAATTCAAAATAGTGACATTTGTCGTCACGAAAAATATGTTATGAGGCTTGACACAGTGTTGCTAAATGTCAGTCAGCGTTTTCGCGCCGCGCCAAACAACGAGCTCTTCTTAAATAATGAAATTCTAAAGTTATATCCCCATTTTAAGTACTAAATTACTTCAATAAACCCATGTTTTAGTGAACTGTAAGCAATCCATGTTGGTTGGTATTGTTATATTAAGATTTTCATGAGTAATTCGTTTATAGGCGATGTTGCCGGTTTGAATTAGACAAGGGATCATTAATTAAATAATTGTGTAGGTATATGTCAACTTTAAAGTTCTTTTTTATGCTAAAATATAATAATTTGGTCCGATTAGATTGATTTACTGTAACTTTTGGTCACAAATAAATACGATAAATCACTTAACTCATTATTGCTAAACACAACACAATACGGAATGTCGTACTATACAGCATATCACATTGTTGCTAAACAATGAAAGAGCATTTAACGAAGCTTACAGTACAGTTTAAAGTGCTTGACATATTATTACAGAATGTTGGTTAGTTTTTTATGAGAGATAGTTTATATGTTAAGTATCTTGATATTGTATTGAAAAACCCTTTCTTATTCGTAGATCTGATAATCCCAATCAAAAAGTGTATTTCCATTTTGTTTATATCATCAGATGCAATCAACCTTTTTTTTATTCTCGTCCATTGATGAAAGCAGACTGCAGTTTGTAAACGATGAACTAAATAATAATAAGGACCAAACCGAAATAGTTACAGATTTTTACAGAGAAAAAATTGCCAAAGTTAGTGAAGAAGATAAAAATGAACCACTTGAGATATTAGCTGATACAAATTATGAAAATAGTACAAATGCAATTCATGATACGAATCTGAGTGAAAATATTTCTAGTCCTATTGAAGAAAATCACCCTCGCCCAACTATTGATAAAGAACATGTAGAAGCCACTGTTAATGTTATAAATTCAACTAATGAGAATAGTTGTATCAGCACTGAAGACCCTGAGTATATACCCGAAATCAACGATGATGATTCTGAACAGCCGTCATCAGCATACAATGGCAGACCTAAAAAAGGACGCAAGAGAAAATTTGTCGACCAGAACAGCAGCATAAGAAAAAAGAAAGCAAATAACAATGAGGATTACTTTAGTGCGAAAGGAAAAAAAGGTTTGTGCGAAGGAGTTTAACAATAGCGATGTCCTTTGAAGTGTACAGAGAAAATATCTATAGATCAACGTAAAAAGGAATTTGAAAAATTCCGGAGTTCTGGTTCTTATGAAGCTAGGTGCGCGATATATTACAGGGTAGCGTGATTGAAGTTAAAAAAAACAGATCCTATTTTATACATCCCAAGCGAGCTTGTAGTAGAAAATAAAAAAATTGTAATACTCCAGTCTTTAAAAAAGCTTTTTTAATTACTCTTGGCATTAGTCAATCAAGAATTGATGTAGCCCTTAACAAATTTAGAGCAGGCGCCTATTGATGATAAAAGGGGTGTTAAATCTGGAGGCAGAAATGCTATCGATGAAGAATAATAGCTGCAAATAAAGCAATTTATAGAAAGTTTACCTAAGTATTCTTCTCATTACTGTAGACATAGCACATCAACTACATTTATGGCTCCAAATTTGAACTTGTCCATCATTTATGATCTTTATAAAGAAAAATATGAGAATTATGTAAGTTTTTCTAGATTTACGCTTGCTTTCTACAAAGACTTTAATCTTAGATTTAAAAAGCCACAAAAAGATACGTGCTTATGTTGTGACTTATACAAAGCAAACAAAACCATCGCCACCGGTGAACAATTATCTTCATTAGAAATAGAACATAAAGCTCATTTGGATCACGCCTACAAATTAAGAGACCAAATGAAAAAGGCTTTAAATTTACTTGGCTGCTGCTAAAATCAATGATTCAACAGAAACACTGGTTTTTGACCTAGAAAAGACGCACTGTTTACCACGATTACCGACAACTGTAGTTTATAATAAGCGCCAACTGAACCTTCATAACTTGGCATACATTGCGGATCTGACAGAAAGAGATAATTTCATATTTGGTCAGAGCACGAAGCAGGACGTGGCATCAAAGAGGTGGGATCTTGTTTAAAAAAAATATTAGCGCGCATTTAAAACCTGACGTAACTCAGCTGATACTTTGGGCTGATTCATGTGGCGGACAAAATAGAAGCATCAAAATGATGCTGATGCTTTTACATATTTTACATAGCCATGCAACCCTACAAAAAATAACTATTACATTCCTTCAGCCGGGACATACTTATCTTCCGAATGACTCGGAATTTGGAGACGTAGAATGTGCTTTGAAACCACAGATACGTTTATATACTGCAGAAGATTATATTTCTGTTATGCAGAATTGCCGCCGCAACAAGTTTGTAGTCACTAGGCTTCAAAAAGATGATTTTAAATCGATAACACCTTTACAAAATATCATTAGAAATCGAAATTGTGATGAAAATAAACAAAAGATATCTTGGCTTTCAACTTTTGAAATAGAATTACGCCGTGATGAACCATTAAAACTTTTCATGGAATCAAAACTTGAGGAGGAACCTCAGGTGATTGATATATCAAGAGGTGGAAAGAGTCGGAAACAGAAGTCGAATTTCGCTATAGACCTTCCTATCCTATATCCGACTGGTCGTGGTTACTTAAAACAATTTGCCAAACTATATAAGTGATAACATGCATTTATCAATATTCATTTATGTTCCTCAACATGCATTCATTGTCATTCAATCCTGGTAGTGGCATTTAGCAAAACAGTGTTATGTTCCTTAATTTGATGTTTCGAATATTACAAAGTGTTCCATATTTTGCAATATGCAATTACCTCATTTTTTTGGAAGAATATACTACCTTGTTGTCTTTTTGTAATAGTAATCTATTTCTAATCCATTATTCTTTTTATTAAATAAAGAAAAGAATAGTAGGCCAATATTTTTTCAAGCAAACTTATTAAAAATGGGTTTAAAATCTTAAGACGCCATTTTCTCAAAACCAAGTTTATGAGGGTTAACACATTATTGCTTATCAGCATCCACTTGTTCCTGGTTCTACTTCACTCACTTGATTTGTGTTATTTTGCCTGTAACTCCTACACATCTTTGATGTATGACCCAACCGCTGACATACATACCACATCCATGTGCGTGCTGGACACGTAGCTGGATTGTGATTACGACCGCATCTGTAGCATGACTGGTAACTGGAACGACTCATGTGACTGGGAAGACTTTGATGACTTGACTGATTACGACTTGTTGTATACTGATGCTTATTTTGACCTTGACTGGAACGACCTTGACATATAGTTGGTTTTTGACTGTTTCGGTTTTAACTAATTATATTATGACTTCTAGCATTCTGATAGTTGTGACTTTGATATGATTTCTTTACTTTATTGACACTGGATACATTTGACATATTTCTCATTTGCATAATGACGGACTCCTCTTGTAAGAAAATGATTTTTGCATTCTCATATGTTAAGCCTGACACAGATAGTAGCTTTTTCCTTATATTTTCGTTACGAATTCCAACAATTAGTTGATCTCGACATGCATTTTGAGCATGACTGCCAAAATTACATTTTGCTGCAATTTCTTGAAGAGTAGCTATATACTGCATTCCATTTTCATTCTCCGATTACATTCTCCGGTAAAATAAATATCTGTTTGTTGACTCCAGACCCGGCGAATCGTATTTTTCCTTTAAAATGTTTGCTAATTCGGCAATTGACTTTGATCTAGGTTTATTCGGCAGACATATGCTATGAAGCATACTATAGTGTTTTACACCGATATGACATAGAAATAATGATTTTCTGACGCTGCTTTTATCCTCTTGCGGAACTTTATTAAGATCACAGTATTCTTCAAACATTTCCATCCAACTTACAAAGCTTTGACTCGCATTGTCGAACATTGGCAAGCTGCCAATAAAATGCTGATTTGATGACTCCATTTTTCCAAATATGACTATTTAAGATGACTATTTTACCTCCATTTATCGCTCGTCGCCACACTGTGATGTTTAACCGAGCGGTGGGTTGGATTGTGTAGGATTTACTTATTATATTGAAAAACCCATCTTGACTCGTAGACTTCTTTAATACAGACGTGGCATGACATAAGTAACAAGTGACAGCTCATTGACAATACATAGACTATTAAAGTACAGTGATGTGACTTAAAACTATAGACACGACACCTACCAGCTAAGTGCCAAAGGTTGAACAAACCTACCCAGGAAGTTTTGAGATTGATAACTTCAATAGAAGGTACCCACAGAAATGTGACAACTGATAATTGGTTCACATCAGTGGAGCTTATGAATGAGCTAAAAGAAAAACAACTGACACTAGTGGGAACATTGAAGATAAACAAACGTGAAATCCCGCCTCAGTTTCTTCCTAACCGTCATCGAGAAGTTGGGTCAGCCATTTTCGGGTTCACATCAGATGCTACATTGATGTCTTTTGTACCAAAGCAAAACAAATCTGTGCTTTTACTGTCCAGCATGCACCATACACCAACCATTGATTCAGATACTCAAAAACCGGAAATGATCATGTTTTACAATAGCACAAAAGGCGGCGTTGACATGCTAGATCAGAAATGCGCAATTTATTCCACGTCTCGAAGAACTCAACGATGGCCGATGGCAATATTTTATAGAATGCTTGACATATCTAGAGCAAACGCATATTCTATCAATAACATAAACCAAGCTCAGTCAAAGGTGCCAAGACTGAAATTCATAAAAAAATTGGCAGAAGAACTTATAGGGCCTCATTTGGAACGCCGCATGCACAGCTGTGGTTTGCAACGGGAACTTCAATGCGCCATTCGTCGAATCTTAAAAATAGATCAAATACCCAATACTTCAACAATTGAAAAATCTGAAAAATTTGATAAGCGCAAGACAAGTTCAACCTGTGACCCTAAGAAAAAAACGCAAAACAGCTTATATGTGAATGTAAGAATCCGATTTGCATTGAATGCAGCCAAAACATGTGCTTTAATTGTCGTCGCAACTTGTGAAAATTTGTGGGTTGTGATTTTATGATAATTGTGCCTTAATCGTGCCAAAAATTATTTTAAGTTAGAGATTATATAACGACCTTGTAGTAAAAACTAGTGTTATAGAGAAAGTTCCTACTCAGATCTCAGATATTCAAAGTTCCTAGATTTTTGCTAAAATTTATATAATTAAGTGTTGATTTTTGATAAGTAAATGCATACTTTTGAATAGTTTAAAAACTTGTATTGATAAAAATATAATGAAAATACAGATGTGACTTTTTATTCAATATAATATTTTAAACAATAGATAATAACCATAGGAAATATGCAAGCGGTCTCCAGGAGCAACGTCAGGTGGTAGTGTAACTTAAAACACGTCAGGTGACTAAAGGTTAATTTGAATGAATATTTTCAAAAAAGTGGTGTAGCCACAACAGAACTGCACAGAAAAATGAAAGCAACATATCAAGAACTTTTTTTGTTCTATATGAAACGAGACTACATTGTTCAAAATGACTTGAACACTATTGATCCCACTAATGAAAAATATTTTTTACGAACTGATAATGTATATTTCGGGGTAAAAGTGATGACTGAACTAGCAAAAAAGAATATTCACTCAAACATGAGACTTGATTATAGATTTACAAAAAAGATCTAGAGACTTGATGCTGTCAAATCGGGAATAGATATGTGGATACACAAATACAAAATAATTCATAAGCGTATCAAATCGCTTGCCGCCTGTGCGTCGTACCCTGCGCCCGCGCTACACCGGCGAGAAGTACGCACGGGGCAGGCTGCAGTGCGAAGCGAACAAACAGCGACAGTGTCACGCTATACTAAATTACCGCTTGTAATAAAATTATAATAAAGTTCATACCCACAGATACATCTTTTCCGACGTATTACTGCAAAAGCTATCGATATTATCACCAAAGAATGCTGTTTCGCAAGCTCAAAGAACCACTGAGCCAACTTTGTTGCCCATTATGCTAAAGGTTCCTTGTACCATGAAGGATAAATCGGATAAAGAAACAAGCAATAGGCGATGAATGGAGACTTCTATCCACGACCCCCGGAGACCCCCGGAGTACAATAAACAATAAATTTCGTGGATTGAAGATGTGTCGTGGCGCTCGCGCTTGACTGCGACCGACAACTGCGCATCATTGGCAGCCATTAAGCCATCTTTTGATTATATACGGCGAGCTAAGGATTGTGGGATCACGTTACACGCTGACTGCGGCAAGGAGCAATAATACCAAGGAGTCGTGATCCGAGGGCGACTCCAATATAAAGGTCGAAGTAGGTTCTTGCTATTTCAAGTAAGTGAGCTGGTACATTTCATACTAAAATCTATTTAAAACTTTATAATGTCGAGCTCAGAAACCGAAGGAAATTTTGAAGTCGATAATACATTGTTAGAAGATCCAAAAATTAAGAACTTAATAAAAAAAGAGGGGTTATAAAGACTAAACTAACATTATTTAAGAAATGTATGTCAAGGCTTGATTCGAGAGTAAATTACCGGTAGAACAATTATTAGACCTTGAATTTACATTGGAAAAAAATAGTGCAGTACTTAAAGAATATGAAAAAATACAATATTAGAAACCATATCTTTAGAACCAGAAACAATTGTTAGACCGGAAAAATTTTGAAAACTCATATTATTCATGGTACCGCCAAGTAACCTTCTTTCGGCATATATAAACTTTTCTTCTATTCTAATAAATTCTTCCTTTAAATCTGACGTCGCGTTTCCCTTTTCGCACGTCACGTCAATCATTCATGTCATATGATTAAATTAAATAAGTCGCTCCGCTTTATAAATAAATAAAATAACTTAAAATATACCGCGCCCGCTCTAAATAAATATAAGTAATCGCTCCGCACCATTAATGTAAAGTAAATGAACATAAAATAAATATACAGCAATAAAATTAAATACTATAAACATAAAAGTACGCTAAAGTGTGTGAAGTGCATAGTGAAGAAGAGGAGCCGCATTCCATTCCCATTAACTAGGTAAGTGCGTGCCCGTTCTAAAATTCCCCTTCAAAATTGTCCACACTCCTTTCCCGCAAACTTGACACAGTTCGCTTATCGCTAAATCCAGACCGCAACAAATGGTCCTTCGAGCCGGATTCATGGCTGAATCTCGTTTTTCAAACTTTTCATAACTTTCGAGTTTGAAAAATCACCGCCCCGCATCCTTTCTTTTCACCGCCCGCGTGCCTTATAGGTATTGCCTTATATTAAATATAGTATAACTAATATACTGCCGCTATGCCCCCTAAGGTTCATAATGAGGATAATGATAACCGCAATTTCATAATTTTAGAAGCCCTCCTGAAATACTTATACCAATTTATAGAAAAGGTTCATGGAAAAGCACTAGAGGCATTCTGTGGTCCCGAATGCATAGCAAGTTTTTAGACAGTGTTGAAACAATTGACGAAATTCGAAATGAATTCAAAGCTACTAATGTGGAATACAATAACTTGCTTCTTAAGTGCAAACCAGATTCTGTTCCCAACTTTGAAAATATGTCATCCGTTGAAGAAATGTACTGCAAGACTAAAGGCGTTATGAAACAAATTGAGCCGCGGTCCAATGCTGTACTTGAACCTAATGAGCCACGTCGTAAAGGAATTAAGTTGCCGCCTATCGAAATAATGTCTTTTGACGGTGACATTCGAAACTGGCCGCTCTTTTTCTCGAGTTTCAAATCAACTGTACATGATAACCCATCGCTTACCGATGCCGAGAGACTGAACTATTTATTAGGGAAGCTCTCGAGCAAGGTACAAGCAGTTTTTTCTGGAATTACTCCCAATGCTGAAAATTACATTACCATAATTAATTCATTAATTGATAGGTATGAGGATACGCGAACATTAGCCTCATCGAATTTAGATCAAATGATTAACCTTAAATTAAATGGTCCGCCTTCAGCTTTGTATTTTCAGTCATTTTTAGACAAATTTATATCCGCTGCGAATGCATTAAGGAATCTTCCTATTGACAATTTAGCTGATCATATCCTACTACATATTGCTATGAAAAAGTTAGATGATCATAATATTCGTACATTTGAAATGTTTTACAGGGATCAAAGGCTGCCTACATTTGCGAACTTGACGGAATTTATGAAAAGTCAATATCGTATATATCATAACACTCAACCTACTTCTACACATTCTGTTCAACAGCGTAATTTCTCAAATAAACTACCGTATAATATCCCTAAGCCACAAGCATACGTAGTTGCAGCTACTGATTCATATAAGTGTTTGTGTGAAAACACTATCATATCACTTTTATAAATGACCTGCTTTTGCCTATTTAACTGCCTTCGCGCGATTCAAATGTGTCAAGGAACACAACGCGTGCGTTAACTGTTTGAGTATCAAACATAAAATTCGAGAGTGCAGTTCGAGTTTGAAGTGTCGTAATTGTCATCAACGCCAACATACTCTATTACATTTTGAAAGAGTCAACAACGTTAATGATGTCGCGTCTAACATTAACGCTTCAACTACAGCTGTTCCGCAAATGATATCGTCAATACTTCCCCCCGCGCATCAAGTGAACCCTAATATTGCATCGCAGTCTTTTACGGCTAATGTGAGCCCGAGTTCATCTTGTTACGTAGAAAATACACAGCTTATAGTATTTCGAAAACAGGTACTGCCATCTGTTGTGTGTTGGCGTAATTCTAGCCATCTCTCGTTCGGTAGTCATATCGTTTTATAGGAAATGCAACCACGACTTGCATTAGTGTGTCGTCAGATGTCGTTGTTTTTAATCTTTTGTAATCACATTTAAAAATCAAATTAGATTCCGATCTATACTTCAATAGTACCCAATTTGTAGACGTGGGTAGAGGTTCCAGGCTGGATACCTTGGAGAAGTGCCAGCCCGGTCTAAGGGTAAACGGAAGTATAGCAACGACATCTGACGGTCACAAGTCGTCGAAATTGATTCTCCATTTTAGAGCTTCTAGAATACAAAACGCGTAGGACGTGACGACACAAATGGCAGCTACTCAAAGAGAATGGCATTGAATTGACCGGAGAATTCGCCGGCGTCGTGTCATTCCTTCTCGTGAGTTGTTACCAGACGGTTGAATACAAATTGTTTTTTTTGTGGTGCATAGTCGCACCTTTTCGAGTCTGTGAATCTTAATTCGAAAGAATGGTGTACAGACGTAGAAACACGTGGTTCTCGTGCAGGGCACTCTTCGGTAGCCCCGGCGATCCTTACGACCTCGTCTAATTTCCCTATAGTGGGAGCTACGTAAGGGGCTAAAGGTTACGCCGGTACTCCGCATGGTAGGCGACCCAGCTACGAGTCTCCAGACGTGATATACCCTGGCTGGACTGGTTGCCGGCCCATCTTTCTACAACCAGTGGCGCTCAAACACTTAATTACCAACCATATAACTAAAGGCAGTTCTGAAGGTATTGTCTCTTAGAGTAATCACAAGCAAATCCATACGCTGATGGTCTTAGACCGGATTCCATGCCTGAGATACGTATAGTTTATTTTTAGTGATAGAAAAGTTTCGAAATATCGATAGGGAGGTTGTACTATAGTTATACTATCGTAACTATTTCTTTATAATTGTTTAAAGGAGACTTTGTGCTCCAGAGATTGGGGTGTGCCATAAGGAGTACTGAAATAAAGGAAACGTAACTGGCTCACTAATGGTTTTATTGAATAATATCCTCTAATATCAACTATCACTATATTACAACAACTATCACTATTTTACCATCCTAACTTCTTAACCTAACATTATTAAAATATAACAATCTAATTTTATTCAGTCTCCCAATACATCTACTACTCCATCGCAGATGATAATAGATGAAAGGAATCCAACGTCTATATCCGCTCACAGTCATAATGTTGATAGCAAAGGTTACTCTTCTCTGTGTATGCAGAGTACTACGATTTTACTCTCAACCGCTCAAGTTATTGTTTATGATAGCTTTGGAAATGGTCATATAGTGAAATGTTTATTAGATTCTGCATCTCAGAGTAATTTTATAACTTATGACTGTTGCGCACGTTTAGGTTTAAACTGTAATACAGGGTGGCGCAATAGAACGTGGATATTTAAAATATTGATTAAAAAATAAATACAAAAGGTATAGTTAAAATAAAACTGAGGTATTATTAAGAAATAACTGAAGTTTATTTTTTAAAAATAACATCGTCTAAATGATGACCCTCTCTACGACGACACTCCTCTAATCGCAAACGGAAGTTATTGAAAACTTTCTTCAGTAATGCTGGTGTAATTGCTGCCATTTCACCACGGATATTCTCCTTGAGCTGATCGATGTTTTTCGGATTATTGCTGTAGACTTTGTTCTTGAGGTATCCCCACAAAAAAAAGTCAGGAGGCTTGAGTTTGGGATTCTCACTGTTCCAGTAACGACAATTTTGACGGTTTACGAACCCATTGATATGGAAGTGGGCCTCATCTGAGAAAAGGATATTGTCAAAATTGGAAAATCGATTAAGCATTTCATTAGCAAATGCGAGCCTTGCTCCGAAGTCAGACTCTTTCAATTCTTGTGTTAACTGCAGCTTGTAAGGATGCAGTTTAAGATCCAAGTTTAAAATTCGTTGCAAACTTCGTCGCGATAAGTGTAAGATAGACGATCTCTTGCGAGTAGACATTTGTGGATCTCCTCGTACAGACTGCATAACTCTCAATATTGTCGTCGGTCCTAGATGTTCTTGGACGACCTTTTGCTTGTGGTTTAAACGTTGAACCAGTCTCTTCAAAACGCTGTACCCATATTTTAATTAAATTAGCACTCGGAGCTTCACTAATTTGCCGTAGTCCATATTCAGAACAATATAAACGTCAGTAACATTGTATGAACGAGAGTTCTCGTAAAATGCGCGCACGCAAAATGCGCGACGCTTCCCGTCGAAGTGACTCATAGTGACTAAAACTCCATGAGCCCGCCTACCCAACGATGCAGGCTCCCCCCGCCCGCGCACTTTCTACCCCGCGAAAAAAGATGATGCAATATGCACGTTCTATTGCGCCACCCTGTAGAAATTCGCTAATGACAGTAAGAGGTATCGGTGGATGTGAAAAATCTATTAAAGGTACTGCAGACTTTTGAGTCTTTTCTCGTTTTAATAGGTTTATATATTTTGACGTATCAGGACTTGTCGTTGATCAAATTACGGATAATTTACCGACAGTGCCTGTGGATACGACGTTTTTCTCGCATATAAATACGCTTCCGCTTGCAGATAGTACTTTCAATTATCCTAGTAAAGGAGATATATTACTAGGTGTATCATTATTTCCGCATTTATTTTTGCCTAATACGGTTTATGTACATGGCTTACCACCCGCAATTCAAACAGTCTTAGGGTATGTTTTAGTGGGAACTGCTCCCGCCTTACAAATTTCTTGTAAGCCTTCTTCTACTTGTCGTATTGTTGTACAAGATGATTTACTATTATTAGAAGACATATCTCCACTCCCTGTTCAAAGCCGAGATGATCTCGAATGCGAGAGTCCATTGCATACTATCAGTAATTGTGATTCTAATCATATGAACACTGTTGCTTTATCATTTCGTAATGACGTTTATAAATTAGATAAACTTTATTCGACAGGTCATAAGCGATTATGCTTAAAGGAAAAATTAGACTCATCTAGCGTATTGCGCACAAGCTACGATGAGATAATTCGCGATTACCTTGTTAAAGATGACAAAAGTAAGATGCCTAACTGTATCAAATGTAAATCGGAGTCTTATTTTATTTCAAACCATATAACTGTGCGCATACACCGAACTTCAACTATAAAAGTCTCTAAACATAGGTCTGAGTGATATTCAAAGTATTTTATCGATGAAAGAATATTTGAAGACTATCAATTAAAAAGTGTAAGAAACCAGTTTCAACAAATCATACCAGGATCATTTAGAATTCCCGGATTAGAATTCGCATCAAATAATTTTATTTCAATTTGTCGTATGGATGAAGGCGCCATCATTCCAGCTCATAATACCTTTAAATTAACTAATACATCATATCCTATCACTAGTAATGGAGACGTCATTTTTAACATTCCTAATTATGTAGCAAATACGTCTTTCTCATGGGATAGATTAACTCATTACGTATGTTTTAATGATGGCGCTGTAGAGTTAAAACGGATGGCTGATGTACCTCAAATCAATGTTAGGGATAGATTAGTAGCTGAAGGCGACTCTACAGCTTTAAACGGAGGTGAATCCATAGTATTTTCGGCCAATAGATGGTCAGCTTGTAGAATAGAATTTAGTGAGACTCATATTTATAGAGAAGAGTATAATCGACATGCTAGACCCACACCCGAACATGATAGTATTGCAAAATTGTCAAGTCAGTGACAACATTAGAAGTAAAATACAAATAATACAAAAGAGGTTTTAATGCCTAACATATACCTCCCGGATCAAAAGGTAACAACTTAGTTTTGGAAAATGAAAACATAACAGAAATTGTGTCTGAAAACGACACCGAATCTTCTATCTCGGGCACAGAACCCTCCAGCAGTTCTATTTCAAAGAGATCTTTGAACGCTATTCGTCAAGACGTGTTGGACATAGAGAAAAAAAAGATTAAACAAATAGAACAACGCATAGCTATATCGCAAGCCGATAATGAGATTAAAATTCTTCTTTTTATCCGTGCAGGAACGGAGAAAGAATACAATTTCCTGCGGCCGGGCGGCCTGTCGTAAGAGGCGACAAAATAACCCACAGCCAGGTGGTAGGGCGTTTGCCCGACTGGATGGCGACCACCCCTGGTCTAGAGTATGTCGCCATAACAACTTTGAGTTGTGTTCCGGCATTAGTGACCAGGTTCCAATCTCCCTTAAGAGAGCAGCAGCGCATTTGCAGCGCCTTTGGTGTTGCAAATGTCTATAGGCGATGGTAACCGCTTTCCATCAAGTGGGCCATCTGCCTGTCTGTTGAACTCCTGCAATAAAAAAATAAAATAAAAACATATATACTCCTACAAGGCATCACTCTTGCTCCGGAAAGACGGACAGGTGTTTTGAAAAGTTTAGGGCCACTTGCTCAGGCAGTTTTGTTAGTAATGGAAGACAAATTTTATGATAAATTGCGAAATAATAATACTAAATGCTGGAATGATATTCCTCCACCCATAAGAGACCTGAAAACACTACATTCTTTCAAATTTCATTATAAGAGAAATCTACTTAAGTTGCAAAAAGAAGACCCCACATATAATAAAAACTAATTAGTTCATAAATATTTATATATTTACAATATATATATTTATAATATATACAAATTAATAAATTATAAAGTATTTGTGATTTATTTACCTGCAACATCGAATATCAAAATATTATGTTATTTGGCCTGAATGTGATTTGATCTTTATACTTTTGTTTACCACATGTTTCATATTATGTAACATGTGTATATAATAAGTGCTCTATTTAGGATACTTTAATTTTTTAGGTACTTATTTTTAGTTTTTTATTTTATATGTTGATTATAATTTAGTTTTATTTAATTTGCTTTTACCGTGGGTCACATAACTTGGTAATTAAGGAGGTGGGCACTGAAAATCAGTGCTGTATCGGAGTATGTTTCGGCACAGCAAAAAACTGAGTCTGAGCCAACCTCATTTCGCGAATTGCGGCACACAATTTCAATGTTATTATTATTATTATTTATTATAAATCGTTGTTCAAGTGTCGCATTTTTAGAAATAAATATTTTTTCTTTCTTTCTTTCTTTCTTCTTTCTAAATGCACTTGGAAATAGTCTTCAAATGCTTCCAATGTCTTCCGAAATTATTATGGCATTGAAAGAAGCAAATCATCATGGCGCTGTCTCTGGAGTATTAAGAGTTGGGTGACATTTTATTATTAACAACCAAGATCCACACAGAAATCTTATTTCCCATTAACACTTTTCATTCATATGTGGAAAAATAAAGGAAATGTTCAATGGAGTTTTTCGGGATCTGCTGTTCTGAAATATTACACTGACTTTTGCAATGCTTATAAAGTCAAATTCAGTATGAGGAGTGGATCGGATCCTATAAAGACTTCAGAAGCAGTTTTCCACGCAATATTCGGAACTTACTTGGATAACTTGAATGTCTTGGAGCAAATTACAAACAGGGCAAAATGGCATACAAGGAAAGAGCTGAACTCTGTTTTCTTAAAAAGAGGGGCACAACAAAAAATAAAAATGGTGCCTATTACATTTAAATATGTTTCTAAGATGGCCCAATCTTTGATGTCTCGATCTCTTGGAAATATTGATCCAATGTCCATCGGTAGGCCTTCCTTTACAAGTTTTAGAAAGAGACATTTTACTCAAGAGTTCTTGAGATATATAACTACAGGGAAAAGCGCATTAAACTTTACGAGTGAGCCCACACAATTACAATATGCGTTGAAAAAGATGAAAGATGAGCTTATTGGAGAGAAAGAGAAACTTGTGAGGATAGGAACAAATAAATGGGAGACGAAAGATGAAAAAGGTGAATGGACCCAATGTAACTTTGAGCCAGAAGAGGGGCCAAACTTTTTCTATGGGAATTGATATATTTTTAGTTTTCTAATCAAATATTTTTCTTTGTTTATCATTAATTTTGTATTTTTGTAATAAAATATACTGTAATTGTAAAAAAAAAATACTTGTAAAAGCTCGTTAAAACGCCAAAACACTGATCACGCCGCTTAACTGCATGCGCCGCCGTTCCGAATTTGCGGCCTTAGAGTTGCCAGAGTTAAGTTGATTTCAATCCTTTCGTTGTTTGTAGAAAAATATGCGATTGATGTATAATGAAGTAAAAACATTTACTTCTAAAATGTTTCTAAATATAAATAAAAAAAATTATTACCGACATGTTAAAGCAATATTATTTGTTGCTACGTATAAAACCTTATTAACGCAAAAAATTTGCAAACACCTGATCTGACAACCCTACATGAAATCGCCGACTCGGACGTCAATGGCGGAGTGTTTTTGATTTCATTATATTTTTGAAGAATTTTAGTTAAAATGGGGAGAATTTATTTCGTGGAGGCTTGCGGAAGCGAGTATTATCCTGATTGTAGTTTATGTTTTCATAGTTTTAAACATAAATTGTTAGTGAAGAATTACGGTGACCATGCATGAATATCCAATCCTAGTTCAAGAACAAATAACTTAAATACCTATGCATTTTTTATTCCTTTCTCTATTAAAATAACTTTGTTTCAATTTCAGATTTCCTAAAGATCCTAATGTTAGGGAAATATGGATAAATACTAACCCATGAGCTATACCCAAAAACTGACCGATGCATCAGTTGTATGTAGCAAACATTTTAAAGCTCAAGATTTCGTTGCTTGTTTATCACGACCAGTATTAAAATGTGATGCAGTGCCCTCCGTGTTTTAATTTTGTAGGATTTTATATCTGATTGTAAAAAATAAAATTAAAATGTCTCAAAAACTAATGATTTGCTCACACAATACCTTTTGAAATTGGTTAGTATTCGTCAATATCCATCGATTAAAATCGCTAGTAGCTTAAAAATCTTAAAGCCGCATTCAAAAGATGAGCCAATTATTTTGTGTACTAATAAGATACCTATCTCAGTATTCATCGTGATCATAGAATTGAGTATACTTATCTCACCTAATGATCTCTGTTACAGCCAGCAACAAAGAATATGTGATATACAAATACCCTGTAGTAGCAAATCTGACGACCTTGTGCTATCACAAGAACCTTCGTCCAAGAAATCTTGTATTCAGCAGGAATTTATAAACGGCAGAGCCTCTGGCTGAGAAATCTTATCAAGTGCTACCTAAGAGCAACTAGAAATTGAAAGATACCAGTGTACAAACTGAAAAAAAGATCTGCAGAGTGTACCGCTAAAGCAAAAAATGAGAATTATGCTGCAAAAATTACGTAGACGTGATTTTAAAATCCAAGATCTACTAGATATCATAAAAACAAAATGTAGTAATTTCGATGAAGTACAAACTGTGTTCAAAAATAATTTTATAGACATAAATAAACATATTAACACGGACAAGAATAATAAAGGAATCAGATATAGTGCTGAAATGAAACTCTTTGTATTACTACTCTGCAAAAGCTTATGTACTTTTAAGGAATCATATTGCCTTACCTCATCCAGCCACTCTTCGAAAAATGTTAGCCACCAACGAATGTAATGTTGGTTTCATGAGTGAAGTATTAGAATTCATTAAATGTGCCGTTGAAAATGATGATTCCAAAGATAACGGTATAACATTGCTGACGCTTCCTCCTCACTGCAGTAATAAATTGCAACCGTTAGATGTAGCTGTTTACTTATCGTTTAAATCAAGATACAACAATGTGATGAACAACTGAATGCTGTCCAATCCCGGTAAAACCGTAACAATTTATAATATCCCTAGGTTTATAAAAACAATGATGTCACAAGCTTTCAGTCAGGCAAACATTCTTAGTGGGTTTAAGAGTTCCGGCATACATCCATTCAATCCTAATATATTTGGGGAAGAAGACTTCATGTGCTCTGCAGTCACTGACAGAAATTTGTCGAATGATGAATTACTTCCTGCAATTCCTTCTTCGTCTCATCAAGTTCAACTTAGATTCTCCGCTGATATTGATGAATCGTCATCTTTGCAGCACGATTTGGATGGCATTGCTCATAATTTATCTGGAAATTCTGAATCGTCTTTAATCATACTGCAAACTGAATCAAATGTTCATCAAATCTCGTTCCCTACTCAAGAAGAAAACAATGTTGTAGCTGATTACGTTCCACTAGTAAATCCAGAAGTTGCGGTTATTTCTGAATTAATTATAAGTGACCAGGATAAGTCTATAATTGAGCCAATATTATCCACTCCTCAGCATCAAGAAATAGCAAGATATGCTCTGCCTTTTCACAACCAAAATAATGCTGGATGCTCATCTACAATCCCGAAAATCTCACTGGTGACCCCGGAAACCATAAGACCATACCCAAAAGCAGCACCCAGGAAGACTACATGTCGTGGCCGTCAACCAGGGAAAACTAAAATTCTAACCAAAACTCCAAAACAAGACGCAACAGATGGTTTAACACCTAAAAAGAACAAGAAAAAGGAAGGAAATACTGGTATAGGAAAAACAAAAAAGAAAATTCTTCGAAGTAGTGAAAGCGAAGCAGAGGATGATAAATCTGTCAAAGATATTGCAGTTAAAAAGAAACCAATGAAGAGGAAACCAAATAAGAGAAATGTACAAAATAAGACAAGAAATGCAAACAAAAAGAGAAAAGTATTCCAGATCAAAAACCGTGATCAAACCATTGAAACCGAATCAGAAGACGAAAATGTCATTCCATATGCTGATGACTCCGATGATGATTATTCGGAAGAAGGTCTGGATATAGATAATCGTTGGTATTGTTTCGTATGCCAAAGAGAACAAGTTCTAAGTATTAGACTATGTATTTCATGCAAGAGATATGTTCACGAGACATGTGTTGGATTGACCAATCAAGACGATGAACCTTACATATGCCATGAATGTGAATATTAATGATTGAAGATTGACGATGATTGCAAGTAATAAAAATGACTATGATTCGATATGTGCAATTAGAATATTAATGTCTGATTATTGATCTCTTTAATTTATGTAGAAACATTTTGAAATATGTCTATTTGTTAGTTAATAATTTTTATTTCGAA
Organism: Dendrolimus pini; assembly: GCA_949752895.1. Lineage (NCBI taxonomy): Eukaryota > Metazoa > Arthropoda > Insecta > Lepidoptera > Lasiocampidae > Dendrolimus > Dendrolimus pini. Next base: position 15,526,869 of record OX457144.1, on the reverse strand, counting down.
AGTTCACTAAAAACTGTTTTTATAATACCTTAATTAGGTAGAAATTAGTAAGAAATAGGTATTGTTAATGTTTGCTATTACTTTTTTTAAATACATTTGATTATTACGACTGTCTTTCACTATTTATCTTACACAAAGAGATATGGTCTCCCTACGAATATGATCAACTCTCCCTTGCGTCGGGGAGGTTTGAACCACAAATCGATTTTTAAATTACATTAAATATTATTAAAATTATTTGACTGACGGAAAAGTTTATATTACAAAATGGCACCCATTGACCAATGCTTTGTATGCGTTTTTAAGTTATTAAAATAGTCTTTGGTTACAATGTTATGCGGTTTAAAGTAAAAGGGGGTTCAACTCTCCTGGACTCCCCCTACTGGCTACAGAAGTCTTAGTTTTCCAATTAGTTTCTTTGTCAGGGCGATTTAAATGCCCTAAGCCTCATGAACTGTAAAAATCCATTTGGAAGAGGGTTTAAATCGCCTCTACGACTTCAAAACAAAGATGTTTGGATGAATGTTTTAAATAAACAAAAGCGTATTTGTTAACGTTAAAAGTAAATCGTAAAATACTTTAGAGCATCGACGTAAGACGGCCGGTACTGGGATTTATTGTGAATATTACTAGTTTCAAATATTTCTTAACCTATAAATGTTCCCAAGACCATCTAGAGATGTACTTCTCTTGGGTGAGAGCTCGCAGCGGAGCAAATGATAACCCCAGTGCAATGCAATATATTTTGCGAAGTTATTGTACAAAAATAGTATTAAGCCCAGCATAAATGTCAATATACTGTACTCGAATTTAGGAACAAAAAGAGGGCTGTTGTGGAAGAATGTAATAAAGATCAGTCGACATCAATAGACGATTTGATGGATCTCGTAGATAACGCTTGTGTTCCAGATTTTAAACTGAACATTATTTATTATATTGCTGGATATATCGTGAATGGGATGACTGACAAAATTTCTTGTTCAAATTGTCGTGTGGTGTTATTGGATCACAAGACCATAGATCACAACTACTGTGTCGACATATCACAATTTTCTGCATTTACTGCTTTTATTGATCGAGGAAAACTTAAACATGTTTCCAAATTTGTATTCGAAATTCTGAAGTATACTGAAAAACTGTTTATTACATTATCAAATCAATCATTAAAAAACGTACACAAAAATAAAATTATCATGTATGTTGTCCAAGAATTTTATCGCAAACTACAAAAATTGTAAGATACAACACATCCTCCTCAAACTATATTTGTAGATCCACATGATATTCAATTGGTGAAGGCGATAGCGAATTCATATCTCAATTTACGTTTAACTTATAATGCAAAATTAGAATCAATGAAACATATAACGAATAAGCTGGGTTTGCGGCAGAAACTTCACAAGACTGTTTTATTTAGCAATATCTGATTTAGAATTAAATTTAACTGTTTTTTTATTACCTAATTAATTAAATATACCACAATAGGTAGCTTATCGTAATTTTATCTCAGTCCAGCTGCATGTCGTGTCCTACAAGGATCAGCAGGTAAGTACCTACCTATATGACGCGTGTCAAAAGCAAGCAAAAACAGGAAATGTACAGTGCCGCAAAGGGAAAGTTTATTATTATTCTTCGATTAAAATCCATTGAAGCAATGATCTGCTGACGTCAGATCACAAATAATTTTTTATAATTATTGTCCTTAAATCATAGTTCAATATAGTCACCATCGCCAGAGAGGGATAACAGGTATAGTTCCTGAGCTCTCGTTCGGCTTCAATTTTGCGACAACAGCTCATTTCTGCTATACGTAGTACGTATTACTTCCATGGACTATATCCTTTGCTTTCAAAAACGAGAAATAAAGTTTTTGACATATGATTCAATCCTATAACCCTACTTTATCGCAACGTCTGTTCAGTCTTGTGTTTACTTTTATATTTAGGCGATATTTTTCTTCGAACTAATAATGAATAGATCACTGCAAGATGATGAGGTTTGGCGAGCACTTCAAGATAGTGATGGGAAGGATGATATCATGCAGATTTTCAAAGATACAGAAACCTATTCTTTATTATATTGTGAGAGTTATGCTTTAGCAGATGACGTTGAAGAGTCGGTTCATTTGATCAGTGAGTACTTGAATAGAAATTATTTGCCACAATGTGACACGATTTTGGGTAGCTGTGGTGTTGATGATGGTGGTGAGTCTGCTTTCTCTGCGCATGCGTTTGAGCCAATCGTTGTACAACCAGTTAGAGATGAAGTATCTCTTCTACCCGCTTCTAATATTGGCTTGGGCTATGGATATGACCTAATGGTTATCTAATGATAGGGAAATCTTTACAGGCTTCGATCAACTTCAACTACAGCGTCAGATATTTTCAGACTGATTTATGGAGTATTTTTTGTAAAATAATGGATGAAGAGGTAATAAATCTTACATGGGCGGTGTCGACGTTTGTGATCAAATGATGGAGAGTTATCGCACATGACGGAAAACGAGGAAGTGGACTATCAAAGTCATTCTCCATGTTTGACTTAGCCATAGTTAGCTCCTGGTTTGAGTATAGAAACTTAAAAAAAGTCTAACAAACGCAAAAACAAAGATATATTGGATCTACTGTTTTTTCGGCTGTCGATTAGCGACCACCTGATAAATGGTCCTGCAAGAAAGAGGTCAAGACAAGAAATGGAGTTCGCTGAAATCCCATCCACCTCTTCGTACAGAGTCAAGGCTCTTCCCTCAGTCAATCGCCAATATGAGAGTTTCAACCATTGGCCTGTATTTGACACTCTGAAACAACCACGTAGTTGTCGCGCTCCCGGCTGCAGCAGCCGAAGTCGCTATCGTTGCACAAAGTGCAACATTTATCTTTGTCCTCACTAAAGACCGAAATTGTTTCTTTGATTTTCATAACTAGGATTAGAATAGCAAGTATAAATATTTTAGAAAACTGATCTCATTTCCTGGAAATTATGCGTATTTGATCTCATTTCCACGTTATTTTAGTGAATTACTGATCTCTTTAATTGATCATGACGATTATGTAACTTACTAATAAATAATTTTTTTCATGTTTTTACATTTATTTTCCTTCAGCTAAAATAAAATAAAATAGATAGGCTGGGTCCACCTTGGTACGATTGTAATGAATCACAATTGTGCCCTAACATTGGCCCAGTGTGATACAATTTTGGTAGTCACATTAGTACGTAAGAAACGAAGGGCACGGTGTGATACAATTGTTGGTATGCGAATTTTCTAATATGGCGCCGGAATTTTTTTGATATTTTTCCTAAATTTGAAATTAACAACCCTAAATTACCCTAAATCAAGTTTAATAGTCACATATTTTCCCGTAGTTTAGGCTTCGGTCTGAAAGGGCTACATTCACCAGAAGTTCATCTACTAGAGAGGTCCACAAGTTGATAAAATTAGAAAGGCATTTGAATGGCAGAATCTACCGAAAAAGGTGCAGTGGATGTTACAAAAAAGACGAAGGTCGTTCAGTTACTGAGGCACGTCTAAAATCAAAAAAGACACACACAGAATGCCTTTTCTGCAAGAAACCCCTATGTCTTGCATGTTTTAGTGAAGCTCATTAGAAAAACATCATCCTTCATCGGTTATTTTTGTTAATTTTTCAGAGGATTGTAAATACTAAATAAATAAATAAAATCGATGGCTCATTGTTTCACCTATATCACTGCTCCTACGTTGGAATGTTTCTGTTACGTCTACGAAGTTAGCACCCATTATGTATGAAAAGAGCAATGACCCACATGTGACACGGACGTCTTATTCCAATCCAAAATGACACACAGGTGGGTCATGGACAGTGGACGTGTTAATGGCTTGTTACAGTCTTCCTGACCATGATAATTTACGTTGGAATTTAATTGTAGCTACAGGACGAACAGATTGGACACCAAAACCGTCATCTAAAATTTGCAGTGGTTGGGGTTAGATACACGGCACATTTATTTATTATGAAAAAATCCGAACTTTTTTAATATAGGTTTGAAAAAAATTACAAAAGCAACATTCCATAAAATATTTAGTCAAGTCTGGCCCAAATGTATGACACACAGTAATATAGTTATTAGTTTTAAGGCAACAGATCTCTTTCCTCTTAATCATGAAGAAATCCCAGAGGAAGCTTATGCCCCATCGGCTTTAACAGAAATTCCACACCTCCAATTTGTGAGCTGCCCAAATAGGACCCTCCTGGGTCTAATAGTGATATTGATAATCTACTGATTTAATCAGAAATTCCACGTACTTCATCTTACGAGCAGCCCACCGAAACTCGTGCAGACTTTCGTATCGTTCAGAAAGGTCAGAATTAGTAGACAAACACCTTTAAAGACAAAATATTAAAATATCGTACTATGAACGAAAGTTGATCACCTGAGTGTTCAGAAGAACGAAGAAATTTATCTTCTCTATCAGAACCAAGTTGTTCCGGATTACAAAAATTAGACAGAAATATGCCCTATTCCCGGTATTGCAAGTACATGGAATATAGACAAATTACCTGATCACGACACAAATTAATACTGTTCGTGTTAGTTTATGCTGGTATAAAAAAACTTCCAGTATGCTAGGACAAGCTGTTATTTTGGGCCAATATACATCGGTCTTCGGAGTCGAACATAAACCGCTAACACTCATGCTCAAGATTTCGACACCGGTTCTCGACCTATAGAGTTTTAAGCATAGCTGGGCATTAACTCGTTAATCCGTTAATTAACGAAGTTAAGATTTCGAGTAACGGTTTAACTTTTAAGTTAACTTAAAAATATGTTAACGGACTCGTTAACTCCGGTTAAATTTTTCAAAGTCCGTTAATCGTTAATCCTTATTTAAGGGCATAGAGAAAAGGTTTGGACCACTTCTGGACGATGCACAGTGCCATCTTGCCACAGCTTTTCACCTATAGTGCCGGTTGATTTGATTGAAAACGTATAACATCAGTCGAGTAGATGTAGTAAAAAATGCATGAAAAAAAAGGTAGAAGAGACGTTACAACAAGAAGCTGTCAAAAGTTCGAAGAACAGAGTTAGATTAAGTGGCGGAGGCAGCAAAACGAGCAACAACGACGATGATGAGGATGACTTTTCATTTCTGCAACTCAGTCTAAAGAAAAACCTAACAACAACAATCCTTTAAAGCGCAAAGCGCAGTCTCGTCGGAATGTGACTAGACATAACGTTGAAAGACACGTAAATGATGCGGCATTCCTCGAGGAACAGATATTCGCAAATCTGCTTAATAAATATTACTGCTATATCCTCAAGCGCTGCAAGTGATCATCTTTTCTCCACGGGCAAAGATATACTACAGCCGAAACGAGCCTCGCTTTCAGACGAGAATTTCAACATATTAATGTTCATGATGGGGTATAATCATATCACGCAAGATGAATAAATTGACAGATAAATTGGACGAGCTAGTATCGTTTCGTCTAAGATGTAAGTAGTCTATGTAGCAGTTCGTCTAAATAGCAATTGGTCATTATATTACTATCAAATCGTCTTAAAATTAGTTCGTCTAATTAGATAGATAGATAGATAACACTTTATTGTACACCATTACAGAAAAACTTACGAACTAGTATTATTATAGTAGGGTACAAAGGGCGGTCTTATCGCAAAAAAGCGATCTCTTCCAGACAACCCGTGGCAAGAATATTCCGATTAGAAGTGGCGATGGTGGTATCCATAATTATTGTACGATTACTTCAATTTTATTAATAAATATATAACTATACTTTATATACAAATATACACATAAGTTTTTTTAGTGTTTCATCCAGAACGCAACTAGTCTAGCTTAATAAAATAAATTCTAAGCCTTCATCCATATGAATAAATGAAAAACATTGTTCCTAAACATGCCTATATTAAACACTTTAATAATTATACCCGTCTTTTTTTTGTTTCTAACCTGTTAACTTCCAGAACCAACAGTTTTTATAAGATGCAATTTTTATCACATGTTAACGGATTAACGATTAACGTTAATTGCGTTAAATTTTCTGAAATGTAACGCTTTAACTTTTAACGAAGTTAACTTTTTCAGTAACGTATTAGCGGTTTTAACGATCTAATCTATTTGATTAACAGTATTGACCGTGCCGATCAAATGGTCTCATACTATTCTTCACCGAGTAAGACTGTAAGATGGTATAAAAAAGTAATTTTCGACCTAGCAGTTTGGAACAGTTTTTTTATTTATAAAAAATATGTCATATATAACACTAAGAGCTATGGACTCCTGAACTTTCGCGAAGCATTAATACATAAACTTATAATGTTAGATGTCATTTTACACCCAGACAATTTAATAAAACATTATAGATATGATAATCGGAAGAAAGTGAGAAATTAATCTGGACCATCCTCGCAATATCAAGGGACTTCTATTACCACAAGTCAGTGGCCTGAAAAAATTCCCAAGAAAAACCCTTCTGATAAAAAGTGTATATTTTTGAAATGCAAGATGTGTACTTAAAACAAGACACGAAGGAAAACTAGCTTCAGGTGCAAAGGGTGCCTTGACAAGCCAGCCTTATGCCCTTCATGTTTTGAAGATAGGCATACTCACATAATTCCACACCTATAGCTATTTCTACCTATACATAATAATTTAAGCTTTCCTGAATAAGAGTTGACTAAATTAATTATGTGATAAAGATTTTTAATAATAATAATAACACTTAATTTTGTAGCGAGCTGTTTTATTACAATTTCCCAAATTAAATGGACGCTTATGAACGTTGCGCTGATTAACGTGGTATATTAGTTATCCGAGGTGGCGGCAACGTGTATAGAAGACGGACGTGAAGTAACGTTTCGCCACATAATGTAGTACTAAGATATATGTGTTACGGCGGGACATCTTTAGATGTTGCTTAAATTTGTATGAGAAAAAGATGCGCCTCAGCCTATAGATTCAGAATCAGGATTGCTCACGCGAACGTGTTAAGGAATGTTTCAACTTCCTTTATACGTCACACAGCCTTAATTTGCGCTCCACTAATAATCTCCTGTTAATGGCAACTGCACACTTCAACATTTTATTCCTTCGCCATGCAGGCTGTCTTACTTTGGAACTCTTTGCCCACTAAGGTCAGAAAAGCTAAATCCTTATATTTAAAAATTCACTCAGGAAACATTATGTTAGTCTTACACAATAATCTATGTGGTACGTACGAACTTCAATATTACTGACCAGAACGATAGTGAGATCATGTCTCAAAAACTAGCTAGTACCTTTAACAGTTTATTAAATACCTCAAATAGTGTCATTGATCAGCTGACAACTTACAAATAACGTTTAGAAGCACTGGGAATGGAATAAAAATAAGCCCATAAAGAGACCGAATCCTTGTCATTCGAAAATACCAAACTAAAGCTCAATAATGAAGAATTATTAAAATAAGCGAGAGCCTCATTAAATGTAAGAAAAAAGCACTCAAAAATAAACCCCCTCAAAAAACGACCATACACAAGCAGGAGTCCTAGCACAAGAACAGAACTCACTTAACAATCAAAACAATTACAACAATTACAATTACAGTCACCTAACTCGAAAAGTCAAAAAAGCATAGTTGTAAACCGTAAACAGCGGTAAACGCGATCAAATATAGTTTACTCACTGTTCCATCGCATATTTGATGTCAAATTGTTTGTACACAAAAATCTACATTTGTTTCCAAATACATCCGACGTTACGGTTAGGAATATACGTAATAAAGAAAAACTTTGAATGCGCCCTGCGAAAACAATTTTACTTGACATAGAAAAAGAAATTTGCTTGACATATCATAGTAAAAGTTCATCAGATTTGGATATGGATTTAATGCAAGATTTCATTAGAGAAGTAGTTGTATATTTAACTTATTAGTGTTTATTTACTTTTCTCATATTGGAAATGAAAAGCAGTCTCAACTCGAGTGAAAGACCTATTTAGGCACTCGAAGTAGCAGCGCCCTCTACGCTCGTGCGCAAAATCATCTCGTGCCTGTCACTTTCATCCCTTGTGTAACAATCTGCTATTACTTTTTACTTAAATTAAATATATTTCAAAAAGTTAAATATTAAATAATTACATTAGTTAAGTTCAAATACCTTGGATATATTCTTTCTTCTGATAGAAAGGATAACCACGATATAGAAAGACCAAGAAGACGTCTCTCAGTGTGTGGCAACATGTTAGCCAGAAGATTCTTTAAAGCTAGTAATGACACTAAAATATATCTGTTCAGGACGTTTTGCCAGACATTATACACCTGTCAGCTCTGGACGGAATGCACAAGGCGTTCTCTGGATGGCATACGTGTTCAATATAACAACATATTTCGACACCTAATGGGTTTTAAAAGATACTGTAGTGCCTCGAGTATGTTTCTTGAGGCTAGATTGAACACGTTTTGTGCTATTCGGAGAAGTCGCATTGCAAATTTCTTGGCCAGGATTGAGGGGTGTAGAAACAGTATAATTGCGGCTATTGCTAGCAGATTACATCTATCCAAAATGTATTGGGACTGGTTGCAGATTGCTGCATAGACAAATAATTATTTTTTATGTAAAATATTTATGTAAATGACATGTTATTAGTTATAAGTAGTGAGGGACTGACCGACTGACAGCTGACAATTTTCAATTTTAATTTGTATCTATATTTTTATTTTTAAGTTCTTAATTTAATTTATAATAATGTAATTTGAAATTGTAAAATATGTTATTATTTATGGATCTTTGTGTCTGAAATAAATAAATTATTATATGTATGTCTTTCAAGACCACGGGCCATAAAAATGGCCCGGACTTTTGGAGGGCTTGCGCGGGGCCATGGAAAGACCAGCACGTAGAGGCCCTTTGACAAATTTAATGTAAATATGGCGTGACACTGACCGGCGATTATCCCTGTCTACACCATATAATAATGCACCCAAGGACAAGCCCCAGCCAGTGTAGGACTATTGTGGGAAATGAGGACAAAAAGTACCGGGCTATTGGGGTGAACTGTTAGTGGTACTGGCGGTCTGGGAATATGGGGACTATGGCGTCTGCCCGTCGCAATGTTCAGGGAACATGGAAAAATTGGCAGACGGTGACTCGCCACTCCCTGCATGGGCCCCTAAAAATGCCATAAAAGGCAGGGGCAACATGGGTATGAGTGGCTAAGGGGTGTAGAGAGGTGGGCTGCAGGTTCACCGAAGCTACTTCCGACGTTAGGCCATTTATCACTTCCACCCCTGGAGCTTGAGTTTTAGCTCTAGCGATCTCCACTCCGTGCCGGCTAGTTAAGGCAAGCACGGAGGTGGGGGCTTTGCCTTAGCCCCCGGAGTCGGGTACGAGGTGTCGCTACTCACCTAAGGCTTCGCCACAAAGCCCCCCTGAGGGGGGGGGTAATAATAATTATTATTAAGTGCGGCGGATTACGAGTGATGTGTGCAATAAAACCACTGAGGCGGGGGCAAAACTCGAATTCGAAATAACGTAATAACGTAGTAAAGCCCGTTAGTACCTAACAAAACCTTACTAACTTACCATAATAAAATACGACCTTTTTTATTTAGATAAAGCAAAAATTAGAATCCTACACAATAAGTCAAATTTATAGTATTCTTGAAAAAACAAAAGTGCATTTAATTTCACGTCTATTCTTTGTAATCTATAGAACATAATGTATATTAAGCACGGGAAATGCGTTTGTTTTCACAAAATCTACATTAATGTGTCAAGTCCAGTTCAATCACAATGATTTTTCTCTTATCTTCTTTTATCGTTTTCGTTCTATTTTATGTCTTCTTTACATGTTCTTTTTTTCTAAACATTGATTTTTCTATGACCTACTGCGTGTGACGCAGTAGAGTAGAAGTGAAACAAAACGTGACAAGGGGTAGGAAGGATTTTAAACTTCATAACGTTTCATATAATATATTACAAGGATATAATATTATTATATCCTTGTAATACATTTAAGATTTAAAATATGAAATTTGATGTATTAATGAAAAAATTCCAAACATTTCCAACTCTATCTTTATGAGAAGGTGTTTAAATTGTTAAATATAATGTATTCTATCTCATTCTCTCTCAGACTAAGTCCTATAGATTTATGTGTATATCTTTTTTAGTGTCGCCTTTTCGTTTCATTGAGTATCAAATCACAATGATTGTAAAGATTCACTTCAAATTTTAAAAACATACAGGTAGATAGATAGATAACTTTTTAATGTACACCAAAACATAGATAAACAGAAATAGAAATATACAAGAGATAGTTTAACAGCCTGGTATTGGTTTCAGCAGTTGTCAATTTTCAAGATGACCATTTTAGCTGTCTTGCAGCTGTCATTTAACAGCTGCACAGCTAGCTCATTAGGAGCTAGTCTCTATATGTATATTCTACTGTAAGTTTGCTTTTCCACACAGAGTATTCACTTGTAGGTATTCATGTATTTCATGATTTGAAATAAACAATGGGACATTTGCTGTTTCTTTATAAGATTATAAATATTTTGAAGTCTGCAAATTATTGATGTCTATCTGTGTGCTTATGTCAAATATATTTTACTCAAAAATTACTACATCTATATAATTGTAGTGTAAAATTCATATTTAATTAACCCTTTCAAACCTGTTTTTTTTATTTTCGCTAATCGATCTGAAAAAAATGCCTGCAACTAGGCTATTGTAAATAGATCCAAGGAAAAATAAATAAATAAATCCTGATTACAAGCTTTTCAAGAAAAACAGCTTATTCTTTTTGTGTACAAGTGTACACATCCGTCCAACGTAATGAAAATATTAGTGTTAAGGGCTTTTTCTATGGGTAGATTTAACAAATTGCACTTAAATCACAGTCTAAATTAAAATTAAAATCAAAGGCATCAATATAGCATCCTATGTATGAAATGCTGCTAAGAAGCAATTCTTAGCCTTAGTTAGGTATAAGTGAACCTTGCATTTTATGCATTTGATTCGGGTTCTACCCTTGCATCCCATCATTTTACACCGTGTCCCAAGCCCCTCATCGTGTGCAGGAAAATGCCCAAAACCGTCTCGAGTTATTTCAGCTTCTGGGCGTGTCTCTCCTGGTCTCCTAGGTACAATTTGAAGAGTTGGGCTACTGCCACTTGGACGGCCTCTTTTACCCATCGAAATTTTATTTTGCAACACCAGACTTTCAGCCAACCGACGCCGAAAGTGAGCAATGTCAGTTGTTTGTTTTTAGGTATGCTAAGCGCCTCGTTGTCGACTTGGTATTCTCGGTATGCTTGAACTACTGCTAAATCTGATGCATGGAATATCATGCGTAAGGTCCATTTTTTTATTTTATAAACGTCCTATAGTAACTCATGAGTTGATCTAGCAAATCTACTCCTCCCATTGCATGATTGTACTTCCTTACAACTTCGGGACGTTCCACTTCAATAAAGTGCTTATCTTTTTTTACACCACCTCTTCACTAAATCTTTTTCACCAATTCCAACAAAATTAGATGCTAAACGGGTAATCTTATTAGTTACATCTTCATCATAGCTAGTCATTTCTTGAGCAAAGCCTCGCGGTTTTTTGTTCATTTCTTTGTCGCTTAGCAATGATGGCTTTACAAATCTGTTGATACGGATAGTGCCAGCAGCCATAATTCCTCTCTGTTTTAAAATTTGTAACAGATGGTAGGACGAAAAATAATTGTCGAAGTATAGCTGGTGACCTTTGCTTTCTCCAATTCTCTTTGTAAGATGAAGGACTACAGCTGCACCTTATCCAATTTTTTTTGTTAAATTATTATCTAATTCTGGACTGGAACTCTGATAAAGGATAAAATCGTAAGCTTGATCATGTTTACCACATAAGAAAAAGATTTTCAGACCCCATGGACAAGGCTTGCCCTTTATATACTGTTTGGCAACATGTTTTCCGGTGAAAGGAACAATCTGTTCGTCAACACAAAGGTTTTTCTCGAGTGGTAAATCTAAACACCTCTTTCTAACAGCATCAAAGATCGGGTGCACTTTGATAAACGCATCTTTAGAATTACCTGGTATTGCTGTATTATCAACTAGATGTAAATTGTTATGCAGCTCAAAAAATCGGTCCCTTGCCATGTTTTCAGTGAACAAGGGAATGCTGATACTTGTTTCCCAATACATTTTCAAACAAGGGTACCCAAATATTCCAGTGGCCAAATGCAATCCAAACAATGTTTCTATTTCCTTGGCAGTAGTAGGTTTAAACCTTACTTTATTGGAATATGTAGCGTATAAGTTTGTCATTTCAGCCATAACCTGAAATAATTGTTTAGGCACGTATCTGTTATAATAATCTACTGGGCTTTCAACTCTGGGATCAATAGCAATGGGTGGAAACCAAGCTGATGAAATTGTGTTTACTATTTCCTTGTGTCTCCACCTAATACTATGCTTCGGCGTAATATTCTGTAAAAGCGTATCTTCAGTTGTCACTCATTTCAACCCACGATGCGTCTTCATCATCATCATCCAAAGCTTGGGGCAATATTTCTCGTTGGTTCCGGCTGATGACATCTGCTCCCACTCGGACATATCGTAGCTCTTGTTCAGACGCAGGTCCAACTTGTCCTTCGTCATCAGATAATTCTAAATCAGAAAGGCAACCTTCTTCTAGTGCTCTAATAGCGTCGCGCGAAAACATATTGGTAATTTCTTATCTGAAAATAGTATTAACACAATTTATAACATCAAAAACAACAAGATTACACCATTCAATAACAATTATAATTTATTTTAGTAATACCTACGATGTACAACAACAAATCAGAAATACATCTTATGCGCCTGATGTGTACATTTGTGTACAAATATAAAAATCACGAAATTTGTACAAAAATAAACTAAAACCAACAACATGCATGTAAAATATGACGACAACAATATAACACATCGACCTATAAATATTTCATTACATATACTTTGATATTTTCTACTTTTTAGAAATAAAATAATGAACTTACCTGCACAATGCAAACTTCGGTCGGCTACTGCTCATAACTTGCCAAAAACTGTCATTAAACGCTAAGAGATGGCGTTGGGAGTATCGTTTTCGGTAGTTTATTATGTGAACTAAGGAACAACCGTTATTAGTTGCAAATAATGTGAAATTAATACTTAAGTTTATTTTTATATTATATGTGTACAATTGTGTCTGAAAGTCTGAAAGGATGAAAATAAATATTTATATTTTTTATGTTGAGCAGACAAGTCTATCTAATTTTCATAGTAGATGCAGCAGTCACATTGTTGCTGTGTAACCACTTGTGAAACATGTGCACCATTATTTATTATATTAAGATTGCTGCGCTTTGTACACATGTGTCAGTAGCACACTAAATTACTGACTGGCTCCACTATATCAGTCTTTGAAATATAGTAGTTTACTATTTTGCTTTTAAGGACTAAATATGTAATAGTTATTCACATCAGAATGAAGTGTCTTGCTTGAAACCTACTACATAATTATATGTTTGGCTTGAAGGTGTATATGCTGCACGAGAGTGATATTTATATATTGACAGAAATTGAGTAGATACCATACTAATTTGTGAGATGGCACACCTAATGTGAAATGGTTACTGTTGTCAATAGATGTTTGCAACAATGTGAGCCATTACCAGCCTTTAAGGTGGAATATTGCAAATTAAATTTAACCAACTTGCTGGTTTCCGATGGAGCTGAAATTTTGCACGCACATGTATATCGCGTGACAATGCAATAATAAGGTAGGTACCATGGAGCTGATCTGATGATGGAGTCGGAAGGTGGCCATAGGAACTCTTGTACTAAACTAAATAAACCCGTCATGTTTGGGCTCGTTTTAATTGTGTTGACCAGCACTCTGCTGACACATGATACCCAGCATCTCAAAAGCTTGTTTGTATTTAAAAACCTTTTTAAAAAATCTTATTATCACAGAAAATGAAATTATTTGTTTATTGGGATAGTCGGATTTTTCCAGAAGCAAATAGGACCTAGACAAAAAATGAATGTAATGTATCCTTTGTGCATTGCATACTCTCTAAACAAGAATCAATCAATTAATTATTAATTAGAGAAACCAAATATCCCACAAATCAATTGAGGGTAATATTTATTGCAGTTTGTCGCGCAGCGAAACTGTGTGGCTATCTTTTAACTAGTTAAACAATAACATATATAATAATATACAATATAAATAATAACAACAATAATATATAACACAAAATATTATTTTTTACTCATCGAGTCCTTTACCGCCGTGACTTCTTCCCGGCGCATTTTAACGATAGGTCCTCTAACCTTTAAGTCTACCTTTGTCAAATTGCAGGAAAATCACTTTATCGACTCCTTAAGTGCATTGAATTTCATGTCCAATCTGAAAGAGAACAAATTCAAAATAAATTCACCAAGAAGTTAGATTATGATAAGAGATTTTTTTTATTTATTTTATTGCTTGAGTTCAGCAGACAGGCAGATGGCCCACTTGATGGAAAGCGGTTACCATCGCCTATGGACATTTGCAACACCAAAGGTGATACAAATGCGCTGCTCCTCTCTTAAGGGAGACTGGAACCGGGTGAACTCAAGGTTGCTATGGCGGCATACTCCAGACCAGGGGTGGTAGCCAACCAGTCGGACAAATGCCCTAACACCTGGCTTTGGGTTGTTTTATTGCCTCTTATGCCAGGCCGCCCCCACGCAGGAAATTGTATTCTTCCTTTGTTCCTGCACGGATATTTAGGTTCAATTAGCAACAGTCGCTACATTCGGTAGCGGCATATAAATATGATATCCCCAAAAATGGAAGGCCCGAGCCCAGCAGTGGGACGTTTGTGGGTTGTTATTATAATTATATAAAATACAAATTCAAGTCAAATTTCATCCATATAGATCACTAACTTCTAGGAAAAATCTATAGACAAGCATGATATGGGCATGTGCCATGGTCATACCATGACAACAGACAGATATAAAGTAGTTAATAGCCATTAATATCTGCTTAAAATTTTATGTAAAGAAAACATTCATTTTTAAGAAAGAAAAAGATTTGTTAAAACAATAGTAAAAACAATAAGTAAATGTAGTCCTAAATTGGCATTAGCTCATCAAAGCTGCCGGTTAAATAACCAGCGCTGACCTTCCGCTTGGGCCATTAGTGACATACAAGAACACAGACAAACAAGATAAAGATATGAAGTGAACCAACAACAATAAAAAAACGAAATGTGTGCTGGGACACATATTAAAAGTAAAACTTCAACGGACAAGTGGAAAAACGAATCGCAACATACAAGTGGAAAAACGAATCACAACATACAAATGGAAAAACTTCAACTGACAAGTGACAAAATGAATCGCAACAAAATTTTAACTTAAAGTTTTACAGGCAGGTTTTCAAATTGGACAAGTAATTTAAGTTGAAATTTTGGGTGTGGTTTACATATATGTCCCCGGAATCATAAGTAATGAGGGGGAAGGGGGGGAGGGGGAGGGAGGAAAACGTACCCCTTCTGCAACTCCCATGTGCCGGAAATGTATAGTTCCTGAGTTATTAATGTTTTTGTCAATCTAACCTCACTTCTGTTTTTTACTAATATATAAAATAAATAGTGAATGGTTACCAGTCGGTTCTGGCGCTTTGGTCTACACAAAACCTAACCTAACCAACTGCTTAAAACTCCACATATTTAAATTTTCGGATACATACAGTCTCCTATTTCGATAAATCCCGTCAAAAAACGTAAAAAAACGTCTCGGCGACAAAATTACCAGATCATTGTTGTGAATTTCAAACTTCGACAATTAATTGAATATGTATTTTTTCCACTCAAAACCAATTTCAGTTGTTATAAATAAGTCTTAAATATATTCCTAAACACATTAACCATTAAAATCATCCAGGAAATCATCCGGGGACATATATGTAAACCCAACCCGAAATTTTGTAGCGATTTATTTTGTCACTTGTAAGTTGAAGTTTTTCCACTTGTATGTTGCGATTTGTTTTTTATTAATGGGTGTGTTCTCCATTGAGAACACTACTTGATTTATGGCAAACTAATGCCCATTTTCACCAACAACCCCTAAAATATAAGGGCCACCTAAGCAGATTTACGTGACACTTAGCAGCCATTTGGTTTTCACCTACGTCTAAGGGACACCTAAGCACTTAAGGTATCCCTTAAAATTAGGTGCCCAATGATCGGCTCCCTAACGGACCCCTAACCTAGAGACAAATTATATGGATGCACATTTTTTAAAGTATTCGCAATGGATAGTTCACTTGGTGATTTTTTGGATTGTGTTGACGCTATTGAGACTGTTGAACTTGTAGCAAACCCTCGATGTCTTGCTAGACCTCGATTATACCGTGAGCGATCAGACTTTTTCACGAAATACGATGATAAAGATTTTTTTATAAGATATAGGTTATCAAAGGAAAGTGTGTTATTTTTGCTACGAAAAGTTGAACGGTTTTTAGAATATCCTGACAACAGGTGAGTGATCTGATTATTTAGCACAATCTGTAATTAAACCTAGCTAAAAAATACTGAATTACTTATACATTTGTTTATTTTCTTACAGAAATAAATCTATAGCTCCCATCAAACAATTACTCTGCGCTCTAAGGTTCTATGCAACTGGGAGTCATTTACAGACAATAGCAGATATAGGAGGAATCAGTGTTGCTTCATGTTGTCGTATCGTAAAAAGGGTTTCCGTCTGTATTTCAAAATTACGAAAAGAATTTATAACTTTTCCTGAAAATGAAATGCAACAACAAAGTATAAAAGCTGATTTTCATTCTTTAGCACATTTCCCAAATGTAATAGGCTGTATAGACTGTACTCACATAAAAATACAATCGCCAGGTAACGTAACTTTAAAAAGTAACATTATACATTTATATTTGTAGTCTTGTGTAGAATTTTCTATAAATTAATATAATAAAGTTTCCTCAAGATTGAAATTTCTTCTTGTATTCAGTATTTATTTTTTGCTTTATTTTAGGTGGCGATGATGCTGAACTATTTAGAAACAGGAAAGGTTATATGTCAATAAATATGCAAACAATTAGCTCACCAAAACTTTTAATTATGGATGTAGTTGCTCAATGGCCAGGTTCAACTCATGACTCTACTATTTACCAAAGCAGTAGGCGTTTTGCAAGATTTGACAGAGGGGATTACCCAGGATGTTATTTATTAGGAGATAGTGGATACCCATTGAAGGTAATATATAAATGTATATGAACATACACAATGCATATCTTAGAAGGTGCTCATCTACATATATATTCATAATATTAGATATCTAATTTATGCATTCATTTAATATGTCACTTTAAATGGTTATGTATGTTTGCAGGGTCATTTATTAACTCCATACTTAAACCCATCAACCCTTGGCCAGCAACGATACAACGAAGCCCATATTAAGACCAGAAACGTTGTTGAACGTCAATATGGTGTTCTCAAAAGAAGATTTCCTATTTTAGCTTTGGGATTGAGGCTAAAATTACAAAATGCAATGAATGTTATAGTAGCATGTTGTGTACTACATAATATATGCATTATAAAGAATGACCCAGAACCAATAAATGATGGGTCAATTTATAATTTAGAAGAATTAATAAGTGAAGGACACATTCCTGAAATTCAACGGCACATAAACGAACCATATTATGGTTTCCAAAGAAACCAAGTAACAAGTTACTTTGAAAATATGAATTAGGTCTAAGTTACTGTTCTTATTTAATCATTGTGTAAATATCTCTATTAAAGGTGAATAAAATAATTGTGTTTAAACATAAAAATATTTTTATTGAATGTTGTCACTATTTATTGCTAAAAATATTATTTTGTAATACACCACTACTAATTTGTTTCAATACTGTTTTTTTTAATTTCAATTTCTAAATCTTTAATTTCTAAATCTTTGATTGCCGCTTGAATTTGTAATTGATTTAACTTTTTTTTTGTTTCAAATTCTTCCTTTATAAGATTATATTTTAAATCTTCCACTTCTTCTTTTCTTTTATTAACATTGTTGTATCCTGTACATAACGAGTTTATTGCCTCATATCTTTCATCTTTTTTGCTTGAGATTGGTCGCCTTCTCGACCATGTTGGTGTTTGTATTATATTTTCAATTGGTGGAGCACTGAAGGTTTCCTAAAATAAATAGCAACATGGGTTAATCAACACATTTTTAACTTAGTTTAAAACAAATTATACATAAATTATAAACTAGTATAATGAAGAAAATTTATATTCTATTCTACCTATAATAAGTTTATAAATTGAACACTAGGCCTAGTTTATCTAAAGCAATGAGTAAGGTTACCAGTAGGCTGTAGAAACCCACGGTCCAAGTGTGGTGTTCTGATCCCTGAGTTGTGATTATGGTATTAATCATAAATCATTTATATTTAAGCAATTGAGTATATAAAGGCATATAACTGGTATATATAAATAAAACCTTTATTACAATTAAATATTTAATTACCTCTGGCTTATTGGTTATTTCAGTTATGGTCTTGTTCTCTATTTCTATGAAACCAGGTATATTTGCAACATCCTCTATACAGATAACCTTTGGCAGGCTAACCTCTTCAACATTTACAGCATCACTGTCGTTTACATTTAAAATTCCTGTACATCCTCTTCCCATGATGGTGCAAACTATTTCCAGTACCGGATCTGTTTTTATTACCGATGGCCCACCTCCTGTCTGCAATAAACTTTTTCTTGTAGCACCATGATACAGTTTACTGTCACTTTTTAACTTCTCCCAAATCTTCATCAAGGACTCCTTGCTCCTAAAAATAAAATAAAATAATTAGTAAAATAACTACGAAACAGTATCCTGTTCACACTATTTATATGTTACTAATTCAAAAGTGAAGCATATAAACCAAAGGTAGATGATAATAGGTTAAAATAGCTATAATTTGATTATTCTGACCTGTAAATAGACCCTGACGCATTAAAACTGTTCGTCACCTCCGTCCAAGCCAATAGTTTGGCCTCGTTTGTAGTTCCATCTGTTCGCTTGTTCAAAATTGTGTTTTTATGATCCAGAAGAAACTTTACAAGCCTTTCCTTCTCTTCTAATGAAACATTTTGACCACGCTTCCTTTTTTCAGCCATAGCGTTATAAAATCAGACACTTATTTTCAAAATTCACACGATAAAATTCACTGTTAAACGTTGAAATAACAAGACAGAAATTGTTAAACGAGTTTATGAAGGTTATGGAATGGTATGCCGTATGGTATTTTTATCTTAACGAAATGTCATTTTTATTTCATCTGACACTTAGTTATGACAGTAAACTTATTTTTCTACGAAATAACGCATTGAATCACAGAAATATTAATTTTAATGGGAATATTGCATATAAAATTCAACATTAAACATGTTCAGCGTAAATACAATGCAAAATATGATATTTAATCATTATAATGTAAAATAAAGTTGCAAAATAGTTATCGTAAAACTTACCAATTAAGAATCGGCAACAATGTCGTTATGCCCGACACTATAACTGTCACTTACGTAGGTATCCCTTAATTAGGAGTCACTTAGCACGATGAAAACGAATTTAAGTTAAGGTAGGGTTTGGGGGATCCCTTAGGATAAGAGATCCCTAGTTAGGGGATTGTTTAGGTATGGTTGGTGAAAATGGGCATTAGTCCTCTTTTTGTAGCTTTTGAATATCATGCCTCTTCAGCCGAGATTGATATGTACACTGTATTAACTTAGAGCAGCTAATGCAGAGCTAATTGACATTGATAGCTTTTTGAGGTTTCACAAATTGCTTCTTTTGCTATTTTCTCTTCAAGGTGTTCATGAGTCTCACTGTTTCTTACATACCAGGCGGTACTCTTGAGATAGTATGAAGTATGATGTTTTGGAGTCTTTGGATGATAGAAATGTTTGAGTTGCTATCACTACCCCATATTGGCTTTAGTATCATCATATTATGTATATAACATATAGACAAATAATTGTTCATGCATATATGTGCAATCATGTGATGTGTATCAATATATACTTGTAACTGAGGTATATATAAATTGTCTTAACAGGCTTGTCTTACAACTTCTGAGTATTAGAGTGAAATATTATGACAAAGAAATCAAGAAAGTAGAGTAGTAGTAATACACTTACCGAGTTTAAGGTTAGTATTGCATTGGCTGTTGGCCGTTTGCTTGGCAGCTGGTAAAACTCTCAAAATGCCTGTAGCAGAATCTGACTTGATTTTTCAATACATCATCGGCAAGCGCTCGAAACTCTTCGCTCAATACAAATTTCCAGGATCGAAATTTATCCACATTGTGCCACTGTGCCTTGGGGAGTTTTGCAAAGGGCCTGTAATTTTTATTAGATCTTCACATAAAACAAAATATCTCGTCTGTAATAAGTTGAAATAAATGCAAAAAAAACACACCGTCGACGAAACATCCAAAATAACACTTATTCAAAGTCTTTTTGTTTTGAGTTTTTGAGGCATTTAAAGTTTTGAAATTGAAAGACAAACTAATATAGATACTACGGTCTACGTATCAGACGGTTCACTTCGAACAATTTTCTAACAAGCTGAAGCTGATCTGTAATAATACTCTTTCAATATTGTTTTTTTTAATTTGCCTTTTTTTAAATACATCTGTACCAAAAACTTACCTATTTTTTAACAGACGAAGACGATCAAAACCATACTACACTTTATTTTTTTTTAAATACATTATTCATTGAGGCTAAGACACTTAATACAAACTGTACAATGACCTATCTTCTTAATAGAAATTATATTTTATAAATTTCTAGTGTTTGGTGTAAAGAAAACAGCAATTATTTAAAAAAACATTTAATTTATTTTTTATAACAACAACAACACAATACTCTTTATTGTACACCAACTTAAAACAGTGACACATTAACAAATCTGAAAATTAATAGGCAGTAGTACAATGGGCGGCCTTATTGCTTAAAGCAATCTCTTCCAGGCAACCTTTGGATGGACAAGGATCTCAATCAAAATAAATTGTTGGCGTGTAGCTTAAGACTAAACTAAAGATAATATATATAATATAATGTATAATAAGATACTTATATATTTACCATATACATATAGAGGCATACATACATATATATACATTTATATTTTTATTATATTTAGATTTTGTAATCTTTTTTATATTTATTTTTAAGCTTTATTTTGCATTTTTGGTAAGGACACTTCGAGACGTTTAATGTCAACCCTCTTTCAAAATTCTATTTATTCCGTTGCACCAGTTCATTACAGACAATTTCACTGCAATACTTAAAAAATATTCAAGAATTACAATTTTATGTTCTTCACATTTAACGAAGTCGAACGAATACTTGGATTTTATAATGTTAATTATATTTTTTGCTATTAAATTACTTTCTGGAATCATTTCCAAGTATTCGTTCGCTTCCTTTACAATATTCCCAAAACTCCTCACAGCATTTTCAGTGGGATAGGTGAGCTTTTGAGAGTTTTTAAAACCTTGGAATTCTCTATGCGATATTCGTTTATGGGTTGAAGACGTTGCCTTTTGGGATAAACAATTTGATCATTTTTACAATTATTCACATATTTTAAACATTTTCTTACCACCCATCCCACTGTGTATGCTTGTGAGTGTACATTTAGTCTGTCTTTACGAACTTCTGCCTGAATATTTTTAATGTGAACCGGAGGCAAAGTCTTCTTGATAGAAGATGAAGGTAAAGAGAGATCTTGTGGTTCTAAATATATCTCTTTGCCTTCATCTCCTAAAACTGTTTGCGTAAAATTTTGTAATTTAATATTTGCTCTCCTGTTAAATCTTCACAATTGTAACTTTCTGAGTGAAAATTGATTAATCTTGTGATGAGCAGTGAGCGGAATATTTGCTTAAATGCCTGGCATGTGGGATTATTATTTATTTCTATAACTATAGGCCCTCACTTGTCCGAAAAAGTTTTCTATTGGATCTGAATTAAAATATCGAGGGCGCATATATTTATTTATTTTTATTTTAAAAACTCCCACAGCGGTTGCAAACTTCTTAAAGTTATAATAAAAAAAATAAGAGGAGACTTGATTTACTTTATTTTCTTTATAAGTAAATCGCATCATTTCTAACTTTTTGATGGCCGATATCCAGAAAGCTTTATGCTGGCTACCCTGATGGACTGCTGCCCTTAAAGGTTGCTTCTTACATTCTTTAGTGTAGCAGAACCATTACATGAATCAAACAAGTCATCCAAGAAAGATATTAGTTCGGATGTATTTTTTAATGTTGTACTAATTTGATTCCCATCTGTATAGTGAGCTGTAAATAACGGAAATTAAATATATTATTACCTTTATTATGTTATAATTTATAATAACTTCATACAAATGAATTTATCTTTTCTGTAATACTGGGGCTATTATAATAAATTCGATTCGTGTGAAATTTACATTGAAATTTTGATGTATGTAATATATAACTATACTAAAATATGCCCACGATAGGATCGTCCATAATTGTTATGAAATTCGTTCGAGATTTCCGGAACAAAGCAACGCAGCATTTTGAAGCTATCGCTTTAGTGAAAATTGGGTCGGAACAAGCCAATTTTTATGCACCCCAACAATGTCAAATCGCTCCCGGGAAAATCCCCGCAGGATTCACGGGATAAAAAATATCACACATTTTATTACATAAAATTTGTTATGGGTCGGTGAAAAAATTCCATTGGAATTCGATTCTTCATTTATATTAAATCATTCCTAGAAAATTCTCGCGAAATTTCCAGAATAAAAGTAGCACAGATTTTAAGAATTTGCTATTGATTTGCAAAAACCATATCGAAATAGGCAGTTTTTACGTGAATCCTGAACAAACAGAGAAGAAATTAAAAAATATAAGCTAAAAATTTTTTTTTTAAATATTATACAGGTACACAATTTACTTAACTTAATTTAAGATTTTGACAGAAATTATGACTAAAATTATGCATTTAAATATATTTTGCATTTTTTGAAGTCACTGAAATTAGGAAGACCCAAACCCAGCGTTGGGTGTTGATTAAGGATATTAATAGTAATTCGCTTTTTTTTTTGGGCTTATATTATTCGATTTATATTGTTCACTTTTGATAAAATTAATTGCATGAAGCTTCCTATTCATATTTGCCAGATATACTCGTACCCTCACTCACCATTATTACATATTATTTACTCCTAATTAGTGCCTAGTTTACACAGATGTATGATGGGATTTATGTGTTATTTATGATGCGATATTGTTATCCGTGCCGCAACGATAAAAAAAGAAAAGAATTGAGAGACAATTCTTAAAACTTACCATTATCAAAATTTTCTTTCATTCCTCTCAATGGTATATGATGCATCATTATGCATCTCTCATGAATAAGTATGATAAATGGCCGTTGAAAGTTTTCTGTAACAAAGAAATTAGGTAACTGATTCATAAGCCATATATACAGGTGGTCGTATATTTTCCTTATTTGTTAAGGATTCAGTAAAAAGCATTTAATCAAACATACCCTAGGGCATGGTATAGATACAGGACATATTTATTTATTACTTGAGATATAAAATTAACTTTAGATGGTTATAAAAAAAATAACTATGAAAGTCTTCTAACCTATATTATAAAAGTTCGTATTGTATCTCTTCAAAATATATAAATATGCTGTATAACTATACCCCACCCTTCCACATTAGTTTAAAGAGTCAAATAGCGCATTATTAAATTATTATTGTTAGAAAGTAATTAAAAAACCAATACCACTTACCAAAGTTTGCATGAGGAATTCCGGTTTCAATTTCTTCTTTAGTAAATAAAGAAGGGAAAGGGTAAATATTTGCCACTAGTAAGCCTCTTTTCAAAATGTTTATGACACACAAACATTTTCTGAAGCTCACGCACTGCACCCACTTTTCGAGTCTTATCTCACTCTTTGGAAATTTATGTAACGTATTATCTTTCCGAATACTTGAGCATCCCGGAATAGAACAACGCCAAAACATATTAATCACAAGGACAACAACCACGGCGTAAGTCTCAGCGCAAGTTCACTCGATCAACAATAAAACTGTAAATAATGTAAGGGCGGTCGTTGGTGGACGGTGTTTAAAAAATCGGCCAAACGTCAAAAGGTTAAACGTCAAATTATGAAATTGACATAAAATGGACGGGAGGAGAAGTGGGAGTGAATGGAAATTAATCTTGTTTCTAACATTGCAAAGTACTGAATAGAAAATTGTATGGACTGAAACGGCCGATTGAAAGTATTTGAAACTTTTGAAAGTGTTTTTGCAGAAAATCAGAAATGCAGATCAGCAGATGCAAAACCAGTGTTGCCAGATGAGTCAGATGACCATGTCAATTGACCCCAAATTTTTTTCAAAATCCCAGAAGTAAGCGAAGTTTTTGGCGGGAACTGAAAAGAGACGTTGTGCTGTGCAGTTTTATTTTCTGAAAATGTGTACAATTACTCTAAAATGAACAATAGTTCTAGAGTAGTAGAGATTGATAGTTTTAGAGTAAAAATTATGTGTTTTTATGAGAAATGTGAACTAGGAAGTCAGATGTGGCCTTTTGAGTTTTCACAAGAACTCCATTGAATGGCGTCGGTTGTAGCCTGCAATACAACTGCGCTACTATACGAAGACCTATTAAACATCAGAACTGGCTGTATGGACTAAGATTCCTTTGCCTGCCTTTATGGCGAATAAATAAACAACAACAAACCCAGAAGCACTGACCTCCATATATATAAGTAGTATCCATAGTAGTTTATGAAGTACGCTGGAACTATGATACCCTATGAAATGACAGCTCTATATTGTGCCTATTTGAATGGGTGGGAAGAGAACTAAATCTGACGTAACTTGCAAATGGTCAAAATTTAATAGTGCTGTCAAAGTAACCTGTCGATAAAACTTATCGATAGTTTTCCTATCAATATCTATTTACTTTCAAGAACGGAAATCGCCGATGACCGATTTTTTATTATCAAATACATATAATTTTAAAATAATACACAGGTTTCCGACTGACAAAAGAAGACTGAAATTATGGCTGAAAAACATTGAAAACTCTAGTTTGCGTCCGAAGAAATATGATTACATCTAGTCAAAGCACTTCGCTGATGACTGGGGTTGGGTTTATATATATGTCCGGATAATTTTAATGGTGAATGTGTTTCGGAATATATTTAAGACTTATTTATAACAACTCAAATTGGTTTTGAGTGGAAAATGAACATATTCAATTAATTATGGAAATTTAAAATTCACGACAATGATCTGTTAATTTTGATAATAATAAAGTGTGATTTAACTTTAGAAATATACTCACTTTTGACCAGAACCGACTGGTTACCATTTACTATTTACTTTTTATGTTAAATATTCGATTTTCATTGGATTTTGCAACTTTGGATCTATGATAAAGTGCAATATTAGTGAAAATCAGAAGTGAGGTTAGATTTACAAAAACATTAATATCTCAGGAACTATACATATTCGCCACATAGGTGTTGCATAAGGGGTAAGTTTTCCTCCGCCCCCTCCCCCCTCCCCCCTTCATTACTTATAATAACCCGGACATATATCTAAATCACACTCGAACCACATCAAGGATACTTCAGTGTCAGATAATTTTAACAGTCACTTTCATATTTTATTGAAACAAATATATAGACATCCGTCTGTAAGCAGCCGTAAAAACCATTCCCTATATATTATAGGTGTAATTGTACAAAATTATTTGTCGCGACAATTTATTTGGGCTCGCCAATAAATAGTTTGTTGCTGTTGGAAATGTCTTTTATCGATGTATTTTATCTCATTGTCCCATCACTATTATTAGTTCCGTTCCCACCCACTTCTGCGATCAGCGCTAAAATGGCGAAAATCAAATCGTCTCACTATGGTTCGGCTAATCACAGGTCCAGCGTACTTGTATATATGGAGGTCAGTGCCCAGAAGTTAGCTTTTTGAAAAAAAAAACCCCAAAACAGTTTTTACTTATTTAAAGGAGAAATATAAAAGCAAAACCACCGTCGTGGCGAAAACGTCAGTAATGACGTCATCATTTTCGCTCACGAAGCTCATAACGCCCTTTGTCAATAGGTAGGTTAAATAACCGTTTCACTTCAGTTTACGATTGTAACGCCAGCAAATAAGAGGAACGGGAGAAACCGCCGTTGTGAACGTGGTCGTTATGAGTCTCTAAACGGAAATTAGTCTATAGGATACGATATATACGAAGAGAGACGGCATAATAAATAAATAACGTAAATTGACCTGCGTGATTGTGAATGTTGTGATCGAAAATGATAACGTCATTAGTGACGTTTTCGCCACGACTACAATGACCGCGATCGCCTTATGGAACGACTAACGGAGCACTTTGAGCGTTGTGACTTGTGAGCTACGAGTGGAACGCGCTGTATGTAGTATTCTATCTTAGAGTAGTGTGTGGTAGTATCATAGACTCATGCTGTGCAGTTTTATTTTCTAAAAATGTGTAAAGTTCCTCTAAAATGAACAATAGTTATAGGATATTGATAGTTTTTGAGTAATTATTATATGATTTCGTGAGAAATGGGAACTGTATAGTCAAATGTGTAGCTTTTGAGTTGTCACAAGAACTTTGTTGAATGGCAGCAGCTCATACAGTGTTCCCAGAGGGGGGGGTGGATTTTCTGAAAATTCGGGGTAGATTTGGGTAAAATTAAGTAGAAAGAAATTGGAGTTTTTTAAGCATCATTAATTCATTCACAAACACAATTATCCTCACTACAATTATTATATCTAAGATAGAATATAGTACCAGTACTAGTAGTAGTTTACCTTAGAATTATATTCTACTAGTGAATCATACTTCAATTCAATTGTTCGTTATTTATGTTACTATGCTTGTACTGTATGTGAATGTGCTCAATTGTGTTTTTCTTCAATTTTATTCAATTAAGTTGGTTTCTGGTCATTTTGGTTCTTTTTATGTTGATTACTAGCATTTCTTTTGGACTTCAAAAATTTTTTCAACTTTGGACTTATGATAGAAGTGAAAATACGTGAGGTTATGTTTATTAAAAAAATAATATTTCAGGATCTCAGGACCTTAAGGGTTGTAGTAAAGGTAAGTATGCCTCTCCCTCCCTATTTCACCACCCCGCTACTTAAAATTCCTGTGCCGGATTGCTATACATTTACCAAAAATTGTTTTGGGATTTTTTCAAAAAGCTTATTTTTGGGATTTTTAAAAAAATGGGGATCAATTGTCATCGTCATCTGGCAGCACTGAGCTGAGTGAGCTGATAATAGTTCAGCTGTGTTACACGTAGGCTTTTGAGAATAAAGAAACTACCTATATTGTAAATTAAGATATGGCTTAAAGGCCTAGTTGCCAAGCCCTAAACCTAAATAAAATAAAATTCTACAGCAACGCTAATAAACTCTAAACTGTACTCTATTCTCTTTCTCACATTTCTACTTTTTCTACAGTTAACGAAATGTAGTTTATTTCATTTTGAGTTAGAATATTCAAGAGTATTCTCTTTAAATCAAGTGTCTTGTAATTTAAACATGTGATATTGATATTTGGGTTCTCTATAACTTGTCTCAATATTGAAAAAGTGCACGCTTAAATTTTTAACCTACCTACTACCTAGGTATCACCACTACCAGTATAATATACCAGTATTTAGTTTTAGTACCGTTCATCGTGTTGTCGGAGTTGTTATTTGGTTTAAGTTTTTGTGGTCGTTCAGTATTTTGGATTTGTTAGGTTTTCTATCTTGGTCATGTCAATTTCGTTAAATAGAAAAAGATTGTTAATGTTTTGTAATGTTTACAGTAGTCAACATAATACATTTTGTGCTCTTCAATGACTGTAGTACAACAGAGGTTTCTTTCAAAAATGTGATTAAATGAAACTCATCCATAGTTGGTTTTAAAAGGATGAAAATAATATAATAACAGTAATTTGTAGTCCTCATTTATACGAACAAATCTAATGATCGATGTAATATAATCAAAATTGTCTCCTGCTAGTTTAATATTATTGATAAACAGAAATAAAGATACCAGGATTAATAAAATGTATTTTGATGAAATTTTGGTGCTGATATTACTGTTGCTCAAGAAATAGGTTTGTTAGTATTCTTCTAGCTTTATGTGTCTTGGGATCAGGCCTCTTTAATTAAGCACAGGAATTCTTAAATCTCATTTATTATATTATTACAACTTCAAATTAAAGTATATGGGGTGACAAAGCGGGTGTGAGTAAGCGACTAGCTCGTGTCGACTAAACCTCGTATCGACTTCTACTTTTTCCTGAATCAGCAAAAAAACTGGACACAAACAAAACACAATAACATGTATATAAAATAGACACAACAAAAAGAATACAGAAATACATTACTATCCACAGGGCACAGATTTTCGTCATTTTCTCTATCTCTCATCATGGAACTTTTATATTTGATCAAGCGTAACCCGCTGTACCGTGTGCCTGCATTAGTGTCACGCCGCCGGCTTGTGGTAACTTTGGCACCTTGATCAGTCATTTTCTTGCTCAGCCGATACAGGTTAAATCATATTTATAGCTCTTTCCGGCAGATATTTGGTAATGTTTGTATTCAAAATTCACTGAGGTTTGCTTATAGCTTCTATTTGTTTCAAAAGGATTCCCTCCTTTAACATTGAATTCTGCAATTAGGTTCTCTGGTTAAATAGTGGTGTGTTTACTCCATTTGCCAAATTGAAAGATCTCTTTTGAATATAACTCAAAACTTATATTCTTTAAAACTTGTATTAATAAATTGAATTATAATTGCAAAAAGTCCTTCTCCATTTTGTACAGCAGTGGTTAGAATTGAATTGTTCTTAATGAAGCTTCATTATGTGAACTGTTTACAAGTGTCTTATCAAACTGAACTGAAAATAGTTCAAGTAAAAATTATAATCAGTGAATAAATTTCCTTGCCCACCTCACATTTGTTTATTATATAGTAGTACATGTTGTTTATTTACATTTTAAGTAATACTGCCTTGAGACATCCTCAAAAAAAAAAGTCATCTCAAGCCAGTCTTTCCAACACTTGCTCTGTCTTCCCCTGCTCCTTTTATTGACTTTTGGGTACCAGTGACTACCTGGCTCTACTTATGGTGCTTATATCATAATATATGATCTATTGCGGTTAATAACTAATAATCATTTTATCTATTTTATTTTAGTTCAGTGATAACATCAGTATGTTTGTTAGTTATTTTTGGAGGTGATATTTTGCCAGGACGGCAGACTGACAGCTGCCAATGTCTTAAAAAAACAGTTGGTGGAAATAAGAGCTATTTTTATTTTATTTATTATGTATGTATATTAGTCGAGTTTTAGCACATTTGTCTAGGTTTGCATTTAAAATTAAGTTGATAAACAATCTAGTAGATAGTCAAGTCTTGGCTTGGGCCAAATAGGTTTAAAAAAACACTAAATACATGTACAACTGAAATGCAGGTCTCTTGTTTAATGAAAAATATCTAAGATACAAACATTAAAATTAATTAATTAATGCTGATGTGCGTCTGTGCCTGTTGCTGGAGAAAGCTTACTCAGATAGTCAGCCCACCGGCGCATGTTTCTTAAAATAAATGTACAAAGTTTTAAAAAAATTTACAATTTTCGAAAATGAATATATGATCATAATAATAGTAAAACTTTATGTATTTTTCTCAATACAACAACCACATACGGCGCTGTGAGGTATTAGAAAATTAGTAACATGGCAAGTAGCGGTGAAATAGTTTTACGTCCGTTCTCATTCATTACAGCAAACATGACAATTGGACGAAGAAAGAATGAAAAGCTAAAAAGCCACATCGTGAAATTCTTGAAAACACGATTCCAAACAGAGCGTCATTTCACACTGCTGACATTCACAGTTTTTTTTCGCTTTACGATTATGAGCAGTGCACCAAACGCAATGCCGCCGACCTAAATTGGTGGAATGCTCAAGGCTTAATCCTATCGTGCATCTGTTGTTTGATTGGAATGCGCCTTATAAAATGAGGCTCTGTTAGGCGTCCTTCCGGGAAATCATCCCGGAACACATGAGGACGGTGAGGGGTATTTAGTGGATTCCGTTGCGGCATATTGCCACGATGACGCACTATAATGGACTGTGCAAGCCCCACACGGAATGAAAGCAAATCCAAGTGTCTACCTCTAGACCTCGAGCAATATTCTTGCCTTCTAAATACATAAATATAAATAGTCAGAAGGCGTTTAAAAAATATTCTTGGTCCATTTGGCACATCGTTTTCTTTCAATCAGATAAGGTTCAAGTATAATTTGATCTAAAACGGTCAACTCCACCCATGGTTCGATTGTAATCTAATTAATCGAAATTGGGAAGATCGTCCAGGTTTGGCCGGCACTTGTATTTGTGTCACGTCACGAAACGGGGAAATGCATGCTAAGCGTTGACGGTCATAGAGACTGCATACCATGACATCTCCACATTGTCGAGCTACTAATTGGTATTGAGAAAGAGGGGTATTCCGAATGATCGCAGGCACACTTTTACGTGTCACTCGGAGTGTTTCGACACAATCCGTGTTCCTGCGTTTAAGAAACCGCGCGAGTATAGGCGTATTGAACCAATTGTTCATGTGTAATACGTGGTCCAAATCCAAAAGAGGCTCCACATGTCTGATTACTGTTGAAAAGCTCGAAGGCGCTGTGGTCGTTTCATGACCTATGTACACAAAGAATGACTGACTATAAATAGCCGATTGATGATTCACACAGCTGGAATGTCTTTATTCCGAACCGAGTGGATGTCTACTTAATATACTGACGGAACTTAACAGGACCTTTCCAAAGTGACAACGACTCGTCAATGGAAATGTCCT
The DNA here is from genome assembly GCA_949752895.1 of Dendrolimus pini. Classification (NCBI taxonomy): domain Eukaryota; kingdom Metazoa; phylum Arthropoda; class Insecta; order Lepidoptera; family Lasiocampidae; genus Dendrolimus; species Dendrolimus pini. The sequence continues at coordinate 15,495,880 of OX457144.1, read as the reverse complement.
GTTGTAACCGGTAATTTTCTTTAAATTTTGATATTAACGAAAATCCGAAACGGATCCCAAAGGTACTAAAACATTGTCCCGGTCATTTGCGTCATGCCGCATGAAATAGCCGCCAATACGTCGCATAACTCATTCGACCTATAGTCTAAGCGATCGATTCGTCTCGTCCGTTACGTGCTGCAATAACGTATCGTCCCAATAAGAACGAAACGCATCGTACTCATCTACAAGACCTTAGTAGGTCCGAAAGATTCCACGTTCAAAAATTTCTTTTCCTCCATGTCACTCATTCATGGGCTTCCAAACATAGTCCTCGCTGCCAACACCGATATAAATGTCATTTGTTGCATCTTCCATTCTATAATCTTCCCGCTAAGGGGTACTACGTTCTTTATAATCCAATCTAATTATCTGCTCTCGCGAAGGTCGCATCTTCGTCAGTAGGAAAACACTCCATTACCATTATCATCTGTAGCAATTATTTGATACATTGACCTCTCGATCTTAGCAGCCGAGACTTTACTTCCTTGAGGATTAAGGAACTGTTTCAACCGTGTTGAATAAGTCATAAGTATATAATGTGGTTTTCTTTTGATACGTAAATTAAAAAACTAACAGTCGCTCTGAAAAGAGAATTTTTATTATTAAAATACTATAAAATACGCTGTTATACACTGTGTTTTGTATGTGAATTTATAACTACGCAACTCACCTGAAAAGAGAAACAACATTTCAAGCTAATTAATTTACAATTTCAATGAATTTACTGTATAGTTCAGGAATTTAAAATAGCACTTATTTGTTCTATTGCTCTAACTGACAAAGGTGATGTACAAGTGACATTACATTGACACTTGACGTATATTATGATAATGCACCCTTAATTCAAATTAAATGAAGTCAATCTTCATTTACAAGCATTTATTTCGTACAATAATAACAATTATATGTACATGTCATATCAGTTACATTTACAATTTTTATTAAAGAAAAAATACATAATGTAATTAAATATTTTTTACCGATCAGCGGGCATAAAAGAATGTCCTGTTACGGCAAAAATAAGTTCAATGGTTTTGATATGTGGTTTCGAGAACAGCCACTTATACTAGGGCCAACGAGAAGCGATACCAAATGTAAACAAAACCAATGCAAGGTCATTAGAAAATACAGGGGTGCGTAACTTTTTGAAAGTTGTATTATATATTTTAGTAGACAATTTATTTATTAATATGTTATTCTAAAAAGGTAACAGGTCACCTCTTCATCAAAACATGAGCAAACGAAATTTTATTGAGCTATTTTTTTGGAAATATTTTTCTGTTTTTTCTTGTGTCATGCACTTAGCCCACAACTTTTGTGAAAATTTTATTAAAGCGTGACTTTGTTATCTTGTGAGCAGAAGCAACAAAAGAAGATTGAAACAGAAAGCAACAATTCCTCGTCCCAAAAGTGTTCAAAAAAGTTACCGATTTATCGAGCGGTTGTAACTCATGCGTGGTATTGGATGGAAGACAATATAAGAATGTTGTGATCATCTGCTGCTTCTATAGTAGAATTATTTTCTCCGTGCAGTTTGGGTCATAAATAATCGGAGCAGTGAAGCGAGTATTTCGCTCTCTCTTCCGCTCACGGGCCTTATGGGCGGGCATAGTGATACGCATTGTTCTTGTCGATAAGCGTTATCGATAGTGTATTTAGTTTTGTCATATTGTGGGTTAGTGATATAAATGAAAGAAAAAATAGATAAAACAACGTATTTATTCAAAAAAATTATTAATTAGGTACGTATGTATTAAAAAACCATAAGTACAAAAGTTTAGAATGTAACAAGTTATATTAAAAATAAATATACATACTGTTGGCGATGCAGTGGACTGTTAGTGGTTGCTGGTTCGGTCGCTGGTTCGGGTGCGAGAAGGATGCCGAAATGAAACGACGAAATATTTGATGCTACGGGCGGCTTCAACTTCGTTGGCGTGGTCGGCGGGAGGGAGCTTCTTTGTTGGTTGCTTAGCGCGAACTGCTGCTTGTCACGAACTACCAATGGGCCTTGCAAGGCGCCTCATATTTATACAATGCCGCCTCCGCCGACCACCCATTTCGTTGTAACACCCCCTTTAGTTTATTTGTTTAATTTCACTTTACATAAGCCTTATTTTACCTTATCGCTATTACAATATTCACAATACCATAGATCCTAGCCTATCCTGTGGGTTCTTACATACATATGACCCATAGTTTCGAAACGCGGGACGTTCTTATGGGCGCATTCTTCGCCCCCCGCTTCATGAGTATAAATATAAAGCGTCGAGCGCGCGGGCGATTACCTCAATTCAAAACCAGGCGCTGTTGCGCGCGGACCTCTGCCTGCACAAGCTTTATGGCCTACTCGCTATGGAGTAGGCAGTAGTGCAGGCATACCTCACAGATTCCGGGCTCCGGTTGCGTTCTGCATTCCCGAAGCCCGGTTTCCGCTACCCTTTTGGGTCCCGGGCTCCAAGCGGCGTTCTGCACGCCTGGAACCCAGTTCCCCCTTATTCATTTCGAGTCCCGGGCTACAGGCGGCGTTCTGCACGCCCGTAGCCCGGTCTCATTTACCAGGATCTATTTGGGTCCTAATGAAACGCAAAACATTAAAACATTTATTTTCCAGCAAGTTTAAGGCTATTATGATAATACTTATTTATACTATAATATCACGCTCTAAAACTGATTAATTAAATTAAGTTAAACAAAATAAAACAATATACGATTATACGAAATATTATACGACTATTTACATATCTGTCCGACCGTCTCTTTCTTACGTTTAACGTTCGTATACATGTTATCTACGAGGCTTAGCAAATTACACCTATGCTCTTATCACCTGTGTAGACGGGTCGGCGAGTTTCTATGATACAATGTTGTCGTCGTCAACACATACTTATATCTAAGTTTAAAATTAACAGCAAAAACGATAATAATGATTTTTACAAGATTGATAATAATTCTTTGATAAGAATAAGTTTTTATCGTTAATGGCGTTGCGCCCGCGCAACATGCTCGCCGCCCTAGCCGGGCTGAGGCCGAGTTTGATTTATGACCCAAACGGCACGGAGAAAATAATTCTACTATAGTATCCCAGCATTTAAATGAGATGAAGCTCCATCAAATATCAATAAACATTTTCCTTGACTTTCCTACTTTGCAAAGTGAGTAATTAAAGTCCATGAATAACTCTGTTGTCATACTTCCTTTAGCTCCTATTATCATTAGATTCAGGTTTTAACCTTCTGCCTTTCAGTAGAATCATTGGTGGAATCGCAATACCTGTGGCATTTACACAAATAGCAATTATGATGTTTTCTGCATGTTCTTGTGTTACAAAATGCACTCTTTTACTCCCTTCTGCAAGAACTTTTTGTTGGTGGTGAAGAGTAAGTCGACACCCCTTTTCGTCGATATTATACAAGCGTTCTGGGTGATTCCTAATATCCAATTCATCGTAAATTGTTTTTACTTCTTCAAAATGTTGCTGAACTATAGGTTTGTTTAACTTTTGTGCTCTTGCGGGGTTCATAAACTGAGCCTTACGAACCGATACTGCAGCCGGCAGCGTTTCGTTTTAGGAAACCAATCGGCCACCTTCTTCCTGCTATGTTTTGTCTATTAAATGGAGTAGGAATATTTTTAATTTGACTACATTCCTAGTCATAGGCTTGTTTACGGACAACCTTAGGCGTCAAAGATATGCTTATTTGGGCTAATCTGATTTCTCTTTTCGTTAAATCTTTTTTTTTCTTCAGTTAGAGTAGGAAATCTACCTGTTATTTTTTTGTCACTTCTCGTTTTGAGGTGATTTCTTAGTGTCCTCCTAGGAATACTGAAATGGTCTGCAGCCATTCGCTGTGACATGGTTTTATTTTCACGGCACCAATAGCTGCTCTTAGTTGATTTTCTGTCATTATGTCACGCATGTGCAGTTTGATTTTATAATTAAAACAATTACAGTCCAGAAATTAATATTTAAAGTAGTGTTTAACAACTATGATCTTGTATATGTGATAAAACGATGAATTATTTATAAATTTTACGGTTACTGGATGAATTTATATGACATTTAACAAAGCTATGGATAAGGAAAATCATTTGATCGAAAAACCCCTTTTTTAAAGGGGGGGGGGGTGATGTAACGTGTTACTTCAGTTCATTGGAGTCTGGCACAGAATGTACACACTGTAGTGGATGCACTTACCACGTTTAGTCGTAGCTAATTTTATATTATATTTGCGTAAAATATACTATGATCCTGGTTACCGTGTAACCCCCGGTACGGGGGGGAATCGAACCCCGGTGTACTCCCGTGTAATGAGAGCGGTCGCCACGACCTTTAAACAGGATAAGCTAAAGCTAACACAAGAAAGGATAAAATATAAAATATGATAAAACTAAAGAAAACTTAAAACTACTATTAACTACTTCTTAAAACTACGCTGACGTTTCTGCTCACGCAGTTCCGACTGCCGCTTGTGGTGCTCGAGACGCTCTCGTTCAAAGCGCATCCGCTCGTCGTGTCGCATCTGAGCAGCAGCCTCTCGAGCGCGGGCCTCAGCGCGAGCCTGCGCAATTCGCTTCTGCTGTTCGTCGAAGCGTTCTTTCGCCTCCAGACGTCGTTTCTCAGCGTCTTCGCGCATCTGTTGGTAACGTCTGTCAGCCTGCGCCTTTTCCTCGGCTCTCTTCGCTTCACGCTCGGCCGCAGCCTTACGGTTGTAGTAGTCGCGCTCGCGACCGGCAGCCATCCTTTCGGAGTGCTGTCGGGCGCTAGCACGAGCATGGCGTTCCCGCTGCTCCCACGACGCCACACGACTCGCCTCTGCACCCATTACGCTGAGTAGTGCACCTGCACTCGCCAGTTGGGACCGGGGAGCGCGAGATGCGACTCGAACGTCAGCACCACGAGGCCGCGGTATTTGAAGCCCTCAACTCGTAAAGCGTTGAAGGCAGGGTTAATAGACTCCGGGGTGCAGGGTGTGGTGCCAGATGTTTTCGGCGGAATGAGGCTAGCGGAGTAGATCTGCTTACCACCAATATGGGTCTGCAGAGCCACGCCACTAACACTATAGCCCCACGTAGGCTGCGCCGACAGCGCGTTCTTTATTGCAGTGTTGAAAGTCGACAACGACATCACTGCGTCACTTCCACTGCTTCTCGGAACCAGTTGATAGGTCCGGTCCACTACAACACATTAAGTTATATTCAAGGCGATATAAAATAAAACGTTTTTCCTTTATGGCCCCCCACGCGTAAGATAGAATAGTTAACAATGGTTTAGTTATGGGTTGAGGTGATCATCAGTTTTGAGGGTCACGTCAGCGGTCTGTTTAGTGTTTCTTACTATGCATTGGATAAGTTCTTCATTTATGTATTGTTGTAAATAGTTAATTTTGGTAAACGTTTCTCTATTGATAGTTTGATATTCTGTTTGAAAATCAAGAAAAGAAGGGTCAAATTTTTTACAGGCGAATGTCTCTTCACCATATTCTGTATACTGTTCCAGTCCTCGGTTTCTCTGACTCCGTCTTGTTCTACTACTTCTGCTTAATGGGCGTCCGCAATTAACTCTATTTGAACTAATTCCTCGTCGTTCAGTCCTTCCTCTTGTATATAACCTCTTGCACTCTTTACAAATTCATCCCTTAGGGTGTCACTTTTTCTTCTGCATCTGAAATACTGCTGTCATCAGCAGTAAATACAATAGTAGGTTGGAATTCTGGTTCGCCATCTTCATCCGATGGCAATAAGTCTTCAATTTCATACTATACATATTTACTAAATATTCTATTTCTTTATCTCCAAGAGCTTGTGTTTGTTACAGATCAGTTGTAGCGGGTAAAATAGTGAAACGACGAAATATTTGATGCTACGGGCGGCTTCAACTTCGTTGGCGTGGTCGGCGGGAGGGAGCTTCTTTGTTGGTTGCTTAGCGCGAACTGCTGCTTGTCACGAACTACCAATGGGCCTTGCAAGGCGCCTCATATTTATACAATGCCGCCACCGCCGACCACCCATTTCGTTGTAACACCCCCTTTAGTTTATTTGTTTAATTTCACTTTACATAAGCCTTATTTTACCTTATCGCTATTACAATATTCACAATACCATAGATCCTAGCCTATCCTGTGGGTTCTTACATACATATGACCCATAGTTTCGAAACGCGGGACGTTCTTATGGGCGCATTCTTCGCCCCCCGCTTCATGAGTATAAATATAAAGCGTCAAGCGCGCGGGCGATTACCTCAATTCAAAACCAGGCGCTGTTGCGCGCGGACCTCTGCCTGCACAAGCTTTATGGCCTACTCGCTATGGAGTAGGCAGTAGTGCAGGCATACCTCACAGATTCCGGGCTCCGGTTGCGTTCTGCATTCCCGAAGCCCGGTTTCCGCTACCCTTTTGGGTCCCGGGCTCCAAGCGGCGTTCTGCACGCCTGGAACCCAGTTCCCCCTTATTCATTTCGAGTCCCGGGCTACAGGCGGCGTTCTGCACGCCCGTAGCCCGGTCTCATTTACCAGGATCTATTTGGGTCCTAATGAAACGCAAAACATTAAAACATTTATTTTCCAGCAAGTTTAAGGCTATTATGATAATACTTATTTATACTATAATATCACGCTCTAAAACTGATTAATTAAATTAAGTTAAACAAAATAAAACAATATACGATTATACGAAATATTATACGACTATTTACATATCTGTCCGACCGTCTCTTTCTTACGTTTAACGTTCGTATACATGTTATCTACGAGGCTTAGCAAATTACACCTATGCTCTTATCACCTGTGTAGACGGGTCGGCGAGTTTCTATGATACAATGTTGTCGTCGTCAACACATACTTATATCTAAGTTTAAAATTAACAGCAAAAACGATAATAATGATTTTTACAAGATTGATAATAATTCTTTGATAAGAATAAGTTTTTATCGTTAATGGCGTTGCGCCCGCGCAACATGCTCGCCGCCCTAGCCGGGCTGAGGCCGAGTTTGATTTATGACCCAAACGGCACGGAGAAAATAATTCTACTATAGTATCCCAGCATTTAAATGAGATGAAGCTCCATCAAATATCAATAAACATTTTCCTTGACTTTCCTACTTTGCAAAGTGAGTAATTAAAGTCCATGAATAACTCTGTTGTCATACTTCCTTTAGCTCCTATTATCATTAGATTCAGGTTTTAACCTTCTGCCTTTCAGTAGAATCATTGGTGGAATCGCAATACCTGTGGCATTTACACAAATAGCAATTATGATGTTTTCTGCATGTTCTTGTGTTACAAAATGCACTCTTTTACTCCCTTCTGCAAGAACTTTTTGTTGGTGGTGAAGAGTAAGTCGACACCCCTTTTCGTCGATATTATACAAGCGTTCTGGGTGATTCCTAATATCCAATTCATCGTAAATTGTTTTTACTTCTTCAAAATGTTGCTGAACTATAGGTTTGTTTAACTTTTGTGCTCTTGCGGGGTTCATAAACTGAGCCTTACGAACCGATACTGCAGCCGGCAGCGTTTCGTTTTAGGAAACCAATCGGCCACCTTCTTCCTGCTATGTTTTGTCTATTAAATGGAGTAGGAATATTTTTAATTTGACTACATTCCTAGTCATAGGCTTGTTTACGGACAACCTTAGGCGTCAAAGATATGCTTATTTGGGCTAATCTGATTTCTCTTTTCGTTAAATCTTTTTTTTTCTTCAGTTAGAGTAGGAAATCTACCTGTTATTTTTTTGTCACTTCTCGTTTTGAGGTGATTTCTTAGTGTCCTCCTAGGAATACTGAAATGGTCTGCAGCCATTCGCTGTGACATGGTTTTATTTTCACGGCACCAATAGCTGCTCTTAGTTGATTTTCTGTCATTATGTCACGCATGTGCAGTTTGATTTTATAATTAAAACAATTACAGTCCAGAAATTAATATTTAAAGTAGTGTTTAACAACTATGATCTTGTATATGTGATAAAACGATGAATTATTTATAAATTTTACGGTTACTGGATGAATTTATATGACATTTAACAAAGCTATGGATAAGGAAAATCATTTGATCGAAAAACCCCTTTTTTAAAGGGGGGGGGGGGGGTGATGTAACGTGTTACTTCAGTTCATTGGAGTCTGGCACAGAATGTACACACTGTAGTGGATGCACTTACCACGTTTAGTCGTAGCTAATTTTATATTATATTTGCGTAAAATATACTATGATCCTGGTTACCGTGTAACCCCCGGTACGGGGGGGAATCGAACCCCGGTGTACTCCCGTGTAATGAGAGCGGTCGCCACGACCTTTAAACAGGATAAGCTAAAGCTAACATAAGAAAGGATAAAATATAAAATATGATAAAACTAAAGAAAACTTAAAACTACTATTAACTACTTCTTAAAACTACGCTGACGTTTCTGCTCACGCAGTTCCGACTGCCGCTTGTGGTGCTCGAGACGCTCTCGTTCAAAGCGCATCCGCTCGTCGTGTCGCATCTGAGCAGCAGCCTCTCGAGCGCGGGCCTCAGCGCGAGCCTGCGCAATTCGCTTCTGCTGTTCGTCGAAGCGTTCTTTCGCCTCCAGACGTCGTTTCTCAGCGTCTTCGCGCATCTGTTGGTAACGTCTGTCAGCCTGCGCCTTTTCCTCGGCTCTCTTCGCTTCACGCTCGGCCGCAGCCTTACGGTTGTAGTAGTCGCGCTCGCGACCGGCAGCCATCCTTTCGGAGTGCTGTCGGGCGCTAGCACGAGCATGGCGTTCCCGCTGCTCCCACGACGCCACACGACTCGCCTCTGCACCCATTACGCTGAGTAGTGCACCTGCACTCGCCAGTTGGGACCGGGGAGCGCGAGATGCGACTCGAACGTCAGCACCACGAGGCCGCGGTATTTGAAGCCCTCAACTCGTAAAGCGTTGAAGGCAGGGTTAATAGACTCCGGGGTGCAGGGTGTGGTGCCAGATGTTTTCGGCGGAATGAGGCTAGCGGAGTAGATCTGCTTACCACCAATATGGGTCTGCAGAGCCACGCCACTAACACTATAGCCCCACGTAGGCTGCGCCGACAGCGCGTTCTTTATTGCAGTGTTGAAAGTCGACAACGACATCACTGCGTCACTTCCACTGCTTCTCGGAACCAGTTGATAGGTCCGGTCCACTACAACACATTAAGTTATATTCAAGGCGATATAAAATAAAACGTTTTTCCTTTATGGCCCCCCACGCGTAAGATAGAATAGTTAACAATGGTTTAGTTATGGGTTGAGGTGATCATCAGTTTTGAGGGTCACGTCAGCGGTCTGTTTAGTGTTTCTTACTATGCATTGGATAAGTTCTTCATTTATGTATTGTTGTAAATAGTTAATTTTGGTAAACGTTTCTCTATTGATAGTTTGATATTCTGTTTGAAAATCAAGAAAAGAAGGGTCAAATTTTTTACAGGCGAATGTCTCTTCACCATATTCTGTATACTGTTCCAGTCCTCGGTTTCTCTGACTCCGTCTTGTTCTACTACTTCTGCTTAATGGGCGTCCGCAATTAACTCTATTTGAACTAATTCCTCGTCGTTCAGTCCTTCCTCTTGTATATAACCTCTTGCACTCTTTACAAATTCATCCCTTAGGGTGTCACTTTTTCTTCTGCATCTGAAATACTGCTGTCATCAGCAGTAAATACAATAGTAGGTTGGAATTCTGGTTCGCCATCTTCATCCGATGGCAATAAGTCTTCAATTTCATACTATACATATTTACTAAATATTCTATTTCTTTATCTCCAAGAGCTTGTGTTTGTTACAGATCAGTTGTAGCGGGTAAAATAGTGAAACGACGAAATATTTGATGCTACGGGCGGCTTCAACTTCGTTGGCGTGGTCGGCGGGAGGGAGCTTCTTTGTTGGTTGCTTAGCGCGAACTGCTGCTTGTCACGAACTACCAATGGGCCTTGCAAGGCGCCTCATATTTATACAATGCCGCCACCGCCGACCACCCATTTCGTTGTAACACCCCCTTTAGTTTATTTGTTTAATTTCACTTTACATAAGCCTTATTTTACCTTATCGCTATTACAATATTCACAATACCATAGATCCTAGCCTATCCTGTGGGTTCTTACATACATATGACCCATAGTTTCGAAACGCGGGACGTTCTTATGGGCGCATTCTTCGCCCCCCGCTTCATGAGTATAAATATAAAGCGTCGAGCGCGCGGGCGATTACCTCAATTCAAAACCAGGCGCTGTTGCGCGCGGACCTCTGCCTGCACAAGCTTTATGGCCTACTCGCTATGGAGTAGGCAGTAGTGCAGGCATACCTCACAGATTCCGGGCTCCGGTTGCGTTCTGCATTCCCGAAGCCCGGTTTCCGCTACCCTTTTGGGTCCCGGGCTCCAAGCGGCGTTCTGCACGCCTGGAACCCAGTTCCCCCTTATTCATTTCGAGTCCCGGGCTACAGGCGGCGTTCTGCACGCCCGTAGCCCGGTCTCATTTACCAGGATCTATTTGGGTCCTAATGAAACGCAAAACATTAAAACATTTATTTTCCAGCAAGTTTAAGGCTATTATGATAATACTTATTTATACTATAATATCACGCTCTAAAACTGATTAATTAAATTAAGTTAAACAAAATAAAACAATATACGATTATACGAAATATTATACGACTATTTACATATCTGTCCGACCGTCTCTTTCTTACGTTTAACGTTCGTATACATGTTATCTACGAGGCTTAGCAAATTACACCTATGCTCTTATCACCTGTGTAGACGGGTCGGCGAGTTTCTATGATACAATGTTGTCGTCGTCAACACATACTTATATCTAAGTTTAAAATTAACAGCAAAAACGATAATAATGATTTTTACAAGATTGATAATAATTCTTTGATAAGAATAAGTTTTTATCGTTAATGGCGTTGCGCCCGCGCAACATGCTCGCCGCCCTAGCCGGGCTGAGGCCGAGTTTGATTTATGACCCAAACGGCACGGAGAAAATAATTCTACTATAGTATCCCAGCATTTAAATGAGATGAAGCTCCATCAAATATCAATAAACATTTTCCTTGACTTTCCTACTTTGCAAAGTGAGTAATTAAAGTCCATGAATAACTCTGTTGTCATACTTCCTTTAGCTCCTATTATCATTAGATTCAGGTTTTAACCTTCTGCCTTTCAGTAGAATCATTGGTGGAATCGCAATACCTGTGGCATTTACACAAATAGCAATTATGATGTTTTCTGCATGTTCTTGTGTTACAAAATGCACTCTTTTACTCCCTTCTGCAAGAACTTTTTGTTGGTGGTGAAGAGTAAGTCGACACCCCTTTTCGTCGATATTATACAAGCGTTCTGGGTGATTCCTAATATCCAATTCATCGTAAATTGTTTTTACTTCTTCAAAATGTTGCTGAACTATAGGTTTGTTTAACTTTTGTGCTCTTGCGGGGTTCATAAACTGAGCCTTACGAACCGATACTGCAGCCGGCAGCGTTTCGTTTTAGGAAACCAATCGGCCACCTTCTTCCTGCTATGTTTTGTCTATTAAATGGAGTAGGAATATTTTTAATTTGACTACATTCCTAGTCATAGGCTTGTTTACGGACAACCTTAGGCGTCAAAGATATGCTTATTTGGGCTAATCTGATTTCTCTTTTCGTTAAATCTTTTTTTTTCTTCAGTTAGAGTAGGAAATCTACCTGTTATTTTTTTGTCACTTCTCGTTTTGAGGTGATTTCTTAGTGTCCTCCTAGGAATACTGAAATGGTCTGCAGCCATTCGCTGTGACATGGTTTTATTTTCACGGCACCAATAGCTGCTCTTAGTTGATTTTCTGTCATTATGTCACGCATGTGCAGTTTGATTTTATAATTAAAACAATTACAGTCCAGAAATTAATATTTAAAGTAGTGTTTAACAACTATGATCTTGTATATGTGATAAAACGATGAATTATTTATAAATTTTACGGTTACTGGATGAATTTATATGACATTTAACAAAGCTATGGATAAGGAAAATCATTTGATCGAAAAACCCCTTTTTTAAAGGGGGGGGGGGGGGTGATGTAACGTGTTACTTCAGTTCATTGGAGTCTGGCACAGAATGTACACACTGTAGTGGATGCACTTACCACGTTTAGTCGTAGCTAATTTTATATTATATTTGCGTAAAATATACTATGATCCTGGTTACCGTGTAACCCCCGGTACGGGGGGGAATCGAACCCCGGTGTACTCCCGTGTAATGAGAGCGGTCGCCACGACCTTTAAACAGGATAAGCTAAAGCTAACATAAGAAAGGATAAAATATAAAATATGATAAAACTAAAGAAAACTTAAAACTACTATTAACTACTTCTTAAAACTACGCTGACGTTTCTGCTCACGCAGTTCCGACTGCCGCTTGTGGTGCTCGAGACGCTCTCGTTCAAAGCGCATCCGCTCGTCGTGTCGCATCTGAGCAGCAGCCTCTCGAGCGCGGGCCTCAGCGCGAGCCTGCGCAATTCGCTTCTGCTGTTCGTCGAAGCGTTCTTTCGCCTCCAGACGTCGTTTCTCAGCGTCTTCGCGCATCTGTTGGTAACGTCTGTCAGCCTGCGCCTTTTCCTCGGCTCTCTTCGCTTCACGCTCGGCCGCAGCCTTACGGTTGTAGTAGTCCCGCTCGCGACCGGCAGCCATCCTTTCGGAGTGCTGTCGGGCGCTAGCACGAGCATGGCGTTCCCGCTGCTCCCACGACGCCACACGACTCGCCTCTGCACCCATTACGCTGAGTAGTGCACCTGCACTCGCCAGTTGGGACCGGGGAGCGCGAGATGCGACTCGAACGTCAGCACCACGAGGCCGCGGTATTTGAAGCCCTCAACTCGTAAAGCGTTGAAGGCAGGGTTAATAGACTCCGGGGTGCAGGGTGTGGTGCCAGATGTTTTCGGCGGAATGAGGCTAGCGGAGTAGATCTGCTTACCACCAATATGGGTCTGCAGAGCCACGCCACTAACACTATAGCCCCACGTAGGCTGCGCCGACAGCGCGTTCTTTATTGCAGTGTTGAAAGTCGACAACGACATCACTGCGTCACTTCCACTGCTTCTCGGAACCAGTTGATAGGTCCGGTCCACTACAACACATTAAGTTATATTCAAGGCGATATAAAATAAAACGTTTTTCCTTTATGGCCCCCCACGCGTAAGATAGAATAGTTAACAATGGTTTAGTTATGGGTTGAGGTGATCATCAGTTTTGAGGGTCACGTCAGCGGTCTGTTTAGTGTTTCTTACTATGCATTGGATAAGTTCTTCATTTATGTATTGTTGTAAATAGTTAATTTTGGTAAACGTTTCTCTATTGATAGTTTGATATTCTGTTTGAAAATCAAGAAAAGAAGGGTCAAATTTTTTACAGGCGAATGTCTCTTCACCATATTCTGTATACTGTTCCAGTCCTCGGTTTCTCTGACTCCGTCTTGTTCTACTACTTCTGCTTAATGGGCGTCCGCAATTAACTCTATTTGAACTAATTCCTCGTCGTTCAGTCCTTCCTCTTGTATATAACCTCTTGCACTCTTTACAAATTCATCCCTTAGGGTGTCACTTTTTCTTCTGCATCTGAAATACTGCTGTCATCAGCAGTAAATACAATAGTAGGTTGGAATTCTGGTTCGCCATCTTCATCCGATGGCAATAAGTCTTCAATTTCATACTATACATATTTACTAAATATTCTATTTCTTTATCTCCAAGAGCTTGTGTTTGTTACAGATCAGTTGTAGCGGGTAAAATAGTGAAACGACGAAATATTTGATGCTACGGGCGGCTTCAACTTCGTTGGCGTGGTCGGCGGGAGGGAGCTTCTTTGTTGGTTGCTTAGCGCGAACTGCTGCTTGTCACGAACTACCAATGGGCCTTGCAAGGCGCCTCATATTTATACAATGCCGCCACCGCCGACCACCCATTTCGTTGTAACACCCCCTTTAGTTTATTTGTTTAATTTCACTTTACATAAGCCTTATTTTACCTTATCGCTATTACAATATTCACAATACCATAGATCCTAGCCTATCCTGTGGGTTCTTACATACATATGACCCATAGTTTCGAAACGCGGGACGTTCTTATGGGCGCATTCTTCGCCCCCCGCTTCATGAGTATAAATATAAAGCGTCGAGCGCGCGGGCGATTACCTCAATTCAAAACCAGGCGCTGTTGCGCGCGGACCTCTGCCTGCACAAGCTTTATGGCCTACTCGCTATGGAGTAGGCAGTAGTGCAGGCATACCTCACAGATTCCGGGCTCCGGTTGCGTTCTGCATTCCCGAAGCCCGGTTTCCGCTACCCTTTTGGGTCCCGGGCTCCAAGCGGCGTTCTGCACGCCTGGAACCCAGTTCCCCCTTATTCATTTCGAGTCCCGGGCTACAGGCGGCGTTCTGCACGCCCGTAGCCCGGTCTCATTTACCAGGATCTATTTGGGTCCTAATGAAACGCAAAACATTAAAACATTTATTTTCCAGCAAGTTTAAGGCTATTATGATAATACTTATTTATACTATAATATCACGCTCTAAAACTGATTAATTAAATTAAGTTAAACAAAATAAAACAATATACGATTATACGAAATATTATACGACTATTTACATATCTGTCCGACCGTCTCTTTCTTACGTTTAACGTTCGTATACATGTTATCTACGAGGCTTAGCAAATTACACCTATGCTCTTATCACCTGTGTAGACGGGTCGGCGAGTTTCTATGATACAATGTTGTCGTCGTCAACACATACTTATATCTAAGTTTAAAATTAACAGCAAAAACGATAATAATGATTTTTACAAGATTGATAATAATTCTTTGATAAGAATAAGTTTTTATCGTTAATGGCGTTGCGCCCGCGCAACATGCTCGCCGCCCTAGCCGGGCTGAGGCCGAGTTTGATTTATGACCCAAACGGCACGGAGAAAATAATTCTACTATAGTATCCCAGCATTTAAATGAGATGAAGCTCCATCAAATATCAATAAACATTTTCCTTGACTTTCCTACTTTGCAAAGTGAGTAATTAAAGTCCATGAATAACTCTGTTGTCATACTTCCTTTAGCTCCTATTATCATTAGATTCAGGTTTTAACCTTCTGCCTTTCAGTAGAATCATTGGTGGAATCGCAATACCTGTGGCATTTACACAAATAGCAATTATGATGTTTTCTGCATGTTCTTGTGTTACAAAATGCACTCTT
The DNA here is from genome assembly GCA_949752895.1 of Dendrolimus pini. Lineage (NCBI taxonomy): Eukaryota > Metazoa > Arthropoda > Insecta > Lepidoptera > Lasiocampidae > Dendrolimus > Dendrolimus pini. Next base: position 15,480,635 of record OX457144.1, on the reverse strand, counting down.
TTACTCCCTTCTGCAAGAACTTTTTGTTGGTGGTGAAGAGTAAGTCGACACCCCTTTTCGTCGATATTATACAAGCGTTCTGGGTGATTCCTAATATCCAATTCATCGTAAATTGTTTTTACTTCTTCAAAATGTTGCTGAACTATAGGTTTGTTTAACTTTTGTGCTCTTGCGGGGTTCATAAACTGAGCCTTACGAACCGATACTGCAGCCGGCAGCGTTTCGTTTTAGGAAACCAATCGGCCACCTTCTTCCTGCTATGTTTTGTCTATTAAATGGAGTAGGAATATTTTTAATTTGACTACATTCCTAGTCATAGGCTTGTTTACGGACAACCTTAGGCGTCAAAGATATGCTTATTTGGGCTAATCTGATTTCTCTTTTCGTTAAATCTTTTTTTTTCTTCAGTTAGAGTAGGAAATCTACCTGTTATTTTTTTGTCACTTCTCGTTTTGAGGTGATTTCTTAGTGTCCTCCTAGGAATACTGAAATGGTCTGCAGCCATTCGCTGTGACATGGTTTTATTTTCACGGCACCAATAGCTGCTCTTAGTTGATTTTCTGTCATTATGTCACGCATGTGCAGTTTGATTTTATAATTAAAACAATTACAGTCCAGAAATTAATATTTAAAGTAGTGTTTAACAACTATGATCTTGTATATGTGATAAAACGATGAATTATTTATAAATTTTACGGTTACTGGATGAATTTATATGACATTTAACAAAGCTATGGATAAGGAAAATCATTTGATCGAAAAACCCCTTTTTTAAAGGGGGGGGGGGTGATGTAACGTGTTACTTCAGTTCATTGGAGTCTGGCACAGAATGTACACACTGTAGTGGATGCACTTACCACGTTTAGTCGTAGCTAATTTTATATTATATTTGCGTAAAATATACTATGATCCTGGTTACCGTGTAACCCCCGGTACGGGGGGGAATCGAACCCCGGTGTACTCCCGTGTAATGAGAGCGGTCGCCACGACCTTTAAACAGGATAAGCTAAAGCTAACACAAGAAAGGATAAAATATAAAATATGATAAAACTAAAGAAAACTTAAAACTACTATTAACTACTTCTTAAAACTACGCTGACGTTTCTGCTCACGCAGTTCCGACTGCCGCTTGTGGTGCTCGAGACGCTCTCGTTCAAAGCGCATCCGCTCGTCGTGTCGCATCTGAGCAGCAGCCTCTCGAGCGCGGGCCTCAGCGCGAGCCTGCGCAATTCGCTTCTGCTGTTCGTCGAAGCGTTCTTTCGCCTCCAGACGTCGTTTCTCAGCGTCTTCGCGCATCTGTTGGTAACGTCTGTCAGCCTGCGCCTTTTCCTCGGCTCTCTTCGCTTCACGCTCGGCCGCAGCCTTACGGTTGTAGTAGTCGCGCTCGCGACCGGCAGCCATCCTTTCGGAGTGCTGTCGGGCGCTAGCACGAGCATGGCGTTCCCGCTGCTCCCACGACGCCACACGACTCGCCTCTGCACCCATTACGCTGAGTAGTGCACCTGCACTCGCCAGTTGGGACCGGGGAGCGCGAGATGCGACTCGAACGTCAGCACCACGAGGCCGCGGTATTTGAAGCCCTCAACTCGTAAAGCGTTGAAGGCAGGGTTAATAGACTCCGGGGTGCAGGGTGTGGTGCCAGATGTTTTCGGCGGAATGAGGCTAGCGGAGTAGATCTGCTTACCACCAATATGGGTCTGCAGAGCCACGCCACTAACACTATAGCCCCACGTAGGCTGCGCCGACAGCGCGTTCTTTATTGCAGTGTTGAAAGTCGACAACGACATCACTGCGTCACTTCCACTGCTTCTCGGAACCAGTTGATAGGTCCGGTCCACTACAACACATTAAGTTATATTCAAGGCGATATAAAATAAAACGTTTTTCCTTTATGGCCCCCCACGCGTAAGATAGAATAGTTAACAATGGTTTAGTTATGGGTTGAGGTGATCATCAGTTTTGAGGGTCACGTCAGCGGTCTGTTTAGTGTTTCTTACTATGCATTGGATAAGTTCTTCATTTATGTATTGTTGTAAATAGTTAATTTTGGTAAACGTTTCTCTATTGATAGTTTGATATTCTGTTTGAAAATCAAGAAAAGAAGGGTCAAATTTTTTACAGGCGAATGTCTCTTCACCATATTCTGTATACTGTTCCAGTCCTCGGTTTCTCTGACTCCGTCTTGTTCTACTACTTCTGCTTAATGGGCGTCCGCAATTAACTCTATTTGAACTAATTCCTCGTCGTTCAGTCCTTCCTCTTGTATATAACCTCTTGCACTCTTTACAAATTCATCCCTTAGGGTGTCACTTTTTCTTCTGCATCTGAAATACTGCTGTCATCAGCAGTAAATACAATAGTAGGTTGGAATTCTGGTTCGCCATCTTCATCCGATGGCAATAAGTCTTCAATTTCATACTATACATATTTACTAAATATTCTATTTCTTTATCTCCAAGAGCTTGTGTTTGTTACAGATCAGTTGTAGCGGGTAAAATAGTGAAACGACGAAATATTTGATGCTACGGGCGGCTTCAACTTCGTTGGCGTGGTCGGCGGGAGGGAGCTTCTTTGTTGGTTGCTTAGCGCGAACTGCTGCTTGTCACGAACTACCAATGGGCCTTGCAAGGCGCCTCATATTTATACAATGCCGCCACCGCCGACCACCCATTTCGTTGTAACACCCCCTTTAGTTTATTTGTTTAATTTCACTTTACATAAGCCTTATTTTACCTTATCGCTATTACAATATTCACAATACCATAGATCCTAGCCTATCCTGTGGGTTCTTACATACATATGACCCATAGTTTCGAAACGCGGGACGTTCTTATGGGCGCATTCTTCGCCCCCCGCTTCATGAGTATAAATATAAAGCGTCGAGCGCGCGGGCGATTACCTCAATTCAAAACCAGGCGCTGTTGCGCGCGGACCTCTGCCTGCACAAGCTTTATGGCCTACTCGCTATGGAGTAGGCAGTAGTGCAGGCATACCTCACAGATTCCGGGCTCCGGTTGCGTTCTGCATTCCCGAAGCCCGGTTTCCGCTACCCTTTTGGGTCCCGGGCTCCAAGCGGCGTTCTGCACGCCTGGAACCCAGTTCCCCCTTATTCATTTCGAGTCCCGGGCTACAGGCGGCGTTCTGCACGCCCGTAGCCCGGTCTCATTTACCAGGATCTATTTGGGTCCTAATGAAACGCAAAACATTAAAACATTTATTTTCCAGCAAGTTTAAGGCTATTATGATAATACTTATTTATACTATAATATCACGCTCTAAAACTGATTAATTAAATTAAGTTAAACAAAATAAAACAATATACGATTATACGAAATATTATACGACTATTTACATATCTGTCCGACCGTCTCTTTCTTACGTTTAACGTTCGTATACATGTTATCTACGAGGCTTAGCAAATTACACCTATGCTCTTATCACCTGTGTAGACGGGTCGGCGAGTTTCTATGATACAATGTTGTCGTCGTCAACACATACTTATATCTAAGTTTAAAATTAACAGCAAAAACGATAATAATGATTTTTACAAGATTGATAATAATTCTTTGATAAGAATAAGTTTTTATCGTTAATGGCGTTGCGCCCGCGCAACATGCTCGCCGCCCTAGCCGGGCTGAGGCCGAGTTTGATTTATGACCCAAACGGCACGGAGAAAATAATTCTACTATAGTATCCCAGCATTTAAATGAGATGAAGCTCCATCAAATATCAATAAACATTTTCCTTGACTTTCCTACTTTGCAAAGTGAGTAATTAAAGTCCATGAATAACTCTGTTGTCATACTTCCTTTAGCTCCTATTATCATTAGATTCAGGTTTTAACCTTCTGCCTTTCAGTAGAATCATTGGTGGAATCGCAATACCTGTGGCATTTACACAAATAGCAATTATGATGTTTTCTGCATGTTCTTGTGTTACAAAATGCACTCTTTTACTCCCTTCTGCAAGAACTTTTTGTTGGTGGTGAAGAGTAAGTCGACACCCCTTTTCGTCGATATTATACAAGCGTTCTGGGTGATTCCTAATATCCAATTCATCGTAAATTGTTTTTACTTCTTCAAAATGTTGCTGAACTATAGGTTTGTTTAACTTTTGTGCTCTTGCGGGGTTCATAAACTGAGCCTTACGAACCGATACTGCAGCCGGCAGCGTTTCGTTTTAGGAAACCAATCGGCCACCTTCTTCCTGCTATGTTTTGTCTATTAAATGGAGTAGGAATATTTTTAATTTGACTACATTCCTAGTCATAGGCTTGTTTACGGACAACCTTAGGCGTCAAAGATATGCTTATTTGGGCTAATCTGATTTCTCTTTTCGTTAAATCTTTTTTTTTCTTCAGTTAGAGTAGGAAATCTACCTGTTATTTTTTTGTCACTTCTCGTTTTGAGGTGATTTCTTAGTGTCCTCCTAGGAATACTGAAATGGTCTGCAGCCATTCGCTGTGACATGGTTTTATTTTCACGGCACCAATAGCTGCTCTTAGTTGATTTTCTGTCATTATGTCACGCATGTGCAGTTTGATTTTATAATTAAAACAATTACAGTCCAGAAATTAATATTTAAAGTAGTGTTTAACAACTATGATCTTGTATATGTGATAAAACGATGAATTATTTATAAATTTTACGGTTACTGGATGAATTTATATGACATTTAACAAAGCTATGGATAAGGAAAATCATTTGATCGAAAAACCCCTTTTTTAAAGGGGGGGGGGGGGGTGATGTAACGTGTTACTTCAGTTCATTGGAGTCTGGCACAGAATGTACACACTGTAGTGGATGCACTTACCACGTTTAGTCGTAGCTAATTTTATATTATATTTGCGTAAAATATACTATGATCCTGGTTACCGTGTAACCCCCGGTACGGGGGGGAATCGAACCCCGGTGTACTCCCGTGTAATGAGAGCGGTCGCCACGACCTTTAAACAGGATAAGCTAAAGCTAACATAAGAAAGGATAAAATATAAAATATGATAAAACTAAAGAAAACTTAAAACTACTATTAACTACTTCTTAAAACTACGCTGACGTTTCTGCTCACGCAGTTCCGACTGCCGCTTGTGGTGCTCGAGACGCTCTCGTTCAAAGCGCATCCGCTCGTCGTGTCGCATCTGAGCAGCAGCCTCTCGAGCGCGGGCCTCAGCGCGAGCCTGCGCAATTCGCTTCTGCTGTTCGTCGAAGCGTTCTTTCGCCTCCAGACGTCGTTTCTCAGCGTCTTCGCGCATCTGTTGGTAACGTCTGTCAGCCTGCGCCTTTTCCTCGGCTCTCTTCGCTTCACGCTCGGCCGCAGCCTTACGGTTGTAGTAGTCGCGCTCGCGACCGGCAGCCATCCTTTCGGAGTGCTGTCGGGCGCTAGCACGAGCATGGCGTTCCCGCTGCTCCCACGACGCCACACGACTCGCCTCTGCACCCATTACGCTGAGTAGTGCACCTGCACTCGCCAGTTGGGACCGGGGAGCGCGAGATGCGACTCGAACGTCAGCACCACGAGGCCGCGGTATTTGAAGCCCTCAACTCGTAAAGCGTTGAAGGCAGGGTTAATAGACTCCGGGGTGCAGGGTGTGGTGCCAGATGTTTTCGGCGGAATGAGGCTAGCGGAGTAGATCTGCTTACCACCAATATGGGTCTGCAGAGCCACGCCACTAACACTATAGCCCCACGTAGGCTGCGCCGACAGCGCGTTCTTTATTGCAGTGTTGAAAGTCGACAACGACATCACTGCGTCACTTCCACTGCTTCTCGGAACCAGTTGATAGGTCCGGTCCACTACAACACATTAAGTTATATTCAAGGCGATATAAAATAAAACGTTTTTCCTTTATGGCCCCCCACGCGTAAGATAGAATAGTTAACAATGGTTTAGTTATGGGTTGAGGTGATCATCAGTTTTCAGGGTCACGTCAGCGGTCTGTTTAGTGTTTCTTACTATGCATTGGATAAGTTCTTCATTTATGTATTGTTGTAAATAGTTAATTTTGGTAAACGTTTCTCTATTGATAGTTTGATATTCTGTTTGAAAATCAAGAAAAGAAGGGTCAAATTTTTTACAGGCGAATGTCTCTTCACCATATTCTGTATACTGTTCCAGTCCTCGGTTTCTCTGACTCCGTCTTGTTCTACTACTTCTGCTTAATGGGCGTCCGCAATTAACTCTATTTGAACTAATTCCTCGTCGTTCAGTCCTTCCTCTTGTATATAACCTCTTGCACTCTTTACAAATTCATCCCTTAGGGTGTCACTTTTTCTTCTGCATCTGAAATACTGCTGTCATCAGCAGTAAATACAATAGTAGGTTGGAATTCTGGTTCGCCATCTTCATCCGATGGCAATAAGTCTTCAATTTCATACTATACATATTTACTAAATATTCTATTTCTTTATCTCCAAGAGCTTGTGTTTGTTACAGATCAGTTGTAGCGGGTAAAATAGTGAAACGACGAAATATTTGATGCTACGGGCGGCTTCAACTTCGTTGGCGTGGTCGGCGGGAGGGAGCTTCTTTGTTGGTTGCTTAGCGCGAACTGCTGCTTGTCACGAACTACCAATGGGCCTTGCAAGGCGCCTCATATTTATACAATGCCGCCACCGCCGACCACCCATTTCGTTGTAACACCCCCTTTAGTTTATTTGTTTAATTTCACTTTACATAAGCCTTATTTTACCTTATCGCTATTACAATATTCACAATACCATAGATCCTAGCCTATCCTGTGGGTTCTTACATACATATGACCCATAGTTTCGAAACGCGGGACGTTCTTATGGGCGCATTCTTCGCCCCCCGCTTCATGAGTATAAATATAAAGCGTCGAGCGCGCGGGCGATTACCTCAATTCAAAACCAGGCGCTGTTGCGCGCGGACCTCTGCCTGCACAAGCTTTATGGCCTACTCGCTATGGAGTAGGCAGTAGTGCAGGCATACCTCACAGATTCCGGGCTCCGGTTGCGTTCTGCATTCCCGAAGCCCGGTTTCCGCTACCCTTTTGGGTCCCGGGCTCCAAGCGGCGTTCTGCACGCCTGGAACCCAGTTCCCCCTTATTCATTTCGAGTCCCGGGCTACAGGCGGCGTTCTGCACGCCCGTAGCCCGGTCTCATTTACCAGGATCTATTTGGGTCCTAATGAAACGCAAAACATTAAAACATTTATTTTCCAGCAAGTTTAAGGCTATTATGATAATACTTATTTATACTATAATATCACGCTCTAAAACTGATTAATTAAATTAAGTTAAACAAAATAAAACAATATACGATTATACGAAATATTATACGACTATTTACATATCTGTCCGACCGTCTCTTTCTTACGTTTAACGTTCGTATACATGTTATCTACGAGGCTTAGCAAATTACACCTATGCTCTTATCACCTGTGTAGACGGGTCGGCGAGTTTCTATGATACAATGTTGTCGTCGTCAACACATACTTATATCTAAGTTTAAAATTAACAGCAAAAACGATAATAATGATTTTTACAAGATTGATAATAATTCTTTGATAAGAATAAGTTTTTATCGTTAATGGCGTTGCGCCCGCGCAACATGCTCGCCGCCCTAGCCGGGCTGAGGCCGAGTTTGATTTATGACCCAAACGGCACGGAGAAAATAATTCTACTATAGTATCCCAGCATTTAAATGAGATGAAGCTCCATCAAATATCAATAAACATTTTCCTTGACTTTCCTACTTTGCAAAGTGAGTAATTAAAGTCCATGAATAACTCTGTTGTCATACTTCCTTTAGCTCCTATTATCATTAGATTCAGGTTTTAACCTTCTGCCTTTCAGTAGAATCATTGGTGGAATCGCAATACCTGTGGCATTTACACAAATAGCAATTATGATGTTTTCTGCATGTTCTTGTGTTACAAAATGCACTCTTTTACTCCCTTCTGCAAGAACTTTTTGTTGGTGGTGAAGAGTAAGTCGACACCCCTTTTCGTCGATATTATACAAGCGTTCTGGGTGATTCCTAATATCCAATTCATCGTAAATTGTTTTTACTTCTTCAAAATGTTGCTGAACTATAGGTTTGTTTAACTTTTGTGCTCTTGCGGGGTTCATAAACTGAGCCTTACGAACCGATACTGCAGCCGGCAGCGTTTCGTTTTAGGAAACCAATCGGCCACCTTCTTCCTGCTATGTTTTGTCTATTAAATGGAGTAGGAATATTTTTAATTTGACTACATTCCTAGTCATAGGCTTGTTTACGGACAACCTTAGGCGTCAAAGATATGCTTATTTGGGCTAATCTGATTTCTCTTTTCGTTAAATCTTTTTTTTTCTTCAGTTAGAGTAGGAAATCTACCTGTTATTTTTTTGTCACTTCTCGTTTTGAGGTGATTTCTTAGTGTCCTCCTAGGAATACTGAAATGGTCTGCAGCCATTCGCTGTGACATGGTTTTATTTTCACGGCACCAATAGCTGCTCTTAGTTGATTTTCTGTCATTATGTCACGCATGTGCAGTTTGATTTTATAATTAAAACAATTACAGTCCAGAAATTAATATTTAAAGTAGTGTTTAACAACTATGATCTTGTATATGTGATAAAACGATGAATTATTTATAAATTTTACGGTTACTGGATGAATTTATATGACATTTAACAAAGCTATGGATAAGGAAAATCATTTGATCGAAAAACCCCTTTTTTAAAGGGGGGGGGGGGGGGTGATGTAACGTGTTACTTCAGTTCATTGGAGTCTGGCACAGAATGTACACACTGTAGTGGATGCACTTACCACGTTTAGTCGTAGCTAATTTTATATTATATTTGCGTAAAATATACTATGATCCTGGTTACCGTGTAACCCCCGGTACGGGGGGGAATCGAACCCCGGTGTACTCCCGTGTAATGAGAGCGGTCGCCACGACCTTTAAACAGGATAAGCTAAAGCTAACATAAGAAAGGATAAAATATAAAATATGATAAAACTAAAGAAAACTTAAAACTACTATTAACTACTTCTTAAAACTACGCTGACGTTTCTGCTCACGCAGTTCCGACTGCCGCTTGTGGTGCTCGAGACGCTCTCGTTCAAAGCGCATCCGCTCGTCGTGTCGCATCTGAGCAGCAGCCTCTCGAGCGCGGGCCTCAGCGCGAGCCTGCGCAATTCGCTTCTGCTGTTCGTCGAAGCGTTCTTTCGCCTCCAGACGTCGTTTCTCAGCGTCTTCGCGCATCTGTTGGTAACGTCTGTCAGCCTGCGCCTTTTCCTCGGCTCTCTTCGCTTCACGCTCGGCCGCAGCCTTACGGTTGTAGTAGTCGCGCTCGCGACCGGCAGCCATCCTTTCGGAGTGCTGTCGGGCGCTAGCACGAGCATGGCGTTCCCGCTGCTCCCACGACGCCACACGACTCGCCTCTGCACCCATTACGCTGAGTAGTGCACCTGCACTCGCCAGTTGGGACCGGGGAGCGCGAGATGCGACTCGAACGTCAGCACCACGAGGCCGCGGTATTTGAAGCCCTCAACTCGTAAAGCGTTGAAGGCAGGGTTAATAGACTCCGGGGTGCAGGGTGTGGTGCCAGATGTTTTCGGCGGAATGAGGCTAGCGGAGTAGATCTGCTTACCACCAATATGGGTCTGCAGAGCCACGCCACTAACACTATAGCCCCACGTAGGCTGCGCCGACAGCGCGTTCTTTATTGCAGTGTTGAAAGTCGACAACGACATCACTGCGTCACTTCCACTGCTTCTCGGAACCAGTTGATAGGTCCGGTCCACTACAACACATTAAGTTATATTCAAGGCGATATAAAATAAAACGTTTTTCCTTTATGGCCCCCCACGCGTAAGATAGAATAGTTAACAATGGTTTAGTTATGGGTTGAGGTGATCATCAGTTTTCAGGGTCACGTCAGCGGTCTGTTTAGTGTTTCTTACTATGCATTGGATAAGTTCTTCATTTATGTATTGTTGTAAATAGTTAATTTTGGTAAACGTTTCTCTATTGATAGTTTGATATTCTGTTTGAAAATCAAGAAAAGAAGGGTCAAATTTTTTACAGGCGAATGTCTCTTCACCATATTCTGTATACTGTTCCAGTCCTCGGTTTCTCTGACTCCGTCTTGTTCTACTACTTCTGCTTAATGGGCGTCCGCAATTAACTCTATTTGAACTAATTCCTCGTCGTTCAGTCCTTCCTCTTGTATATAACCTCTTGCACTCTTTACAAATTCATCCCTTAGGGTGTCACTTTTTCTTCTGCATCTGAAATACTGCTGTCATCAGCAGTAAATACAATAGTAGGTTGGAATTCTGGTTCGCCATCTTCATCCGATGGCAATAAGTCTTCAATTTCATACTATACATATTTACTAAATATTCTATTTCTTTATCTCCAAGAGCTTGTGTTTGTTACAGATCAGTTGTAGCGGGTAAAATAGTGAAACGACGAAATATTTGATGCTACGGGCGGCTTCAACTTCGTTGGCGTGGTCGGCGGGAGGGAGCTTCTTTGTTGGTTGCTTAGCGCGAACTGCTGCTTGTCACGAACTACCAATGGGCCTTGCAAGGCGCCTCATATTTATACAATGCCGCCACCGCCGACCACCCATTTCGTTGTAACACCCCCTTTAGTTTATTTGTTTAATTTCACTTTACATAAGCCTTATTTTACCTTATCGCTATTACAATATTCACAATACCATAGATCCTAGCCTATCCTGTGGGTTCTTACATACATATGACCCATAGTTTCGAAACGCGGGACGTTCTTATGGGCGCATTCTTCGCCCCCCGCTTCATGAGTATAAATATAAAGCGTCGAGCGCGCGGGCGATTACCTCAATTCAAAACCAGGCGCTGTTGCGCGCGGACCTCTGCCTGCACAAGCTTTATGGCCTACTCGCTATGGAGTAGGCAGTAGTGCAGGCATACCTCACAGATTCCGGGCTCCGGTTGCGTTCTGCATTCCCGAAGCCCGGTTTCCGCTACCCTTTTGGGTCCCGGGCTCCAAGCGGCGTTCTGCACGCCTGGAACCCAGTTCCCCCTTATTCATTTCGAGTCCCGGGCTACAGGCGGCGTTCTGCACGCCCGTAGCCCGGTCTCATTTACCAGGATCTATTTGGGTCCTAATGAAACGCAAAACATTAAAACATTTATTTTCCAGCAAGTTTAAGGCTATTATGATAATACTTATTTATACTATAATATCACGCTCTAAAACTGATTAATTAAATTAAGTTAAACAAAATAAAACAATATACGATTATACGAAATATTATACGACTATTTACATATCTGTCCGACCGTCTCTTTCTTACGTTTAACGTTCGTATACATGTTATCTACGAGGCTTAGCAAATTACACCTATGCTCTTATCACCTGTGTAGACGGGTCGGCGAGTTTCTATGATACAATGTTGTCGTCGTCAACACATACTTATATCTAAGTTTAAAATTAACAGCAAAAACGATAATAATGATTTTTACAAGATTGATAATAATTCTTTGATAAGAATAAGTTTTTATCGTTAATGGCGTTGCGCCCGCGCAACATGCTCGCCGCCCTAGCCGGGCTGAGGCCGAGTTTGATTTATGACCCAAACGGCACGGAGAAAATAATTCTACTATAGTATCCCAGCATTTAAATGAGATGAAGCTCCATCAAATATCAATAAACATTTTCCTTGACTTTCCTACTTTGCAAAGTGAGTAATTAAAGTCCATGAATAACTCTGTTGTCATACTTCCTTTAGCTCCTATTATCATTAGATTCAGGTTTTAACCTTCTGCCTTTCAGTAGAATCATTGGTGGAATCGCAATACCTGTGGCATTTACACAAATAGCAATTATGATGTTTTCTGCATGTTCTTGTGTTACAAAATGCACTCTTTTACTCCCTTCTGCAAGAACTTTTTGTTGGTGGTGAAGAGTAAGTCGACACCCCTTTTCGTCGATATTATACAAGCGTTCTGGGTGATTCCTAATATCCAATTCATCGTAAATTGTTTTTACTTCTTCAAAATGTTGCTGAACTATAGGTTTGTTTAACTTTTGTGCTCTTGCGGGGTTCATAAACTGAGCCTTACGAACCGATACTGCAGCCGGCAGCGTTTCGTTTTAGGAAACCAATCGGCCACCTTCTTCCTGCTATGTTTTGTCTATTAAATGGAGTAGGAATATTTTTAATTTGACTACATTCCTAGTCATAGGCTTGTTTACGGACAACCTTAGGCGTCAAAGATATGCTTATTTGGGCTAATCTGATTTCTCTTTTCGTTAAATCTTTTTTTTTCTTCAGTTAGAGTAGGAAATCTACCTGTTATTTTTTTGTCACTTCTCGTTTTGAGGTGATTTCTTAGTGTCCTCCTAGGAATACTGAAATGGTCTGCAGCCATTCGCTGTGACATGGTTTTATTTTCACGGCACCAATAGCTGCTCTTAGTTGATTTTCTGTCATTATGTCACGCATGTGCAGTTTGATTTTATAATTAAAACAATTACAGTCCAGAAATTAATATTTAAAGTAGTGTTTAACAACTATGATCTTGTATATGTGATAAAACGATGAATTATTTATAAATTTTACGGTTACTGGATGAATTTATATGACATTTAACAAAGCTATGGATAAGGAAAATCATTTGATCGAAAAACCCCTTTTTTAAAGGGGGGGGGGGTGATGTAACGTGTTACTTCAGTTCATTGGAGTCTGGCACAGAATGTACACACTGTAGTGGATGCACTTACCACGTTTAGTCGTAGCTAATTTTATATTATATTTGCGTAAAATATACTATGATCCTGGTTACCGTGTAACCCCCGGTACGGGGGGGAATCGAACCCCGGTGTACTCCCGTGTAATGAGAGCGGTCGCCACGACCTTTAAACAGGATAAGCTAAAGCTAACATAAGAAAGGATAAAATATAAAATATGATAAAACTAAAGAAAACTTAAAACTACTATTAACTACTTCTTAAAACTACGCTGACGTTTCTGCTCACGCAGTTCCGACTGCCGCTTGTGGTGCTCGAGACGCTCTCATTCAAAGCGCATCCGCTCGTCGTGTCGCATCTGAGCAGCAGCCTCTCGAGCGCGGGCCTCAGCGCGAGCCTGCGCAATTCGCTTCTGCTGTTCGTCGAAGCGTTCTTTCGCCTCCAGACGTCGTTTCTCAGCGTCTTCGCGCATCTGTTGGTAACGTCTGTCAGCCTGCGCCTTTTCCTCGGCTCTCTTCGCTTCACGCTCGGCCGCAGCCTTACGGTTGTAGTAGTCGCGCTCGCGACCGGCAGCCATCCTTTCGGAGTGCTGTCGGGCGCTAGCACGAGCATGGCGTTCCCGCTGCTCCCACGACGCCACACGACTCGCCTCTGCACCCATTACGCTGAGTAGTGCACCTGCACTCGCCAGTTGGGACCGGGGAGCGCGAGATGCGACTCGAACGTCAGCACCACGAGGCCGCGGTATTTGAAGCCCTCAACTCGTAAAGCGTTGAAGGCAGGGTTAATAGACTCCGGGGTGCAGGGTGTGGTGCCAGATGTTTTCGGCGGAATGAGGCTAGCGGAGTAGATCTGCTTATCACCAATATGGGTCTGCAGAGCCACGCCACTAACACTATAGCCCCACGTAGGCTGCGCCGACAGCGCGTTCTTTATTGCAGTGTTGAAAGTCGACAACGACATCACTGCGTCACTTCCACTGCTTCTCGGAACCAGTTGATAGGTCCGGTCCACTACAACACATTAAGTTATATTCAAGGCGATATAAAATAAAACGTTTTTCCTTTATGGCCCCCCACGCGTAAGATAGAATAGTTAACAATGGTTTAGTTATGGGTTGAGGTGATCATCAGTTTTGAGGGTCACGTCAGCGGTCTGTTTAGTGTTTCTTACTATGCATTGGATAAGTTCTTCATTTATGTATTGTTGTAAATAGTTAATTTTGGTAAACGTTTCTCTATTGATAGTTTGATATTCTGTTTGAAAATCAAGAAAAGAAGGGTCAAATTTTTTACAGGCGAATGTCTCTTCACCATATTCTGTATACTGTTCCAGTCCTCGGTTTCTCTGACTCCGTCTTGTTCTACTACTTCTGCTTAATGGGCGTCCGCAATTAACTCTATTTGAACTAATTCCTCGTCGTTCAGTCCTTCCTCTTGTATATAACCTCTTGCACTCTTTACAAATTCATCCCTTAGGGTGTCACTTTTTCTTCTGCATCTGAAATACTGCTGTCATCAGCAGTAAATACAATAGTAGGTTGGAATTCTGGTTCGCCATCTTCATCCGATGGCAATAAGTCTTCAATTTCATACTATACATATTTACTAAATATTCTATTTCTTTATCTCCAAGAGCTTGTGTTTGTTACAGATCAGTTGTAGCGGGTAAAATAGTGAAACGACGAAATATTTGATGCTACGGGCGGCTTCAACTTCGTTGGCGTGGTCGGCGGGAGGGAGCTTCTTTGTTGGTTGCTTAGCGCGAACTGCTGCTTGTCACGAACTACCAATGGGCCTTGCAAGGCGCCTCATATTTATACAATGCCGCCTCCGCCGACCACCCATTTCGTTGTAACACCCCCTTTAGTTTATTTGTTTAATTTCACTTTACATAAGCCTTATTTTACCTTATCGCTATTACAATATTCACAATACCATAGATCCTAGCCTATCCTGTGGGTTCTTACATACATATGACCCATAGTTTCGAAACGCGGGACGTTCTTATGGGCGCATTCTTCGCCCCCCGCTTCATGAGTATAAATATAAAGCGTCGAGCGCGCGGGCGATTACCTCAATTCAAAACCAGGCGCTGTTGCGCGCGGACCTCTGCCTGCACAAGCTTTATGGCCTACTCGCTATGGAGTAGGCAGTAGTGCAGGCATACCTCACAGATTCCGGGCTCCGGTTGCGTTCTGCATTCCCGAAGCCCGGTTTCCGCTACCCTTTTGGGTCCCGGGCTCCAAGCGGCGTTCTGCACGCCTGGAACCCAGTTCCCCCTTATTCATTTCGAGTCCCGGGCTACAGGCGGCGTTCTGCACGCCCGTAGCCCGGTCTCATTTACCAGGATCTATTTGGGTCCTAATGAAACGCAAAACATTAAAACATTTATTTTCCAGCAAGTTTAAGGCTATTATGATAATACTTATTTATACTATAATATCACGCTCTAAAACTGATTAATTAAATTAAGTTAAACAAAATAAAACAATATACGATTATACGAAATATTATACGACTATTTACATATCTGTCCGACCGTCTCTTTCTTACGTTTAACGTTCGTATACATGTTATCTACGAGGCTTAGCAAATTACACCTATGCTCTTATCACCTGTGTAGACGGGTCGGCGAGTTTCTATGATACAATGTTGTCGTCGTCAACACATACTTATATCTAAGTTTAAAATTAACAGCAAAAACGATAATAATGATTTTTACAAGATTGATAATAATTCTTTGATAAGAATAAGTTTTTATCGTTAATGGCGTTGCGCCCGCGCAACATGCTCGCCGCCCTAGCCGGGCTGAGGCCGAGTTTGATTTATGACCCAAACGGCACGGAGAAAATAATTCTACTATAGTATCCCAGCATTTAAATGAGATGAAGCTCCATCAAATATCAATAAACATTTTCCTTGACTTTCCTACTTTGCAAAGTGAGTAATTAAAGTCCATGAATAACTCTGTTGTCATACTTCCTTTAGCTCCTATTATCATTAGATTCAGGTTTTAACCTTCTGCCTTTCAGTAGAATCATTGGTGGAATCGCAATACCTGTGGCATTTACACAAATAGCAATTATGATGTTTTCTGCATGTTCTTGTGTTACAAAATGCACTCTTTTACTCCCTTCTGCAAGAACTTTTTGTTGGTGGTGAAGAGTAAGTCGACACCCCTTTTCGTCGATATTATACAAGCGTTCTGGGTGATTCCTAATATCCAATTCATCGTAAATTGTTTTTACTTCTTCAAAATGTTGCTGAACTATAGGTTTGTTTAACTTTTGTGCTCTTGCGGGGTTCATAAACTGAGCCTTACGAACCGATACTGCAGCCGGCAGCGTTTCGTTTTAGGAAACCAATCGGCCACCTTCTTCCTGCTATGTTTTGTCTATTAAATGGAGTAGGAATATTTTTAATTTGACTACATTCCTAGTCATAGGCTTGTTTACGGACAACCTTAGGCGTCAAAGATATGCTTATTTGGGCTAATCTGATTTCTCTTTTCGTTAAATCTTTTTTTTTCTTCAGTTAGAGTAGGAAATCTACCTGTTATTTTTTTGTCACTTCTCGTTTTGAGGTGATTTCTTAGTGTCCTCCTAGGAATACTGAAATGGTCTGCAGCCATTCGCTGTGACATGGTTTTATTTTCACGGCACCAATAGCTGCTCTTAGTTGATTTTCTGTCATTATGTCACGCATGTGCAGTTTGATTTTATAATTAAAACAATTACAGTCCAGAAATTAATATTTAAAGTAGTGTTTAACAACTATGATCTTGTATATGTGATAAAACGATGAATTATTTATAAATTTTACGGTTACTGGATGAATTTATATGACATTTAACAAAGCTATGGATAAGGAAATTCATTTGATCGAAAAACCCCTTTTTTAAAGGGGGGGGGGGGGTGATGTAACGTGTTACTTCAGTTCATTGGAGTCTGGCACAGAATGTACACACTGTAGTGGATGCACTTACCACGTTTAGTCGTAGCTAATTTTATATTATATTTGCGTAAAATATACTATGATCCTGGTTACCGTGTAACCCCCGGTACGGGGGGGAATCGAACCCCGGTGTACTCCCGTGTAATGAGAGCGGTCGCCACGACCTTTAAACAGGATAAGCTAAAGCTAACATAAGAAAGGATAAAATATAAAATATGATAAAACTAAAGAAAACTTAAAACTACTATTAACTACTTCTTAAAACTACGCTGACGTTTCTGCTCACGCAGTTCCGACTGCCGCTTGTGGTGCTCGAGACGCTCTCGTTCAAAGCGCATCCGCTCGTCGTGTCGCATCTGAGCAGCAGCCTCTCGAGCGCGGGCCTCAGCGCGAGCCTGCGCAATTCGCTTCTGCTGTTCGTCGAAGCGTTCTTTCGCCTCCAGACGTCGTTTCTCAGCGTCTTCGCGCATCTGTTGGTAACGTCTGTCAGCCTGCGCCTTTTCCTCGGCTCTCTTCGCTTCACGCTCGGCCGCAGCCTTACGGTTGTAGTAGTCGCGCTCGCGACCGGCAGCCATCCTTTCGGAGTGCTGTCGGGCGCTAGCACGAGCATGGCGTTCCCGCTGCTCCCACGACGCCACACGACTCGCCTCTGCACCCATTACGCTGAGTAGTGCACCTGCACTCGCCAGTTGGGACCGGGGAGCGCGAGATGCGACTCGAACGTCAGCACCACGAGGCCGCGGTATTTGAAGCCCTCAACTCGTAAAGCGTTGAAGGCAGGGTTAATAGACTCCGGGGTGCAGGGTGTGGTGCCAGATGTTTTCGGCGGAATGAGGCTAGCGGAGTAGATCTGCTTACCACCAATATGGGTCTGCAGAGCCACGCCACTAACACTATAGCCCCACGTAGGCTGCGCCGACAGCGCGTTCTTTATTGCAGTGTTGAAAGTCGACAACGACATCACTGCGTCACTTCCACTGCTTCTCGGAACCAGTTGATAGGTCCGGTCCACTACAACACATTAAGTTATATTCAAGGCGATATAAAATAAAACGTTTTTCCTTTATGGCCCCCCACGCGTAAGATAGAATAGTTAACAATGGTTTAGTTATGGGTTGAGGTGATCATCAGTTTTGAGGGTCACGTCAGCGGTCTGTTTAGTGTTTCTTACTATGCATTGGATAAGTTCTTCATTTATGTATTGTTGTAAATAGTTAATTTTGGTAAACGTTTCTCTATTGATAGTTTGATATTCTGTTTGAAAATCAAGAAAAGAAGGGTCAAATTTTTTACAGGCGAATGTCTCTTCACCATATTCTGTATACTGTTCCAGTCCTCGGTTTCTCTGACTCCGTCTTGTTCTACTACTTCTGCTTAATGGGCGTCCGCAATTAACTCTATTTGAACTAATTCCTCGTCGTTCAGTCCTTCCTCTTGTATATAACCTCTTGCACTCTTTACAAATTCATCCCTTAGGGTGTCACTTTTTCTTCTGCATCTGAAATACTGCTGTCATCAGCAGTAAATACAATAGTAGGTTGGAATTCTGGTTCGCCATCTTCATCCGATGGCAATAAGTCTTCAATTTCATACTATACATATTTACTAAATATTCTATTTCTTTATCTCCAAGAGCTTGTGTTTGTTACAGATCAGTTGTAGCGGGTAAAATAGTGAAACGACGAAATATTTGATGCTACGGGCGGCTTCAACTTCGTTGGCGTGGTCGGCGGGAGGGAGCTTCTTTGTTGGTTGCTTAGCGCGAACTGCTGCTTGTCACGAACTACCAATGGGCCTTGCAAGGCGCCTCATATTTATACAATGCCGCCTCCGCCGACCACCCATTTCGTTGTAACACCCCCTTTAGTTTATTTGTATAATTTCACTTTACATAAGCCTTATTTTACCTTATCGCTATTACAATATTCACAATACCATAGATCCTAGCCTATCCTGTGGGTTCTTACATACATATGACCCATAGTTTCGAAACGCGGGACGTTCTTATGGGCGCATTCTTCGCCCCCCGCTTCATGAGTATAAATATAAAGCGTCGAGCGCGCGGGCGATTACCTCAATTCAAAACCAGGCGCTGTTGCGCGCGGACCTCTGCCTGCACAAGCTTTATGGCCTACTCGCTATGGAGTAGGCAGTAGTGCAGGCATACCTCACAGATTCCGGGCTCCGGTTGCGTTCTGCATTCCCGAAGCCCGGTTTCCGCTACCCTTTTGGGTCCCGGGCTCCAAGCGGCGTTCTGCACGCCTGGAACCCAGTTCCCCCTTATTCATTTCGAGTCCCGGGCTACAGGCGGCGTTCTGCACGCCCGTAGCCCGGTCTCATTTACCAGGATCTATTTGGGTCCTAATGAAACGCAAAACATTAAAACATTTATTTTCCAGCAAGTTTAAGGCTATTATGATAATACTTATTTATACTATAATATCACGCTCTAAAACTGATTAATTAAATTAAGTTAAACAAAATAAAACAATATACGATTATACGAAATATTATACGACTATTTACATATCTGTCCGACCGTCTCTTTCTTACGTTTAACGTTCGTATACATGTTATCTACGAGGCTTAGCAAATTACACCTATGCTCTTATCACCTGTGTAGACGGGTCGGCGAGTTTCTATGATACAATGTTGTCGTCGTCAACACATACTTATATCTAAGTTTAAAATTAACAGCAAAAACGATAATAATGATTTTTACAAGATTGATAATAATTCTTTGATAAGAATAAGTTTTTATCGTTAATGGCGTTGCGCCCGCGCAACATGCTCGCCGCCCTAGCCGGGCTGAGGCCGAGTTTGATTTATGACCCAAACGGCACGGAGAAAATAATTCTACTATAGTATCCCAGCATTTAAATGAGATGAAGCTCCATCAAATATCAATAAACATTTTCCTTGACTTTCCTACTTTGCAAAGTGAGTAATTAAAGTCCATGAATAACTCTGTTGTCATACTTCCTTTAGCTCCTATTATCATTAGATTCAGGTTTTAACCTTCTGCCTTTCAGTAGAATCATTGGTGGAATCGCAATACCTGTGGCATTTACACAAATAGCAATTATGATGTTTTCTGCATGTTCTTGTGTTACAAAATGCACTCTTTTACTCCCTTCTGCAAGAACTTTTTGTTGGTGGTGAAGAGTAAGTCGACACCCCTTTTCGTCGATATTATACAAGCGTTCTGGGTGATTCCTAATATCCAATTCATCGTAAATTGTTTTTACTTCTTCAAAATGTTGCTGAACTATAGGTTTGTTTAACTTTTGTGCTCTTGCGGGGTTCATAAACTGAGCCTTACGAACCGATACTGCAGCCGGCAGCGTTTCGTTTTAGGAAACCAATCGGCCACCTTCTTCCTGCTATGTTTTGTCTATTAAATGGAGTAGGAATATTTTTAATTTGACTACATTCCTAGTCATAGGCTTGTTTACGGACAACCTTAGGCGTCAAAGATATGCTTATTTGGGCTAATCTGATTTCTCTTTTCGTTAAATCTTTTTTTTTCTTCAGTTAGAGTAGGAAATCTACCTGTTATTTTTTTGTCACTTCTCGTTTTGAGGTGATTTCTTAGTGTCCTCCTAGGAATACTGAAATGGTCTGCAGCCATTCGCTGTGACATGGTTTTATTTTCACGGCACCAATAGCTGCTCTTAGTTGATTTTCTGTCATTATGTCACGCATGTGCAGTTTGATTTTATAATTAAAACAATTACAGTCCAGAAATTAATATTTAAAGTAGTGTTTAACAACTATGATCTTGTATATGTGATAAAACGATGAATTATTTATAAATTTTACGGTTACTGGATGAATTTATATGACATTTAACAAAGCTATGGATAAGGAAAATCATTTGATCGAAAAACCCCTTTTTTAAAGGGGGGGGGGGGGGTGATGTAACGTGTTACTTCAGTTCATTGGAGTCTGGCACAGAATGTACACACTGTAGTGGATGCACTTACCACGTTTAGTCGTAGCTAATTTTATATTATATTTGCGTAAAATATACTATGATCCTGGTTACCGTGTAACCCCCGGTACGGGGGGGAATCGAACCCCGGTGTACTCCCGTGTAATGAGAGCGGTCGCCACGACCTTTAAACAGGATAAGCTAAAGCTAACATAAGAAAGGATAAAATATAAAATATGATAAAACTAAAGAAAACTTAAAACTACTATTAACTACTTCTTAAAACTACGCTGACGTTTCTGCTCACGCAGTTCCGACTGCCGCTTGTGGTGCTCGAGACGCTCTCGTTCAAAGCGCATCCGCTCGTCGTGTCGCATCTGAGCAGCAGCCTCTCGAGCGCGGGCCTCAGCGCGAGCCTGCGCAATTCGCTTCTGCTGTTCGTCGAAGCGTTCTTTCGCCTCCAGACGTCGTTTCTCAGCGTCTTCGCGCATCTGTTGGTAACGTCTGTCAGCCTGCGCCTTTTCCTCGGCTCTCTTCGCTTCACGCTCGGCCGCAGCCTTACGGTTGTAGTAGTCGCGCTCGCGACCGGCAGCCATCCTTTCGGAGTGCTGTCGGGCGCTAGCACGAGCATGGCGTTCCCGCTGCTCCCACGACGCCACACGACTCGCCTCTGCACCCATTACGCTGAGTAGTGCACCTGCACTCGCCAGTTGGGACCGGGGAGCGCGAGATGCGACTCGAACGTCAGCACCACGAGGCCGCGGTATTTGAAGCCCTCAACTCGTAAAGCGTTGAAGGCAGGGTTAATAGACTCCGGGGTGCAGGGTGTGGTGCCAGGTGTTTTCGGCGGAATGAGGCTAGCGGAGTAGATCTGCTTACCACCAATATGGGTCTGCAGAGCCACGCCACTAACACTATAGCCCCACGTAGGCTGCGCCGACAGCGCGTTCTTTATTGCAGTGTTGAAAGTCGACAACGACATCACTGCGTCACTTCCACTGCTTCTCGGAACCAGTTGATAGGTCCGGTCCACTACAACACATTAAGTTATATTCAAGGCGATATAAAATAAAACGTTTTTCCTTTATGGCCCCCCACGCGTAAGATAGAATAGTTAACAATGGTTTAGTTATGGGTTGAGGTGATCATCAGTTTTGAGGGTCACGTCAGCGGTCTGTTTAGTGTTTCTTACTATGCATTGGATAAGTTCTTCATTTATGTATTGTTGTAAATAGTTAATTTTGGTAAACGTTTCTCTATTGATAGTTTGATATTCTGTTTGAAAATCAAGAAAAGAAGGGTCAAATTTTTTACAGGCGAATGTCTCTTCACCATATTCTGTATACTGTTCCAGTCCTCGGTTTCTCTGACTCCGTCTTGTTCTACTACTTCTGCTTAATGGGCGTCCGCAATTAACTCTATTTGAACTAATTCCTCGTCGTTCAGTCCTTCCTCTTGTATATAACCTCTTGCACTCTTTACAAATTCATCCCTTAGGGTGTCACTTTTTCTTCTGCATCTGAAATACTGCTGTCATCAGCAGTAAATACAATAGTAGGTTGGAATTCTGGTTCGCCATCTTCATCCGATGGCAATAAGTCTTCAATTTCATACTATACATATTTACTAAATATTCTATTTCTTTATCTCCAAGAGCTTGTGTTTGTTACAGATCAGTTGTAGCGGGTAAAATAGTGAAACGACTATAATATTTATACCGCATACGTATATTAATATAAAAAAAATACGAGAGAGAGAGAGAGCGGGGTGAGTTGAAATTGCCTTGGCAGACGTTTTGCTTTTTATGTGGCGGTACCGCCCTTAAGTGTCTGCTGGTCCAGGAGTGGTGCCGACGGTACTGCGTTTGGTATGCCGGAAAAGCCGGGGACGACCTCACAGGCGCACTGGTGAACGAGTCGCCTGGGTCTCCAAGGAGAAGAAAAAGAACCTGGAATATACGTCCAGCGTGTTAATGATACGCCCAAAGCTCTTCCAAACGTCGGCCACCTCGGCAAGACAACAAAACAGGGCGAAAGACCATAGCTGGTGAGGTGGCCAAGCGGAAGGCAGACGGAGTAAAAGAAAATTTAAACTAAATAAAATGATTTTGAAATTAATACAATGAGATTAAAGCTCCAACAATATGAACATGAATAAAAACAAGATGAATTAAATTATTAAAATGTAAGGAAATGAAATAAAAGTGGGCATACCCACAAGCACAGTTTAGTGAGGTGATATTTGACCTATAAAGCATTCGTGGGTAAAAAAACTACAATAAACATGCTTATATTATAGGCTTCAACACTTAACCAAAACGTGGGTTATAAACACTAATAATATGTCAAATTATTAGGAAAAGATACTATAATATGATAGTATTAATAATGTTAATTTTATCTAGTGTTGGTGGTTTGAAATTATGACACCGAATGAACGAGCATCGATGTGCTTCCAACGCGCGCTCCGCGAGCTGCCGCGACCGGTTTCTCAGACCACACTATGTTAGCGAAACACTCGGCGATGCTTGTGTTTATTATTTTATTGATATTTATTTAAAAAAAAATATATATTTTTGTTTTAAAATATGTATTACGTTACACAGTACGTACTCATATAGATAATAATTATTGTGTTTATGCCTAGGTTGTTACCTTTTTATTCCGGGGTATATATAATAGAAATGAAACGGATATGTGGTAACAAATATTTATTTATATAACAAAGAAAAAAAAACAATTAACAACGGTGAATGAGAAAAAGCTTTAAGTCTAATTGTTCACATGAGATTTGTATATTTTAAAGTTTACTAAGGCTCATGAAAGGCTGCCAGAGGGTAGCACAGAGACCGACGAGTTCGGGAATTAAATGTGGGGTGTCAAGCAGAACAGGCTAAGGTAATCATTTAAGAGAGAGTTTCCTACGGGAGGTAGTTGGGTTACTTTGAATTACTTTAATTATGGTGGTGTCGAAGACTAGATATTCAGGAGAAAGTTTATTTAAGTTTTGATAAGTCGCTGAGTAGTAAATAAGTAGGCTTAGCTGTGTTCCAGGCGTAGCAGGCGGAAACTACAGGATGGCTGGGCGCTATATGCCCCAAACCAACTAGGTTGTGTTGAACGGCCTAAACGGCTGGCCGTAGATAGACAGCTCACTGCTAGTGGTGAACGTCAGACCTGGAATGCGTTGACACGAAGGTGTTAATAACGCTTACGGGCTGCTGTGATTAAAAGAGGGCACAGAAGGCAGGCAGATGGTTAGCCACATGGCAATTACATTTAAATCACGATATGAGGGTACGACATACTTCTTTATTCTTGGTGGTTAAAATAACCAACGTCGACAACAAGAACATTTAAAATGATCAGACCGCGTGGCATACACGACGGGTCTGACAGGAGAAAATAAAGACGTGTCAGCCCATGTGGGGTCGGACACGTAAACGATAGTTTCGCAAAAGAAAGAAAAGAAGAACACTTACTAGGTTAATAAACAGAATGCTGAAGGCAAAAGGCAGCTAAAAAGGCGGATGGAAGCTCAGGCACGTGGGCCCTCAAGTGGTCGAGCTGCGTGGCCGAAACGTGCTAATATTGTCCCGATCATTTTGGAAAGGAAGCGTGCGTCGTTCCCCGAAAGGTGTATGAGTAGACGACGTGTACACTGGATGACGACGTGCAGCAAAAGAAGGCATGAAATGGCTGCCGTCGCAGTAAGACATGTACTTCACGGGGTTCAGCGGTACCAATCGCGATGGGGAGATAAATGTGTACCAATCACCATTTGAAAGTAACTTCACGAGATGAGTTTCGCCGAATCAGCATGCAAAACTTATCGGCCATGTCACGACATTGACGGAATCAATATGTCAAATAGGGAGGCCAAGGAAACGATTCATACAGCCGTGTTATGGTAGTATGGAATCGAACGAATGGAGTTCAGTAGTGAATGTCTAGCATTAAAAATGAGATCAATTAATATGTTTAAGGTATTAGAGATATTTATTTCCAAAGGAAACGAGGTGGTTTTGAAAAATAATTGACTTATCGGTGGGACGTTATGTACGTTCGGAGAACGAATGAAAATAGAAACGTAGTTTGAAAAGGCGGGAATTTGGATGTGAAGTATAGGTGACTAGGGTTGTAAAACCACTACGTCACAAGGTACCTAGTTAATTAATGCACCGACTTAATCATCATCATTAAAAGATTCGTAGAATTCCCGATTTGAGACGGTGGCATCATGATGATGGACAAGTGTATTGGAGAAGGAGAAGCTGAAACAGAATGTGAAGTGTTCAAGGGGGAGGGGGAAGTCGTTAAAGCAATTTCATCGGCAACTACATTTTGTAATTTACTTTTTAATCTCAATTTTTGTACTGGGCTTAAATACCGGAAGTAGGGAGCAAGTGACTTTAAAAACTTTAATTTTCTCTTCTTCAATTTTTAGCATTTTAATTTCAAATTCTGAACAAGTATATTTTTTATGTTTCTTCATTAAACGTTCTATACATTGTGTCCATACCACATTCACAATTTTCCTTCACTTCATTCCCCTTATAAATACTATAGTTTAACAAACACGTCATAAACCTGTTCCCAACCAAATTCTTCATCTGCCTCTTACAACTCCTACACAATCTCACAACAACCTTCTCTTTCTTCTTTTCGCGATAACTCTCACAAGTTCGACCATACCTTTCATATCCTTTCTTTCCTCTCGGAGACCGATTGTCATAGAATTTGGACAATGCTGGCACTGTACCACTTTCTGGTATGTTACTCTGACCAACGGATACAATTGTGACAAGCAAACTATAATTTATGCCTTGTTTACTATGAATATTATTGAGTTGTATTTGTTAATTCCCTAAATGACTGAAAACGTTGTAAAGACAATATTTGCTTGTAATACATATTTTACATTTTTGACATAGTATTATATATGAAACTAGCTGACCCGGCGAACTTCGTACCGCCATATTTTCTGAATTCCTAAAAGACTTTGTTTCATGTCACAAAAACAAAATCACCATAATCGGTCCAGGTGATTAGGAGGATTCTAGAACCCGATCTCAGCGCCACCTACCGGTTCTAACTGCAAATCTAAATCATCCGGGAACCCACACAAAAACAAAAACACCAAAATCGCTCCCGGTGATTAGGAGGATTCTAGAACCCGATCTCAGCGCCATCTACCGGTTCCAATTGTGGATTTAAACCATCCCGGGACCCACTCAAACACACACACAATATTTCATCAAAATCGGTAAAGTCGTTCTCAAATTATGCGCTTACCAACACATTTTGCGATTCGAAGATTAGCTTCTGCCCGTGACTTCGTACGCGTGGAAAGTTAAAAAACACCCGTGATTTTGAAACATTCTTCATTGGTGCTCCGCTCCTATTGCTCTTAGCGTGATGGTTTATAGCCTGTAACCATCATCAATAAATGGGCTATCTAACACTGAAAAAAAATTTCAAATCAGACCAGTAGTTCCTGAGATTAGCGCGTTCAAGCAAACAAACAAAGAAACAAACTTATCCGCTTTATATATTTTATACTATACTTTACATATTTTATATATTTATATATACTTTATATATTTTATATTAGCCGGTACAAACAGACAGAAAAACAGAGAAACAAAAAAATTAATGATTTATTTCGGTAATACATGATATTCCCCTACGTAAATGAATCCTAAATATTCTTTCTGCCAACGTACATATTTTAATAACATCACGTTATCTTTTTTTAATATAAGACCTAAATATTTGTCGCTAATAAGAGCTAGTAGACAATCTTCACAATTTATAGTAAGTAATATATATGAAATTAGTTCTTCAGTACAGGTTGTCAATTCTGAGGGGTTAAAAATATAATCATGGTCGTCATTAACGAAGAAATTATTATAAGAGAGAAAATCTATAATCGAGTCTCCAACATCTTGAGCACAGTACATATTAATTTTATTTTCATATCGCACTTCTGTGTGTTAAAATTTTTATATCTTCTAGAGATGTAAAATTTCCTGACTCAGTACCTTTTATTTTCTCGTGGATCACTAATCTTTCATAAGCATTTTGAAATTGAAAAGCTGTTGGATTGATGTTATAGCCGCCTTTTGATCGTATCGAGCTGAAGAAGTATTCTAGGTGATCTTGGCTAAGTTTGTATACAGGTAAAAATTTTCACTCTAATATTCCGACGTAAATTATCAGGTTCAGGAAAACTACAACAAGCCATTAAATTTTTCAGATGTTTCATTAATACACGATTCAGAATAAATTCCTAATTGTATTTCCTATAATAGTGGGATATAATTTAAAAAAAAGTTAGCCACACAAAATTTTTAGGTTAAAATTTGTAATTGTTATTTTTGTGTTCTACTTCGTCTAGAGTACACTATACATAAATATGAACATAATAAAATGCTTTCAAATAAAATTTCAAACTTACGAGTGAAAAGACAATCCTGGCGTTTTCGTTCCGTTATCACTTTTACGCTCTAACGCTACACCGCAGCATGTTTTTAACAAAAAGGTTGAAATAGGAAGTCTAAATTGTTGAAAACAAAATATAATATGAATTGCTTAACATAAAGCACGTGAAAACTGTATTTTATAGGAAGACGATAGCTGCTGCGCTTCAGCTGTCGAACTTTGTTTAGCAAACCGGTGCGATAAACCGTGGCACGCTCAGTGAAACAAAAAATAGAATTGTTCTGTCTTATTCCTTTATACGACATCGGCGTAAGTTGCTCTTTTCCTTGTGTGCATGCGACATAAGCTATCAATTTGTCTATAGGTTTCTCTGTGTACGGTGGTAGCCCTCCCCCTGCTCCACTTGATCGCACGAGCGGCGAGCGCTATAAGCAGTGTTGCCAACCCGAATTTTAGAAAATTAGTAGATTATGTGCCAAATGTTGGTAGAATGCAAAATTGGTAGATCTACCAGCTCAGTTTAGATTTTTTTAAATTAAAAATGTATGATCTGTTCTTAAAATGTTTATTTTTGGAAATTATCAGAAAACAATCTCTCAACGTTGGCGCTACTATGTGGAAGTGCGAGTAATTTTCTCACGAATCCCCAGCACACACCTACATGATTTGCAATAAAAATATCCTTCACCCTTGGTAGTTTCTTGAAGCCAACCTGCAAATTCCTTATTTTTGGTGGCCTTTTTCCAGCTTTTCGTGGCGGAGTTCCTAACCTAGAACTCTGTGCACCACTTTCATTGCTGTCAGAATCCATTATATAAATAAATGCAAGCAACACAAAACAGGAGCAAAGATTCACCATTGATTCCGTAGCAACCAGGAATGGGTCATAGAATTTATGGCCTGGACTCTATGTATACTTGACGCATCGTCGCATGGCTCACGCAACACATCGCAACGTCGCTCGTCGATATAAAAATAAATCAAAGTGGTGATATGTCAACTAATAAAAAAAATACTTAGTTTTTAGGTCTAGGGTGGTAGATAGATAGACTGAAGTGAAAATAGGTAGATCTACCAAAAAGTTGGTAGCGGAACGTGGCCTGAGATGGCATAGATTTTGAAATTATCGTTTATCAAAAAATACAAATTGAAATTGAAATAAAGAGGCATTTCATTTTAAAAAACAATTTATTCTTAGCTATTAAATAGTCTCAAAGTTGAACACAAATTATTATTTTTAATGAAATAATTAATAATGAAATAGTATCGAAAATCCATCTCACCCTACCCCCGTGGGTAAGACGCCTTACCCCATATAGGTAAGATGGCGTATAGAGATACAAACATGCAAAATCAATTATTTGTTATGTTTAGTAAGTAGTTATTTACAAACATCGCATATAATTAATTTTGCTGTTTTCGGTAATCCGATGCATTCCGCGTGACACCATTGGTGACAAAGTTGGCATTGAAGCCAACATTCTCTACTAGCACGAGAATTACTCCAAAGCTCTAGGCAATAAATGCAAGATGTATCTTCGTTGTCAGATGCTATTCTCTTTCTCGTCACTAGAAGATGGCAAAATAACTCTTTTTCACTTATCGAGCAGATTTTCTCAAATTTGCAACTTCTTTTTCTGCAACAATCTCATTCAGACCTGCTACATCCGGTGAAGCATTTATCAATCCATATTTACCTTTTTTGCGATTAATTTTTCGTTTTATTTGCAAAGATTTAGGCAATGGGCTAAAGGATACAGCGAAACAGCGGTAACTTAACAACAATGAACATAGACCGACCATTGACACTGTCTTTTTACTATTTCAATTTATGGCATGGTTGCCAGATAATATCTAACATATTCATATACATAACAAGATCTGAATACAAGATCAAAAATGTAGTAGTACCTCGAGAATCCACATTCTCTATGTATTTCTGTACAATTATAGCAATTTAATTTGCACCCCTCTTTGCTTCAGATGCTCACCACATGAAACAAAAATCATTCAGCATACTTTCTAGAATCAAACAGTAACATGTTATTGCCATGAACTTTCTGGAGGTCAAAAGATGTGCCCAAAATGGAAGGATTTTGTTTACCTATTTGTCGATAACATTCCATCCGCTTTTTTGATGCCTCCTTTTCATCTAAATGATCTCGCAATCAATCGGGACAATTCACTGGCCTTAGTCCAAAATGCAGGCATTCTATGCATTTGTCTTATAAGTTATCCCCATAATAAATTACAATTGTTGAATTTTTGGCTACATTAGATGTTCTTAAACTGTCAATTAAATAGTTAAAACTGACCCCGGGTGAACATGAGTTGGAGACCTGATGATTTGCCAAGTCATGTCGCAGAAATGAACCAAGTCCTTGTCCAATTTTATCACAGTAA
Organism: Dendrolimus pini; assembly: GCA_949752895.1. Classification (NCBI taxonomy): domain Eukaryota; kingdom Metazoa; phylum Arthropoda; class Insecta; order Lepidoptera; family Lasiocampidae; genus Dendrolimus; species Dendrolimus pini. The sequence goes on along the minus strand of OX457144.1, from coordinate 15,451,212 downwards.
ATTAGAATTGAATTATTCACTAACTTATTTACAGAAGATTGACATGCTTTACTGTTTATTTGTTTATTATATGTTATAATTGCGGCGCGGAACGGGTAATTTATATTTATGTAATGCGGGCGCGGTATATTTAAGTTATATTATGTTAATTTATTTACAGAGCGAGCGATTTAATTTAATTTATTTTATGATATGACAATGAGTGATTTAAGTGACGTGCGAAAGGGGAACGCGCCGTCAGATTTAAAGGAAGAATTTAATATGTTGAAGAAAAGTATTAATAGGTCGAAAGGAGGTTTACATGGCGGTACCAAAAGGTGACACGTTGGTATAAATTCGTGAAACGGCTCTTTGAGATTTCTTACTATTACCTTTTAAATTTGACAGTGGCACATTGTCAGAATGACGATCTTCTATTTGTTGGATACGGTGTCTGTTGGTCTATACGAGTGAGACCATTTCTTTACATGAATCTAGTTTTATCTCTTCTAATTCCGATTCTGATGATGTAAAAATCTTAGTTCCTGGCAGAATATTGAAAGTATTTTTGCAATGTGTTTGTCAGACGGTTAGTCTGCCTATCTCCTGATTGAAATGAACTAGAATTTGTATTAATATTTAACACGTTAGGTTTTCTTAAAATGAATCTTTTCTGTCTATCGCTATCACTCGATTGGTGTTTAATGGATTGGAAATATTCTAATACTTGTTCGGGTTCTTGACAATTTAGCAGCTTTTGCCCCTAACCGTAATGGCCTGTCTTCAATACCATACAATAAACAGTCGACTGCACGTTTGCCCTTAATCTCACAACGGTTTAATAAATTTAATTTTTCCTAATAATATAATTCTAGAGATTCATTAAACTTTACCTTTTTTGATAACATGTCGCTTAACAGTTCTGCATAATTATCACTACACCGAAAAATTTGTTATTTTAATTTTCCACTCATGCCACGTGAATGACATAGTAGGTAATGCCTGATTTTTTTCAGCTTGTTACAATAGTTTTTTTGGTCATAAATTGTACTTTGAGCTTACTTAGGCTTAGCAAAACTTAATCTAACTAGAAAACATAACTGTCTAAATAAAATAAGTAAATAACACTTTTATGTCGTTATTATAACAAATCGATTGATTGTTGTGAAAAACAATATTTCGTTTACATTTTCATCTTACAAATTATTCTTCACGATTTTAGTGGGCCTTATTAGGAGTATGAAAAATAACAATGAAATGGGAACTGATAAAAATTCTAAATAGTTGTTTTAGTGACATCATGTACATGGAAATGTGTCTACGTCGTTCTTAGTTAGCCCAACACAATCTTCGTGGTACCTTTATGGTACCACAAAGAATATGTTGCATGAAATGAAAAACCAATGCATTGTCGCATATCTGCAACGCGTTCAGATTTACAAGCTCGGCGATACCATCTTTCAGTGTTATGACCTTTTATTTTTTACATTTATCCTGTGTTCTTTTGCCATTTGCAACGTAATGTTTCAGTAGTTATGTAAAAAAAGACACTAGGACAACAGCATTGTGAATAATTGATTAATTATATACCTCTTGTTTATCATATAATCCAGACAAACCTGTGATTTAGTTCTGTTTTTGACAAATCGGCTGTCCCACGGCGTCGGCGCTTTTTATTCATTGTGTCACGTCACTATGTATTTGGAACTAAAATACACTTCCATTCTATATAATATTGTTGTACTTATTACAGAGGGTTGTTATTTACATAATAAATACACTTAAATAACACCTTATTTACAAGAAAAAAATTAAGTGGCCGACAACTGCACTAAACTCGTAATGACATACAATCCCTGTCAAACAAGCGTCAAATGTATATCTTACAGTGGCTTAAGTCGTGTTTTCACAATAAGAGTTGGCTCGGACCGAGGACACTCGTACGAGTCGGCTTCATACGAGTGTACACGGATAGTGGTTTCACGATAGATGTGGGGCGCGTAGCCCACGGATAATAAGCTGGTTCAATTGTTATGGACTGTATGGAAGAGCTATGACTAAATCCTTGCACTATAAAAGTAGAAGCTCCGCTAACCTTGAGATCAGCCCTCTCCTGGCTTAGTTCAGGGTGCACTCGGTCGGGAACAGAGCACTGCACTATGTCTCACTTTAGAGCTACCACGGTACAGATTAGGTCCTTGAAAGTTTTTTGGCACGGCCAGTAATAATAAGTAATTAAATGTAATAAACAGGTGAGCGCACGGGGCGATGTAGTCAATACTGGTCAGAGAGTGTTCATAATGGTGTCCCTTACTCTGCTGTGGTTTGGCCGCCGCCTCACACAGAAAGAGGGTAGGTAGCAAAATTAGCGGACCGATGTTTACCCACTTATTTATAGGCAAGGACCGAATAATAGTAGTGCACTGGTATTGTGGTCATTTGTCTCCTTACACAATCAAGATGTCGTCGACTGATCTGCTGCCGCGAGGTATAGGAGTTGTAGCAGATATAATAGCGGAAGTTCAAAATCACCAAAGGGAAAATGAAGAGAGAAATTTTTTACACGGAAATGGATTTTAAGACGTGACCAAATGGGTGCATCAAATAATTTTCTTCGTGAAGTCGAAGAGGAAGATAAAAACACATTTAAAAATCATTTGAGATTAAACAACGCACAATTAGAGTATTTATTACAAAAAGTAGCACCGAGAACTCAAAAAGCAGACACTCATATGAGAAACACAATTCCTGCTAGAGTTAAACTTCAAATAACAATGCTATATTTAGCCGTTATGTTTATGTGCTACCGTTATGTTTTTTAATAAAGAAGTGCTTGTGGCCGATGTTGTTGGCTCACTTAGGGCTGACCTGCTGGCCAGCTCCGTGAAAACTAGGGCTGTAATGTTAGAGATAGGCTTTAAAGGCTTCTGCTTAGCTTCTTGCCATCCTGCCTCAAGTTCCTTTTGGAGACGCTCGGATCCACTTAGGCCGTCCTCTTGTGGTAGTTGACGGCCTCTGTGGTCGATTGGGTTGAGTACGTCAGAGCCCGGCTGGTGTGGTTTAAGAAAACTGACGTTTTCACCCCTGTTTTCGTAAACCACTACCTCGTGATACTCGGAAGCCAATACGGCTCCCCAGTAGTCACTGACCTGTCCTCTTTCGTAACCGACCACCATGGTATCCAAGCTGATTCTCCTAAGGGGTGTGCAGGCTACCGGTACTAGCTCCCCATAGTTCGGTCAGCACTTGCCTGGCTTTTAGAAATTGGCTGATGTTATTGCCTTTGTCGAATAGCAGGATCTCCTTCCCCCTCTCTCTTGCTATTCGACAATCTATGCCGGCTATTTGCGCCTGCGCTAGCGAGTCGTAGTCGCGGCGGCGCATGATGTTTCTTGTAGTGCTGCCCTTTATGAGGCTTGCCAGTCCCGGTGAGATGATAACATTTTTATGGCCGTGGGCTTCGCAGAAGGCAATGCCTATCTTCTCTTTGTTGGAGTCCATAAACATGTTTTTTTTTTTTTTTGTAGACCCGGTGTGTCTCCGCCATGGGGTAAGGCAGAGGTAATCTTTTCCCTATATATTATTGCTATTTATGAGTTTCTTTTATTTTCTCATCTCTATAGCTTTTATACTGTATTGCATGCAAACTACAACATGGATTAATGTGATTTATGGGGATATGTATTGCAATAGGTTTGATTCAAAAATGATTGGATTCGGGATGCTGGAATTTTAACTAGGACTGGAACTTTGATTTAACTGAGTTGGGAATGGTTGGGATTGGTTGGCGCGGTCTTTTCTTTATTTATTATCTTTTTTCATATTCCAAAACTCTTAATTACTATGTTACAAAAAAATTTTAACTGCTATTTTACAATATTCTTGCTTACCTAATATTACATTTCCTTATACATATACATTTTGTGTTTTAACTTATTTATACAATTTTGTTCCAAATTTTTATTGTAGACATGTGTAGTTTGTATTTATAGCTATAGTTCTATATCTATTCTGTTATTTTTATTAGTTTTACTTCTATTTTCGTGAAGACGTACAGCAGACACTTATGGGTAGTTCTTATTCTAGGCTTACTATTATATATATTCTAATTTTTACATTTCTCCGCTGACGCTGATAGTGTATATACTAGAGTATATGACTTCAGTGTCACTATTTTATACATTATTTTATCACTAAATTATTTTACTGGTCAATATATATGTGTAACTCTTATTTACCGATATTTTTACTTCTTTTACTTTTTTAGGATTTCTACCCACGCCGAGCATCCGCAACTGGTAAGTATTTGTGTTGTGTTCTTTGTTCGTTGTGTAAGTATGTATGTTGTTTTGTGTTCTATTTGTGCTATTGTGTTATGCATGATACTGTGTTACTTAACTAGCTACTTTTGCATTAAAGTAGTTCGTTTAGTTTGTGTGTGGTGGTGGCATGTATATTTGCATGTTAGTATTTTGTGTTTGTTGGTGCATGTTGGTTTGTGTTGGTTTGTGTTGAATTGTATCATAGTGCTGTATGCTGTGTTTTTGTGTGTTGTGTGTGTTTAATTATTGTTTTGTGTTCAAACTGTCCTTTAGTGCTATGCGTGTTATGCGTGAAACTGTGTTACTTAAACTGGCTACTTTTGCACTAAAAGTAGTTTGTTTAGATTGTATGTGGTGTCGGCGTAAGTGATTACATGATAGTTTTTATGTTTAGTTTAATGCATGTTGGTTTATGTTGGTTTGTGTTGGTTTGTGCTTATGTTGCTTGTTTTGTGTGTTTATTGTGTTTTTGTGTGTTCCATGACATGTGTGTGTTCCGCGTTGCAGTTGCTCGGATTTTGTGTGGTCGACGTTGTGTATATGTATGTGTGGTGTACCTAATTATCAGCTAAAACGGTTTCCGGTTTCACGCAAAATTGTAAGACCGTAGGCCGCCCTCGTTGTATAATTTAATGTTGCCACTCTTTTACCAGGTATATTGCCTGTAATGCCCAACGAGAAGCGGCTTCCGGTCCACTGCTATTTTGTTGTCCCCGGTTGCCGTTCTAGCTGTAGGCTACGGTCGAGCGCACGATTGCGTCCCATCTTTTACGTACTGGGCAGACCTCGCTGAACGCATTATGTCCTGCCTCTGCCCTTTTTTCTTTCACGCAATTCTTGCATTTTGGCGGCGCTCCGACCGCATACTCCTCACACTCGTTTCTGGTGTGAGGGCCACCACAGTGGCTACACTTCGCCTGGGTCTCCGTGCATAGCTTTTTGCCATGCCCGAAGCCCAGGCAGATGGTGCACTGCGTTAACGGCGACCTGTCGCTCACGTGCAGGTTCTGGAGGTCAATCCTCACTGTGCCGACTTCCGTTAACCTCCTCCAAAGGGCCGGTGACGTCTTGAACACTACCCTGTGCGTGTTCGGGTTCCGTCCTCGGATCTTATAGGCGATCTCCATATAGTCGTCGGCCTCTTCCAGACCCTCAAATACCAGTTTATTCTGGTTTCTGAGGGCCCTATAGAGGTCGTCGTCTGTATTTGCCTTCAGGACGCCCGTTACCATCACCATAGGTCTCTTATTGGTGATGTCTTCTGCCACTAAGTCCGCCCTTTCTCTCTTCAATTTTGCTTTGAGCTTCTCGCGCTCTTCCACGCTTCTACAGCTGACAATAACTTTGCCATCCTTGGCCTTCCTCACACGCTCGACCTCGACCCCCCCCTCTTTTGCGTTAAGCGCATCCCTGATGTCCTTGAGGGTCTCATCGGCCGTGCTATATGGCGTCTCCGAAGTTATTGCCACTGAGTGCAGTGTCTTGTAGGTTTGGGGTCTGGTCCCCGCCCCCTCGGACACTGCCTGCGCGTAGCTCATTCTCGGCGTACACTCCTCACTCACTGTCTGCCTGTTCTTTAGAATAACCTGCTCGAGGTTATTCGTACTCTCCAGGTTTTGCTGAAGGAGTTTGGTGTGTTCATTTATGCGTTCAGCGAGGGTGTCAAGTTTCCTCCGAAGCTCTTCCTTATCCTCCACTTCTATAGGAGGTCTGCCCTGCACTGGTTCCTGCGACGTTGCTTGTGTCTGTACGTCCTTTGTCTCTTTTCTAGGTTTCACCGGGCCCTTCCCCGCGTCATCTAATTCTATTAGTGCTTGCCCAAGGTCTTTGTCGCACTGGCAAAGTAGGGCGTACAAGCGTTTGACTGCGTACGCCACGCTATTTTTAATTTCCGTCTTGAGGTTTCTAGAGTTGTTCAGGTGTTCCGTGGAGGCCGTAAGCTGTTCTTTGGCCTCAAACAAGCGGTCGTACCTCTTATTATGCATCACATTTGTGGTGCCTGCCACTCTCTTAGGGAGTTCTGTTGGTGGTGGCGTCCTCTTGGTGAAGGTCTTATTCACCGGATGTTCCTTGCTAGGACCGGCAGCTACATGTGCGACCTTATTGGGCGGCGGGGAGAACTTCAAAGTCACCGCCTTCTTCTTCTGTGCTGGCTTTGGACTGGGACTAAGGGAGAGCGGTGATCCCGGACTGCTCTCAAAATCCACGTCTTCTAACGCGATCGGCTGCTTCTTAGCCGGTGTCCTAAACATGGCCATTACAGAGGAAGGCGGTGGTGTGTATTCACTAAATTTATTTCTAGAGTCCTAAACTATTCAACTCGCGCAAAAGCGACGAGTCGAGGTGTCAAAATTATAAAATAAGTGTATAGAGAAATAATAGTACAATATATTGAACCAGTCAAATAATCGATATAATATATCTCCGTCAAGGTCAAATAAAACACAGTATAAATATTGTTATTATTACACTATGCCGAAAACGGCAGAATCTATCAACTATAATAACTTAACTAATTCTTATTTTATTTACAGATGGTGTCGGCGGGCCAGCTACCAGGTCTCAGGTAAGTCACAATCTTATTCCTAATACAATTTTTACAAATACTAATACTATTTTTCTGTTTCAGGTCAACGGAGCGACGAGGGGAGGAGCAGGGAGCGTTCCAGGTGCACCAAGGGGTCCGCCGCGTCACGAGGAGCCAGAGGACACCAAGAACGAGGAGATAGGAGCAAACACGGAGGAGATGAGGTAAGTTGAAAAATGAGGGGGGGGTAGAGGGGTGGGGGGGGCTAGGATGATAGGTCTCGTCGAGCTGAGTTGTTCAAACCCAAACACAACCAACCTGTCTGCCTTATTGAGTGAGCAGCGGTGTCCGAAGTTTTACCAAAATAAAACTTCCCCAACTTCAACCCTTCGCTGTTCGCTCAATATTGCAGCTAGCGACCGGTGCTTGGGCTCGTTCTTCTCGTCTCCTCGAGCTCTATCGGATAAGACAGGAAAAATGGGTAGTTGACCTTGAAACTCCGATTGGGTCCAAAAGGGGTCCAGTCGGTAGAGGGAGCTCTGGGAAGTCCTCCAGAAGAAACCCGGTGTTCCTGAGATGAATACTTCCCGAGATATACAAAAAACAAAAAATCCAAGATGGCCGCCGACCAATCTTTGACCTTAGATATCTCTGGGGTTTTATGTCCAAATTTACCCAAGTTTGGGTTCGTTATGTTACCCCCAGTGAGATCTATATCCCTACAGTCTCAGTTTTCTAAAAAAATTTTGGCCCGGTTTTTGGGCTAGGCAGTTAGAGAGACCCCTACTGACGTCCCCAGTCGAAGTCCCGACTCTGTACGCCCAATAGTTACGGAGCTATTGGGGTTTTAAGATTTTCCAAAATGGCGGCCAGATGTCAAATTTAGGCGAGAAATGGCTATAACTTGGCCAATATTGGGCCTATCGCCGCCGGATTTCGACTGGAGTCGTTGCCGTAGTCTTCTCCACCCGTTCTGGGTGTTCGTTGACGTCAAAATTTTTGACCCGTTTTTATCCCCGGATACTGTCCGCTAGGTCAAGCCCTTTTTCCCAGTACCAACCGCGTCAAAATCGGACTGATATATCCGGAGATATCGGGAAACGTAAAAATCCAAAATGGCGGCGGCCCTTGGCCAAAAACCAACGAACTCCCGTTACTCGGGTCTGGTTTGGCCTAGGACAGCCGTTCTTGGGGTCAAACTGTAGGTCTAGACGAGACCTACCTAATGCTATATCTAACTAACCGCTAATGTTTATATATATCTATTTATTTACAAAAAACTGTTTGAAAATCGATATCTCCGAAAGTATTAGAGATAAAATCGCCGAAAAATATCCGGAAACTCCGCTAAAATGGGCTCTATTTTATTACTATTTTTAATGAATTTACCCTAATAATGAAAAACTTAACGACTTAGAAAATTTTGAAAATTGCACTTTTTGGAAAAAATTTCGGATTTTTTCTATTCTAACCCTATGGGTTCTGGGTACGGCTGGGTAGAGCTCCCCAGCGCGCACAAACTGGTGGTCTCAGAACCCACGCGTCTCTAATAGTTTCGGAGAAATCTCCGGTCAAAGATAATAATTCTAATTAAAATTAATTAAAAACTAACTAACCTAAAATTCTGTTCTTGCCGGAACTGAGGTGGTCTTCGAAGGGTCTTCAACTGGAGTTAACCTTAAAACGCTCACGCCAATAATGGCGGAGCAATTTTGAGGTTATAAAGTTGTTTTTCTTGAGTTTGCAAGGTCGGGTCTTCTCCGATGGCCGCGTGCGACACGTCAAACGACGCGTCTCGACGAGTCCTCGGTGGCTACCGCGGCAGAATTTTGAGTCTTGAAGAGGTTTTTTGAGTTAAGCCCAAAAAACGAAAAACACTAAAAAAATTTACCACTTTTTAATTTTTTGCCAGGAAACTAAGACCTATCCTAAGATAGTATCTGGCGATCTTGGGTAAACTTTTGACGCCCTTTCTGATGGTATTTTTAGTTCCTGGCTATGTCCAAAATTGGTGAAAACGTGACCACGTTTTTCGGTTTTTTCACTTGTAACTTTTCCAAAAAAGTTGGGAATTTCTTGCTGATGGTGGGGCCTTGTAGGGGCACCTGAGGCGCACAAAAGCCGCCCTTAAAAAAGGGGGGTCGTCGCTTTTGTTTTTGAGAAAAATGTCACCAAAGTTTCAAAATTCGGTTTTTGCCGAATAACTTTTTGTCCCGAACTGATAGCAAAAAACTAACACCACTGGCGCATGCGCCTCACTTTCGCGCACAGTTTGGTATATCACTCGGGTTCGTAAGTGCAGAAAAACCTATTTTTATGAATTTTTTCCGACGGAGCTTTGAAAAAATCGACTGTTCTCGGCCGCGTTTGGAACAGAACTCCCATAAACATGGTTACCCCTCAGTCGTATGCCCGGAGTTCCTTCCTCACCGTGGTATTGCAGATTTAATCTGCGCAACGCCGGTGGGGGTGGTGGGGTAGATGATTGTGACTGAGGGGGGTCTTGTTGTGTGTGTGTGTTCTCAGTTATAACTTGTTTATGTAGTGTGCTGTTTCTTTTAAAGACTATAGCCTATAGTCTTGCCTCGGTGTTTGCCAGGATGGTGTGCAACGAATCCTTGGTGAGTGGCTCACCAATTTGGGATTCGCAGTCCATCCTCTTTGATGAGAAACGTGGGCAGTCGAGAACCACATGCCACACCGACTCGTTGACACACGTTGGGGTCACATTCACATTCGGGACTGCTTTTCAGCTTAAACCGATGTAAATATTCCGCCATAGCGCCATGTCCCGTCAAGATCTGTACTTGGAAATGGGTCAGTTTTTCCTTCCTCACCACGCGGTACGCTGTGGCCACGTTAGGGAAGAAGGTTTTAGTCACTGACCCAGTACTGGAGGAGTCATATCTGTCCTGCCATAGGCGGACAGACTCCTCCCTGATCTTTTTCTTGACGTAGGAGATGGGTAGCTCGTCATAGTCGGGGGCATCCTTGTTCTCCAGCGCCGCCTGCTTCGCCAGTTCGTCGGCTCGCTCGTTTCCAGCTGTTCCCGTATGGGCTCTAATCCAGAATAAGCGCACTCTCCTCCCTTCCGCATTGATCTGCTTTATAAGTCTAGGGTGTGGTATGGTTTTGGATTAGATAGCAGCTCGAGCGAAGATCTTGAGTCGCTCATTATGTTGATTTCCAACTCGCTGCTATCTTTCGCCATATTCACCGCCCTGAGGAGAGCATAAAGTCCCGACTGGAACACAGTGCAGAAGGGGTGCAGACTGAAGGTGGAGTTCCTTGTCTCCTTTTCCTGATCCCACCAGGTGAGGGCCGCTCCTACTTTGCCCTCTATTTTGCTGCCGTCCGTATATATATACGGACCGGCGAGATTGTGGGATTCTATGGTTTCAGAGTCAAGGTTCTCCAGGAGTTCGAACTCAGTTTTTGTGAGTTCGGCAGGGTGAGGTAAGTCGAGATGACTCACCCTGGTCTCCAGTTTACCTTCTTGTGGTAGGTAGTCTGCTAATTTGCCTTTCTTGGCTTGGTAGAGTAGTGTGGATTCCCGGATTTTGAGGTCCAGGGGTAGAGTTCCCGAGAGGACTGTCACCGAGGTGAGCGATGTCGTCCTGTACGCCTTGCAGATTTTTTGTGCGAAGCATCGTTGGAGTGCTTCCAGACGGTCACGAACCGTTTGGAGCTTTGTCGCCTGATACCACGCACTTGCAGCGTACATTACGATGGGCTCTATGACCGCGACGTATATTGTTCTCACTATTTCTCCGTTAAGGCCCCATGTCACCTTTGCCGCGCACGCCAACTGTTTGAATATGTCCGCAGACTTTTTACAAACAGCCGCCACATGCGGTATAAAGGAGAGGTTTCGGTCGATGTTTAGGCCAAGGATTTTCATCTCAGAGACTAGACTTAAGTCTTTTCCCGGACATGGTTACGTTTGGTTGGTCGTACTTAAGCTTCTTCGTTAAAAGCATCACGTTAGTTTTGTGAGCTGCGAAGTTTAGCTTGTTCTGACTTCCTCATTCCGTCACCGTGTCCAGGGCCGAATTGATGAAAGTTTCCATGGCCTGGACTGTAGTGTCGGAGAAGGTGAGAACCACGTCGTCCGCAAATGCTTGACAGTGAACTCCCATGACAGTAAGTTTGTGCAGTAGTGGGTCCAGGATCATATTCCAAAAAGTTGGTCCTCCGATAGATCCTTGGACGCAACCTTTGGTTGTAGACCTCTCACTGACTGCTCTGGCATAATTGACCAAGATTTTCCGGTCTTTTAGGTAGGAGTTCACCATGTCAAACAAATTTTTTGGACATCTTCTGACGATGAGCTGATGTTTTAGCGCCGGCCACCATGCGTTATCGAAGGCACCCTCTATATCCAAAGAAACCATGATCACGATCCGTTTTGATTCAACTTCGGATCTTACATGGCTTAAGAGGCTACAGAGGGCGTCCTCGGTTCCGCGCTGCGGCATGAAGCCAAACTGTTTGGTGTGGAGCGTGGGGTAAATGTGGTACTGTATGCTAAGAGTTTCTCCACTGTTTTACCAAGAACAGAGAGTAAGCCTATGGGCCTGTAGGACTTCGGGTGTGTATAATCCTCTTTCCCAGGCTTCCGCAGGATGATAACGTGGGCGATTTTCCACTGCTTGGGGAAGTAGCTGAGCGACAAGCATTTATACGCTATCGCTAAGAAGACTCCCCCGTCAGTTTTTATCGCCCGGGCACATATATCTGACGTTAATCCATCCGGTCCTGGAGCTTTCTTTGGACTCTGTGTTTGTAGCACTGAGTCCAATTCAGCTTCCTGGAAGGGTGGATCGTCTGGTGAAAGATGTGCCTCCTGCTGGGTCTTGTTTTCGACCAACTCTCTGATTAGTGTGTGTGACGGCGTATCCGATTCTACTGAGTCATCAGGATAAAACGTGTTTGCGAGAAGTTTGGACGACTCCTCCGGGTCTAGGGTTTTCCCGTCGGCGCCTCTAAGAAGCATGTCGTCCTGTCTTCTGGTCGTTCTCCTGATCACTCTGTACATCCCGTCCCACATACTTTCTTTTTCTTGGGTTGTGCAGAACTCTTTCCAGCTCCTTGTTTGGGCCTCCATTACAGCTTGGCCATAGTCTTCTTTGGTGTTTTTGTACTCAAGGTAGACCGCATGCTTCCTATGGGGTGCAGCGTTTCTTATCCTCCGTTTAGTTCGGAGGACCTCTGCCTTCTTGTGCTGCAGAGTTTCTGTCCACCACGGCGGTTTTAGTTTGCCCTGATAAGTGCCTACTTTTTTAATTGTGCTGGTGTTTTCGCACGTTGTGTAGATTACTTGTAAGTAGGCACTGACCGAGGTCTCCAGCTCCTCTGGAGAGGTGATACCTTCTATGGATGCTTTGTCCATACCCGTCCCGGCTAATTGGATGCCGAATTGTGTCTCGAACTCCCCCCAGTCGGCGTGCGATACGTTGAATCTGCGCGTTGTTGTCGAGCTTAATGGTTCAAGCTCAGCATCTAGGCGCAGACAGAACGTGATCGCATTGTGGTCCGACGAGATGAAACCTCGGTCCACTCTCCAGGCATCCATTTTGTCCAGCAGGGACGTGCTGCATGTAGTGATGTCGACTATGCTAGTGCATAGCCGATCATTCCTGCAGACTTCAAAAGTTGGTGTATCACCCTCGTTGAGGATATGGAGGCCCTTGTCGTTTAAAAAGGCAACGCAATCCCGGCCGCGGTGGTCTTCAGCATTGCTGCCCCACCAATAGCTCCAAGCATTGACGTCTCCCCCCAGTATGATGTTATTTGTCTTAAGACCATCTATAGTTGTTGATGCAGACCTGATATTGGTTTCAATATCGTCGTTACCCTCGAAGTAGACTGAGATCACACCGATCTGCAAATTACCTGCAACCAGCTTAACCGCTGCCTCAGTCTCCGTTACCAGCTGGGGGTCATGAATGACCTCCAGGTAGTCGCGGAAAACCATGACTGCGGCTTTTACTGGTTTTTTGCGATCGAGAGTGCACTGGATGATTTTAGTGCCTGGGTATTGAGACATGCACCCAGTCCTGCCTACATAGGCCTTATGGACTAGTGCAACATCAATACCCCTCTCGTTCGCTTCGTGCAGGAGCTCCATGGTTGCTGTTTTGGAGCGTTGTAGATTTGTTTGCACAAATCGCAGATTGTGCTTTCTCCGTCTACCCTTGGGTATGCTGGGGTCTGCTGAGGTGCCCTTAACAACTATAATTGATCTTCGTCCGCGCTATAGCATCCCACTTGTGGCGCTCGGGGCAATCCGGGCTGTAGGCGTTATGAGCGTGCTGGGGCAGAATGTCCGGACTTTTACCTCCGGCCATCCTACAGTTCCTGCACGCTGGTTTTACGCCATCCTTGCGCCGGTTGGTCTCCTCCCAGGAGTGCTTCCCTCCGCAGTGACTGCAGAAGGGTTGCGCCTCCTGGCAGTGCGCTCTGGTGTGTCCATATCCCAGGCACTTGGCGCACTGCACCAGAGGCGACTGGTCCTCTACTGGTCTCCGCTGGATTCCAATATAGAGGTAGCCCTCCTCTGTGAAGCGCTTGTGCACTGGGGCCGACACTTCCAAGATGACGTGGCACTGTAGTGGGTTGCGGGTCTTTTTACGCGATCGGACGCGGATGTGAATGGCTTTAGGAGAGAGGATCTTAAGGAGGTGCGCGTTCTGCACCGCCAATTGTTCCTCAATCTCCTTATCCGTATGATAAGCCATCACATCCTTGACTATAACTAGGGGGAGGCTCGTCTTTGCGACTTCGGCCTTGAGTTGTGAATGGTTTTTGACCCTGTCCTCCACCAATTTTAAGTCTTCTTTGGTGCCGCAGCTCAAAATAACCTTTTGTTTTTTCCCGGTCCTTATCCTATCCACCTTTGCCCCGGTTTTTTTGGGGTCTAGTGCTATCCGTATCTCCTCTATCACCTTTTCGCCGGTCTTTAATGGATCCGGCGAGGAGATGATGAGGGTGTGGTTAGGTTTTAAGACGGGTTTCCTTTTGGCCGCGACCTCCGCGTATGAAGCTACCTTGGGTTGATTGGAGGTGGCTAGCTCGTCCGCTAGGCTAGCTGCCGGCGGAGCCTGCTGTTGCTGTTGCAGGCCCTCCTTTAAAGTCCTTATATCGGACTTTACTGCCTCCAATCTCTCCGTCAAGGGCTGGAGATGCTCTCCCAGCTTTATTGGTGGAGGGGGTGGTGTATTTGTTTGTGTTGATTTAATCTCTTTGACCTGTTTTACCAGGTCGTTTATTGACACCTGTAGTTTGTTTTGTGTGATTTTGGCGTCTTGCGTCTCTTTAAGTGCGGCGGCCGATACTGCCTTGTCCTCGCCAGCCACAAGCGTGGAGAGCGCCTTCTTTGTATCCTCCGCGGTTGTTTCTGCGGAGGTCCTAATAGTTGCAATCTCCCTTCGCATGGAGTCCAGTTGTCTGGAGAGGTTGTCCACTCCATTTTGGAGCTTCTCCAACTCCTTACTGGACTGCACTCCTTTAGTTGTCTTAGGAGCGTCTGCAAGGGAGGTTTGTAACGTGGTGAGGCGCTTCTCCATCGCCTGTGAAGTCGCCAACAGCGAAGAGATTTTGGCGTACGGCTCCTGTGTCTCATAGCCGAGCCACTTCCGCACCGCTTCTGTCGACTCCAGATTTGCTTTTGCATCCGCTCTTGTTGATTGGAGCTCCTTGGATAGGGAGGCTGTAAGTTTGGACACACTTTCAGTGTGCGCACGCTCGACTCGCACGAGTTCAAGTGCGTGGCGCGTCCTTTCCTTCTCCAAGTTGTATTTGTGACGCGATCTGGAATCGGAGAGCGCGAGACACGTGTCGTAAAGGGTCTGAAGAGAATCAATAACTGTAAGTTTGATTTCTGTCTTCAGGTTCCCTGAACGCTCCAGAGCCTCTTTCGCCTTCAGTAACATCTCATTAGCGAGTTTTGTTGCGACGTCCATCTCCACCCCCTTGCGTCTTGTTGAGGTGAAGGGGATCATGCTAGGCCGACCTCGGCCCGCACATTCCCCCTCGGTGGACGCATCCGATTCCTCGTCATCGGATGTGATTTTGCGGGTCGAGAGTTCGTCCGCAGACCATTCCCGCACCTTTTGTAGGACCTCAGAGGTCGGTCCTTTTGGGGTGCAGGACTCCTCGCTTGTTGCCGACCCCGCCACTGACGCCGCTATTGAAGAGCGGGTCAGCACTTCCTTGCGAAGAGATTTCGCAGAGGAAGCTTTGCCTGGCTGGGTAGGGAGGTCTTCTGGGTTGCGACATTTTATTTATTGTATTCGTTGGGCCCTTGGAAAAGGCCTTGGGTTTTGTAGAAAAAATTAAGTCGCTTAGATTTGTGTAAAAAATCCCAACTATCCCACTAGTGGGAAAGTTGGAGAATTTTAATGTGTGGGTTGCACCAGCTGCTCGTCCAGGAGACCCTGAGTTGTTTGAGTCCAAACTCGGGGGGTCCTGGGAACTTATTGGCTGCTGGTGCGGTTTAAAAAATGGGGTGGTTTGAGGGTGGGTTTTGGGGGTTGGATTAGACCACGGGATCTGGTATGGTTTGGAACGCTGATATCAGCAGTCCAAACCCCAGGTCCGTAGGACCAATATTTCTCGAGATATCGCTGTTTTGAGATTTTCCAAGATGGCGCCTGAGCGTCAACCTGGTCTCCAAAACGTGATAACTCGGAAAGTACTGGACCGATTTGGCCGGAAATGGATTGTGGAGGTTTGGGAGGGTGGTTTTGGTGGGATGGGGTGGCTTTTGGAAATTGGTTTTAAGGGGGGGAATTGACCACCGAATCTGGTGTAGTTTGAGACGCTGATGTCAGCAGTCCAAACCCCAGCTCCGTGGGACCAATACTTTACGAGATATCACGAGTTTGAATTTTACCAAGATGGCGCCTAAACGTCAAACTTGGTTTTCAAATCGCAATAGCTCGAAAAGTACCAGACCGATTTGGTCGGGAGTGGTTTGTATGGATTCGGGAGGGTGGTTTTTAGGGGATGGGGTGGTGTTTAGGTCTTAAAATTTTTGGAGAAAATAAGGGTTGGGTAGGGTGGGGGATGGGCTGCTGATGTCAGCAGTCCAAATCCCAGGCTCCTAGGACCAGTAGTTTTGGAGATATCGCAGTTTTTGTGAAAACCAAGATGGCGGACAAATGTCAGAACTTGGTTTAAAACCGCGATTACTCCCTAACCACTGGTCGGATTTGACCAGGATTTGGGGTAGGGGGGTTGGGGGAAGTCTCTGTTTTGTTTTTTGGGGTTTTCAGACCCCAAAATTTTTGGGTGTTTTTTATTGTTGTGTATGACGTAGAACGTCTTGTTATAGTGTGTAGTGAAAACCGCACTGCGGAGAGATTAATAGTCTTGGAGATATTAATGTTTTAATATTTCCAAGATGGCCGCCGAAAATAAAAATAAAAATGTTTTTCGGCGGTTTATGGACCGAAAAAGCCCGAGATTGGGCTCAAACGGTCGGGGGGGATGAGGTGAAGATGATGGAGATGGAAAATTTTGAATTAATTGATATGATTTTGAATTATTTTTAAAAATTAGATTTTTTGGAATTTTTTCCTGATTTTATGTCTAAAAATTTTTTGAAAAATTATGGGGGGGTGTGGGGCACTGTTCCGCAGTGGGTTTTAGTGTAAAATGGTGAATTATTGTAGAATAAGTAATTTTTATGTATTTTTATTAAAATTTATGGTTTTTTGGGATTATGGGCCACCCGGGCACAAAAAATTTAAAATTTAAATTTAGATATATGTAGTGTAAAGAAGCGCGCTGCCTGTACGCTTCCCAGCCTCGCGACTGTTATAATTTGGAAGTTATTAAAGATCTAAAGTTAAAATTTAAAAAGTAAATTAATTATAAACTATTGTACCTAAAATTCGGTTGTCCGCGGCGTTGTGCTCCCTGAACTTGCCTCCCCGATGTCCCGTTGAAACTGGATCCCGGAGAAGCAAATTGACGAAGTAGGTCAGACGACGAAAGTTGTTTTTTTGGCTCTCGTCGCCTGGTTTTAGCCGCTGGAGTCCCGATTTTTTCCTGGTGGTGTAGAGCCCAGGTGGGGGATGTTGATTGTGATGAAAAATTGGACCTTACAGATCTTCCCGCGGAGTTATTTAGGTTTTAAAAACACAAAATTTTGAAAATCTTGGTTTTTTCCTAATAACTCGGTGGGGGATGGTCCAAATTTTGTTTTGTTGGTGTCCTTGTGACAGCCTCGATGAGGCGCGTCTTTTGGTGTGTTGCACGGTGATGTTGGTGCACTGGTGTAGTAGTGGGTCACCACGTGTTAAATGTTTTTTTGCTAATAACTTGGCGGACTTTTTGACTTTAGCAGGCAAACTTCGCGGCCCGATAGGGGGTCACTGGGTGCTCCTATTGCCTGTTTAAAAACCACTGGTCACGCATAAGATTATGAAGTTATAGCACTAAAAACACTGTTTTGAACACTTTTTTGGGAATAACTCCCTGGTTTGTGCACCGATTTCACTCGCGATTTTATAGGATTGTAGAGCTAGTTGTTGCGCACACGCCGATATATCACACTGGTATTTTCGAGAAGAAAAACCTATTTTTGTGAATTTTTCGGCGCGGAGCTCTGTTTAAATGGTGTTATCGCGCGGAGGGTACATATAGTACATATATATTTAAGAGGGTTGGAGTTGTCGGGGAATTTTTTATTAACTTTAATATTACAAACTTATTTATATTACAATTTTGTTTCCTTATCTATTAGTACAATATATTAAATTTAGGTTGTTACTTCTATATAATACAATTTTGTTTGTCAGATTTGCTCCATACATTATATCTACTTATATATATACATATACATGTGTTATCAATTTTGGTCCAAATTTTTATATCTGTTACATATTATCTATTTACTATATTTTTAGACAGTTTCTTATATCTACTTGCTGCAGTGCTACAGTATCCAACTTCATTCTACGTAATTGATGTTTGACTATTACTACTATATATTTTTTGCTTAACTATATTACTAACGCTAGTGGTGAATATACTAAAGTATATTACCTTAGTGTTAT
Source organism: Dendrolimus pini (assembly GCA_949752895.1). NCBI lineage: Eukaryota > Metazoa > Arthropoda > Insecta > Lepidoptera > Lasiocampidae > Dendrolimus > Dendrolimus pini. Next base: position 15,433,318 of record OX457144.1, on the reverse strand, counting down.
CTATTACTAGCTAATATTACTACTAACTATTACTGGTCAATATACACGTTTTCTGGTTAATAGTTACTTTTACTGTTTTCTTTTCCAGGTTGTCAATTACTATATTGGATATTGGAGAAATGTATTACATTAAAATATAGCATGATATTCGCTACAAACAGGACAACTTAGTTGCTTAAATGTGAACATGTTTTTATTTGAATTATGGTTGATGTTCTTTTTTGTGGATAACGAATTGTAAAAATGCGGTTTTTTGATTGATACTTGAGGTATCCACTGCCAAAATAGATTTTTTTCGTAGTTTATGTTTTAACATGTGTGTTCTAGGTATATTCAGAGCAGATTCAATATCTGATGATGGTATATTTATCGGCATAACGCATTCCTCTTTCTTCAAAAGTATTGACTTCGTCTGAAACAAGATTAAGTTCAATTTTTTTTTCTTGGTTCCTCTGCAACACCGTCGTTATATTCAGTAATGATATTATTCTCCTGAAAAAGAACATACATGATCAGTTTCAAATCTGAAAAAGACGGTGTCTATTTAAAATAAAATAAAAATATCCAACTCAAAGATTAGATGCAAAAAATAAACCATCAAACCAAACCAATTTACGTTTCTGTGCCTTATGGCGCTTGAGGTTCTGCAGAATTTGTTTAGGTTAACTGGTCAGGTAAATCACACACTTTAAACTTTGGAGAAAGTGATATGATGTGATACATATGATTAGAGTTTGCAGAATATTTTATACAAATCTAAACGATAAGCAAAAATGTTCAAAATAAAAGTTTAGTAGATACAACTTAAATAACTGTTTTATTTTGTGCTTACCTCAGTATTTCTGGTGTTGTTGTATTTGTACACTGGCCCCAAGAAACTGAATTGCCTCAAATACAAATCATGTTGGCTGGTGCACGTCATCAGTACTTGAACCAGTGGTGTAAGAATCTTTAAGATTTTTAAATGCTCTGTATAAGCGGCCATTACAGAATTTCTCTTCTTTTTTAATTCGTCAACAGAACACTGAAGAGAAAAATATTTTTTAACTCTTTCCCAAGCGTCATTTATGACCATTCTGTTTTTATGGGATTTCTTTTGAGGATCCCATATGGTCGCTTCATTTTGCAGGAGTTCAATGAACTCCATTACTTTGGTGTTGTTCCAATCCATGATGAAGGTACGCTACACAGTAGACGTCACGAACTATGAATATGTCGAAACGTCCGTTACCTTCGCAATCCTGGGCGCAACTGGTCACACGAATGTGTGGGGGGGGGAGACTACGAGAAAGATCGCGGTTCGCGCGCTTTGATGTCCGTTAACCGACACAGCTTGGAAAACCGCGAATGCAGCGAAAACTTTGTATAATCATTTGCAAATGTCGTCCTACACTTGTGGGTTTGCGTATTCGTGCGAATGTGAGTGACCGGCATTAGAAGTGGATAATCTTCCAACTTTCTTTTCGAGTTTTCGAAGTTTTTTATATAATCGTTCTCTCTTTACTTCTGTTGATGTTTTTCCCGTTGTAAATAAGTTTTTAAACAATATTCTTGAATTAATTCGTTTAATGGGAAAATAACTCATGGGACGCCGTGTTTGACATAAAACACGAATTAAGTTAATTTGCAAGTGGACGTCGCAGGAGGAACAGGATATGCTCTGTTTTTTACTTTTTAAACTTATGTGATACCATAGACTTCAACCGATACTACAATTGTCCACTATCATGGAATACGAAATAAGAAAGTATTAGTGTACAACTTTGCTTCCGCTGTTTTTTCCGAAATTCGAGGCTTCATTGTAAAAAACTGGTTATACATATATGATTCAAAGTATTGTCCAACGCAGGCCACTACTCTCTCCCATCTTTTGGGCAACGTACGAATCCCGCGTTGAAAAAACTAGTCATCTTTTGAAGCGATCCACGAAACGATCCAATTTTTTACTTCTTCATAAGACTGGAAGTGCTGGTCAGCCAGGCCGTGTGCTATTGATACGAAACAAGTCATAGTCCGAGGAAGCAACGTCTGAAGAATACGGCGGATGGGGTAGGAGTTCCCATTTCAACGTTTCCAAGTATGTCTTGACCACTTTCGCAACATGGGGTCGAGCATTGACATGCTGTAAAATCATTTTATCATGCGTCTTGTTGTATTGCGGCCGTTTGGCTTTCAATGCTCGGCTCAAACGCATTAATAGCGTTCGATAACGATCGCCTGTGATTGTTTCAGTCGATTTTAACAACTCATAATACACTACGCCGAGCTGGTCCCACCAAATACTGAGCATGACCTTGGAACCGTGAATATTCGGTTTGGCCGTCGCCGTGGAAGCATGGCCGGGATATCCCCATGATTTTCTGCGCTTGGGATTATCGTAAAGAACCCATTTTTCATCCCCAGTCACAATGCGATACGGAAATCCTTTCCGTCTTTGCCTTGCAAGCAGCTGTTCACGAGCAAACAAACGCCGTTCAACATCTCTCGGCTTCAACTCGTACGACACCCAATTTCCTTGTTTCTATGACTTTCAGGCGTTTTGAAATGGCTTGTTGCGTCACTTCCAACGATCCTGCCAATTCAGACAATTCCTCGTTTATACTTGACATAACTTTGTTGTCATAAATGTAAATGAGCATAAATTAGTTAATGAGCATAAACGAATGACATGTTCTGAAATTTATATGTATCATTTTAAGTCTGAATTTTTATTGAACAGAGCCATAATGTCAACTAGGGGTTCTTTGTTGTGATTAAGTGCTTGTTCAACACTTATTCGGGCAACTTTTTTCATTAATGTCAAATGTTCTGGTAGCCTATTTTTTATTTCTTCAATCAGACTTACTATAAATGTTATGCACCGATGCCGCATCATTTCTTCATCTTCCCTAGGCAATCATCTTTCTCTCATTTCAAGGATTTGTTTTTGAAATCGGAATCCAGGATAGCATTTTTGATCCAAGAAATCACGGATATTTTGAGTTAAAATATCTATTTTATTCGTAGGTAACGTAACTTTGCTAACAAGCATATTTGTCAGGTTGGTCAACTCTTCACCTAATTTGGTGTGTTCGGTATCTTTTGACTCGAACATATTATTGACTCTGTTTATTTCAATTAATATCTTATAGTGAAAATGTAGTGTATATAAATATGTCTTATAGTGTAAATACCTTTAAAAATTAAAGAAAGTAGAAAAAATGGGTATATATTGAAACGTGTAGGCAAAATAGCTGAGTCATCCCGTTTTAGTAATTGAAACTAAATTTTAATAAACCACTAAAAAATTCCACCACTAAAATAAATATTTTGCCTAAACTTCGTACTAAATGGAGGCCTAAAACCACCAGTTTTAGTGGCAAATCCACTAAGTAGGCAACACTGCTGGTGCGCAGTGAAGGACCGCAATAGACCAAGCGCTCTGTTTCACTCACACTCGCTACTGTATACGCTCCTTGCTCTCCCAACTACTCACTGTACACGTCATACGTCTGGCAAGATGTTAGACCTATCTAAACTGTCCGGCTACTATGTAAACATAGTTTAATGGGCCCCCAAAAAATTATATATAAAATTTAGGTTTTATAATATAACGTAAGTATAATTATAAATTATAATAATTTAGGGGCGTCCGGCAGAGGGGTGTAACCAGTTTATATATTATTATGAATCAAATATATAAAAAATCAGTTTTATTTTGTGATAAATTTAAGATGGAATTTTATACACCTTTGTTGTTTGTGTTGGCAGGTAACAGGTATGTTACCTGAGCATAGGTACCGAAGGTATAGCACTCCCCGTAAGTGCTCTTGCTCTAATAGTATTTCATGCGTGTATCATTTTTTGGCACACTACTTTAAAAAAAAATATATTACGTCATGCTCTACTTCCGGCCAGTAGAACGATCTTTTAATATTATTAGTCATACGTCATCATATAGTCAACTCATTTTAATGAGGCATGCATTGGCTGGACATGTTTTAATTAGAGGGTCTAGGATGCCCATTATACTCTCTACTTCCCTAATAAAGAAGTTAAGTCTTTTAGGATTGTCATCATACTTGGGCATAAGATCACTAATATTTAAACTTAAGTGCAGAAATCTCTACGTTTCTCATAGCCATTATTTTTAAAGTATAAGTAAATTAATAAAATGTAAATATGATATGCCAAATTCCTTAACTCAATAAGAATGCCGCTCGGCAATACGAACGCCGAACGTGCTGCATGTATCGTTTTTCGTATAAAATTATAATTAAACAACGACATATAGACGCGTTATACACAAACAATACAAAACATACTAACGTAAACATATAAGCTTGAGTCACTATATCACATGATTTCGCAGGACCCGCTCCAATATCTACAAAGCCTACAGATTTCTTTCCAGTCCAGGTAGTTTGGTGACGAAGAGCCATCTCGTCAGCAACTAACGTGCATATTATCATATTCCCACTAACTTTAGTCTTTTTTTCTAAAATGTTTAAAGCATCTTTATTAAAGCCAGGATGTGAAGTGGTGAACATTCACTAAATATGTTTCTAACATATTTATAAGCTGCTACGGAATAGTAGTGTAATGTTACTGCAAATTTCCTTAATGCCGGTGTATATTTAAGGCGAAAGGTTTTGATCTTGCTTTTCTGTGCTAGTCTATTAGCAAACTTGACGACTTCAGCCTTAAGATCTAGTTCTCTAATCCAATGATCAGCAATGGTAAAATATTTTTTCTTTTTACGCTCCGACACAATTTGACTGAATTGTGTACTTTTTCTGTAAGTCTTTTATCTTTCTTCGTTAAATTGTAATATTTTAGCTGTAGTCGTCGTTTTTCTAAAGAGATTTTTCTAACTCTTGTTTTCAAAACCGCTTTTCGAGGGGTGTCAAAAATAGAACCTTCGTCTAACACATTAACTTCTATCAAACTTGATGGTGATGTTATAATTTCATTGTTCTTTCTGTAACAAAATTAATTTAAATCTTTATATCAATACGTAAAGCGAAAACTTTGCACCCTTTACAAAAATTACGCGGACGCAGGAGTATAAAATTTGGTACAATTAAGATTAAAATGTTATATAAATATCAAATTTAATGCAAATTTATAAGTTGTGACTGAAAAAAGAATGACTAGTATCGCATTGTACATCAAAGTTATAGTTTCCAGATTTTTTCCTATACTTGTAGTATAGACAGTATTACTTGGAAAACGTCACAGTCGCTAGTCAAATTAAATGTTTCTTAAAGGCTTTCCACACGATACATTTTGGTTGCCAGTCAAATTGACCAATCGGAGCATCCATCCACCCTACACAATTCAATTGCCAATCTGGTCATATTGGTCGTAAAATTGTATCCTGTGGAAGCCCCATGAGATCTCATATATAAAAACTTGAACTACTTGATTTAGCTTAATTTGTGTAGATCCAACTCCTAAGATATTGGCTTGTGTATGGTGTCTCTTTAGTTTGTGTTTGTGCCTCTCTCTGTGATAAAACAGCCTTGTGATCCAGAACCGATGAGTGCTCTCAAGACCGTGGTGTGACCGTCTTCGCTTCTTGCTATGACTATAGCTATTGCCAACAAGGTTGTTCCCTTTTTAGAAGAGAATAGTTGTGTTATGGTGTTCACCTGAATATCTTCTTTGTTTTCTTGCAACATGCAAATGTGATACTTCTGTAATACTTGTAAACTTTTCTTTGGCAGGTCTAGTTATGTGAAGAAGAGATGGTGACGTTCGCGACAAATTTGGCATGAAGTAAGATATATAATAAGCGACCACACCTTTGTTTTAAAAAACTATTTATTATATACTTTAATATTATAAATTACAATTAGGTGTTCTTAGGTCTACTGCGCTTACAAGACTAAAATAATATTAATTAAAACTAATATAATGTGGGAAGCTCTTATGCTGACCAAGCTGGTGACACATCGTGTCATCAGCGGTTCTCAGCGTAATGTTAGGGTTGGCGCTGGGTTAACTCCTCCCTCCTTAAGTTGGAAGCGCATCCTGCAGCTTCCGGCGACGTCCTCGTTGCCAGTTTGGGTGCTGTTGACATCTACGTGTTGATTGCAGTTCCTCCATTGGTACACCTTCCAAAGGACGGCTGCCGTCAGGAGAACGTACAGTACTAATGTTGACCAGCTCGGGGTGGCCATCAGCGTTTGCCAGTTGTCGTCTGCTTGGATTTCTTCAGCACGATCCATCAGCTCGTGGATGCTGTCTAGGGGAATATCTTCGAGTTCCAGTTTGAAGCGGATATTGTCTTGAAACTGGATTTGCTTGTCTGGTAACGGGATGATTTCATCTACGGATATAGTGTCCAGGTTGGTTTTCAATGTTTGGTTTAATATATGCAGTTGACAGTCACTGGCCAGTGTGAGTATATTTATGCCAGCTAACCGAGTGTATTCGGACTTGGATCCGCATTGCTTTTTGGTGATGACTTCTTGGTGTAAGATGATCAGCCACTTGTTTTCTTCCAGTTTTTCTATTTTGTTGTGCTTTAGGTGCATCCTGGCTCTAGTGCAGTTGGGTGTTTGATGCTTGATCAGGCTAATAATGCAATCTTCGGTATCCTCGATGGGTTGGGTGTTCATTGATGTGCAGAGATGTAGGTCTTGCATGATCTTTTTGCAGTCTCCTTCCAGGTATGAGTACTCCTCGGTTCCCAATGCAAGGTACTTGGATTTTGGGATTATTGTAAGGTTTTGTTTATCCGGGATGGAGTATAAGTGGATCAGGTCGTACGGGTTTGTATCTATGGATGGGATGTCTAATATAAATGTTAACGTTTTGTCCGTACTATAGGCTTTGACGCTTATGGCTTTTTCTATTGTATGCAGGTTTTTCATTGAGATAGCATCTACCGGTTTTAAGTTATGAGTACTCTGCATTTTCAGTAATTCGTTAATGAGATTTTGTGGGGATATTATACTCGGATGCATTATGCCTAATTGTGCGAACGTCATCGCGTCCTCTAAAATAAGTAGCTTATTTAATAATAACTCTAAACTAAATTCTATTTCTGTATATAAATTTAAGAAGTGCATTGTTTTATGTAGCTGATTGTTACTGAGAGTGGTATTATTTAATAGATCTGCTAATTTTTTCTGGTTTTCGTTCAAAAATTTTACCTGTACACTAAACTCATTCATAGCATTATGTGCTAAGAATACCGATTGTTTTTGGGATTCCGATTGAATTGTGAATGTTTGAAATTTCATTTTCAAATTTTACTGCGTCTTCGTAGTCTAAGTTGCCTGTTATTGCTTTAACTATCGATCCTAAGCCATTAATGATACCTCTCTTTACTCTATTACCGGGTGCAATAAACATAATTTTTTTTCCTATTATACTTAAACTATATTCTATTTGTTTTTTATGTGTCTTATGTAATTCGTCGTTATTTTCGGCGGCCTTAGTGTTGGCGTACAGTGAAATCAAGTTAATTGTAGTTTCGTGTAAGTAAGATATGTTGTAAATACAAGCCAAGCTAAAGATATCCACCTGTTTTAGAATTTGACCTTGTTTAAGCAAGAGAATCCCATTCATATTGTTTACAGGATTAAGGGTTAAGTTGGCAGTTGCGAAGAGTGAGAGGGCTCCTGTGAAGAGGAGAGTCCTGGAACAAGATGGGGTCTTCTTAATAGTTTGAAATGTACCCTAATAGATTTGGAGTGGGGGTGGTTACCAATAATTTCAGCCATGTTGTTTGGGTGCAAATGAATAATTTTATAGGGTCCTTTGAAAACCGGCTTGGTTTTGTCGTTTCTAGCAGTTTTAGCCACCTGCTTATAGACCGTCTCACCTACCTTAAACCTAATTTCCTCAGCGGTTTGGTTTCGCTTAGAAATTACTTGCTCTTTGTTCTTTGCCGTGTGTGCTGCTACGCACTCTTGCACTGCCTCTGCGTTTCGGCGGTGGTTTAGTACGAAGTCCTGATAAAACTCTTTGGGGTAGTGTATTTCAAGGGGGTTCCTTGATGCTGTGTGACCAAATAATAGTTCGTGTGGAGTGTATCCTGTTGTTGAGTGTATTGAATTGTTGTAGGCAATGATTGCGTATTTCATTAGCTTTTGTATAGGGTCGTCTTTGTTGGTCATTCTATTTATTCTTATTATCTCACCGATGGTAGAGTGAAATCTCTCTATTGGGGAGTTTGAGTTGGGGTTGTATGGTGTTGTGAAGTGAATGTGTATATCATGTGTAGCGCATATTTCCGTTATCATATCATTGTCAAACTTAGTGTCGGAGTCAGTCGTTATTTTCAGTGGTAGTCCTAGTACGGAAAAAATTTGGATTAAAGCTTCAGCTATATGGACGCTACTATAAGCGCTTAAAGGTACGGCTTGACTGAATTTCGAAAAATTGTCTATAATAGTGAGAAAGGTGGCACCGCCCGTGGAATATAGGTCCATGAACAGGTGCTGAAGTGGTTTCGTAGGCGTCTCTGTTAAGGCGAGAGGGGGTTTCAATGGATGTCTTTCGTACTTGGTTTTAAGGCATGTGTCACACTGATTAATGTATTTCTGAATTGTGAGTAACATGTTGCTCCAGTGATAATTTCGATGTAGATGTTTATATGTTTCCTGAATACCTCTATGGGATGACTTGCCCTCGTGATATTTTTTGATAAGTTCGAGTTGTTCTGATTGGTTTTCCACTAAGGTGACACGAGTTGTACATCTTACGAGTTTAGGTCCTCTTTCGTTGAATACTGTAGTATATACTCTCGAAAAAGCATAGTATAGTTTTTCTTCGAAGAAGTAACAATGGAAAATTCTGTTTGCAATGGTGTGTTCTTTCAAGAATTTGATGATTTCTGCTTCTGTGTTATTTACAGGGATAAAAACATCCTTTATCACAATTCTAGAGCTAGTAGAACGATCTTCTACTCTATATGTGGAACCTGGTGTGGATCTAATGTAAAATTGTTTTAGTTGTCGGTCAATTGCGTCTGATAATATTGGGATGCCGTTGCTTTCATTGTCTGGTTGAGTGTGATTAGTTGAAACTAACTGGTCATGATCTGCTGCCACTACACTCATCGAGTCTGTTTCTGTCGGTGGTATCATAGTTTCTAGGTCCATGTCTTGGATAGTATAGTCATCAGGTGGGTCGTTTTGTTGTTGTGTGTCAATGTTATTCCCTTCTTCTGCTTCCCTACGAGCGTTGTCTAATATCCTATTAATAATGTCGTCGTCGTTATTGTCATCTATATTTACGGCAAGAGAGTCGATACTGTTATGAAATATTTTAGCCCGTGATAATGCATCTGCGTTGGTGTTTTGTCTACCCTTCTTGTATATTATTTTATAATCATATTCCGCCAGTCTTAGTTTCCAACGGATTAATTTACTGCTCTGGTCTTTTAACGACATCACCCATGTGAGTGGCATGTGGTCTGTGTAGACTGTAAACTTTCGACCGTATAAGTATGGTCTGAAATATTTGACAGCCCATACTAGAGCTAACAATCTTTTTCGTATGTGGAATAACGCGTTTCTGTGTCGGATAGGGTTCTTGAGGCATAGGCTATAGGTTTATCTGAGCCAACAACGCCTTGAGACAGAACTGCGCCTAAAGCTACGTCTGATGCGTCTGTCGTTAATATAAATGGCTTGTCAAAGTCGGGGTACTGTAGTATTGGAGCGTTTGTCAAAATTTGTTTGCATTTGTCTATTGTGTCAAGAAACTCATTTGTGTGAACTATTTTGGCATTCTTTTTTAAACATGATGTTAGGGGTTTTGTCAATTTTGCAAAGTCCTTAATAAATTTTCGGTAATAACCTATTAAGCCAAGGAATGCTTTTATATCCTTTTGTGTTTGGGGTATAGGGAAATTCAGTACTGCTTTAATTTTGTCTTTATTTGGTTTCAGTCCTTGGTCTGTCAGTTCATGTCCTAAGAAATTAACTTGCTTTTGGATAAAATTTGATTTGTCCAATTGGATTTTGAGGTTGTGTATCTTAAGTCGGTCAAATACTTGTTTAAGTTTTTCTGTGTGTTCTTGTAATGATGTTGATGCTATTGTAATGTCGTCTAAATACGTAAAAACCTTATCAATTCCTCTAAGAATATGATCCATTAAACGTTGAAAGGTGCTTGGTGCATTTTTCAAGCCAAATGGCATTCTCAGGAACTCATAATGTCCTCTTTCAGTTGTAAATGCAGTTTTTTCTATATCGTCTGGGTGCATTTCAATTTGGTGGTAGCCACTGGCCAAATCAAGGGTTGTAAAATACTGTGCGCGTCCTAATCTGTCAAGTATGTCGTTTATATTTGGGAGTGGGTATTTGTCTTCGACGATTCTGTCATTAAGTCGTCTGTAGTCGATTACAAGTCTCCATTTTACTTTGCCAGAAGCGTCCGGTTTTTTGGGGACAATGTGGACAGGACATGACCATGGAGAAATACTTTCTCTGATTACACTCTGTTTGAGGAGGTTATCTACTTGGTTTTGGATCTCTTCCCTTTTTTTCGGGGGTTGTCTGTAGCTTCGTACGAAAACAGGTGTCTGATCAGTAAGTCTGAGTTGATGTTTAACTGTATGAGTAAAAGATAAGGGTATATTTTCGCAATGGAACAAATCCCTATACTGGAAACATAATTTAGTGATCTCCCGTTTTTCTTCTTCATTCATATGATCGGTTTTAATTTTATTTAGGTTTTGTTTAAATTTTTCGTCAAAGTCGGTCAGTACAGTGGTGTTATAAGTCTTATGAGTAGTCACTTTTCGGTCAGGGATTGGTTCTAGGGGGTAAGGTCCGTTGTTATTGATAGTTTTACATTCGTCAGTATAATTTATAACTGTGGTTTTGAATATCCCGTTTTTTACTGTAACAAAAGCTGCCGGTGATATTATTCCTTGGGTTAAGTGAATGTCGTCATAAATGTAACTTCCATCCATGTAATTTGTTTTTACTGTAATTAATTTTTCGCACTTAGGTTCAATTTTAATGCTTTTTTCAGGATAGTCAAAGTATATGGGTATGTTAGCACTAGATGATGTTCGTAATATTTTATTTTTGAGATCTATGCTACATCCTAGCTGTTGGAGTAAATCCATTCCTATCAAACCCTTGTATTTTGGATCGAAGTCGAATATTAAAAATTTATGTGAGATGTCTGTATTGAACTGCGGTGGTAGAGGTAACAATGCAATGTGTTGATGTTTGGTTATGGCGTGTGCTGTCTTGACTTGGAACGGTTCGTGTCGGACAAACTGTTCTAAAAAGGTGCCGCTTATTACTTTAGGGGAAACCATGCATCGTGATGCGCCGGTATCTATTAAAAATTTTCCCTTAAATTCTGGGATCTCAATGTAAGGTAGCTGATCCTTACCTTGATTGTTGAGGTGTATTATATCTATCACAGTGGGTTGTTTTGATCTTGATCCTCGGTAAAATTCTGATAGCTTGCTTCTTCAACCGATTCTTGGGGTTACTTGGGGTTGGGGTACATTCTCGGGGTTGGTGTACTCACCTGGGTAATCCTGGGGCTCTTGGAATTGGTAATACTGCTGTTCATCTGGGGTGTAAAATAATTGATTTGACAAGAACTGTGGTTGAGCCGGTTTACCTACCATTCTCATTGTGACATCCGACACTTTCTGTGGCGGGTTTATTTGTTGTCTCGGCACATTGGGCTGCTGCCTAAAGTTGCCTGAGGTACTGGGCCTAACCATTATTTGCTGGGGTGTGCTTCTCAACGGCACGATAGGTTGGGTCCATTGTGGTTTATTATCAGACCAGTTCTTATGTGGGGTGTATTGTATTTTATTTTCAATTTGATTAAAGGGGGAAAAATTACTAAACCTATTAGGGCGATTGTTAAAGTCCCTATTAAATGTAGACCTAGGTGGATCTCTAGGTTTGGATTCTATTTGATTATAATTCGATTTATAATGAACTATTCGCGCTTCTTCCTGTCTAGCCGCAACTATGGCTGCTTCTAGTGTATCCGGTTTGGCAATTCGTACACCTATTGCTACTTGAAAGCTTAAATTATTAGTGTATTGTTCTATTACTAATTGTTCATAATAACTTTTGTCTGAATGGTGTCCTACGGAACATAACGCGTCCAGGAGTTCTCTGAGACGGCGCCCGAGGGTGTCGGCGTCTTCATTTCTATTGCGTCGAACGCGAGTGAGCTCCTGCATGATCTGAATTTCATTGCGGGGCTCACCTAATCTCCTTTTTAATGCGTCTTTTATAGATAGCCACGAATCGAGTGATTCCTCGTAGGCTATCGCATCTATGGCAGGCCCACTCAACCTACTTTTAATTAAACTAATAAACGCGGTGTTTGTTCTCGCTTCCGGATCTAACAATAACACAATATTTTCTACTTCCCTAATAAAGAAATTTAAAGTTTTAGTATTGCCGTCATATTTCGGCATTAGCTCGCTTATAAATTTGAAGGCCGATATCTCTGTAGTTGACATCGCCATCATGAATTAAAATATTTTCAAAAGAATATAAAACTATATTACAGGAACGCAGTGAATAAGACGCTTATTACTGGAAATTGTCCAGTACGCAACTCGAGCCGCGTGTGATTCGCGCTACTCACGGGTTATCGGTAGGGTTGTCTAACGCGATTTTAGCCTTAGGACGAACACATACGTAAACACAATATAATTATTATTATAACGACAGGAAATATGGCAGGAAATGGGCACACGAAAAGTACTCACCCTATAATTCTCTGCATCTCCCACCGGGTCTTGTACGCAGTTGAAGATCAATTCGCCTCTTTTTCACTGTATAATCGTTAACGAGGGTCCCGATTTTAAGGGTTTTTCCGCTTGCCAGCCGAATTATGTAGATTCGAGATCGCGGGTTTATGTCGAAGAGTTTTATTCGATAAAGTTGCCGCGATTCCGGTAGACTGTGCCAGATATATAATAAGCGACCACACCTTTGTTTTAAAAAACTATTTATTATATATTTTAAAATGTTAAATTACAATTAGGTGTTCTTAGGTCTACTGCGCTTACAAGACTAAAATAATATTAATTAAAACTAATATAATGTGGGAAGCTCTTATGCTGACCAAGCTGGTGACACATCGTGTCATCAGCGGTTCTCAGCGTAATGTTAGGTTTGGCGCTGGGTTAAATAGTAGTTTGTCTAAAAAATTTTAGTGAGTGACCAGGAACCAGGCAGTTGTAGCAAATAAAATTGGTTTTCACAAAGTCTGATCGCTGTGCAGGTTCTAATTTTCCAAAATTCATGCAATGCTTAGTGCATGATGTTCATTGCAGAATGGACAAATTCTTTCCATTGTGGATATGTAGTATGTATTTTCTCTTATAATATTTTTCTCCTTCGATGTGCACGGTGTAATAGTCAATTCAAGTGTACGGAATTTAGATTGTAGAAAATTCATTAAGAAAGACAACTTTGGCAATTCTTCCCCTTCTTTTGTGACACACTCCTCCCATTCCTTATGTGTTTGAGTCTACAATAAGATAGATTATTAACGGATCCCAAGATTCAATATCAAGTCCCAAGTTCTTAAAAATGCATGAACACTCAGTTGTTGTATCATGAATCATTTTAATAAAGCTTGCAGATTGTATACTTGACCTTTTTTGGTTGAATAACCGTTTGAAAACGGAAGTGACTATAAGCCGCTTGTTGTCATAACGATTTATTCAATATATTCCAAGCTAATTCATAGTTTTTTTCAGTAATTTCTATAAATTTCAACAACTGCTTCTCCAGTCACACTTATTTTAGAATAATGAAGCTTTTGAACAATGCTTAATGATGAGCTGTTATTAATTAATGAAAGAAATGTCTTGAAATGCAGGCCATTCTTCATAACTTTCACTAAATGTTTTCAAATTTATTTCTTGTAATTTTACTTGTGAAACTTCTGTTTGTTGAATTGACGGCATTGCTGATGAATGCATATCCAAAATGTCTGTAATTTTGTATTCATAGATTGATCTTGTGAGAAATGTTGCAGTTTTAATAAAACAAGCTTGCACAACTAAATAACTTATTTTTAGTTATATAGAAAATTATTACAATTACAAAGCACTTTTCGATAAGGACGCAAAGAGAGCGGTGCTGCCAACGCTTAGACAACATAAAAAAAATACAATTTCACAAGTAATTTATAAAAGGCGCCAATTTGAACATTTCAACAAGAAATAATTCAAGTCATTGCGCTTTTGTCTTGGTACTAAACGCATTAATTTTTGATTTGCGGTTTGGTACGATTGCCAATAATCATTGAATCCTTTTAATTTTATTTCTAAATAACCTTTTGTGAGACGGGTCTTGGGGCTTTTCTTGAAATTTGATATTGATTTTGTTTTTTTTATTTTTATAGTAGGCAAAGGTAACAATAGATACAACAATCGGAAAATCCAAAACCTAACTAACGAGAAACTCGTCTTGAAAATAGAAACCGGATAAAGCTTTTTATGCCTATTGAAACAGAAATACCAACCTCAACCTGCTATATTGAAGAAAATATTAATAAGGAAAATAATCTAATTTCTCAAAGTATAATTATATATCCTGTAAATGAACAAGGCACTCAAGTCAACTTTGAACATGTCTATGGAAGAATAAAAAGATTTATGTATGATGATAATGCTATTGCGTTCTATACAGGTTTTGAAAGTTATAAAAAGTACTATTTTGTTTTTTCAACTGAGTCCAATGGCTCATAAAATACAGTATTATGGTAGTAATGTCATAAATTTAAGCACAGAAGATCATTTTTTTCTGACCATGATTAAAATTAGGCAAGACAGGTGTAATTTTGAACTCAGTAGATTCTTTAGTATATCTCCAACTACAATTTCTAATATATTTATTACATTTATACATTTTGTTCACCAGTTATGGTAAAGGTTAAATATTTGGCCTGATAAAGATCTGGTGCAGTAGTAGTAGCAGAGGTAAAACCCCTGAGTTTTAAAAAATATAATTTGAATACACAAGTAAAGTAAGGGATGACCTTGATTAAATGAGTATTCACTGCCATTTTGATCTAGATAGGGCACTGTCATAACATTTACAGTGTCTTGAAACATGTGGACACTTTACTTCTATAATTGTCTCTTCACCTAAAAGTCCATCAGGAGAATCACTCAAGAATGGATGAGTTTCGGATATGAAAAATCCCCAAGGTTGTACTTCCAAATCATATAACACTCACAGTACTTTTTAATTGCTATATGTTCTTGCATATTTCCACGAGAAGTAGCCTTGCTTATAAAAGGCTTTGTATACAACATATTTTGAATCAAATGTTCTTGAGTATTTGGTTTCTAATCCTTTAAAACTCACCTTTACCGCGTAATTGGATCTCAAATACTCACATACGAAGAACTTCTAACTGTTTTGTGTCAGATAGAGGCTATCCTCAATTCTAGACCGCTTGGTGTGCTTAGTGAAGACCCTGCTGAGCCATTACCGCTTACTCCCGCACACTTTCTAAATACCAGGCCTCTAGCATGTTCATCTTCCGTGAATGTACGCGAGATGAGTCAAAATCTATCGCGATATATGTTGCTCGACAGACTTGTGCATTCATATTGGAAAGAAAGAAAGAAAGAAAGAAAATAATGTTTATTTAGAGTTATTTGAAATGATTAAAATATACATAAACAGTTTAATAAAAACCAAATACTTAAGTAACTCTAAACAGGCCCTAACTCAGCAAATGCTGGTTGATAACAACAAACGCTGGTCTTCAGTTAGTGCCAAGTAGTAACGTCACATTCACAGAAGAAAAATATATTTAAAAAAAAATAACTTATGAACGGACTACTGGACGGTACGAGAAATTAAAAGCTGAGCTCATCAGGAGACTTTCCGTATCACAAGAGCGCAAGATCAAGCAGTTACTGACGCATGCTGAACTAGGTGATCGGAAGCCATCCCAATTCCTGCGACACCTCCAGTACCTGGCTGGCGCTAATGCACCAGGTGACTTCATACGAACAATTTGGACGAGCAGACTCCCCACGAACCTGCAAACCATAGTGGCATCCCACGGTAACATGGACATGGAAGAGCTAGCACAATTAGCCGACCAAATTAACGACATCGTTCCAGTGAACAGTCAAGTAACTTGCGCCAGTACTGGCTTGTACTTAGCTACTGGCACATCTACTAGCATATCAACTGGCTCACCTGTAGAGATACTGTCGCGACAAATGGAGACGATTACCCAGAGGCTAGAAGCAATGGAAGTACGTATGAGATCAACAGCAAGATCGAGAAGTAGAGGTCCACGAAGATACAGTCGTTCCCGGTCTCGTCAGCGACCCGGTGATCACCCGTACTGCTGGTATCATTACCGTTTTAAGGAACGAGCGAGAAAATGCACGCAGCCATGCAGCTTCCAGAAGTCGGGAAACCACCAGGGCAGTCTTTAGTGGCGGAAAACCACTGCCCAGGTCAGAAAAGCCGCTTGTTCGTCACGGATCGCAAGACCAAGATACAATACCTCATTGACACAGGTTCAGACTTGTGTGTGTTTCCTAGGTCTGCCATTCGAGGACAACCTACTAAGTCCAAGTACGAACTGTTCGCAGCGAACTGAACAGTAATATCCACATACGGATACTTGAGCATCTCTTTGGACTTCGCGTATTCTCCTGGCGTTTCGTGATAGCAGATGTATCCAGGCCTATCATCGGTGTCGACTTTTTAGGATACCACAACCTGCTAGTCGACGTCCGCAACCAACGGCTTGTTGATGGTGTAACCTCACTCACCACTTACTTACCTCGCCAGAATACTTCAAATGCTATTTCATCCGTGCGTACCACCACCACCGAGAATTCTGCTTACCACTGTCTTCTACGAGAATACAGCACAATAACTTGACCTGCCGGTAAGCCTACCGCTCCTAAACACTCGACGGTACATCACATCCGCACCACTCCTGGCCCTCCAGTATTCAGCCGTCCACGCAGATTGGATCCAGAACGGTTAAGCATCGCAAAGAAGGAGTTCGAAGAAATGTTGCAAAATGGTACTGCGCGACCTTCCAAGAGCCCTTGGTCATCACCCCTTCACCTGGCCCGCAAGAAGAACGACGGGTGGCGTCCTTGCGGTGATTATAGGACATTAAACGCACGTACAATCCCGGACAGGTACCCAGTCAAGCACATATAAGACTTTACACATAAACTAACGGGAACTACGATGTATTCTACCATCGATTTGGTGAAGGCGTACAACCAAATCCCGGTTTACGAGCCTGACATCCAGAAAACAGCCATTACCACGCCTTTTGGTTTATGGGAATTTCCGTTTATGACGTTTGGCTTGCGCAACGCCGCACAAACGTTCCAGCGCTTCATGGACGAGGTTCTGAGAGGCCTATACTTCTGCTATGGATACATAGATGACATCTTGGTGTTTAGCAACAACGCTACCCAGCATCAGCAGCACCTCAAACAACTTTTTGAGAGATTAGCAGAGTACAGTGTGTTGATAAACACTAGCAAATGTGTCTTTGGGCAACCTGAGGTAAGCTTCCTGGGTTACAAAGTCTCAGCCGCAGGTATAGAACCACTTAAATCCAAAGTACAAGCAATCCAGGACTACCCATCACCCAAGACAGTCAAGGAGTTGCGCAGATTTCTAGGTATCATGAACTTCTATCCTTGTTTCATACCTAACGCAGCAGAAACCCAAGCTCCATTGAACAACATCTTGTCTGGCCCCAAGGTCAAAGGCTCACATCCTGTTCACATGACACCGGAACTGCTGCAAGCCTTCAATCAATGTAAGCAGAAGTTGGCAGAAGCAGCATTGTTGGCACACCCAAATACACAGGCAGAAGTAGCCATTCAGACTGATGCATCAAATAACGCCATTAGAGCAGTCCTTCAGCAACGTGATGGTTACGATTGGCAACCTCTTGGATTTTTTTCTAGAAAATTGAGCCCATCTCAAAAAAAAATTAGTCCTTATGATAGAGAATTGTTGGCGATTTACGAGGCAATACGCTACTTCAGGCACATGGTGGAAGCAAAACAATTCTCCATCATGACAGATCACAAGCCACTGACTTACGCGTTTGCCAAGCAACGTGACAACTGCTCACCACGCCAATTCCGTTACCTCGACTATATAAGTCAGTTTACAACAGACATTAGATATATAGCAGAGAAGGACAACGTAATCGCTGATTCATTGTCACGAATACATGAAATTAAATTGCCGCTAGATTATCAGTCCCTTGCCAGAGACCAAGAAGCCGACGAAGAGCTGCAGACCTTGCTGAAAGAAAGGTCAAGCCTCAAACTTGAAAAGCGTAGGATGGCAAGCACAGATTGCGAGATATTTTGCGAGTGCAAGTCCTCGACCTTTCATCACCCGACCTTTCCGCAAGCAGATCTTTGATACGCTTCACAATCTCAGCCATCCTGGAGTGAAAGCTACGGTTCGACTCATATCACAGAGGTATGTGTGGCCTGGTATTCGCAAGGACTGCCGACAATGGGCGAAGCATTGTCAAGAATGTCAGCGAAGTAAAGTGACCAGACACACAGCAGCACCCTTGGCAGTATTTAAAACGCCATCAGGTCGTTTTCAACAGATTCACTGTGACATAATTGGTCCTTTACCCATATCTTCTGGTAAAAAATACTGCCTGACCATCGTCGATCGAGTCACGCGCTGGACCGAGGCGCTCCCGCTTTAGGACATAACTGCCGAGAGCTGTGCAGCAGCCTTAACAGCCGGGTGGATAGCGCGCTTTGGTTGTCCTGAGCGCATCACAACCGACCGTGGACGACAGTTCGAGTCACAAACGTTCAAGGAACTTAAAAAGACAAGAAGTGGACGTACTGTTCGATTTCCAGATCACTATCGCCCGTAGTAACGAGCTCAGCAGGGGAGTAGTTGTGGCGAGTAAACGGTCGAGTAACGAAAGTCCGTTACAACGAAGCACAAGATCAAGCCACTTCTACGTCACTCATCATACGATGGGATGAATCATCGCTGCCCATGCGCCGACGAAGTTCGCAAGCTACGCCTCCGGCGATAAGCGGCCAATGAACTCGTTGCAGCGCTACGACGCACATCATGGCCGACGCAGTGCCCTTTGTCTCAGTTAGGCGACCATTTTAATCTGAGCCCGCCTACTCGCGCGCAGCCAATCCATTAGCGCGAGTCATTAGTATTGCTTAATTAAAATGTAAATTTCATAAATAAATTTCTCAGTCGAATACCATCTTTCATTACGCGTTCATGTCCAGACTCCTAAATAGTAAGTGTTAAGAACATAGACGCTTCAATAATATTATCATAATTACGTCAAGATTTAAATTAAAATTAAATAAATAGCGTCCAATAGTCCCATAGTCAGATAATTATAAAAGTCAATATAAATAATTTTGTAATTGGTAATATGATTATCATTGTTAGGTTGAATCATTTATGTATTCATTTATAGTGTAATAGCATTTATTAGCAAGCAACTATTTTAGATAAAATTTTAAAGAATTTGTATTTAACGATTTTATATTTTGTGGAATCTTATTGTATATTTTTGGTGCCATGCACACTATGCTTTTCTGCAATAGAGCTGTTTTGCACGTGTTATTGAAAGATAATTGGTTTTTGTTGAACACCTTTATTCACACACATTGAGTAGTATTTTTATATTTGTTACAAGTTTAATGTGTTGTTACACTAGATATTTATTGATTAGTTTTTTATACGTGTTGTTGTATGTAAATCACAAAACGGAAGAGGTAGTCACAAATCAGACTTGCCAAACATTAAAAAGAAATTACATATTTAGTGTTCCCAAATACTAAACAGCACGGATGCGTGCAAAGCCTATCTTTATCGCGTCTGTTACGTGGTACACTATTTGACATACGTGGGAATAAATCCTTAATATATCTAACAAACATGGCAACTTCGAGGATGTATAGCGACGGTACTGTTAGCAGTTTGTGTTTTATAAATAACGGTTTGCAGCTTTCAATAGTTTGTAGACGGAACATTGAACGAATGCAGCGTTTTTGCATAAGGAATATCATATTTGCATCAGTTGAATCACCCCAAAAAAGTATCCCATATCTTAAAATTGATTCGACAAGACCAAAGTAAGCAGTTAGTAGAGCTTTATGTCAACAGTTGGTTGATAATTTATATAAAAAGCATATGATGATTTACTCATTTTCTTACTTAATTTATCTATATGAATTTTCCAATTTAATTTATTGTCTATTTCTAGGCCTAAAAATTTAGAGTCTACCTCTTGCACGATTTAAAAAAATTGAAAATATTAATAATAATGTATTTTCACCCTAATTAAATTATTATATTATAAGTTAATATATCAATAATCAAGACGTGCCTACTTTCACTACTCATAAATGCCTATTTTGTGAGCTAAAATCCAAGAAAATTCTTTGAAAACATTCTTTTGCGTAATTGCGCCTTGTTATGTTTAATTTGTGTAATAATTATGTACACTATACAAAATACAATTTAAGGATAAATCCTTATGACTTTTGATATTATTTGTAAAAATTAAATAAATAAAAGATTGGTTTGAATTTTACAGTTGATTTATATTTTAGATTAATGCACACGTTTAACATTTGATAATGGTGCATAAAAAAAAAGCAGCGCTAGTGCTGTTCAAATGCAGTTAAGTAGTGCAAAGACTTTTCAAGTGAAACTTCTATATAGAGGGGGTCTTACGATTTTTCGCCAACGAAAAAGCGTCACGGTCACGTGGTCTAATTCTTACATTTTTAAACTCGTGATATCTTTCGAATGGAATATCCAAATTGAATAATTCAAAAAGTAATATAAAGGCATTTAAGCAGTCTTGAATATGAAGTAATTTATTTTGATAAGGATTAATACCAAGATACAAATAAAGAGCCTTTTCTAGCGGCGGCATTTTAATTAAATTTTTAAAATAAAAGAACACATATTGTGGCAAACTATAATAGTAAGATATATAGTGTCGCGACACTTTATGTAAATAATGTGTTCTGCAAAGTCGTAGTACATTATTTTATTCTATCATCTATAAATCAGCGATTTTAGGTATTTTTTTACACCTTGGGTTACATTATTGGAGTTTTAGTAAGGACCCCTAATTTATTTCCAAATATAATATGTCCTATGTCACCCGGGGATAGTGTAGCTTGCCAGCAGTGAAAGAATTTTTCAAATCGGTTCAGTAGTTTCGGAGCCTCTTCATCAAAACATGAGCAAACGAAATTTTATTGAGTTATTTTTTTTGGAAATATTTTTCTGTTAACATAATTTTTTTTACTAAATTGAATTTGGCTTCCCAAGTTTAGGGTCAAAATCAATATTGTTCTCTAGTAGCCAAAGTTTTATCTCATCTATGCGAGAATTAGTGGTGGGAGCCTTGTTTGTCACGACGGAGTGGCCCCGGAGCGCCCTACGCATTATCCACTGCAATGATCAAAGGCTCGTGAAGATTAGGCATTAGTTTTTCTTTCACCCACTTGGTAAAGTTATGCCCATTCATTTCAGAGTGATAGTCCTCGAGTTTATTTTTACCGGTGAATACAAGGAGGCAGTTTGGCACAAACCCCTTTTCGCTTCCAGCATAGACTATTATATACCGCTTTCCCTTGGAGATGTCTTTTGTGACACCTTTGATGTTTAAAGACTACCATCATTTTGTGACTTGGTGGGAAAATAAATAATGTTATATTATATCCTTATTTATTGTCTTCTTGTGAACTAAAATTCATCCGCGGTATTGTAGTGTGTAATCAATTAGATATACAGGGTGTTTGGCGCATGGACCGACAAAATTTTTTGGGGGATTGGGTGGATCAAGAGCTATCTTTAACCCATAGATACCTACGTCCCAAGTGTCACTGTAATCGAGATACGATTTTTTTTTTGGTTTGAAAATTACCTGGTTCATCGTCTTTAAAACGACATATTTTTCTAGTTTGTTGTTGTAATTGAACCAAATAACTTCTATCGCAGTCTTTAATGTATGATTATTCTAAATTAAACATTAATTCTTAGCATTAGACAACAAAACGTTCTTGACGAGCTTTCAAACTCTTAAAAATGAATCAATCTATGAAAAAGGTCAAATTCAAAATTAATTATAAAAAAAACTAAATGGTATTAAGAATTTCATTTGATTGAAACAAAATCTGTACTTAATATCCTTTCCAACGATATACCACATGGCCTTGAAATTATTCATGTGATCACAAAACAAGGTATTACTCAACCAGTGTCAGAATAAAGAAAACACCTTGTTTGTATTTTACGACGTTTTAATTAAATTTTATTCACAGATTGGGTTCAAAATGACGGCCTCCATTGTGAATGCATGCACGACATCTTTTTCTTATTTCCACAGTCGTCGTTTTTAATCGCATTTCTTCTTTCATTATGCGAAAGGCGCTATTTATTTTTTCTATTAAAATTTCCCTTGTCCGTACTTCTGTCGCATAAACAATTTCTTTTGCGCGCCCCCAAACATAAAAATCCAGAGGTGTTAGGTCTGGTGACCGTGCAGGCCAAGGAATCGGACCGCCTCTTCCGATCCACGAATTGGGAAAACAATTGTCCAAATGTTCTCGAACGTCTCGTTGGTAATGTGCTGGGCAACCATCATTTTGGAAAATAAAATCTTCTTCTTCTACTATTGGTAATACCAATTCAGGTAAGTCATTTATTAAAAAAGAAAAATAACTTTCTCCGGTTAGGCGCTCCGGTAAGAAATGTGGACCGATCAGGTGTCTTCCAATAACCCCAGCCCAAACGTTCACACTAAACTTACTTTGAAATGAACTTTTCCTTTTATTGCGGGGATTTTGTCCTTTTATCCCCCAATGATGGAGGTTGTGGAGATTCACAATCCCCTCATGATTGAAATTGGATTCATCGGTCCACAAAATTCTTTAAAAAAAAATTGTATCTTCTACGTCTGTATGCATTACAAACCTGCAAAATTCCAGCCGCCTCCTATGATCATCGTCTATGAGACCTAGAACAATCGATTAAATCCGTGAGAATTGTACGGACGCGATTTATTTCATCTGTGAGCTGACCCAAAGGCCACAATGAATAAATTATTTTTTTGAACAAAAACAAACACATTTGTTTTAACTATTAGAGTAAGAATTTACTTGTTAAATTGTTGTACTTGAAATTAAGTTGTAAAAACACATGCAATGAGTTTTGAATTGTTTAAAAAACATACCTTGAACAGGAGTGTAGTGGAATGCATGCCTTCCATCTTGCCGAAGAACTGACCAGACTTTCCAAACCGACAAGTTAAGTCTTTTAGCTACAGCTCGAATACTTGTCGTTGGATTCTCATCAAAAGCTTGTAAAATACTCTCATCCACTGCAACATTATGTTGCCTCACATTGACTCGAGGCTCTAGAATATTTATGCTTCCAGTCTCCCTCAGACGCCGATAGGTCGTAGAAAACGTCTCGTGGTGTGGTACACGCCGATTAGGATATCGCTCCTGGTAAATTCTACGCGCTTCACGAGCGTTACAATTGGCGCTGCCATACGCCAACAACATATCAGCATACTCTTCGTTACTGTAGTTAGACATTGTAACGAGAACAGTGAAGACAAACACACCAACAGTTTAACAGAATAGTTCAATCAAAGAAAACTTAACAAAAACAGAACGTAACAAAAACAAAGTTAAACACAAAAATACTCCAACAATGCAGATGTGAATCGCGACAATACCGATAGCAATGATAGTAAAATCTCAACTAATACTAAACAAAGACCACGACACAAATTACGATCCAATGACAGACAAAGACAAGGGATATTTTCATGTGCAAGAAAGAGACAGTGTTTACCTGCGTTCTATTGTTCTAAAAAACGGGTTTGGTGTTAGAGTGCGTGTTCGTCCCTACTTTGATTTTGATAATTTGGTCACATAAGGAATAATTTCAAGGCCATGTGGTATATCGTTGGAAAGGATATTAAGTACAGATTTTGTTTCAATCAAATGAAATTCTTAATACCTTTTAGTTTTTTTTATAATTAATTTTGAATTTGACCTTTTTCATAGATTAATTCATTTTTAAGAGTTTGAAAGCTCGTCAAGAACGTTTTGTTGTCTAATGCTAAGAATTAATGTTTAATTTAGAATAATCATACATTAAAGACTACGATGGAAGTTATTTGGTTCAATTACAACAACAAACTAGAAAAATATGTCGTTTTAAAGACGATGAACCAGGTAATTTTCGAAAACAAACAAAAAAAAATCGTATCTCGATTACAGTGACACTTGGGACATAGGTATCTATGGGTTAAAGATAGCTCTTGATCCACCCAATCCCCCAAAATTTTTTGTCGGTCCATGCGCCAAACAACCTGTATAAGCCCTATTATTCTCAATAAATGTTCAGTATTTTAACAGCAGTCAGATTGTTTTATTGTGTAATATCACCGAACCTTACATGGCGACCCTGCCATGTTTGGCGGGCAGCGCCTCGGGTCGCGCTCCGGTGTCGCATTAAGCTGAACTTTTGAACTGTACGCTCTAGCCGTGAGTGCAACAAAGCAAACTTTGAATAAATAATTTAAAAAAAATGTGCAATTCGTATACACCAAAAAAAGAAGAAGTTATTATAAATCAAAATGGAATAGGCTCAAGTAATTTGGCAACAACTGAACAATTACAATTCCATTTATCAACTATAAGCCTGATTATGATGGTAATGCTAGGGTTGTTGTCACCACTAGCAGCAATCTATTTTATATACAAATCCTATAAGAAGTGTCATCACTCCTGGATTAATAACCAAATATTAAGCAATAATCTGAGGGACTCGATTATCCTGGCAGACAAAAAATTATGAGTTATGCAATTTTGGTAAAATTGAATGCCGATCGTGTTAAATCTTTATTTCAGTTATTAAATTTGAATCATTTGAACGATGAAGAACAGATATCAATCGAAAATATTTGTGCAAAATTTTCCGATATATTTTTATTGCCTGGTGATAAATTAACTACTACAAATATTTATAAACATCGTATTTATTTAAAACCTGATGTTCAACCAGTGTATACCAAGCCTTATAGAATTCCACATACACAAAAAACCGAAGTAAATAAACAAATTAATAAGATGTTACATGATGGAATAATTGAACCATGTCAAAGCGAGTGGTCAAGCCCAATTTTATTAGTTCCGAAAAAGAATGATAAATCGGGTAATAAAAATTGGCGGTTGGTTATCGATTATAGAAAATTAAATGATAGTATACAGGACGATAAATTTCCTCTTCCAAATATTACTGAAATTCTGGACTCTCTTTCAGGATCAATCTATTTTTCTACCCTTGACCTTTCGAACAGTTATTACCAGTGTAGTCTTGACCCTGATAGTCGGAAATATACAGCTTTTTCTTCAGGACAGTATAAAGTAAATCTAGATAAGAAACATGTGTCTTCCATATCTGGACAATACCAGATGACTAGGATGCCCATGGGACTCAAGACAAGTCCCAATTCATTTTCGAAAATGATGACTATCGCTATGTCAGGTTTAACGTATGATAAATGTCTAATTTAGTTGGATGATCTTATCGTTTTTGGAAAATGTTTACAATCACATAATAAAAATCTTATCGATTTATTTACTAGATTACGTGAAGTAAATTTAAAATTAAATCCGTACAAATGTAATTTTCTAAGAAAAGATATTTTGTATTTAGGACATGTGATATCAGCAGGAGTATTACCTGACCCTGAAAAAAATCAGGCATTAGTTAATTGGCCAGTTCCTAATAATGTCCAGGAAGTATTACGATTCGTCGCGTTCGCTAATTATTATAGGAAATATATTAAAAATTTTGCTCATTATCGCCTATCCTTTAACTCGATTAACTAAGAAAAATGTACCTTTTATATGGGATGAAAAGTGTCAGTCTGCGTTTTGTACATTAAAATCGTTAATTTCATCCCCTCCGTTATTACAATATCCTGACTTTTCCGAAAACAATAAGTTTATATTGCAAACGGATGCATCTAAAACATCCTTAGGTGCAGGTTTGTGTAATTTAAATGAAAAACCGATAGCATTTGCAAGCAGAAATCTCAATAAAGCGGGACTCAACTATCCCACAATACAGAAAAAACTATTGGCGATAGTGTGGGCCGTTAAACATTTTCGCCCTTACCTATATGGTCAGAGTTTT
Organism: Dendrolimus pini; assembly: GCA_949752895.1. Taxonomy (NCBI): domain Eukaryota; kingdom Metazoa; phylum Arthropoda; class Insecta; order Lepidoptera; family Lasiocampidae; genus Dendrolimus; species Dendrolimus pini. The sequence continues at coordinate 15,407,102 of OX457144.1, read as the reverse complement.
ATCATTCCAACTGACCACAAACCACTTATATATTTATTTACCATGAGAGATCCGTCTAGTCGCTTGATAAAGTTCCGACTTTTACTTGAAGAATATAATTTTACTATAAATTACGTAAAAGGATCAAATAATGTAGCAGCCGATGCTATGGTCACGACTGCCTATTACGTCGGACACATTAAAAGAAATGCATGAGTCTAGCATTTCCGTTATGACACGTGCACAATATAAGAAAGACAAAAGTTCTCAGAGTACTCCGCGTGCTATGATTCCTACTGACGATCGGCCTGCGCAACCGAAAGTTGTAGAAATTTTTAGTAAGCCGAGGACATCTGTTGAGCTTAAATTTATCGATAAATACTATTTAAATAAACTTCGAAGAGATAAGGAGATAGATATAGAGAATAACATATTTTGTTTTTCTTTAGTAAAAATGACGTTATTTATAATCCAACATCCCAATCACAACTGACGCCAGCCGCCTTTGTGAGGGAGTTGAGACAGTTTTGTGAAAAAAGAAATGTACAAGAATTAATTTTTATAAGAAATTATAAATATGATGAATTTATAAAGATGTTAATTAAAGAAATAAAGGAGTGTGTAGAATGGTCCGGACCACGATTATGTATTTTAAATAACATTAATCGAATTGACAATGAAGATGACCGAAAAGTAATATTGAATGATTTTCACCTTTTACCAACGAGTGGCCACGCTGGTATAAGACGAATGTATAACAATATCAAAAAATATTACTTTTGGCCTGGTCTTGAAAGTGATATTAAAGAATTTATCAATAAATGTGACAAATGCCAAAGAAATAAACACAGTTCTCACTATGTTAAAGAACCTATGGTTATAATCATAACTGCCAATACGGCAATGGAGAAAGTTTTCCTTGATGTAGTAGGTCCTTTAGATAGAGATAACTATAATTTCTCATATATACTTACTATTCAGTGTGAACTAAGTAAATATGTCGAGGCATACCCTATGAGAACGAAAAGTTCTATAGAAATAGCTACAAATTTCGTGAATAATTTTATCCTTAGATATGGAATACCTGATAGAGTAGCTACTGATAGGGGTACTGAATTTTTATCTACAATTTTCGATGAAACATGTAAGTTATTAGGTATAACTGCTTTACATTCTACAGCATATCATCACCAAACAATTGGGTCGTTGGAAAATACTCACAAAAGTTTAGGTAATTTCCTACGAATCCAAACTGATAACCATCCAGAGTCTTGGAGTATTTGGTTACCCTTTTGGTGTTTTTCTTATAACACTACAGTCCATACGAACACTAAATTTACACCATTTGAACTAGTTTTTGGTAGAAAGTGCAAAATACCATCTAACTTGACGCAACATAGAGTAGAACCGCTTTACAACTATGACGACTATCCTTTAGAGTTGAAATACAGATTACAAACTTCACAAAAAGAAGCGTATGAACATTTATTACAGAGTAAATTACTAAGAAAACAAAAACATGACTTAGACAGTAATCCCATAACATATAAAGAAAATGACTTGATACTAGTAAAAAATGAAACTGGAAACAAACTTCAGACAATCTATAATGGTCCTTATGTAGTTATAGAAGATATTGCACCAAATGTGAAAATACTTAAGGATGGAAAAATAGACTTAGTACATAAGAACAGAACGAAATTGTACTCTTGTTAGTTTTAAGGTTTTAAAACATTTTATTTCGCATTATATAAACAAACAAAAAAATTAGATTGTATTTTTTTTTTCTTTTCTTTCGGGGAAGGTGTAGTGTGTAATCAATTAGATATATAAGCCCTATTATTCTCAATAAATGTTCAGTATTTTAACAGCAGTCAGATTGTTTTATTGTGTAATATCACCGAACCTTACATTTTATTGTATTAACCTTACATGTATTGCCTAGTATTGTATGTTCTGGTGGGCTAGCCTAAGGTCCGTCTCCCAGTCAAACGTATGCCAAATTTCACGCAATTTTTTGATTTTCGAAATAACAAATAGACAAATAAACTTTCACATCTATATATATAAAACTCTTCTGTATATATAAAACTGTTGCGTTACTGAGTGTCAGACAACGCACTGCCGAAACTACTGAATGCAAGAAGCAGAAATTTGGCACGTATGTTCCTTCCAGTGTAGGGTAGCACTAAGAAAGGATTTTTGGGAAATTCCTCCCCTAGGGGGAGAAATAGGGTATACACTGAAACTCTAAATTTCCACGCGAGCGGAACCGCGGGCGGAAGCTAGTTTATAATATTAACATCAGAATAGGACGTATAATGTGTGACAAAGCACGATTGTTGATTGTAAATTTTCTAAAACAAAAATTATAGGTATATACACAGTAAGAACAAGCTTTACCTTAAATGAAGAGTGAATTTAGCTCTCATCGAGATAAATTATATCTTTTCTTAATTCTTCTGGCAAATCTCGTTTTTTTATACGATCGCCAAGTATTCTTCTCGCTTTACAGCAATGTGAGATTGTTCGATTAGAGCCTTTTTATTATTTTGGCATTTCTTGTAGGTAAACCCTATTGCTACGACTATACTATTGCTAGGTAAACCCTAATGCTCACGACTTACGGCAAAAAGTATTGTCTGAGAACTTCGTGCCCGAGATAACTCCGAAGCTTCTCCAAATTGCTGATACGCTGAATAGAGCTCGTGAAATGCGTGAACATAACGCAGAACGCAGGAAACAGCCGGGAGATAAAAGCAGACGTGCAGATCCTGGTTATAATCCAGGTGACCTAGTTCTGGCTTCAACTCACCCAGTCAGTCAGGCCGCTCGAGGGGTCAGTTCCAAATTCTGTCCCCGAAAAGATGGTCCTTATCTTATACATAAGCACCATGGTGCTTCTTCTTATATACTTTCAGATCCTACTACTCCGGATAAGGCTCTTGGTGTGTACCACACCTCTGCCTTGTCCCCATACCGAGGCAACCCGGATGCGCCGCCTGCTCCAGTCCGTCCACTAAAGAAACGAGGACGACCACCGAAGGCCAAGACTGCTCCTACTACAACGCAGTCTACCCGTGGACGAGGGCGCCCCCGAAGAACCGCCTGCCAGTAGAACTAATCTGTTTGCTCGTCGGGACGCCGTCGCAACCAGAGGGGGAGGCTGTAGCACCAAGTCTACACTCAGCGCGCCGTCGATACCGTCTACGCACACATACGCGTTCCGCACCCCGCCTCACGTGCGCCTGCACACCCACTAAGATGACCCCGCCTATACAAGCCCGGCGCTCGGCCGTGCAGAGCCAGTCTGCTGTTCGCAGGCCTCTCACCCGCAACGGGAAGTGGTCTCGCACAGCCAGGCGCTCTACTCAGCGTTGACATAGGACGCGAACGGGTGCATCGAGCAAATCGGACTCCCGCTTCGTCAACTGTGTTAACTCTAAGTCTTTAGTTGTCATACTTGAATTGTGCTACGTTGTTTAATACTTTGTTTATGAACTTTAATAAATTCTTCTATCAACTTTGGCTGGTTTTTCTTCGGATCCACTACAGGTGTTAATTGCTTCCAGTGACGTAATAACTAAATTTATATTACTATAATATACAAATTAAATGTTCTAGATTACAAATAAAAATTACAACAAATAATTGGAGGTAGTTCTAAAATTGTCAATGTAGCGATGAGTTTGTTAAACATAACTTGAATTGTCTACAGAACGAGAATATGTATTCTGGGTACTTAAGAACATTTTTCTTCTAGTGAGTTTACGAGTACAAATTATTTTTTATTATTTATATACTTCTGAACAATATATATATATATATATATATATATATATATATATATATATGTCGCAGTTTGCTGCATATTTTAAATAATGAAGATATAATTGTAAAAGCCCTAACGTAGTATCTAATACGAGTTGACCTAACATGTTAAATAATTATCACTACTAGAATATCATTTTAGTTGACATATAAAATGTCAGTTGATTTTGACTTACGAAATGTCAGTTGATTTTGAAGGAAGAGATGAGGGAGGGCCCCCCGGGGACAATCAAAGAAATAAACGAAGAGATCAAGAACTATTCTTTTATTTGTATCCGTTAAAACAAATTAAATTAGAAATACTAAAAATGGAAAACGAACCTGGACGCTCGCCGTCATCAGAAGTGGGATGTGATGCCCAATTTCTGTTGCAACCCACGATGCAAAACAGTGATGACAAATGGAAGATTTTATTAGAACAGCAAAATAGAAACTTCATGGCGTTAATCCAGGCAATGAAAACTTCTACAACAAGTAATAATGTGTATTTACCCACATTTGACCCAGACAAAACGAGCGTAGATGCGCGTGCATGGCTGACAACAGCAGATATGTGTATGGCTGATCAGCCACTATCAGGAACACCGCTAATGATAGCGCTAAGTAAGGCATTGAAGGGACAGGCGTCGGCTTGGTTATCCCAAGTGTCCTTCCCTGCTATGACATGGAAGGACTTTCAAGAAGCGTTTACTGCTCGCTACGATGTCTCAGAAACAGCTGCTTCGACACTAATAAACCTATATCAAAGCAAGCCCAAGGAAGGCGAGTGCCTTGCAACATATGCTGCGAGTCAACTAAATACCTTAATGTCTCGCTGGAAAAACTTGAATGTAGAACAAATCGCCATATCTACGGTGATGGCACACCTTTCACAAATAGAACCTCGGGTTAACCGTGTTATTTTCACAACTGAAATTGATAGTAGGACTAAAATGCAACAAGAACTAAAAGCATTGTCTTTTATAAAGAGGAAAATACCAACTTCAAATAATTGCAGCAATGACCATTCTGAACTTAAGCAACGAAAAGTTATGCAGCCCTTTATTGCTAAATGTGCACACTGTGGAAGAACAGGACATAACATTTCTGCATGCCGCTTTAAAAAGGATTATCGTTTTTCGGGATCTTCTTATGGAGAGAGTAGTAAATCCACTAGTAGCCACAAGCCATCCTCTGCAGGCATAACATGTTACAAATGTGGGAGTATCGGACATTATGCCTCAAAGTGTATACGGGCTTCTAACACTGATGTTAATATGACGACTACAAATTCAACTGCTACGTTGCCAGAAAGACGGGTGGACATCTGCTCTGTCAGTACTCCAATGGGAACTCTAGAGCATTCCGGTGAGTTCTTTTCATTTCGTTTTGATTCCGGAGCAGAATGCTCATTAATTAAAGAAACTGTATCATTCAAATTTAAAGGTAAACATGTAAATAGTCTGGTTAAAATGACTGGTATTGGACAGACTAATGTATATAGTACCTGTCAAATAATGGCCTCAGTCAACATTAACAATATTGACCTCAATATCCTATTTCATGTTTTGCCAGATGAATTTTTATTACATGATATTATGATTGGACAAGAAGTTTTAAGTTATGGATTAGAAATTTTTATGACAGGGGATAAGGTGACTTTTGCTAAAGTTACATTCATAAACACATGTAAAGCTGCTCATAGTAATATTAATTTTGACCAAATTACTACAGATATTCCCATAATATACAAACCTCAATTACTAAATATTTTGAATGAGTTTAAAAATAACTTTGTTTATGGTACTCCATGTCGTCCTGCCAATACTGACCCTGTAAAAATTCGCCTCGTAGACTCCTGTAAGACTGTGTATCGCCGACCATATCGCCTCAGCCCCCATGAATGTAGTGTGGTGCGTGAAAAAGTGAATGAGTTACTTGCATGTAACATTATCCGTCCAAGTTCATCCCCATTTTCTAGCCCTATTCTCTTGGTAAAAAAAAAAGATGGCACAGATCGTATGTGTGTTGACTACCGTGAACTAAATGATAACACTGTACCTGACCGTTTTCCTTTGCCACTTATATCTGATCAAATTGATCGCCTTCATGGTGGTTACTATTTTACCACCTTAGATATGGCTAGTGGCTTCCATCAGCTGCCACTTCACGAGGATTCAATAGAGAAAACTGCATTTGTAACCCCGGAAGGCCATTATGAATACTTAACCATGCCTTTTGGCCTTCGTAATGCACCCTCAGTATTCCAGCGAGCTGTCACTAAAGCGTTAGGCCCGCTTGTTAATTCTTATGCAATAGTCTATATGGATGACATTCTCATAGTAGGTAGCTCAGACATAAATGAATCTCTGGAAAGGATCCGTACAGTTTTGTATGCTTTGACTAATAATGGATTTTCTTTAAATTTAAAAAAATGTTCTTTTATGAAAGAAAAGGTTGAATATCTTGGTTATGTAGTTAGTCATGGTGAGATTCGCCCAAATCCTAAAAAGATTGAAGCCTTAGTGGCTCTGCCTCCCCCTAGAAGTGTCACACAATTACGCCAATTCATTGGGCTAGCTTCCTACTTTAGGAAGTTTATACCTAGTTTTGCACAAACAATGGCACCTCTTAATGCTCTCACTAGCCCAAACAAGGGTAATATTGAATGGAAGCCTGAATATGAAAGCATTAGACAACATGTCATCAATATACTAACTAATAAGCCAGTGTTAATGATCTTCGACCCTGATTGTCCAATTGAACTTCATACTGATGCTAGTGCAATTGGTTATGGAGCCATATTGTTGCAGACTAAAGAAAATAGACAGTTTGTAGTTGCTTATTTTAGTAAGCGTACTACAGCAACTGAATCTAAATATCACTCATATGAGTTAGAGACGTTAGCAGTGGTTAATGCTGTTAAGCATTTCCGGCATTACCTACATGGCAACAAATTCACTGTAGTAACAGACTGTAACTCCCTAAAATCATCTCGGAATAAGGTTGATCTTACACCACGTGTACATAGGTGGTGGGCCTTCCTACAATCTTTTGATTTTGAGGTTGTGTATCGAGATGGAAAGTGTATGTGTCATGCAGATTTCTTATCGAGAAATCCTCTACCGGTTGTAGCTTTTGATAAAATAGAACAAAAGCGTGTGGACCTTACAACTTTACCTGAAAATTGGTTGCAAGCTGAACAACAGCGTGATCCTGAGATCACAAAATTAGTTGAAAATCTTAAGGAGCACAGTATTGATGAAAATGTTGCCAAAACTTATGAAATCAGGTCTGGGGTATTGTACCGAATGGTACAGCGTAATAATCGCTCTCGTTGGTTGCCTATTGTTCCTCGAGCCTTACGTTGGTCAATTGTAAACTCTGTTCATGAGTCTCTAATACATGTAGGCTGGGAGAAAACTTTAGAAAAACTTTATGATATGTATTGGTTCGACCATATGTCTAAATTCATTCGTAAATTTGTTGATAGTTGTGTAACATGTAAGATATCAAAATCCCAATCTGGTAAAGTTCGGGCAGAATTGCATCCAATTCCCAAAATCCCCATACCATGGCACACCTTGCATATTGACGTTACGGGTAAATTGAGTGGCAAAAATGATAGAAAAGAATATGTGTTTGTATTAGTGGATGCCTTCACGAAATATGTTTTGTTACACCACACCTTACACATTGACTCTAGAAGTAGTATACAAGCTCTTAAGAATAGCATTTCCTTGTTTGGAGCCCCCAAACGCATTATTGCTGATCAGGGCCGTTGTTTTGCTTGCACTGAATTCAGAGATTTTTGTCAGTATCATTGTATTGATCTACATCTGATTGCCACAGGGAGCTCTCGCGCTAACGGGCAAGTTGAGCGAGTTATGAATACTCTTAAAAATATGCTCACTGCGGTTGAATCCAGTAAAGAGAAATCGTGGCAGGATGCTCTCCCAGAGGTTCAACTAGCACTCAATTGCACAATTAACAGAGTTACAAAGTCAACTCCTCTTGAATTGTTGATTGGTAAAGTAGCTAGACCCCTAGAGCTTATATTTTGTAATGATGATGAACCTAAGATAGATATCGATGTTCTTCGCGATCAAGCTATTGTTAATATGAACAAAAGCTCCCAATACGATAAAACTAGATTTGATAGCACAAAGGCAAAAGTCCAAAAGTATGATGTAGGTGATTTTGTTTTACTTCAAAATGAAGAACGCAACCAGTGCAAGCTTGATCCCAAGTTCAAGGGTCCCTTTCGTATCATGGAAGTTTTAGAGGGCGATAGGTATGTCCTCAAAGCTCTTAACAGCAAACGAACTTACAAATATGCTCATGATAGGCTCCGCAAAATGCCCCTCGCTGAAATACCTGATCTAGCGTCTGATACAGAAACCAGCGAACCTGACAATGAAACTAATTAGACACAATTAATTTATTTACATTACAAAAAAAAAAAAAAAAATCTTTATGTTCATATGCATTCATAAAATAGGGTTTAGTTTAGCATAGCCGCTGGTTAAGCGATGCCACTGGTTAAGTGATGCCACTGGTTAAGTGATGCCACTGGTTAAGTGATGCCACTGGTTAAGTGATGCCGCTGGTTAAGCGATGCCGCTGACTAGGCGATGCCGCTGGTTAAGCGAGATAATTGTTTACTGTATTATGATTAGATGTCTATTAGGGTCAGGGGTGGCCGAGTCAAAATAAATACAAGGATATTTATTTTCCCTTTTCAGATTAATTACACGAGGACGTGTAAGGCGCAGGACGGCCGTGTCGCAGTTTGCTGCATATTTTAAATAATGAAGATATAATTGTAAAAGCCCTAACGTAGTATCTAATACGAGTTGACCTAACATGTTAAATAATTATCACTACTAGAATATCATTTTAGTTGACATATAAAATGTCAGTTGATTTTGACTTACGAAATGTCAGTTGATTTTGAAGGAAGAGATGAGGGAGGGCCCCCCGGGGACAATCAAAGAAATAAACGAAGAGATCAAGAACTATTCTTTTATTTGTATCCGTTAAAACAAATTAAATTAGAAATACTAAAAATGGAAAACGAACCTGGACGCTCGCCGTCATATATATATATATATATATATGATACGTATTTTAAGAATTTATATATAATAGACTATATACATACACATGTATACATACACATGTATACATTTAAAATTGATTATGATTTAGGTGACAATTTCGAATAGTTTTTCAGTTTCTTCGTAATCTTTCAATTTATCTAAGAAACTTATTATTTGAAATTTATTTTATGAGCATAGAGGTCTTTTAAAATCAAATTGGTTCATATCTTTAGAGTTAAAAATGTCGAAAAAATTATTAATATTTTTTATGAATACTCGTATTTCTGTTGCTTCAGAGTTTTGAAACTCTTTAAATTTTAAAATATACCTGCAAGCATTCAGAGCTTTTGCAACACTTTCACTAGCTCTTGAATCAATTTCCACTGAATTAAACTTATCATCTGGGTTAATAAATTCCTTTTTAGGCTCAAATTGATTTCTCAACAGTTTTATGACGTGGCTAGGTATCCAGAATAAAGGTAATTTCAGAGTCATCACTTGGATGTTAAAAGTAGTTTTTAAGGAGTAAAGGTTTACATGGCAACCAAGCATTTCTAAGGCATTAAAGTTACTTGTATTGACCATCGCAACTCAAACTCACTACATCAACATTGGAGTCGAAACATTTTATGATACAGAGTTTTAACAAATTAGCCTTTTGCTCATTTGTGAAAGAGTTACTCAAAAAAAAAACCTAATAGTGATTTAAATCTTTAATTGATACCAACTAAAAGAACAACCAAGGCCTGTGAAGCTAACGGAGCACCTTCTTCCACACCTGTTCCTAAATCTTCCAGTCCTATATATTTTTTACCGTCCCAAATCTTTTGTGGTCTTATTTATAGCAACTTCATCATAAGTTAATGAACACAAAATTCGGTACTCACTGACTTGAGACTTAGCTTTCAGTGCCATAAATGATTCCTCCGTAAAACCAGGGTCTCCTTTAAGGTGCCCATACCATTTAGAATAAGGTCTTCCTATAAGGAATACACGTATTAAAATTTTGCCGTACATAATCGTATGCTTTGGGGAGTAGTAATTTTTGTTATAAATATTGAAAAGATTTGCTACCACGAGATCTTCATTAAATTCTGTTAAACAAACCTATATCGATAAAAAATTTACTTTTTAGAGTTTTAATAATATTTTTAATGATGTATTTCTATTTTTAAACCTTCTAACTTGAAAAAGGTAAAGGATAAATTTATAAAACGTTTATTCAATTGACCAAAGATAGGAGTTAAAAAGGAGCGAGGGAGCACACGCGGTGGCCGCTATTCGTGTACTGACTATTTGTTAATATAAATTAATAAAGTAAAGTAAAAATACATTGTATGCAGTGTTCGGTTTCACCGTACATAATTTTTTGGTTTAAATTTTTTAGTGTAAAATGTGCAAATTTTACTTTAGAATTATTTCTTCCAGTCGTCTTTTCTTAGGAGTGTACAGGATCGACATATTGGTTGCAGTCTAAATAAAACGAAAAAAAACCCTTTTAGCATTACATGTTAACCACATAAAGAGTAAGCTATCAGTAAGTGGTGATCAGGTGATAATAAATAACTTACGATATGTGAAGGTACGTTTGTAGAATGCAAAGTGTCTGTACTATTGATCAAGGATTTTGATCCTTTGTCAGCTTTTAGAGAGGTCTAAAAAAAGGTTTTTTTAAGTTACATTTGGCCACACAAGAGACAAACTCAATATGTAAATAATAACAAACAATGTTGGAATGAAACTTTCATTCTCACCTCCGAAAGAAGAGTGCTGTTGTTGCATTTTTATCGAACAATTAAAAAAAAATTAGGACGAATCAAATAAGTTACTACTTAATGTGATGTGACCTAATAATTTATATTTACTTCAAATATCTTACCGATAGAGAAGGTTGTACTTTTTGTTGCTCCTCGCCCGGTGGTTTTCATAAAATAAAAATTAGTTGTAAAATCAGACATAAGTATTGAAAACATTACATAAACCTTCAATTAAAGATATTAATTACCTTTTGTGGAACGGCAAAAGTCACAACGCGTACCAATCCTCCTTTTGTGGTGTACAAATCACTTGTTTGAAAATGTTTACTACAAACATTGCTGTGAAAAATAAGTTATTTGATGTAATTGTAACGTTACTCTGCGTTTCATTATTGTTTATATGGCCAGATGTAAACATATTTAAGGAAAGCTGATAATCCGCAACGTCTTCAGAATGATGTGTGGGTAAATTAAATAAATTACATTCAGTTGCTGCGTTATAGTTACTGGTGTTATTATAATTTAATAATCCCTGTATGGTGATCCAGTAGCATACGATGACTGTGGCGTTCTGGTGATTCTGTTTTGTACAGACGAATTTTGAATGTGCTGGCGTCGAATTCTATTTATGTAAAGTTTAATGTGCTCTTGATGTGCTCTAATGCCAATAGTAAGGGCAAAGATTTCAGTTGAAGACCGACGTGTTTACCGAAGACCTCAAGCTCATTTTCTTCGACTGTGGAATTAGTAGTATTAGCTATTTCTTTTAATTGGCCAACCATGCTCGAGGGCTGGGCGATTTTCCTCTTTTTTGTTGAAGGTAGAGGAGGTGTATGTTCATTCCTATCATATAGTAGAACAACCATAGGGTTTGCTGGTCCTTCTGATTCCACGAAGGTTAAATTAGCACTTGAGAGCTTTGGTATAATACGTTCTATCAAATTGAGTCCGTCTTTATTTTCCACTCTTATAAATTCACTCATTTTAAAACGGTCCTTCAATCCAGACATTATTGTGTATACTCGATTGCAAGCGGTAAAAGATACTTTATATCTTCCTTCGATTGTATCATCATTCGGAAAGACGATTCCTTGCAAACGTTGTTGGACGCCGTTATTCTGTGCGTCAATTGGACAATATCCTAGAAGATTCCTGTTAGCTACTAGGTTTGGTGGAATTAGCTGATGAGGTAAGGGCACGTAATCTGCTTCATTTTGTTGGCTAGCTATAACACGATTCGCTGTGACGAGTGGATTAACGTAGTACTCGTATACATTATGCGTAATGGCATTTACTGGCCCGAAGGAACCTGATGGTACATCATCTAGTGGACCTAGAGGTATATAGCCAATTCAGGTAGATTCATCTTCAAATCAACGCCGGTTTGTGTTAAGACGTTGCCAGCATGTGATATATAATCCGTTATCACTTTGGGGAGACATTGATAGTCAGGCAAAACCTCCCGAAAATCAGTTCGAACACCAAGAATATTTTGTCCATTCGGTTTGCAGATACGTGAGTAAACACACTGAGAGGTAGTCTTTTTTCTCTTAACTTTCACGAAAAAGTATCCACTAAAGTAGAGGAGAAGGTGGTAATGTGGCCCCCCACTTTGTTTTTCAGGTTTCATGTAAAAAATAAAAGGAAAGCCAATGTAATGAATACATCATTAGTTTTCTTATTTATTTGGCAATACACGACATAATATGAAACAAATAAAAATGCAATAGATAATTGAAAATACATTTATTTAAAAAAATAATGACATTTGACAATTTGAGATCAAGTGAGGGTTATATGGCACCCAGGGGGCCAAATTAAATGTATTATACTTAGCGCCAAAAATCGCAAATATAATATTCGCCTGCAGGGTCCGCGCAGTATGAGCCCATAAGTTGCAGCTTTGGCACTGAATCCACTCCTCACCACGTCTGTCACTGGAATAATTATGGTCACAAAATATACAAATCGTATCTGAGTCTTCAGGAATTACAGCTGGAGAGATATTTCATCACATCCCGATGAGTCACTTTCTACTATTTCTTCATTATCGGAGCTACTGCTGGATGTTACGTCTCTTTGGTGCCTATTAAAACCGCTGGAGCTATCCTCTCTATAATTCCGACCGCGTCCGCGTCCGCATCCATATCCGCGTCCACGTCCGCGTCCACGTCCACGTCCACGAGTATCTGCTGAGCACAAAGATTCATACAATTGGTTTTTGTATGGCGAGCAATTTTGCTGCTGTAGTTTTTCTACCACGATTAGAAGTTTTAGTCTTGGAATAGCCCAGGAATCGGCTGTATGTGTTCTGGTAAAATAAGATTGCATTGTAGCTCATTTACCGCTGAACTCACTCCTCCTCCTCCTGATAATACATCCTTATGTCGCCTCAAAAACTAATCCAACCACGCTCTTCTTGCTACTTCATTTCTGAAGTTATTTCCAATATTATTTTTCAATGCTAGTAGTTAAAAAGCCATTTTTCGAATATTCATCCCATTAAGTCCGTAGTATCTAAACTCCATAAATAAAATATATTCAACTAACTTTTCTTCCACAAAAGATGGAAATATTGGTTTTCTACCAAGAGGCTTATGAACAAGTAAATCTAAAGATTCTTGAGAGTCTTTTACTAATTGTTTTAATGTAGACCTAGGTACGGAAAATGTTTTTATCGCCTTTTTATAGCCCATGGTCTTGGTTCTCACGGCTTCAATAGCCTTTTTCATTTGTTCAGGGTCCCAAGTTTTTATTTTCTTAGAAGATGGAGACATTAAACTTAGTCGAGGCATCTGGAAATAAATAAATATCACTAATGCATGTTATATGGCCCCCGGGACCGTAATACAACCAATATGAGGGGGCCAAATTACCAGTACCGTGGTACAAACCAGCCTCTAAAAATATGTAACACCAAATATTTTGCGTACGTACCTTCAAAATCCAATAAGAAAACGTTAATCGAACACAATATCCAAATCGCAGATACGTAAACTCGGTATTTCCAGAATTATGCAATTAAATGCAACACAATAAAAAAGTTTTGACGAGTGCAAGTTCAAACCAGCTCAAATAACAAACGCATGTGCTGCCTTCCCTTATTTTTTTATTGCATTAAATCGAAATGGTCAATAATGCTCCCCGTTTAAAAAGAGTTTCGCTAGATGACGTGATTCAAAACTAGAAATATCGAAGGGGGCCATAATACCTGCGGGGGTCACATTACCACCTTCTCCTCTACTATTTTTCTCAGTATCTGTATATTATAAAATGCTGTCCGTCGTTCATTATACGTCCATGATCACGGCCAGCATTTTTAATCACCTTCGGCATGGTAATAGCGTATATTAACTTTGAAAATGAATAAAAAGACGGAACACAACACTCTCATATCACCTGATGAAAACGGCAAGATGGCGGCACATGGATTAGTTCCGATTTCAGCCATGCGCAGAATTATTGTCAGGACTTAAGTAAAAATCACGCTTGCACATTAAATCTATTTATTATACAGAATACTAGTGAAAACAAAAGGTTACATTATTACAGTACAGAACTACAGACGCCATAACATAGAGAACACAAAGTACATCATAGACTAAGAGCCGTAGATAAAAGTAGCCAGTGTAAAATAAATTATTGTCTCTAACAGTTATCTTGCGCGCACTAGTATACGAATGTAACGCTGCCGATTCAGAATGACTGTGCAATGAATAATATTGTTAACTGATTTTATTGCACTTTTTACATTTAGATTTAATTGTGTATAGTATAAAAATTGTGAGTAAAACTAGTCTTCTAGATTAAGTTACCGAATGATGATTAGTATAAAAGAAATGGACGCCACCTGCTGGATCCTTTCGGGAAGGTCTTGCAACAGGACAAGATAAATGAAGAGTAGAGAATAGTAGTTGTGTATCAACTGGATCTCAACGGCTCGCTCTGGTGGAACTCCATCCGCCACGAGCAGCCAGATAGGAGGGTGTCTCCCGTGCAACCCCTACCCGCATCACACACCTCACGAGGAGGCTAATAAAAGGTGCCTGACGGAGGTCCTGGACAACCCGTCTTGGCTCCTAGGTCGGCGCGAGGTATCCGCCTGTCTAATGTCTACAAAATGTCCGCTACGCACGTGTAAACTGGATAGTATGCACCAACAGATACTTGAAGCCGTGTGACTGCAAAAGGCTCTAGTCATCCGCTGATTTACTTTTATATCAAATCACCCCACATTGAAAAGTTTCTTCTACGCCTATAGGGAGGTTCGGCCTTGCCCTATGACAGTTCAAAAACGTAGCTGTCACTGTGACAGCTACGAAGGCCGAAACCGCGAGACGCTGGTGACCTCAGTCCTTTGGGTCGATTTAGTAAAGTGTACCATATAGACTAGTTGATTTCCTTTTGGCCAATGAAACGATGGATAACCGTTTGTACGCAGTCTGCTGGCTACTCCAGTCTTATTTAGAAAATAAACGTACGCCGCAGTTTTTGGTTAGTTCGCTGTGACTCGCATCGTTATCAGCTGTTGGTTGATTCGCGGGTTATGATAGCTCTGAACACGTGAATCAACACTTCGCCACTGGAGGCGCTGATTGCCTGGACGACTAAAATTTGTAATTTATCAATATTATTTGATTTAATTAATTTAACCATTTACGACCAAGAATATTATTTTATTTCATTTTTTAACTTATGCCGCGAATAGACCATAGACTATTTAACCATAACTAATATCGACTCTAGGCCGGTTTCTTCCGCGCTCTCCTAGATGTCACTATTAGTCCCGAAATTTCATGTTACACACTATTTCCGATTTAATTATGCTTTGCTCACTTTTTGCTTTTAATATTTCACAAACACTTATCGTGTCCGTAGCGTTTACAGTAAACACAAAACTCTCTAGACTTTTTATTGGAGACATCAGTATACGTTTCCGTAGATTCAACGACAAGTGATGTAGGTGCTACCCACGTCGAAGGCACCTGAGATAAAGTCTACGGCTTAGCTGAAACCGAACTCGATGTCTCTGCTTCTAAGAACGAATCCCCAAGCGATACATCCTGAGTAGGCTAGAGCCTTCGCTACTTCTTTTCTTCTCTCTCGACTCCTTAGTCAAAAGAGAAGTCGTCTTCTCTGTCTAACCGATGCCTGATACGATGACTAAGGAGTCCATATGTCATATCAAGTTGCACTTTTTCAAATAACTCACCTGGTGGTTGGTAACTTGGCAAAGAGTGCTTGTATTTTTGAAATGAATAAATCCTTGTGTTCCTGTGATTTTCTTTACGTAAATATCTTCTTATATATTGTATGCGGCGGGTCGTGCTCGCCGAATGTACATTTAAGTTGTTAGAGAGCACCTTTCGAGCTTGTAGAATTTTTAATGTCTTGTCCACACACTGCAGCGGGGCCTTCCAACAACATCGATAGACTTTTTAGAGCGTTTTCATCGCTAACGTTCACGCAAGTAACACTGGCGGCAATGAAGTTTTCCACCAACTCGTCGGTCTTGCCTCCATATCTCGACCTGCATTTACCGAAGTTGTCGATAGACACAAACGAGACTAACGCTGAGACGTCATCGGCGGCGAGGAGTAGAGGAGTGAATTTCCCTTAATAAACGTTGGCAGAAATCGTTTTGGGTATTTTGCAATGACGCGATTAATGTCGAAAGTGTCTCCTTCGTCATGGTAACGTTCGACGTTGTTAGACTGATGGCCTCGTTGCCGACGGCACTTTCCTCTTCTTCCACATACGCCTTGTTCGCGGCATTTCACTCCATATCCACTGTGAAAGAACGCTTCCAAACCAAACCACGTTGGGCGGCCAGTTGTGGCGGGTTCGAAGTAAACAGCAATTTGAGTTTACGACTTTAATTATAAGAGGTGCCTTGCGGAAACCGGTTGACTTGCTATATATATATCGCAGAACGGCCTCGTTCTCACGACATCATCTTTAGTTATTGCAGGTTTAGTGGGCGTCATCAGGATAAAATGCGAGCATAAAACACAATAGCCACGGTTTATACACTTTTAATTTAGATTTGATCAACATTATGACATAGTTTAGACCGAGCAGCGGGTTCAGGGCACCCGCTCATACTTTCAACTTCAATACTTTCTTTAAAACTCTCAAAGGTCCAACTCGACCTGTAGCCACCAACCAAATGTGCCACAAAAACTCCTCAGTCTACCGAAGTAGATACTACTCAAAGTATAGAGGGCGTCTCTGACCCCGCTCGCCATATGCTCTGCTCCGATTGGTCGTTTATTAAATTACAATATTCATAACTTTTATTAGGTTAGAACGATCTTGAAGTTATAGAAACATTAACAAATCTAATTAAATTACATTAAGAATTTTAGAAGTGATTATAATGTAAACAAATGATATAGTGCGTTATACATCCAGTCAACAATACATCGTCATATCGTCATAGTCATAGCTTCCCTCCGACATATATATATATATATATATATATATATATATATATATAATATATTTTTGCTTCTTCTGATTTTTGTACCGTTCAAACGATTGGTTGACTGTTAAATCGCTGTTCCAATCTTTATAGAGAATTGAACGCTCTACAAAAAAGGTCTGATAACATTTTTTGATTATTTTATCCATTGTGAACGTCAGGTCGAGTACAATGCTAGAATATTGTATTTATTCTTTCCTAGTTAAAATATATTTAACGGACCCAATTCCTTAACTTTATTACTCTGCTACCATGTTAGTTTGTACGAATAATGAGTATTTAGAATTGAGATAAATAATTAAAGCAAATAATATACGAGTGACAATCTGTGATTGACTTTTTATAAGTGACAATTTCATAAAGACATACGAGTGACAATGTTTAAACGCGTTTAAGGCGTTAAATAGCCATTTTTGGATGATTAACTTTGACAGTTCTGTAAACGTATTTATCGGTAAATTTAGCGTTGTGCAAGACGCTTATCGTATTTAAGGGTGGTAAATGCGTTTAGTGTTTCTTAAATAAAATTAAGGAACGTTATGCAAGCCGCCCTAAAAGAATAAGATTTAAATGCCGTCCTTTCACGTGATGTATGAGGTCGCACATAGGTACTAATCAAAATAATTTGTTTAGTTACAATTTCTGTTCTCTGTTAATAACACTCTTACGACGATGTTAATGCTTAGTTACTGAAATACACTTTACTATATACTTAAGAGAACAAACTTTAATATAATATACCTTATTTATTTCTGAATAAAATTAATATACGAATCAACATATTAGATTAAAGAAGAATAGAAAACACTTGGTTTTAAAAATCTCTAAAGTGGGCCTTGTTAGGAACATAGGTACTTTTTATGGCCCAACATTAATTATCCAATTTGTAAACGTTAACAAAGCAAAGAAATATGTATTAGATTTAGGAGGAACTATTGCTACAATAAAAATACATACATACAGTAACAAATGACAAAACAAATTACAAATTTAACATCTGCTATTTTATGACTCATTCTTAACTTTCGTGGAACTTCCTACCATTGTTTTGTATTGTTTTCTCGTCAATATTGTACCTATTCTATATCGTGGAACTAAATAACGTTGTTATTTTATCGCATTCTTTTCGAATGGACACTTGTGCCTGTGTACCGTTCTGTTTGTAGGACTTACTCAGTTTATAGTTAATCAATTGCGAAGGAAAGTTCTGTTCTGCATCATGTCAAAACGGAAAATTAAAGTACTGTCATTAAGTGATAAACTTAAAATAGTGATTGCGTTTGAATCCGGAAAATCGCGAAATGAAATTCAGAGGGAGTTTAATTTACCAGAATCCACCTATTATAAAATTATAAAATCAAAAGACTCTGTAAAGTCTGAGTGCTCTGATGGACATGGAAATATTAAGAGGACTAGAGTTTCTGAATTTCCCAATATCGAAAAGTGCCTTTTGGAATGGATAAAACAAACTCTCGATAAGAACATTCCCATAGATGGACCTTTGTTGAAAGAAAAATCAAAAGAGTTTGCTACAAAACTGGGAATCCAGAACTTTTCTGCTAGCAACGGCTGGTTAGAGGGTTTTAAAAGGCGTCATGATATAGCTTTCAAAAAAGCGGCTGGGGAAAGTAAATCTGTGGACCAAGGTGTGTGCAACCACTGGACTGGAGATCTGCCAAATCTTTTAGATAGGTATGAACCAGATGATATTTACAACGCGGATGAAACTGCTTTGTTTTTCAAGTGCCTTCCGGATAAAACATTTACGTTTAAAAGCGAAAAATGCCATGGAGGAAAACAAAGCAAGGAACGCCTTACACTTCTCCAGTGTGTAAACATGAGTGGTACGGACAAACTCCCACTTCTCATCATTGGGAAATCAAAGCGACCTAGATGTTTTAAAGGTGTCAAGACTCTACCCGTTGATTATGCCAATAATACAAAGGCTTGGATGACCAAGATATTATTTAAAGATTGGTTGAAAAAAGTTGACAAACAAATGAAGATAAACCGAAAAAAAATTCTGCTATTCATTGACAACTGTGCTGCCCATACGGACTTACCAACACTTGCACACGTAAAAGTAATGTTTTTACCTGCTAACACCACTAGTAAACTTCAACCATTAGATCAAGGCATCATTCACACTTTTAAACGCTTTTATCGCAGAGAAGTCGTTAAACATATTCTTACTAGTCTGGAAGAAAACAGTAGCCCTGACATTAACGTACTTCTAGCTATGAAATTTGCTAGAAAAGCATGGTACTTAGTCAGTGACGTTACTGTCAAAAACTGCTTCAAGAAAGCTGGGTTTTGGAAAAGTACTGATGAGCAAGACCTGCCAAAGGAAAATGATGTTGGACCTAGCAACGAGGAATGGACTAAGCTTGTGTCTCACGAATCCAATATGTTAATGCCGAGCTTCGAAGATTTCGTTCAAATTGACGACGACGTAACTACCGCTGGAGAACAAACCGACGACGATATCGTTAAGAATTGTGTGAACACCTGTATTGCTGGAAATGACAGTGAAGACGAGGCACAGATTCCGGAAACAGAGATAAAGATCATTCCAATGAACTAGCTTTAAATGCGTTGGAGACGGTCCATCAGTACTTTGAATACGCGGCGGTTGTTGATCAAGCAATATTCGACAAAATTTATGAGTTGAGAAAAACATTCAAAATACAAAAACAGAAACCCAAACGAAATTGACGGATTTTTTTAAGTGTAAATAAGTTCAAAATATAATAAAATTACATAGTGCATGAATTTTTGTCTTGTTTTTGTAAGCATTTTGATACCTACCCTTATAAAGTAGGTACTTATATGTTTTATCATATTACATATTTACTACATTCGTACTTGCTGTGACTTGTTATTGCTGCGTACCTCTATAAGAGAGAAACGCTACCCATGTACCTTACATTAGCAAGAAACTCGGGTTAGTGAGAAACCTCTATAAGCGAGAATGAGATTGTGATCCCTTGAACTCTCGCTTATCCAAGTTTGACTGTATATAAAATATATAAGATATTAATTTTAAAATAAAACTTTATTTAGACACACTATTGTAGTATTTTCTTAAGTAATCTATGTTACCACACCGCTTCGCAACATGTCGCTTGAAGAGAAGGGCGCAAGAAAGTCTTCAACAACATGCTTATCTATCCACATAGATCCCACCATCTGTATGAATTTGAGCTCTCTTTTGTACCAGTGCCACAGGGCAACTTGTTTGCATATAACAGATATTGTTGACTGACTTATTCCACTAAGATCTCCTGCATCATCTAGAACCTATTAAGTAAAATGTTTGTATAATGCTGAATTTATTAAGAAATAGATGAATACTGAAAGATGATCATTATTTCACTTACTTCTTCACGAACCCGTATTCTTATGGCTGCTAAAACTTTAATATGAGGAGGTATAAAACCTTATTTCCTATGTTATTTCATTATATTAATGTCAGTTTAAGTGTCAATTGTCAGCGCTTTCTCTATGCTTAATCCATCGCAAAACTACCCAGCAGCTTGGAGTAGCTTATACTCTGAGACTAAAGTCGAATTATTCTACTCCTTGTTTACTCCACGTTTATTAATACTGATGACTGATATTGGTTGCTACTGAGATAATACTAGAAGTAAAGTTGATCTAGGTTTACCCTCTACGTCTCTCTACGTCTTATTATATTTATTAATAAGACGGAAAATGTATGTGTTGCCTTTTTTACTTTTTATGAATGGTCCAATAGTCTAGTCAACAAGTTCAAAAACGTGAAAAATAGAGATAAAGGTCCTAAAAATATGAGCGATAGCTCATTCGATTCGGAATCACCTCTAGAAAAATGTTTTTGAAGGATTTTGTGGCAGGTAAAAAATTGCAATTGTTATTAACAAAATAAGATGAAAAAAAATTGATATTTAGTTTTTCGTTAATAACTCAAAAAATATTAACATTTAAGCAATTTTGAAAAACGAAAATTATTAATATTAAAATGAATAATATATATTTTCTAATTTTTCCAACGGGGTTCTATTCTAAAGCCTTTCAAGAATTGCTCCAAGAAAGGAAAAAAAATCTTAAATTTATAGTTTAACAATTATCACACATGCAATGTTCATGTTCAAGCAAAAAAAAAAGATTAATTAACTATTGTAGCACCAAGTCTACACTCAGCGCGCCGTCGATACCGTCTACGCACACATACGCGTACCGCACCCCGCCTCACGTGCGCCTACACACCCACTACGATGACCCCGCCTATATAAGCCCGGCGCTCGGCCGTGCAGAGCCAGTCTGCTGTTCGCAGGCCTCTCACCCGCAACGGGAAGTGGTCTCGCACAGCCAGGCGCTCTACTTAGCGTTAGCATAGGACGCGAACGGGTGCATCGAGCAATTCGGACACCCGCTTCGTCAACTGTGTTAACTCTAAGTCCTTAGTCGTCATACGTGAATTGTGCTACGTTGTGTAATACTTTGTTTGTGAACTCAAATAAATTCTTCTGCCAACTTGTGCTGGTTTTCTTCAAAACACACTACAAACTGGCGCCCAACGTGGGGCCCGCAAGACAGCCAGCCCTAAGAGTGGCAAAATAAAAGGCAGAATGGGTATGGAAGAATGAGCAAGAGACTGCATTTCAGCAACTGAAAACACGTCTCACTACGGCTTCCACAACTCGACAAGCGGATGAAACAAAGCCTTATACGATCAAAACCGACGCCAGCAAATACGCGCTTGGAGCTGTTTTGATGCAGGGAGAGGGCAAGGACGAACGCCCTGTGGTGGATATGCCACAAAGATCGCCTACAGAAATTAGAGCGGAACAACTGAAAGACGAGCCGATAAACAGCATCGTGACCACTTTAGAAGCCGCCGAACAAACTGAAACTGCCATATACTGGAGCAACAAAGGTTTTATAATGAACAATGGATTACTTTATCGATACAATCCAACTTCAGACTCCGAAGAAGCTCAACTTGTAGTCCCACAGCATGAGTGGGCAAACGTACTCGCTGTCAATGTCAATGGCAATAGAGACTGCTAGTGCTGAAAACTGTGCCAAGATCTTGTTGGATGAAATATGTCTGCGCTACGGGACCCCAAGAAGGCTAATTAGTGACAATGGACCTCAATTCGTGAGTGCAGTAATGCAGCAGCTCATTTTTTGTCTTGGCATAAAACATCTTCATACTCCAGTGTACCATCCGGAGGCGAACCCAGTAGAACGCAAGAATAGAGACATGAAGATACAGCTAGCTATCCTAGTGGAAGATGATCACCGCACCTGGGACGCAAAGATATCTAGTGTAAGGTTTGCGATGAATACCGCAAACAGCCTCGTCACCGGATATACACCAGCATATCTAACTTTCGCCCGAGAACTCCGAACACCGGACGATAATGCTCACGACTTACGGCAAAAAGTATTGTCTGAGAACTTCGTGCCCGAGATAACTCCGAAGCTTCTCCAAATTGCTGATACGCTGAATAGAGCTCGTGAAATGCGTGAACATAACGAAGAACGCAGGAAACAGCTGGGAGATAAAAGCAGACGTGCAGATCCTGGTTATAATCCAGGTGACCTAGTTCTGGCTTCAACTCACCCAGTCAGCCAAGCCGCTCGAGGGGTCAGTTCCAAATTCTGTCCCCGAAAAGACGGTCCTTATCTTATACATAAGCACCATGGTGCTTCTTCTTATATACTTTCAGATCCTACTACTCCGGATAAGGCTCTTGGTGTGTACCACACCTCTGCCTTGTCCCCATACCGAGGCAACCCGGATGCGCCGCCTGCTCCAGTCCGTCCACTAAAGAAACGAGGACGACCACCGAAGGCCAAGACTGCTCCTACTACAACGCAGTCTACCCGTGGACGAGGGCGCCCCCGAAGAACCGCCTGCCAGTAGAACTAATCTGTTTGCTCGTCGGGACGCCGTCGCAACCAGAGGGGGAGGCTGTAGCACCAAGTCTACACTCAGCGCGCCGTCGATACCGTCTACGCACACATACGCGTACCGCACCCCGCCTCACGTGCGCCTACACACCCACTACGATGACCCCGCCTATATAAGCCCGGCGCTCGGCCGTGCAGAGCCAGTCTGCTGTTCGCAGGCCTCTCACCCGCAACGGGAAGTGGTCTCGCACAGCCAGGCGCTCTACTTAGCGTTAGCATAGGACGCGAACGGGTGCATCGAGCAATTCGGACACCCGCTTCGTCAACTGTGTTAACTCTAAGTCCTTAGTCGTCATACGTGAATTGTGCTACGTTGTGTAATACTTTGTTTGTGAACTCAAATAAATTCTTCTGCCAACTTGTGCTGGTTTTCTTCAAAACACACTACACTATTGAATAACTAAATGAAAAATTGTTATAAAAACATTTTTCAAGCAGATTATTGTTCATTCATCTATTCAGTTAGTGCCCGAATTTTTTCAATTTTTTATTTTCATATTTAGTATGTTTAAATAATATTTATTCATTAAAGGGCCGATGTGGGTGTGCCTTGCGTAAGCCAGAGACCCGTTTTCGGCCGTATTTTCATCCCTCTGGGAAAATTATAAAAATTGATCTTACAGTTTCGGGAGTCGAGACTTTTTTATCCGAAATTACCTCCTCTTTAACGAACTTTTTTCAAAATTGCTTAAATGTTAATATTTTTTGAGTTATTAACGAAAAACTAAATATCTTTTTTTTTTCATCTTATTTTGTTAATAACAATTGCAATTTTTTACCTGCCCCAAAATCCTTCAAAAACATTTTTCTAGAGGTGATTCCGAATCGAATGAGCTATCGCTCATATTTTTAGGACCTTTATCTCTATTTATCACGTTTTTGAACTTGTTGACCAGTGTACAAGACGAGATGAGCACGAAGGCATTGAAATGGTACTGTAGGTTTGGGTATTGGGTGTAAAGTCCCAGGTTTCTTTCCTCCTGGTTGCTTGACAAAAGCACATGGGATGCAAGAGTACATATTTTCTTATGAACTGATTCATTCTTGGGAACCAGTAATCTCGCTTTACTTTCTCTAGCGTCTTTTCATATGAGAAATGTCCCGAATCATCATGATATTGCTGACAAATCTTCCATCTGGCATCCTTCGGTACTACCCAGCGCAGAGTTTCCCCAATTTTTTTAAATATTATAATATAATAATAACGTTGTTGACTGCAATAAATTTTCTTTGAGATATATATAAACATATATTTTTTATTATTATTATATCGTATAGAAAATTCCCTCTCTCCCCCAGGACCAGGACTGATTATGCAATTGTACTGCAAGCTGTTGGTTGTGGATGTAAACTGCCGATTTATTACTATAGATGTGGGGGCCTATGGCAAAGAGAGTGACGGTGGAATATTTTCGCATTTGAATCTTTCAAGACAATTCAAAAATGGTGCTCTCAACGCAAGCCAAGAAATAGTATTACCAGGCACTGTTATAGCTTTGCCTCACTTCTTAGTTAGAGGTGAAGCTTACCCCTTAAAGACATATTTCATGCCACCTTATCCTCAAAGAAATTTGGATCCAGAAGAGGAAATATTTAACAAATGCAAGGCAAGTTGTTGAATGTGCCTTTGGTATTTTGAGTAGCAAGTGGAGATTGTTATTAAAAGCAATTGAAGTTAATCCCGACTGTGCCGATAATATAATAAAGTGTATATGTTTACTTCATAACGTAATAATTGATAAGGAAGGTATTCATGAATTGCCTACGGAATCACCACGACCACAAAATCAAAATGGAAACAGATTCATGACTGCAGGAGAGCTCACAATATCAGGGATGCACATATAAACTATTTTCTCGAACTAACAATTTATAATAAGATCTGTTTGTCATAAATAAATGAAATAAATTTACCTAACAGATGTTTCTATTTCTTCCGATATTCCTCACCATGCCATGCGCTGAAGGTCACGTAAGTGATAACTGGAATCATAAAACATATCTTAGCTGCTTGATTAGCTTTCCTGGGTTATGTCCATTGTTGCTCGATCTTGGTCCCGCTACGACTGATCCTGATGGGTCACGGATCCGGATGGATGTTACGGATCTGTAGATAATTACGAGCCATGTGTCTTCTAAAAGCCAACTGGTCAAAGCGCTATCTTCCAGTCAGTGTGTAGGCGCCAAGCGTTAGATACACTTATATCTAGCAAGTAAGTGAAAATAGCCCACCACCATTTTTTTCACGAATACTTACTCGATACAACGATATAGATCCGTCCATCTCATTTACACAACCCATCCCTTTATTGTAGTTTGGAAATAAGAGTGGAATATTCACGTCCACCTTTTGTCTACTCTTTGAACACCATCGTTTTATTTTGCCAATAGGTTCAATTGTATCAAAATTCGTGCCCGCGTAAGGGGCATTTTTTGTCCGATTATCTCGAATTGTCCCAGTAGCTTTATATCCAGACATCTTCAAGTCTTTCAACAAATCACAATTTATAAAAAAAGTTATCGAAGTATACTGTAGGCTCTTCTGGTATTGTCGGCATTTTTGCCAGTAGCGATTTCACAACTTTGGTACCAAGAGGTGCCTTTGTAATTTCAGTTGTTTTTCCGCAGTATAAATCGAATGAGTAGCAGTATCCATCGGAACTAGCAACCACCCAATTTTTATACCCAAATCTTATGGGCTTGCCTTTTATGTACTGTTTTGATGGGTAGTGGCCATAATATCTTATCATAGACTCAACAATAGATACATCTTCATGAAAAACGCCGTACTGACATGATTTTTGGATCAAAATATACTTTGAACATTTTATCTTGAGAAATAGAAGCTAAACTATTTTCTACCAAATGCAGATTCTTTTTTATATCCAAAAATCGGTTTCGTGACATAGCATTTGCCACAATAGTTACTCATAGCTCCAGTACTGGCGTACTCTCTCTCTAGGTAGTTTATGATATGCAGAAAGCATGAGCACTCCCAAAAAGCCGCGTAAGTCATCTTTGTCCATTTCGAAACCATGTCTATTGTTCTGTCCTGTATACTTATATAATAACGTATTACGTCTGATCAGATCGTAAACCTCATCATTAAATATGTTTTCACCTCTATAGGTGAAAGACCTTTCAGTTGGTTTATCACTTGGTTTTTTCGAGAAGAACATGTGTTATCAGGTAATTGGGATGAAGATGAGTAAGGTGGTGAACACTGTCTCCACTTAGGCATGTCACGTGACGGTGAGTCACGGCGACTTCTCTTGTAATAGAAACGTAACGCGTCTGTCAATGTCATTTGACAGGCGCGTCAACCGTGACGTACGGGAGCTTGACCCCCCGCGTCTCCCCGCCCTCCGATGGAGGTTTTCGACACGACACATATTATTAAGACATCTTTTTAAAACTAGATAAGTAAGATACCTGTATTTGTGGAACAAGAAAATAAAACCATTGAAGACAATCAATATATATCAATATATCATTTTATTAACAATAATACATGGCGCAGTCATCGATCGAACATTATACGCAAGATTCAACAAGATTTCAATAAAAGGCAAAAGTATCACGCGGCCATATTCGAACAAAGTTACGAATAACCATGAGTACGGAAGACAACATGTGTGCAATTGAATATAAAATGCCTCATGGCCTCAATTTAAACGATATCGAAAATTGCTGGCCGCAATGGCAAAAGTTCAAGCAATCATTTAAAGTTTTTATACTGGCGGCAGG
Organism: Dendrolimus pini; assembly: GCA_949752895.1. NCBI lineage: Eukaryota > Metazoa > Arthropoda > Insecta > Lepidoptera > Lasiocampidae > Dendrolimus > Dendrolimus pini. The sequence continues at coordinate 15,380,262 of OX457144.1, read as the reverse complement.
TTTTGACCGACTGTCGGAAACGAGAAAAGCTGCAATATTATTGAATTGTGTAGGACAGCAGGCACAGGAGTTATATTTTAACATTTTACATAAAGACGATAAAAATAAATTGGAAGAGGTAATCAACATTTTTGACGAGTATTTTTCTCCCAAACAAAACGACGTCATAAACAGCTTCAGGTTCCATCAACGTAGTCAAGAAGATGAAACGTTTGATATGTTCTATGCTGCAATTTCAAAACTAGCAGCAAACTGCAATTTCAAAGAAAAAGAAAGAATGCTTCGTGATCGAATTGTAATTGGTATTAATGACCCACAATTGCAAAAGAGACTACTAGAAATAAAAGATTTAACATTAGACAAAGCTGTAGAAGCATGCCGTGCAGCGGAGGTGTCCAACAAACACATGGTGGTACTAAATAAGAACGAGGTGCATGCAGTACAGACGAGGAGCTTTGAACAACAGCCAACATACTCAACAAATACAAAAGCTAAGTATTTTAATAATAACAAAAACAAATTTCAAATTAACAAAAGTAATAACAAGTATAATACTAATTATTACTTATGTAAAAAATGTAATACTGAACACGGTCCAAGAAATTGCCCAGCCTATGGTAAACTTTGTAATAAATGTAAAAAATATAATCATTTTCAAATAGGCTGCACATTTGCAAATAGACAATTACATGAAATGAATATTACCTCTGAGGATCAACTAAACAATTTATGACTAATTTATTCAATTGATTTTTCTAAAAATGAGTGGACCCACATGCTAAAAGTGGAAAAAACAAACGTGCGGTTCAAGTGTGATACAGGTGCACAAATAAATGTGCTTTCATTAAAAGATCTTAAGAAAATTGTCAATGATGACAAAACACTAAAATTGTCTGAGACAAATAGCATGATTGAAGTCTTCGGTGGTGGCAAGCTGTTGGAATCAACCTCCTTAATTTAATTTTTAGGGATCCTGATATCAGACCCAGAGATCGGCACAATCATGGCTGACAATCATAATCTTACCGAGGATCAACCTCAAGGGAGTTTCCGTAAAGGAAGAGGAGGCAATAGAGGCGCCAGAAGACCCAGAGGAAGAGGCCGTGGAGGCCAGAACAACAACCAGACTAGAGAAAAATTCAATACGAAGAGAATGGAAGATCATCGCTTAAAGAGATCTTTTAGACCTATTGCCTCTTGGTAAAATCACTTTGAATATTTATTTCAAAAATGAAGAAAGTATCTATGAAACTGAATTTATTATTGTACGAGAAAATGTAAGACCTATATTAGGATTAAACTCTTTAATTAACCTTAACTTATTAAATAAAACTAATATTAATACGGTGACAAACAGAACCAATAACTCAAGTAAAGATTTTATTATTAATATGAATTCTAAACTATTCCAGGGAGTTGGGGAATTTAAAGAACCTTTGGAGTTGCGCGTACAACCAGGAGTGGTGGCAGTGGTACGGCCACCGCGGCGAGTCCCTCATGCAGTAATGGAGCGCCTAGCGGAGAAGTTGAAAACCCTGGTGGAACGCAAAGTCATAGCCAAAGTTGAGCATCCTAAAAGTTTTGTAAGCAACCTTGTTATAATAGAGAAAAAAGATGGTTCACTTAGAATCTGTCTTGATCCAAAGGATCTTAATAAAGTATTAATAAGAGAACACCACTTAATCCCTACTTTAGATGAAATTGTTGTAAAATTATCAAATAAACAGTACTTCTCAGTACTAGATCTGTCAGATGGATTTTATAATATAAAATTAACAGATAAATCCAGTGATTTATGTACTTTTAATAGCCCCTTTGGCTGCTATAAATTTCTTCGCTGTCCGTTTGGCATATCAGTTGCTCCTGAAGTATTTCAAAAATATAGTGAAAGAGCATTTGGTGACATACCAGGTGTCATTGTTTACTGTGATGATTTATTAATATGTGGTGACACCGAAAAAGAGCATGATGCAATATTAGATAAAGTTTTTGAACGTGCTAAAGAACATAATGTATGTTTTAATATGAACAAATTTCAGTATAAATTAAAAGAAGTGAAATATTTTGGGCACATCTTTAATGAAAAAGGCATGACTATAGACCCGGATAGAATAACAGCTATTACTAATATTAAAAGTCCAAGTAACAAAAAAGAGCTTCAAATTTTCCTGGGAATGGTCAATTACTTGAGAAAATTTATTTCTAACATGGCTAATATTGCATCACCATTACAACTGTTACTAAAAAAAGATGTGTCTTGGCTATGGACAGAAACTCATGAAAATGTTTTTACCAGTATTAAGAAAATAATAAGTACTGCTCCAACTTTACAAAATTTTGATCCTAAACTACCTATTGTGATACAATGTGACGCCTCAAAAGATGGATTAGGCTGTTGTTTATTACAAAATGGAAAACCAGTTAGTTTTGCATCAAGAACTTGTTATATCAAATTTAAGTAAGGCTAGGCAAATGGGGAAGGTGAAATCATACAAGCTTACATCAAAACAATTAGGTCATTTATTATAATTATTTTTCTTTACCAAATGTGTATACACTGAGCCACCTCCTTAGCCTCTAAAGTTCCTCCACGAGGATATAAAATAAAGCTTAAACACTGTATATGCCCGAATTTCAAAAAGAATACTTTATGAACGTATCCGGGCATCCGCATAAAACCGCTGGTTAGCAAATAGCTCAACTTTGCGCGTCCGTTGCTGTGTATTTGAAAAGTAATAAATATGAGTACATATAACTTACATAGCACGTAGTTTACGTCCGCTAGCACGCTGCACTTTACACAATCACAGAATATAAGTTGAAAGTTCACTGGGCCGGCCTTTGATATTGTATTTGGTTTTAAAAAGTATGGTGCGAAGTTAAGTGTCCCAGGGTTCGAAAAGAAGTGGTGCAGCCGCGCCGTCGCCGCTGCATTTCGCGCGTATTCGGTGTTGGGGGAAAGGAGATAGATATATATATATATATACATTACCATAGTAGAAGGAGAAGTATTATACTATGTAATGAATGAAAGTGTAAGCCTGGCAACCATGCTCAAAATTCCCGCTTAAATAATAAACAAACACAGTTATTAATTTATTATCTATAGTTAACTTTATTACCTCGGTCTAGCAGCCTGAGCAGGGCTCTATACTCTTTGAATAAACAATCAAAATTTAGGGTATCGTGGGTTGGAGAGGCTATACCATTAAACCAGAAGGGGGGTCACCTTAATTTAGAAATAAATAGTAACTCAGGGCAGGGAAGCTACCCTGGCAAACAGAACTAGTCCGATCCCAAGGGGGATAATATAAAAGAAACTCCCTGAGGGTTCCAATCCGATCCTGTGTCCGGAGTCGAAAGGTAGGGGGCGTAGGTACCGCTCCGGGAAGCGCTGCTCAGCTAACCACGCTGTTCTACCTAACTCCACAGGCCACGGTCGTAGACAACAGTTTATTCGTGATTATACGAATACATAATAAAACCCACTGTTAGGTGGGTTTATTATTCCAATATTATGGCTTTAATATGTTTTTTTAATCGACGAGCCTTTGGGTAAAAATGCCTGTGTAATGGAATGCGTCGGTAGGTACTGTGAAGAATCTTTAGCCAACTACACTTCATGATTTAGGATAAACTTGTGCTGACACACTTTAAAAAAAACGGGCTTTTAAGCCATGTGAACTGCGACGACGCGCGTTTTGAAATGACGGGCCGCCTCCGCGAACCACGCCACCCGAGGAATCCCGAAAGTAACCGAGCGTACCCGAACGGGACGTCGCCATAGGGTTTACAAATGATGATATCACTTACCGCGCCAAATTCAATCGCTTTAAAATTCATGATATTACAACCAATAGGCTAAGGAACTATGACTACGTAAATACGGCGTCACAAACTTTAACCCCAGCGGAACAAAATTATTCACAAATTGAAAAAGAATTACTTAGTGTTGTGTGAGCCACACAGAAGTACCATTATTATATTTATGGCCAAAAATGTACTATTATTAATGATCATAAGCCATTAGAGTCACTCTTAAAAAAACACATTCATGAGATTCCATCACCTAGGTTACAAAGATTGAAATTAAAACTATTAAAATATGAAATAGAATTCAAATATCTAAAAGGCAAGTTTATGTACATTGCTGATTTACTATCACGTACACCTTTAAATATTAATATTAAAGATGAACCTTATTTAGATGATATGATTCATTGTATAGGGTTGGCAAGTCACTTGCAACGCACAAATGAACAAAAACAAGAGTTGATTTTAGAAACTTGTAAAGACATAGAATTATCTAAATTAATTGAATATACTAAAAATGGGTGGCCAGACAAAAAACATGTACCCGACCATTTACAATACTATTTTAAATTTAGAACCGAAATAATTACCTACTGATGAAAATTTGTTGTTTCTAAACCACAGACTAATAATTCCACTTTCACTGCGTTCTAAATTCATGAAAATATTACATGAAGGACACTTAGGCACAACTAAAATGAAACAATTGGCCAGGAAAATGTACTACTGGCCTAAAATTGTTGAACACTTAGAAACATTTATAAAAAAATGCTACATTTGTCAAACTTATCAAAATAATAATATAAAACAACCCTTGCTCTCTCATGAAGTACCAAAACTGCCATTTCTTAAAATAGGCATTGACATAATGGAATGGAGATGAAAAAGCTATTTAGTAATTTATGATTATTTCTCTAGATGGCTAGATATTAAACTAATACATAATAAAAGTGCCAAATGCATAATTAAAGGGCATCACACACGGCGAAGATGCTATAATATTTCATGTTAAGATGCCTGGATATTAAATATTATAGCATCTTAAGGTATCACACACGGTTAAGATGCTATAATATATCCGTTCGAGTCATTCCATCAAAGGTTTATTTACAGGATGATATAATATGAATAACACAGCCTTATTATTAGATTTATTAGATAGCTCATCAGATGATAATTCTGACTTCGAATACAACTTAGAAATTTCTGCCGCACATTGTAAGTGTCGAAAAATCTGGGTAGAAAATCATATAAAATTTAGGAAAAACCGCGGTGAATTTAATCTTTACGAAGACCTTTCACCAAAAAAATTTCAAATATATTTTAAAAAGTCATTATATCAACATAATATTAACAAAAATCGAAATGTGTGCTGGGACACATATTAGAAGTGAAACTTCAACGGACAAGTGGAAAAACGAATCGCAACGGACAAGTGGAAAAACGAATCGCAACGGACAAGTGGAAAAACGAATGGCAACGGATAAGTGGGAAAACGAATCGCAACGGACAAGTGGAAAAAATGAATCGCAACAGACAAGTGGAAAATCTTCAACTGATAAGTGACAAAATGAATCGCAACAAAATTTCAACTTTCAACAAGTGTTACGAGCAGATTGTTAATGTACTTATCCAATTTGAAAACCTATACGTAGTTCGATGCAAACTTAAGTTTGTCTCCATTAATGTCGGCTCGGAACATCGCACATTCCGATGCGCTGAACGCGATTTTAGGTATTATAGGGACGAGGTATATCCTCGCTCGCTCTCTGGCTCGCTTTCTCGCGGGATTTCCCCGGCGCTCGGCTCACTGGGGCTTCAATAGTGCTTTCGGAGATAGATAAAGCGCTTTTTAGGGCAACCCAGCTCCCAATTCTATTAAACAACTTTTAGCGCAAATTCTTACGCTTTTTGTAATATGCACATATCGAATTAATTTTAAAGTAAATATATGAATATCTGGACTAATATTATTAAGAGGAAAGATTAGATTGTTTGTTTGCATTGACGAAGCTCTGAAACTAATGAACCGATTTGAAAAATTCTTTCCTTTTGGCAAGCTACACTGTCCCCGGGTGACAAAGGCTATATTAACTTTACAAAAAAATTAGGGATCCTTATTAAAACTCCAATAATGTAACGCAAGGTGTAAAAAATACCTAAAATCGCGTGCACTGCGAAAACTATTGATAATAGAATGAAATAATGTACTACGACTTTGCAGAACACATAATTATCTACAAAAAGTGTCGTGACAGCATATGTCTAACTATTATAGTTATGCCACAATAAGTGTTCTTTTATTTTAAAGTTTAATTAAAATGCCGCCGCTAGAAAATGCTCTTTATTTGTATTTTGGTATTATTCCTTATCAAAATAAATTACTTTATATTCAAGACTGCTTCAATACCTTTATGTAACTTTTCAAATTATTCAATTCGGACATTCCATTCGAAAGATATCACGAGTTTAAAAATGTAAGTATTAGACCACGTGACTGTAACACTTTTTCGTGAGCGAAAAATCGTACGACCCCCCGTCTATATAGAAGTTTCACTTCAAAAGTACATCGAGTAATAACAAAAACTCGAGAGAAAACGTAGTTGAATGAATAAAATATATTTCATTCCATTTTGCGTTGGATATTAAGTGCACACTCTGTATAAAGGAGCTTGCTATATATTTTGTATCTTAAGATACTTGCTATATAGCAAGCTATACTTGCTATATAGCAAGCTCATATCTCGGCATCTTAAGATACTTAATATGAAAATATATATCATCTTAACCGTGTGTGATAGTTCATACAAATTGTATAGTGAGCGATATTCTATCTTAAGATGAAATATTATAGCATCTTCGCCGTGTGTGATGCCCTTAATAATTTAATTGACATATTCTGTATATTTGGCATTCCTAATGAAATTATTTCTGATCACATACCATTTGATTCTAAAGAATGTAAACAATTTGCTCAAGAATGGGGTTTTAAATTCACTTATACTAGTCCAAGATATCCACAATCAAATGGAATGTCTGAAAGAGGTGTACAAATAGCAAAGAAAATGTTAAATAAATGTTTTGAAGACAAAACAGATTATAGAGTAGCACTTTTACAATATAGGGCTTCACCTGTCTGTGGTACAGACTTTTCTCCTAGTCAATTAATGATGAACAGAAATTTGAAAACTAAATGTATTGTAAATTTAGGATATTTACAACCACAACTTAATATTAATGTTGAAGAGCAATTTAGTAAATTGTTAAATAGAAATATAAAACACTATAACAGCAGAGCACGGACAAAGAAATATTTTTCTGTAGGACAACAGATCTGGTTTAAAAAAGACCCCAATAAAAATGTTTGGTTAGAAGGTACAATTGTTAAATATAATGGATTTAGATCTTATACAGTAATGGACAGAGATAATGTTACATATACAAGAACCTCTTTTCACATAAGGTTGGCGTAGGGCTCTGTGGCACACCAGGGTTATCAATTCACCGCTACTGGTTGTTCGAGCAAATCACAAGGTTACTTAAATAGTAAAATGCATTTTTTTTTTTATTATAATTTTTCTCTTTTGTTATTATTATAATTATTTTTTCTCTTTTGTAACTCTTTTTTGGGAGAGGGAGAAAATATGTTAATTATATGCTAAGTGTAAAAAAGCTGTTAAGTGTAAAATTATATAAACTAAGTAAATGTAGAAAAAGTAGTATAGTAAACTGTATAACTATTAGTGATTTATTTTCTTTTTTAAAAGGGGGAAGATGTAATAGAAACGTAACGCGTCTGTCAATGTCATTTGACAGGCGCGTCAACCGTGACGTACGGGAGCTTGACCCCCCGCGTCTCCCCGCCCTCCGATGGAGGTTTTCGACACGACACATATTATTAAGACATCTTTTTAAAACTAGATAAGTAAGATACCTGTATTTGTGGAACAAGAAAATAAAACCATTGAAGACTGGAATATATCATTTTATTAACAATAATACATCTCTTACTGGTCAAAGGGTTCATCGTCACTATCTTCCCATTCAGAAGAATCTTGAGGTCGGCGCATCACCTCTAGAATTCCTGGTACATCTCTAGGTTTATCTGAGGTCTGCAAGTCATCTTCACCTTCTTCTTCGTCGGTAACAATAGAGAGATCCGAAGAATTCTTCAAGCCTACCCAAGGAAGCATCGAATGTTCGAAGCATTTTTAGAGTATGATATGTGATAACGAAAGGCTTTCTAAGGCTACACAAAACAGCTGTACCTCGAATAGTATGCGGAACTTCAATATTCTAGTTTAGTTCTTCTTTTATTTATAAACGGAAATTATTAATGTGTGTTTTGTTTATAGGAAGCAAATATTGATGATATAAAAGATGAGTCTTCCTTTCAAAAAGAAACGATTAAACAATGTTTATTGCAACCACAAGTAAGTAGTTTTAAATATAGCAATTACCTTTTTATTTGTTAATAATTTTAAATTATTGGTATACTCAGCAATTCAAATTGCAATTCGTAATGAATTTCACGCGCTTAAAGACAAAACTTCAAAATTAGTTTATTATTTTCCATATCCAACATTTTATTATTGTTGTTTTGTTTTAGATAAATATTGAACCTGAAGTTGCTGAAGTTCTTAAAAGCCCATCATCATCATTAAGCATTGGCTCAATTCTAGATTCACCTAAAAAAATTGCAATGAAGTAGGAACTTCTTTCTTGGAAAAGGCTTGTAAAACTGAAAAACAACAAGATTTCCAGTTTACTAAAACTAAAGAAAAAATATAGCAATTTGAAGGATGTTCTGTCTATATTAAATAAACGTCAAATCGTGGATCAATATTACTTCATGATCTATCTAAACATATATAGCAGAGAGGACCGACAGAGGAAACCACAGCATGTGTGAACAGATCTACTAGATTTATAACGAAGAAAAATATTATTTAAATCATTAGAAGTGGAGTGCGCTCTACCATGGAATCGGAGACGGGATCAGACATTGTTCCAATGATCCCTAGGAGTACATGGACACGAAAACTTTTGTTAGTGATTGCGCTGTGCATAACAGCCATTATTCTCATCATTATTTCAATTGTACGAAATGAGACCAAACATCAGGAGATGAATAAAGAACAATCTGACATGCTCAGAAGAATCTGTGAAGCAACAGTCCAGAATTGTTAACAAAATGCAGGCATTCGCAGATATACATCAAAATGATGCAGCAGTTGAGCTGTTTAAATCAACTTTTCAGTCACCTTTACCTATGGCGGGGTCATCATGCTCTAAGCTTGGCGACCTGCCGACCATGAGCGATCATATCTACTCGAGGGGTAGCAATAGAGAGCTCACGATAACGACCTGGTATACTCAATCAATCAATCAATATAGAAGTCACAGACACATTTAATGGTATCTATTTAAAGAAAGTTCAAGGCAAAAAACGGCCTTTTTCTCAATATCCACCAGGTGCCAGAAAATTCGCTTATCACACTACATTTATATTCACCAGCTGCGTATAAGTACATACGAAACATGTTTGACACTTGCCTTCCTCACCCGAATACTTTATGTAACTGGTACAGAAGTATAAATGCAGAGCCTGGTTTTACAGCAGAAGCATTTGACAGACTGAAAAGAAAAACAATCAATGCAGGAAAGGAAGTAATAGGTGCTATAATTGCTGACGAAATGTCAATACGACAACAGAAAATATGGACTGGTAAACGTTATGAGGGTTTAATTTACATGGGACTTAGCATCACTGACGACACAACTGATATTACTAGTCAAGTTTACGTAATTCTTTTAGTAGGGCTAAACTAATCTTTTAAAATACCTTTAGCAATTTTTTTTTCATTTCACGTCTAACAGCTGAAATAAAGGCCAATTTACTTAAAACTGCTTTAGAAAAATGTCATTCAGTTGGTGTAAAAGTGATATCGTTAACTTTCGATGGGTGGAAAACAAATCTTTCTTGTATGAGAATCCTCGGTTGTAACATTGATGATTGTTCGAACATCAGAACTCATTTTAAACATCCTTCAGGCAACTACGAAGTAGTTGTGTTTTTAGATGCATGTCACATGATTAAACTTATGCGTAACCAATTTGAGTCCAAAAAGATAATCAAGGATGGCAATCAGAAACTTATAAGATGGGAGGGATCTCATAGGTCGTCTTCATAATTTACAGGAAGAAAAGGGTCTGAATCTTGCCAATAAGTTGTCTCACCGTCACATAGCATTTAGAAATGAAATAATTAAAGTAAAATTAGCTACGCAAGTCTTAAATCGAAGTGTGGCGAGAGCTATCGAGTTTTGTGAAACACAACTACATGTTAAAGAGTTCAAAGACTCAAGTGCAACAGCCGATTTCATTCTAATTTTGAATAATATTTGACATATTAAATACTAGGAATTTAAATGATCACAGATACAAAAAACCACTAAGTGTTAATAACGCTGAACAAATAATCTTGATATCCGACGAAAAAAATTATAGGAGTAAAAAGAAAAAACGAAACGAGAGTGGTTTACACTTCAGAAACTATTCCGTTATGGAAGTGCCAAGCTAATACAGGTGTCATTGGACTTTTAGTCTGTATTGAAAGTTTGACATATTTATTCAAGACTTTGGTTGAATCTAGTGCCCTTTCTTTTCTTCTTACAAATTTAGCCAAGATCATATAGAACTATTTTTTAGCCATTTACGCAGTCATGGCGGTCATAATAATAACCCTAATGCAGTGCAGCTAAAAGCAGCATATAAAAAAAGCTAATGCATTTAGAGTTAAGTGATAAGTTTACAGGAAATGCTATACCGCTGGAAAATATTCCAATTTAAAGTGGTAAGAACACAATTTTCGTCCTTAATGCAAGTTTAATAGGATATTGCGCGGAAAATGAAATAGAAATTGTTAAATCCTGTGATAACTTAGAATACACATATTGAAGAAATTTGTGACATTTTATTATTGGAGCTCAATGAACCCGAATGTAGATCCAAATATATCAACCCAATCGTGAGATACATATCTTGAAACGTGGTACGCCATTTATTTACAACTGTGAACTGTGACGCATGTGTAAATAGTTTATTAGCTCAAGATAAGCTTTTTTTCACAAACTTATTGATTTGAAAGACTTGGGGTACTGTTTTATTAATCTTTCGATGTATATCTTGTTTGCAAAAAAACTGAAGTTGTAATTGGTCATTACCGGACGAGTACTAACTATTTAGATATCACCGTTGATTTCACCGTTAAACTGATCAAAGAATTGCAGCAACGACTTTCAGATAACATGAAAACGTTCAAAATATGAATATAATGAGCGTTGACCATGTTTTGTAATCAGAAAAGGGCCTAGAAATAATTACACTAGCAAGAACACTTCGGCTTAAACGCTGATACAATCGATAAAGTAGTTGCTCAATGGAGAAACATACATAACCACAAATGGGTAAATACTAGCGATACTATAACATTTTGGCGCGAAGTATCGCTTTATAGGGACGCGGGAAATGATAATCTATTCAAGGAACTAAATTCATTAGCGTTCACAATGCTGGTAATGCCACAATCTAACGCCGACGTCGAGAGGGGTATTCAGCACGATGAATGTAATTAAAAACAAATAACGAAACAAAATGAACTTTGATACCCTGAATAAAATACTACAGATACGATTGGGCCTTAAAAGTTCTAATCAAAGTTGCTGCAAATATGAAATCCCGAAAGATGTCACCAAAAAAATATAGATTTAAATTGAGTAAGGCTGCGGGCAATGAGCCTGAGCCGCACCCATCAACGTCGTCAGCACATGAAACCCTTCGCGACGAAGACGACGAATTTGACTCAGACTCAGAAGACATGTAAACTGCTTTGAGTGATTTTTTATTTTTATATAGATATAATATTGTGGCGAACGATGGTGGAACCATCTAGCTAGTTTTAGAACTTTTGGAAAACTCTAGAAAATTCTAGAACGAAAAGACAAGGACGGATATATTTAGAAAAAGATAGACGATAAACGAAAGAAAGAGATAGATAGATGTTAGAAAGAGATAGACGACAAAAGAGAGAAAGAGATAGATAGATGTTAGAAAGGGATAGATGTATAAACGAAAGTTCCCGAACAGAAGGTTCGGGAAAGAAAAGACAGAGATAGATAGACGGGTTCTAGAAAATTCTTCCAGGTATATAAACAGCGTAAGGTGCGCCTACCGGGCAGTTTAAAAGTTAAGTTCAGTCCAAGACGGTGAAACGACAAGTGCGATACTAAAGGGTTATCAGAGAAGGTTAATAGAGTACAGAGACGGATTAAGTGGTGAATTTAGTGACAAGTTTGGTGGACAGATACGCGAAGGTGTTTAGCGTAGTTCGAAGGAGGAACCAGAAGCGAGCTACCCGCGATAATATTGGAGGTGGTCCGCGCAATATCGGCGACGGTATTGAGGGTGTGAAAACTTATCGTCGGGATTGTGCATCGTTGGTCGTGCGTATAGGGGCAACCCTACAGAGAGGTACTACGTGCGGCTGTGTAAGTCAATAAAAGCTTTTAAATTAAAAACTGGTGTTTTCTTCCAATCCATAAGTGCGTACCCCTGCTCGCACGTAACAATTAAATTGTTACTTGCGAGCGGGGGAACGCACAGAGGAAGAAAGTCATCGCTGCTAGGTGTTCACACAGCAGTTTTCTACATTCTCAATTCGGAGTTAGAGGTTTGTCCACTTTCTCACCAACTAGACCGGTTGGTGGGGGCCTGTTTAGGCTAAACCTCGAAAGGTTAACGGTCATGGATTTAACATCCGGCGGAAGTTCCGGCGAGCATCCAGAGGAAGGGATGGTAACACGCTCTAGGGCGAGAAGCGTAGCCACGTGTTCCAGTTCTACACAAGAGGGGTCTGAACTTACGTGTTGTGAATAAAACACAAGTTCGACCAAGACTGCCTTTATTAGAAACTACCCTCATTACAATATATTAATATACTACATCTTCCCCTACAAAAAAAAAGTCTTTATATAAAAAGAGTATCTATTTCTACGCATATAACAAATTTATTTTTACTATTTATCTACGTAATATTCATTTGCCATTTATTAATTTATATTTATAACATTGTTTATTCTTAAAGGTTACATATTTTCATAGTATATTTAATACAACATTAGTTACGAGAATTATTTATATTTTAAATAAAGCCGTGCCGATAATTTGCCATACTAGATTTCATATAAATCATACATGCCTATTAATAATATAACAATCATAGAAAATTTTATTTATTTTCTTATTTTATTTTACGTAAAAAAATTTTATGAGTAAACTGCAAACATGTAGGTAATATAATTAAGAAATTTTAATTAATTTTAATCATTACTCAAAAACTTTCTAATATTCTTATGAGCTTTTATAGCCGCCGGTCTAGACGCCCGTTCATTGTTTACATTTGAGTTTGGATTCTCACTGTTAAGAAATTCCTCGTCATCATGCAGATCGTCGTCCAAGCAAACTGTATCCTCTTCCGAGGATATTTGGCTGTCCGCAGAAGACCATTCGTCTTGGATATGCGAATGCTCCGAACCAGCCTTAGGTTGTTTATTATTATGCCCTTCTAAATCCTCAGAAGGTAACTTGATAAGGTGGCGCCTATTTCGTCTATAACGTTTACCCGTACGATCTGTTACAAAGTACGATCGCGGCTGTTGCGCTTCCGCCTGGACGCGCCCGTGCCTACGCCTGTTGGCGTCAACTATGATGACGTCATCGCCTGTATGCAGCGGCCTGAGTGGACGCGCACGAGTGTCGTAATGAGACTTTGAATATTGCTGTCTACTTAATATATTTTTATAGTCTATATCGTTATCGCGACTAGGCTTCAACTTGACCATATGTGACGGAAGTCTTGTATTAAGCCTACGGCCCATCAGCAGCTCGGACGGGCTGCTAATACCATGTCTTGGAGTCACTGTGAAGTTTAACAAACCGAGATAAAAGTCAGAATGCGATTTAACAGATTTTTTTTAATGGTTTGCACACTTCTCTCGTTTCTGCCGTTAGATTGTGGGTAATTTGGAGAAGAAGTGGTGTGTTTGAAGCCCCATTCCTTTGCAAAATTAAGAAATTCTCTAGAAAAATATGCTGGACCATTATCGGTTACTAACTCTATCGGGATACCATGCCTTGCGAACTGATCCTTCATCGCGGCTATAACACTCTTTGAGCCAATCGCTTTTAACGGGCTAACTTCTATAAAATTAGAAAAATAATCTACCAGAAGCAAAAAAGATTTTCCAGCATATTGAAATATGTCTGAACCTACTTTAGCCCATGGGATATCTGGGATATAGTGTGAAATGAGGGGCTCGCGTGCTGGACGCGGTGCCTGTTCCTTACATGTAATACATTTACGTACGGCCGCCTCAATGTCCCGCGACATGCCTGGCCAGTACATAACTTCTCTGGCATTTCGTTTGCAACGATCGATGCCTAGATGTCCTTCGTGGACTCGATTAACCATATCCTTACGTAAAGATGTTGGAATATAAACTAAATTGTCCTTAAAAATTATACCATCGACATATTCAAAACTACTCTGATACGGCCATAACCCTCGTACTTTTTCATCCGTTTCATGTTTAATTTGTGGCCACCCGTCGCGTATATACCGTATTATTAGCTGACATTCAGTATCTGCTCTTGTTTCAGTTTTAATCAATTTCTGTTTACTATCACTAAATCGAACATTCTCCAATAAGAAACAAGTTTGTTCACGGATTTCGTGGGATACGTTTTCTGGCATTAAATTGGGCAAAGGGGCTCGAGATAAAGTGTCGGCAATGTACATATATTTCCCGGGTTTGTATACAACTTTGAAATCATAACATTGAATGCGCAACATCATTCTTTGTAACCGGGCTGGAATCCAATGATTTTTTAAATAATGCCTCGAGTGGCTTATGGTCCGTTTCTACCGTAACGTCTTGTCTACCAAAAATGTACTGATGAAATTTTTCTAAAGCAAACACTATGGCGAGCAATTCTTTTTCGATCTGTGCGTACCTACATTGCGTATCGGTCATAGTGCACGACGCGTATTCCACGCCCTCGAACTAGCGTCGACTGATAACAGAACCGGTTCTCGGACCGAATACAAAGCCAAAATGGGCGCGTTGCACACTAGGTGTTTTAATTTGTTAAAAGATTCAATATGTATATCCTGCCACAGCCACTCCACGTCTTTTTTTAATAAAGATCGTAAAGGTGACGCTATATCTGAATAATTTGTAATAAATTTTGATAAGTAGTTTATCATACCCAAAAAACGTTCTAAAGCCTGCCTGCCTATCATTAGGTATCGGCATCTCAATAATGGGCTTTAATTTGGTATCGTCTATTCGCATACCATTAGCACTAAACGTATGTCCTAAATACGTGACTTCCTCGACACAAATATGACACTTATCCTTATTGAACCTTATGCCGGCCTCTCGCGCCCTTTCAAGCAGCCGCGCTAATCTAAAATCATGTTCCTGCTTGGACGACGTCGTCAACAAAGGAATCTACTCCTTCGAGGTCTTCCAAAATTTGACGCATTTTCGAATGGAAGACTTCTGATGCACAGTTAATTCCGTATGGTAATCGCAAAAATTGATACCTCCCGAATGGAGTCCCAAATGTGCATAGATCTGCACTCTCATCGTCTAGTTGAATCATCCAGAAACTAGACCTGGCGTCTAATTTGCTAAAATAACGCGCGCCTTGCAACTTTGATGCAATTTCTGTGAGTGACGGAAGTGGGTAGTGTGAACGGCGCACTACGCGGTTCAGGGGGCGCGGGTCGAGGCAGATCCGAAGGTTGCCATCTTTTTTCGCGGCAACAACTATTGCATTCACCCAAGGAGTTGGATGGGACACTTTACGTATGACTCCAGCTTTCACCATGCGATTTAACTCTAACAATATATTCTCCCGAATTCCTAAAGGAATCTTTCGGACGGGACAGATAGACGGCTGTGCTCCACTTTCAACAATAATTCTGTATTTTCCAGGTAACTTACCTAAACCTTTAAATAAATCTCCATATTGTTCAATATTTAAAGCAAATACACGCTTAATCATTCCCAACTCTTCACAAGCATTTTTTCCCAGGATACTTTCACATTTATAATCGGCAATAACAAAATGTAAACTATACAATTTATTTTTATACACCCAATCAATAAAACAAGAGCCTACAATTGGTATATAATTACCGCAAAAGGATTTTGCTTTTGAAAAGTTGGGTTTTAAATTCGTGACTGAGAGCCCTAGTTTCTTATAATTGTGCAATGACAAAACATTAAAATCAGAACCGCAATCTAACTTAAATGTAACATATATTTCAGATGTAAATAATTTTAATTTTTCATACCATTTCGAGTCCTCATTACTCGCTAGGTTATCTACTGTAGAAACGAAGTACACGTTCTCTTCTTCTTCACTCTCTTGTAATTGATATATACGTTTTTTTAACTTTAAACTCATTTTTTTTTAAATGGCCCATTTCACTACACAGATAACACTTAACTCTTTGTGCCGGACATCGAAAACCATTGCAACGATAACTGCCACATGACGCGCACTGCCTAAACGTATCGATTTCACGTCGTGTGTTTCCACGCCCAAAATAGGAGCCCTCCGAATAGGCGCCGCTGCCGCCGCTTGCACTTGCTCCCCGCGGCGCTCGCGGACGCCCCGCGCTAGCGGCGGCCGCTCCACCCGCCGCTGTCGTCCATGGGCGCTCTCGACCTCCACCACTGCGGTATCTTCTTATGACATCTATTCCCGACGACTCGCCTTGGTCATTTTTTTCTACCTTGGTCGCTTCAATCTGCCTCTTTTCCTCACTGGACATTTCACTGGCTTGAAATATTTTCATTGTTTTATTTAAATCGAGGTCATCAGTTCTTAGCAATCTATCGCGCAGTCTACTATTCAACACGCCACATACTATTCGATCACGTATTAATCCTTCCTCAAGATATTCAAACTCACACTGCTGGGCAAGTAGTTTTAGAACTGTGAAGTATTCGTCGATTGATTCTCCTATTTCTTGGTTCCGTGTGAAGAATTTAAAACGGATGAGCGTAGTATTTTGCTTTGTTCCAAAATGTTGATTACATTGGTTCACCAGTAAAGCAAAATCTTCTTTAATTTCACCTTTTGCGAACTTAAATGTCGTGTAAACATCGTAGCCTTCTGTTCCAATCAGATTAATTAACAAACTCGCTTTTACATCTGACGTTTCTTTATGCACTCCAGATGCCTTGAGGACCACCTCAAACTGCTTGTACCATCTCCGCCACGCATCCGCACGGTCGGCGGGTCCACCTTGTAAACATAGTTCGGACGGAGGACGTGCGTGTTCCATGTTTACAAAACATATATTTACACTGCAATATCCTTTTGATGTACACTTTCAACATAAAAACGTACTAAATTAAATAAATTTCAATAATTATTCACGACCGCTGTCACCATGTTGTGAATAAAACACAAGTTCGACCAAGACTGCCTTTATTAGAAACTACCCTCATTACAATATATTAATATACTACATTACGTACCAGACGGCCCCGGACCTAGGAGCACGCATTGGCGAGTACAATGCGGGTGCAGCGGCCAGGAGGGCCCAAAAGCGTATCGAGAGGCAGAGGGTCCGTGACCAGGCTGCGGCAGCAAGGGAACAAGCCCCCTCACTACTTTTTGATAGAACCGAGGCACCTACGTTAAACATCCAGGGAGTGTCAATAGCCCCCAGGGAGAGTTTCCCCTTAACACGCCTCACAGCTCTTCCTCAAGCGGCCGGCTATCCATCCCCCAGGCAAGACCCTTCCTTAGTGTTCACGGGGGATGTTGGCAAGTTCTGTGCCAACATCGTACGTCAGTTACCCCAGTACTCTCAGTCCGCGACGTCTCTTCCGGAAGGGAGCAGGGGCCTGGCCCTGGGCGCTATTGGCGCTATGGTGGGTGGGAGGCTTCTCAACGATCTGGCGGGGAACGACTATGATCCTGCGGCAGCTCGTGAGCTTGTGGGCGCGCCCGCCCGACCTGACATTAGGACCACCGCCAAGGTAGTAGACCCTGACCTCGTCGAACGCCGGCGGGACGAGAGGGCGGTGGGCCCGCGTGGGGCTAATCCGGGGACCCAGCATGTCCACGGGTCTATTACGGTGCGGCGGACGACCTCTCGAGGTTCACTCCTACAATCAGCCACTACTAAGGCTAACAGGATGTTAGGGAGGAGAGAGTCAGCCCGCTCGGTGCGGGGGTTCTTCGCCAGTGCAAGTATTAACCCGACGTTCGGGACTGCGGTAGCAAGGGCAATGCTACCCCGGATGAGCGAGGAGGCCTTTGCCTCTCAGCTGGGCAACGCCCAAGAAGCAAAAGCTTTATGCTCGGTCGTAGCCTTGTGGGCTGGGAAGGATATGGCGCTATTGCTGGCGACCAACACGGATGGCGAGGAAAGGATAGCAGAGCAGAAAGAGGTACAGCAGCAGATGGCGAAGTACTCGGGACTTACTTCTGCTGAAGCCCTCGCTCTCAATAACGAACAGGAAGAAGGCGTAAACCTGGCGCAGACAGCGGTGACGGCCCTTTTACTTAACCGGCCATTTGCCGCCCGCGCCGTTGACTCCCGGGTTTGCGTCACCTGTGTCGCTGAGCATTTCCTCATGGACGTGGCTCCCCCATCCTACGGTCAGGGAGGGAGCGATGAGGCCCTTCCAAATTGAGAACACATCAAGAGATGTCTTTTACCTTCCAACGGGGGTATAGACCGTGCATTAGAGATGGCGGCGCGGGTGCATAATCTAGAGATGCACTCGGCTAACGGAAATATCCATTTCCTTATGGGGAAAGGGGAGTCCCGTACGACAGTAGTCATGAGGCTCAAGGATCAGGAAGATAGAAGAAAAAAGAAGTGACTTCATGTCCTCCGACCCAGCACTGTTTCCTCTTTAGGGGAAGAGAGATTGCCGCCGGCGGAGGTCATGTAGCCCCAGGCGTACAGGAGGAAGGAGGGGACCCGGAAGAAGGGCGACCGCCGGTGGCAGGCGGGGGGAGACCTTCCCCTTCGTGTTCTTCAACAGGGCAAACAGTGAGCCTAGAGGCATCTGCGACCCTTGGCTCATCCTCTGCTGAGGGGCGTCGCCCTCCAAAACAGGTACAGTCCAGTCCCTCGGCGAACTGTTCCGTGCCGGAAAGGCCTAGAGCACGGTCAAAACTCTGTGGTTTGCTAGGGAAGCTACGGGCCCTAGGGTCCACTAGACCCTCACTTCGGTGTAAGGAGGAGAAAGAGGTCTTACGGCAGGTTGCTGAGGTACTCACTCCGCACGGGTCAGTCGGAGATAGCGACATAGGGGGCCATAGAGAGGGTTTTGACCTCGAGGACGGGCGGAAGGAGGAGCGCCAGCTTTGGTTCGGGGTGGGTTCCCACCCCAAATTCAGTGAGGCCTCGTTCTCCCCCTCCTCCTCAACACTGGACCTAATATCCGCTGAAAGGGACCCCACGGCCCGTGATGCGCGGATAAACCCGGCGTACCCAAGGCAGGCGCACAGCTACTTGAGCTCTTCGGTGAGCCTGCACCTAGCACTCAGTGAGTGCATTAAGACTAAAAAGGCAGACATGCGGACTTTAGCCTTGAAGACGAGGTTGTATGACAGTTTACGCAGCTATGGGTGCCTGTTCCCTACAGGCGTTAATTGGGCTGTCCCTCTACGTGGCGAGGTCCCTTTTGAAATCGGGGCTAGAGACATATAGGACGGTTGGAGGTTCCGCGCGGTGTGTGTTACTCCCCAAGTCCTCAATGAATGCATCAAGGGTGGGCTGCAAAGAGCTCTGCCTGTGGAGGGGGGCCCCTGGGTTCTACAAGATCCCGCTGTGGGCGTCGTGGTCTTGGATTCAGAGAAAACCAACTCAGATGCGCTATGGGCCCTCCAACTTTGCTGCTTATTACAGTACCCCTTGATCTCCCGTGTGGAATGGTTCGCCGTAAACGGACGTGAAGATCTGGAACGTCTCCCCCTTCAGGGATTCGCACGTAACGAGGGGCTGGTCACCATGGATAGCCCGGTGCGCGACACCGTTCTCGTTGCATCCGGGTTCCGGGGTACCGTCACCTTCGGGGGCCAACGGATCCGGTTCACGATATTGACCGCAACGGCGTACTCCCCAACGTCATGCCCTTTGACGCCCGGGACCTCATTATCGGGTCTCTGGATGTGCTGGGGAGATATCAGAGTTCCCTCTCTGCCCTCCTCGACGCGTGGGCCTTCGAAAGGGTAACTTCCAAGAAAATAGATTGGGCTGAGATTGACACCCTAATGATGCTCCTCACAAACCGCTTTATTCCACAAGAGGAGGTGGCTGTAAGGCCCGGAGACGACAGGGTGACATTTGGACTTCCGGCTGCGGCCCGTCAGGAGGAGTTCGGGCTGGAGGGGCTACCGCGTGTCGCGGAGGCCGAGCAGTCATTTGCTACCTACTCTCACTCCCACGCCGTGAGCGCACTGGATCATACGGTGACAGATAAGGCTACTGCAGACGACTTCCCCATTGTGAACCTTGGGACCTGGGACAGCGAAGCCGAGCTTATAACCGGACTGGGGTACGCCACAGTCCTATCCTGTCCTATAGTCCTAGCCTATCCACAACGGGGGTAGTGAGAGGAGGGGCGATAAGCACACCTTTGGATTCCGTAGGCAGGGCCATGTATGCCAGGCGCTGCTTCGAGGAATGGAAACTCTACGTGCTATATAGATATAATATTGTTAATTTTTGTTATTAAATAATATGTTTATACAATATATGTACATAGTGGGTAATAAATTATACTAAAAATCAACTATTTCTATTAAGTTTTATTAACTATTTAGCAATTTCGCCCTTATTTTAATTTTTTTGGCAAATTAGCCCTTTTTCAGGTTCGATGTAGCCCATAAACCTGATACTGAGTTGGCAACACTGTATGTTTGTACTGATAATTAAAAATGGATAATAGAAAGGTAAATATATTCTTTATATAAAATATAATTGTATGAATATTTAAACAATATGTGATCTTTGTCTTGTGACTTTTAATTTCAGAAGTATAAGAAACAAATGTCACAGGTTGAGGTATCCTATTTTATTGACCTCGTAAAAGAAAACTCGGCAATACATTCAAAAAGCAACTAACGCTTTTCAAAACCAAATGAAGGAAATCGCATGGACTCAAGTGACAGACGCGTATGACGCAAGGTTCGGTAGGGTCCCAAAGAACAAGCAACAGCTTAAATTAAAATGGGATAATTTTAAAAAATGGCCCGCAAAAGGTTACAACTAATAAGATTCAACAATTTAAAGGTAAACCTAACATCTTGTTTTAATTGAAAGAAAAAAAAATATTTATTCAGAACTACACACACACATACGAAGATACAATTTAATTGAAGTTCTGAATCGGTCCTAACTCTGCATGATGCTGGCTGGCTCAACCAGCGCTGGTCTTCCATTAGTGCCGTTCAAGTGACTTACGGGTAGACAAAACGAAACAAACACAAAACAAAACAAACAAAAAAGATAATATGACGAGTACTATTGCAAACAAATATAAAAATAAACTATATCATTAATATATAAAAAACTAATATAAAAATTAATGCTACGAAGCGAATCTATAAAGAAGAACATAATGTAATAAAGAACATAAAGCTTAAAAACTAAAAAAACTATAACAATATCGATTTTATATTTTGTCTGTTTGTTGTATGTTTGTATTTTATATCCTTTAGCAAATAGCTCATCAACTATCCTGGCAGGCATCCATGAGGAAGGCAAATTGATTGCCATCACCCTGATCGGTCTATCATGCTTGTTCTCATAGGAATACCAGCAGCAGTTATTTTGCAATAAATAGGGTTGTGAGAGCTCTGTACGATAGATACATCATTATTTGCATTTATTTTAACACTATCTACATTTATCATTCGAAAGAAATGAGTCACTTGTTAGACTAGTCAAGAGAAAATTATAGAACTTTTGATAGTCTCCGATATTTTCCACGATAACCGGCGGTGGCTGAGAATCTTTTTTAATACTTGTAGTTTTAGTTTTTAGTTTCTTCTTTATTTAATTTCGGATCTTGGGTTGTAGGAGGGGTGAGTGACAGATTCAGCTTCCGCTTCTTTCTACTCTTTTGACGTACCCACTCGCTTTCTCTAACTAGATCTTCTTCGTCCATCTCGTACTGGACGCGTTCCGGATTTCTCTCTCGGTCGGATACATTTTTAGCTAGAGCTGTATTCTGCATTTTGATGTGTTTTTCTTGAAAACTCCAATGAAAATCGAATATTTAACATAAAAGGATTCACAATAGTCCGAAAACACAACATAAAATTGTTAAAAATGAAATAAAATACTACAGAGCAACTCACGTAATTTGAAAAACAAGAATCATGAAAATCATAGATAATATTTATGATTTTTTTAAAGAGGTGAACTATATTCAAAACAGTATTTTCAAAAAAGGCTTTTCTGCGTGAATATGCTCTACACCTTCAGTATTGCATTTAGGTCCCAAAAGTTTTACTGCCATATGAATATGAAATTTGATAAGATAAAAAAAGATGTACCAACTATACAAAAACCAATTTCAAAAAGACTCTTTCAAAATGATATGTACCTTACTATTATATTTTAATTGGTTCTGTGAAAGAATTAATTTTGTCAAAAAAATTAATTCATATTGTTGGCGCCACTTATTTCCCAATTAACAATTGTGTCTTGGGCTTATAGCGCCTTGCAAGCCCCGTATGTTCCGCCGCTCGATCGGCGTGTGAGTTTAGTACGTAGCCAAACGCCGCCACCGCAACGCACGTAATTACATTCGCACCCGCCTTTACATAACTACCAACTCATATTCGCTATCGAAGATTTCCGCGTCCAATTAAATATCCTGGTATTCGCTTCAAGAATTTAAACTTTAGTTAATAACTTAAAACTTTATTTAAACTTTAGTGTTGGTGTATCTGCGTCCCTTGCGCCCCGGGGCGCATGTAGAAGGACTTTGCCACCTTTATTGCCACGTGAATAAGCAACGGCAGAACCCTGAACCAGCGCTGTCGTGGGCTGGTGGCTGACTGCGAGGTAAGTGCAAAGTTCCATATTCTCCGGGCACCTGTTCTTAATTGGGAAATAAGGGATGGGCATATATTGAACACATAACCCCACCCGTGGAAATTGCCTGATTGCGTCTCGACATAGACTGCCTAGATATCAATCACTAGTTTTAATTTCAGCCAAAAAGAAGAAGGATAATGATGGGCGCCTACAAATAAATTTATCAATAGCCAAATACTTTGAAAAAAAAAACATAAAAGCTGGAATTGAAAATACAACTACTAAAAACAGAAATATCATATTTTAGAAATTAACAAATAAGTCTAATTCAAAATAAGAATATTCTCTTAAGTTTTTGCGACTATAGTAGAATTATTTTGTGCGTGCAGTTTGGGTCATAAATAATCTGAGCGGTGAAGCGAGTATTTATTATATTATTTATAGTTTTAAATACTTGAGTAAAAAAATTTCAAGGTTATCAGATGCAAAAATAAAAGAAGGAGTGTTCGATGGGCCACAAATAAGATCTTTGATGACCGATGAAAAATTTCATGAAACATTAAATACAACTGAATCAGAAGCTTAGCTGGCATTCAAAGATGTTGTCAACAATTTTCTAGGAAATCACAAACACCCTGACTATAAAAATATTGTAGCAAATTTATTAAATAAGTATCAAAAATTGGGGTGTACGTAATATGAGTATAAAACTCCATTTTTTAGATTCACATTTGAATTTGTTCCTTGATAATCTTGGTGATTATAATGAAGAAGAGGGTGAAAGGTTTCACCAAGACATTAAAACTATGGAAACAAGGTACGGTACCAAGGGCGATGGAATGCGAATATGATGGCTGATTACTGCTGGTCAATAAAACGTGATATTATTGACGATTTCCATAAAAAAAATTACTCCCAGACGTAATTTTACAGCTAAACGTAAAAGATCTCACTTAAAATAGCTTCATAGCAACTATTGTACATGATATTTTTTGTAGTAGTATTAAAATATATGTATTTATAATATAATTATTGATTTCTTTCTTAAAATTAAAAAAAAAACGTTTTTCTTGTTTGTAAAAAAATCTGATGTGATAGAGTTATTATGTCGGTAATTTTGTGTTTAAAATACTATAAATTAGTGATATTTATCACTCATATCAAAACAACTTTCAAAAAGTCTTCATTTGTCGGCCGGTGTAATCTTTCTATGATAAGAATGGTTTTTTATAGTCGATAAGCGTTTTCGATATAACGCTTATCGACAACAATAATGTACAATCACTATGCCCGCCCGCCCATAAGGCCCGTGAGTGGAAGAGAGAGCGAAATACTCCGATTATTTATGACTCAAACTGCACGGACAAAATAATTCTACTATAGTTGTTTAATTTTTCTCCTTACCTTGATATAATGTCTCAAAAATTTGTAAATCGCCCGGCAAGTCTCTGGTATGATTTTGGATAGAAGAGGTTGAGATATCAAAGAACTAAAGGGGTTTGGGTAAATTTGTTCGGAGGTTGGCTTGATTTTTTTTATGAGCGGCCACTTTTTTGACTTTGACTTCGAAAAAAGGAGGAGGTTCTCAATTCGTCGGGATCTTTTTTTTGTTTCTTTTTTTTATGTATGTTCGCCGATTACTCCGTGATTTATGATCCGATTTACGTGATTCTTTTTTTGTTCGACGCGGAATAGCTTCCAATTGGTCCCCTAAAAGTTTTACATAGTTTGGCCCAGTAGTTTTCATTTTATGAACATTTTTTATGAAAAGAATTTCCTTTTCGTTCTATATGTACACCGATTACTCTGAGATTTATGATTCGATTTACGTGATTCTTTTTTTGTTCGACGCGGAGTAGCTGCCATGTGGTCCCCTAAAAATTTGACATAGTTTGGCCCAGTAGTTTTCATTTTACGAACATTTTTTTGTTCTCGTTTCTTGGTACCTATATTTTTTAAGAAGCGCGGCACCATTCGTAAGTCCACCCATACATAGCTAGACACTAAATTGGAACAAATAAAAAATAAAAACTTCGTTTAAAAAAACCGACTTCAAAAACTAAAAAACCAAAATGTATAAAATAACTTATTTCTAAAGCAATTATTATTAATATATATTATCTAAAATATCTTGAAGTCGGTGCAAAGTAAAACATAATAAAAATTACTATATTTTGAAAATTACTAAGCACCGACTTTAAGATGTTTTAGATAATATATATTAATAATAATAGCTTTAGAAATAAGTTATTTTATACATTTTAGTTTTTTAGTTTTTGAAGTCGGTTTTTTTAAACGAAGTTTTAATTTTTTATTAGCTATTGCTATTTACGCTTGTATTTATAATCAAGTAAAAGTAATTACTTGAGTAAAAGTAATTACTTAAGCAGGAACTTTTGTTTTATAGTGAAGTATTTACTTGAAACTAGAGCTGTCAAAAGATAGAATTCTTAGCCAAGTAATAGTCACCATTTTGTTTACTTAAGCAATGAGAATTTGCTAGACTATTGTGTTGATTTGTCATTTATGTGTTTTTGTATCTGCCATAAAAATGGAAAGCATCGAACAAGTTTTTAATAATTTAGACGATCTCGATAGTCTATTGCCGGAAATTGAAGTTAATGAACCTAGAAATCCTAAGGTTTACTTTCGAGATATAGATCCAATATATGACTATTCGGAAATATCCTTTAAAAAGAGATTTCGCTTTTCCAAAAGTGTTGTGATGAATAATATTTTACCAAGAATTACAAACTCTTTGCAAACAGAGACCCAGAGAGGACTTCCTGTGAGCCCACTGTGCCAGTTATTGACAGCCTTACGTTTTTATGCCACAGGCAGTTTTCAAATTGTAAGTGCCGACATGATGCATATATCGCAAGCAACCGTGTGCTATATAGTGAAGAGAGTCAGTCGTGCATTAGCATTATTAATGCAAGATTTCATTAAGTTTCCAAATAACTTAAGAAAAGTGAAAGACGACTTTGAAAACCTTGGTTGCATAGGTAGATCACCCGGACTAAAAAATATTGTAGGTGCAATAGATTGCACTCACATCAAAATCACAAAACCTAGAGGTATTATTCATACAGAACAATATCGAAACCGAAAGGGTTATTTTTCATTGAATGTTCAAGTAGTTGGTGGTCCTAACTTAAAGATTTATGATATAGTAGTCCGTTGGGCTGGTAGTACTCACGACAGCCGTATCTTTAGAAACTCACGTTTAAATATGAGGCTGTATAACAATGAAATAGATGGGATATTACTTGGAGATGGAGGATATCCTTGCACCAGGTAATTTTGATCATGATGTTAAATATCTAATCTATAGTAATAAACACATAAAATATACATTAATAATTAACTAAAATATCTAGATTATTTATGTGAAACATTTTATTTCAGATATTTATTGACTCCAATTTCAAATCCTTCGACTCCACAGGAAGAGAGATATAATAAGGTGCAAATAAAATCAAGAAACTCAGTAGAACGTTTATTTGGAGTTTGGAAGAAACGATTCCCGTGCTTACAAAAGGGCTTGGCAACAAAACTTTCAACAACAGCGAATATCATTATCGCCTGTGCTGTGCTACATAATATAGCTGTGGAAGTCAATGACATTTTTGAACTTGATGAGATAGAGAATTTGCATGATAACAGTAATGCTCAACCTACTAGGATGAGCACAATAGGAACCAGTGATGGCTTAGTACTTCGAGCAAATATAATTTCCCGTTATTATACATTTTAAATTACTTTAACCATCATTCAAACTTGTTGAATGTTTCACTAGGGAGTTTTTGCTACTTCGCTATGAAACAAAGATAACATGTTGTGAAGTAGTTCATGTAAGAAGTATATTTAATGTTACATATATGAATGACATTAAAAATATATACTAATGAGTCTTGCTATTGAAATTGATTAAAAAAATACTCATGTGATTGATGCATTTTCATTTATTTTCTAATTCTTTTGACTTAATTTCTAATTCTAACTTAAACATTTTTTCTTTGAACTCTCTTTCTAAAATTTTAATTTTCAGGTCTTCTTCATGTATTTTTCTTTTAAACTCCAGTTCTTCTTCCAATATTTTACATTTTACTTCATCTATTCGATTGGTTCGTAGATTGTTGTAACTTTTTTTTATTGGAGTCTCACAGTGAATTTTCTTTTTTTCCTCTTCACTGCTTTGAATGCTGCTAGATGCTAGACATAGTGAGTATAGCTTTCTTTTAATTTTCCCATAAATAAAAAATAATTAAATAAGGAAGGGATGTAGTGTATGTATATTATAATAATATACAAGTATCTGTCTTGACTGCATTACGTCATTGAGGCACAGTGGGAGGGGATGTCAATTGAGTAGGGAGGCTTAGTCAGTCCTCAGTCAATAACCAACCGCTGATGCAGCTGTACGGGTGGTAGTCCGTAGATGAGCCGGTGACATTTATATTAGTGTTCAGGAGCAAACACTACAAATACCTTAGCTTATATTCAGCTTATAATAAAATACACAACCACTACTTTGCCACACAGAGCTTTCCTTGTCACCTCCCTTTACGGGGTGGTTTGATGACTGCCCCAAGACCCTACTAAGCTAGCTAAATTCAGGGTGGTGGACTCGGCTATGACCCAATGTAATGCATAAGGTAAATGTGAGTTGAACTGAGTCAAATAAGTTACAGTACAGTTAACCGTCCTACGCTATTTCGTCGGTTAGTTCCTTTGGCTTTCAATCGTTATTACAATATTAGTTGGTCGTTGATTCTCGCGCTACAATAGCGCTGGAAAGCATTGATCAACGTGTCGCCACTCACCTAAGGCTTCGCCACAAAGCCCCCCTGCGGGATTTTTTTATTATTATTATTGTTTATTATGATTGTGTTGATTTTTAAATGTAATAATCTTATTTAAACTTATTCTAGCGTGTGTATTGTTACTGTTATAAAAAGTGTGTGTGGTGTTTGGCGTGTTTTAGTTTCATTATTTAAGATATCTGTGGTTCAGCGCTTCAAATAATAAGCGCACTAGAGTTCACATCACATCAGATAACTACATACATGCTTGGGAAGTGCTAGAAAGCAGATTTCAAAATAATAGTTTATCAACGCATAACCATGTGAGAGCCATATTTGCTGCGCAATCTATGAATCCTCGGTTCAAACAAGAAAATTTATTCGATGCAACCCCATTTCCACAGGTTGCATAAACTAAAAAAAAAATCGCATGCGGATCGGTCATTTCCGTCAAAAATGTTGAGCAGAATAGCTGTTTGTGCGGGAATTGAAATAGTTAGTTATTCAATTATTCAAAAATTGCTTGAAGAACAAAGACAGAAGAACAAAAGGAAAGGAGAAAACGTAATTTTTGGGTTCGTGGATGGATTTCTCGAGGTAAGGTCTTGGGTGCTTCGGATACTTTACTTTTGGAGTGGAGTTTAGAAGATCCTGATTGTTTTAGAAAACGATTAGGAATGACTACAGATCAGTTTAATACTTTACTACATAAGGTTACTCCGTTTATACAAAAATGTTATATCAATATTCGTGAAGCACTTTCACCGAAAATTTAATTTGAAATAACCCTGAAGTTCGTTGGCTACCAGTAATAATTATTCAAGTCTTGTAGTGTCATTTAGAGTTCCAGAATGCACGATTTCCCTCTTTTTGAAGGATGTTATATAGAATGTTTTACAGGAGTACATTATGGTAAGTGAAACTCTTGAATTATTTCTGAACGATTTATTTATAAATTTTTTTTGTATTTTCATCTAAGCATGATCTAACAGCTTGAGATAGAATACCGTCGTTCACTTCGTATTGTTGTCCAGTATTTCCTTGTGTTAGTGAACAGCTGGCAAAATAGTGTTCATCATATTCGAGGTGCCTTCCGGAAGTGGAAGCTTCGGGAGTGGAAGAATTGCGTTGTTTTCGAGAAGTGGTAGCTTCGGCTTCAGGAGTCGAAGTATAGGGTGTGTACCCTGAAAATGAGCTCGTAGTTCTAGAAATTGGAAGATGTTATGCGTTCGAGATTCATGTCTTTCTTGTGACAAATAATTATTGATAAAATTCTGACAAATAACAGCATTTGTTAATGGCAAACTACGTAATTAGCTTGCCACATGTAGTCCGAATGTATTAAATTCGTCTTGATGGATAGTTTGAGCCAACGTTTCTAATCTATTTGTTCAGTAATTTCCGAACATATAATTTAAGTTTTTGTATGCTGGCAATTTTTGTTATATTAAGTGTTTTTCTACTATGGTAACATTCTCTTCTGAAATCATCCTTCTGCTGTTAAGTTTGTTGTTCATGTAAAACATTTAATTTAATAAATATAATTAGTTTTCCTGACCACGTTTTTAATTATACACTACTATACCATATTACTGTCTGTCTGTTGATCTGTCCTTCAAGATAGACGTGAGGAAAATCGTTCCTATCAGTCGCCGTGACTGAAGTTCCAGTTACGAAAAAGTCACAGCGACAAATCAACGTGATTTTCTCACGACAGTCACACTTACATCAGAATGTAGTATTCGGTAATCGGTTTCATTCCAGTAGACGTTTTTAATTTGCAACGAATGAGACCGGTTATTAAATAACTTATGTAGTGATCGTGGAAGTAATAAGTACTACAGTACAATAGAAATGAGCTCGATCTGTGCATCTTGCAACTAAAATAAAGAAAATAAAACCTTATGCTAAGGTCATAAGAGTCTTGTTGGTTTTTCCCTTAAAAAAAATATCCATTTTTCTTCAGCGTGTTTTCCTGTCATATTTACTATAATAGCTCTTGCTTTTGTTCGGCTCATATTCAGCAGTTTTTGAATCTGGATACACGGGTTTTATTAAATTAGTCGGATATGAGGCAACATTAAATGCAAGGTTATGTTCCGTAATAAAACATGCCATTTTAATTTCGCCGACTTTTGCCATTTGCTGTGGTTCCTGTGATTTTTATGTTGATGTGAACAAAGATGTAAGCTTAGGTTGCTTTTGTATTTTCTTACAGTTCGCTTGGTGCTTTAATGAGTTTTTATGTCTCGTCAATTCTTGAATACCGCATTTACGATCACAGTCACACGCAGACAAATATGTGTTACCTTTTTTACTTTTTCCAAGCCATCCACTAAACTTTTCGTCATTAAGCCAAGAGTCAATAAATTTTTGCTCATATCTCACTACTTTCTTCTTTTTTGGGGATTTATCAACATCTGACTCACTATCAGTACTGCAACTATGCATATTCGTAAATTTTTGCTCAACTCACAACGTCAATCAACAAAAAAGAATCTAATCAGACTAATGACAGAATGTTTGGACAAGTCAATTACATATATTTCGAATCGACAAAGCATTCACGGTCATTCCCGAGTAAGTAAAAGAACACACAACAGAATGTTCGTAAGACAGACATCGACCGAAATGACCACTAACGCCATCTATTAAAGCACCTAACCATTACCTCCGATAGTAATTGGTTTTACTGAAGCTGACTTAGTGTACGGACTAATAAAATAGATGACGTTAGCATCTTAAAACTGTAGATTTCGAGGACTAAACTGAAAACTAAGAGAATTTCCGAAAGACTGGTCTACAGTTAAATCTGTAGGGTTGGCAACACTGCTTGTTGCGCGCAAAATAAAAATGAAGCCGAGTGCGAGGGCAACCACAGAACGCTGTGTCCCATTCTAAAAGTGACTTAGAGTTGCCAGGGTTAAGTTGATTTCAATCCTTTCGTTGTTTGTAGAACAAAAAGAAAATATGCTATTGATGTAATGTAATGAATGAAGTCGTTTTTTGACATTAAACATACTAATACTTTTCCAAAGTTTAAATGGAGTCCGGAGGACAATATTCCCGTAATAACGGAAGACAACAAAGACGCGGCTCATTTCAGGGTGGAAATCCCCCTATGCGAGACCGTAATGAAAGGAGGGCGGGCCTATGCTTTCCAACAGAATCAAGAGGTTACCGGCGATAACTGGGCACAGTTTTCTGAATATGTACCCCCACAGCCGAAGAACAGAGGACAAACGAATAGGAGTCGGGCCTGGAAGTCTAAATTCCCAGCGAAGACCGAGACTAAGATCGAACCGAAGTCAATTCCGGTAGCGAAGGATTTTACCGCTAAGACTGAAGGAAAACCAAGAGATGAGCCCCTCTATGACTTGGGACCTCATACTACTGGCATTCCAGTTCAAGAGATATACAGTCAGAATTTTGACTTGTCTGGCTACATCGACCAGACGGAGCGCACTTATGAAATGCTTCGAGGAATAGATCCCCGGCTAGACCGCCGGATGCCTTTTTCTATGTTCCAGCATTCAATGTGCACTATTGCCAACTGCTACCTGCTCGATGTTTCTATGCTCAATGGGAATGTGAGAATGGGTTCTGGCTTTACCCAGGACGCCCTACCGGAGGATCTTTGTATCCCCGAAAACTTGTATCACTATCTCACTAATATTGGAAACACTACTACCGCCAACGGCGAAGAGATTAAGTTTAATCTTCCTGACGTCTGTGTTCCCGCCGTCGCGGATGAAGACGCTGGATTTCCCTCAGGGACGTTTGGACCCGTCAACGCTCAGTCCCATAATGCGTACGAGTCCTATATTTGTCCAGTTGTTACAATGAACCGGGTCCTTGATTCCCGGGCTGGACCTAATGGCCAGAGAGTTCTCCCTCTGCCAGCGAACATGATACCGGCTGGTGCATTGCCGACGCCCAATCTTCTTGGGTATGGTCCGGCTGACGTCATTCCACCAGAGGCCACCCCCAGGATCAACAATTTCGATTTCCCCGACGATAACTCCGTTATGGGACGACTAAAGATATGCCCTGAACTCATGGCTAGGGTAAATACCGTGCTCTATGAGCTACGAGATCGATACGACATGACTAATATAGGGAGAAGTTCCCCTACTGATAGAAACTACATCCTTCCGAAGACCATTGCCGCTTCGACGTTGTATGTAAGGGTCGGAGGTATCGTTCCCGACGCGCAAAAATTGAGTAAAAGACAAGTCCAGATACGCAACTCCGCTGCTTTTGGATCGTCTCAAGCGGGCCAGTGTAACGTCAACGTTCTACACCGCGAAAGAACCGCTAATGCCCGCGGCCTATGTTACAATATTGGGAATGCTGCTCCTGCCGGCTGGCAGGCGACCATTAACAAAAAAGAAGTAAAAACATTAACTTGTAAAATGTTTCTAAATATAAATAATAATTTATTACCGACATATTAAAGCAATATTATTTATTGCTACGTGTAAAGCCTCATTAACGCAAAAAAATTGCGATTGGCGTATAGGTTTTCTTTTATTTGTATGAAATACGGACACCTGACCCGACAACCCCACATGAAATCGTCGACTCAGACGTTAATGGCGGAGTGTTTTTTGATTTCGTGATATTTTTGAAGAATTTTAGTTAAAATTGGGAGAATTTGTGTCGTCCACGGCTGCGAGACAGACACTGAGCGACATTACACACTACATCTACAACTAAGTGTCGCGGCAGTGCACTCATATAGAAGTCGATGTATATATACACTCGAGTGTCGAGTGTCAATGTCGTCGTGTATCGGCTACACAAGATAGCGCCGTAGTAGCTTTAATAGCGTGTTCCAGGTGGACAAAGCGCTCTAACATTTTTAAAGTCTAATTCCACGGCGTTGACACGTCCTGAGTACTTCTCTCGAAAGAGTAATAACCATTTTGCTTTTGATAAATTATCAGCCTTTCCGTTGCTTTAACGACCTTTTTTTTTAATGTGAAACAATCGTTTTCACCTTATTTATTAGCTCCCGTACTCTTTCGTCTGCCGTGTTTTCGGTTGTGCAATGTTTAACTATTAATGCTTGAAATGCTTGACACCCATTTTTTCATCCACTTTCTTCATATTACTTGCATTATCTGTTATCAAACTAAGAACTTTATCGTTTAATTTAAAATTTTGTACTATGCGGTTAAAATTTTCTGTAATATTCGTGGCCGAATGTTCACCTGTATAGCTTTGCACTCCAATAGCACTGATTTCAGAGTGAAATTCTCTTTAATGTAATGGGCCGTGACCCGTAAATACGCAGTTGACAGTAGAAGTCCAGATGTCGGTAGTTATGCAGACACTCTCTGCTTGAATTTCCAGTTTCCCTTTCAACTATTCCAGACACGTTACATATAATGCTGGTAAATCGTTATTGGATAGAACTTTTCTATCTGGCAACTTATATGAGGGATTCAAGCCTCTCACAAATATTTTAAATCCTTTATCCTGTACTATTGTAAATGGTTGATAGTCAAAAATAAAGAGCTGTATTAAAAAATCATCAATAATTTTTCGCTTGGCGTCAAATTCTTTTTTATGTATCTAGCTATTGTTTGTTGATTCAACTGTGAGTTGGTTTTTATTGGTCTCGTTGATGTTTCTGGGGCTGCAATTACATTATCAGAATGAGAGTTATGTTGTTGGCATGTTCGACTGCTGCATATCCCCATCAGACGCGTAAATCGTTGTAAGTATATCCGGGTTTGAAACAACAGTATTCGGTTTTGTAGACACATTGTACTGTACTTCTCCCTATATTCTCATCCTGAATTTTGTATTAAAAAAAAAATACTTCTAAGTCAGTCCATATTATTATCATTATTAACTTATCTCAACCCATTATAATACTAATATAAGTCTTTATTGGAAATTCGGCATCGGCAACATAACATTCATACAAAATAACGTATAATGGTATACGAAACGGTAACTTACGAACCCAATGTACAAAGTCTTACAAGTTGGAAGGAATTATTTTAAGAATTAAATAAAATAAATGAAGAGAAAACAAAAAAGTCATTATTTTTAACACATATCGGAAGCAAAAATTATAACCTATTTTACACAACGCGTATCTGCCAGTCAAACCCAATACGAAGGTAATTGAAGAATTATGTAATAATTCTTCAAAATAAATATGAGGCACCAGGTTTGGAGTCAACAAATAGATACTTATTTCATCGCAGGATGCAAAACGTAGACAAGTCAGGATCGGATTTTATTGCGTCATTGCAAGTACTTGCAGCAAAATGCAAGTTCAATGACGGGCACTTGTCTATTGCATTGAGAGATCAGCTTATATGTGGAATAAGGTCTGAAAATACTAGAAAAAAGTTACTGAGCATACAGGATCTTACATATGAGATGGCTAGAGATGTTTTTTCAAAATTTAACCAAGGGTCCAGTCTACGATAGAAATCCAGTCCAAAGAGCTCCAATGGTATCTTGGTATAGCTGTGGAAGGTTCCATAGGCCTGCTACGTGTCCGGCTCGCAATTGGCAGCGTTATAAGTGTAAACGTATAGGTCATGTCTCTTTCATGTGTCGGTCAAAAAATGTCAATATTTTGAATGATAATATAAATCAAAGTCATAGTGTACAAAGTTTGAACATAATGTAATCACACCATCAAGTGTTGACTGTATTTTGGAACAATTAAATATAAATACTGATAAAGTTATTGGTACGCAGCGGAAGCGAACAAAAACAACGATTGAATTATATTGTTACTTATTTATGTGGAATACATTTCGATGGCCGTTACTATTCAATAATCAATAAATCACCATTGACAAGAAAATGTAATTGACATTATTTCATTTCGGGTTGTCTGGAAGAGATCGCTTCTTAGCGATAAGACCGCCCATTGTGCACATATATAGTATTTTTAGGCTATAAGTTCATTTGTGTTTTCTGTAATGGTGTACAATAAAGCGTTATCTATCTATCTATCTATTATTCATAGACTAATCTAACAAATACTGTGCCTTTAAATTATCTATGCACTTGCATATCTTGTGATATAACCATTGTGATATTGTCCAAATCAGACCGGTCAGTCAAAGAAATACTCTTCTCAAACAATAAATGTGAGTATTGAAAATGTTAATTTAAAATGAAATTAGATACTGGGGCAGCTATTTCACTTATATCAAAGTCTATCTATATGAAGTATTTTCCTAACATAAGTTATTACCTACTAATATTACATTAAATCTATTACAGGCCCAATTGAAGTGGCTGGAAAAATAACAGTTAAAGTCAAATGTCAAAATAAGTATTTTCAATACTTGTCTTGTCAAAATCATCTTACATTGCATCAGCTGAAACTTATAATAGTCCAGATACAACTCAGTCTGCCATCACTACCACAAGCCGCTCAATATACAAGATGTAGTATCAATCCTGTTCAACAGTCCTCCCGATCACACTCTGAAGTTCGTTATATACCTCACCAGATCCGCCCTGCGGCCCTGAGATGTTGCAATCTCCACCAACACCACATAGCAGACATTATGTGGATTGTAGTCAAAATGTCGATTCTACTGCAAGTCAATAGATTGACGCTCCTGTTCAATATTCCACCCGACCACACTCTTCAATTTCGTCATTTATCACACTAGGTCTAGTCTTTAGTCCTGAAAGAATGTCAAGTCCACCACGACAACAACCACCGCAACAATCCATCCGACCACATTCTGCAAGTTCGTCATATATCTCACCAGGCGCAGTCTGTAGCCCTCAAACAATGACAAGTTCACCACGACAACAACCACCGCAACAATCCATCCGACCACATTCTGCAAGTTCGTCATATATCTCACCAGGCGCAGTCTGTAGCCCTCAAACAATGACAAGTCCACCACGACAAGAACTACCGCAACATTCCACCCGACTACACTGTGCAAGTTCGTCATATACCTCACCAGGCGCAGTCTGTAGCCCTCAAACAATGACAAGTCCACCACGACAAGAACTACCGCAACATTCCACCCGACTACACTGTGCAAGTTCGTCATATACCTCACCAGGTCCAGTCTATAGCTCTGAAACAATGACAAGTCCACTACGACAACAACCACCGCAACAATCCATCCGACCACATTCTGCAAGTTCGTCATATATCTCACCAGGCGCAGTCTGTAGCCCTCAAACAATGACAAGTCCACCACGACAAGAACTACCGCAACATTCCACCCGACCACACTCTGCAAGTTCGTCATATACCTCACCAGGTGCAGTCTATAGCTCTGAAACAATGACAAGTCCACCACGACAACACCCATCGCAATCTCAAACTACTGATACACATTCGTGGCTTTTTAAAAGATTTTAACTATTAAAATTACTTAAGTAATATAATGTTACTTTTTTTAAAGAACTAAGATACCTAAATTACGTACTTCATTTAATTAAAATACAAGTGTTTCATCTATAATAAATGATTGAAATAGGATTGTTTTTAATTCTTACCTCGAGCATCCTGCAAGACGTTCTTCAGAATTAATGCTTTTGCGCATAACCGTATCGCGTTTTATTAAATAATTTTTTTATCAATTCATGAAGCTCGATAAGTGCCGATCTTGAACTTCTAAAATACTGTGCAAATTTATTAGATGATAAATCATGATACAAATTAAATTCGCCACTAGTTTTCTTACCTCTTTTGTTTTATATGCGTCTCTACCTAGATGGTTCTATTTATCGTTCCTGACACGACAACATTCATATCAAATTCAGCATCATCCTCTGAGGAACTTTCAATTAGATCTAAAAGTAGTGCTCTTGTCGAATTCATTTAGTTACCTAAATTGATTATAGTGTTATTTCAAAATTTCTACACCTGTACAGAAAATAAGCTTTGCGCTTGCAAAGACGACTGCAGACCGAGTGACGGCAAAATATATATTATAGTATAGCTCCCGTGTGTGCTAGCTTGCTATACTATAATTTATATCTCGATATATTAATATATATTATAGCTACGTCTGCGATGGGCTTTAAACTAACAGCTGCTTTCGTTGATTTTTTTATGGCTTCAGGATATTTACACCCCCGCTTCATGAGCACTTTTTTCGTGCTGAGTTCATCAACAAGATTTGACTCGCCATAATTATAAATATTTTGCGCTAGGAGTCCTTGAATTTCAGTGATTAATTGTTCAAAAAACGACTGAATCTGCTCTTTATCTACAACGGCTCTCACCCTCTTTATATTAGAACTAAACCTTTGGGGCAGTTCATTTTTGTGGCGTCTTAGGTAAATATTCGCCCAAGTTTTGCGAAGTAAATTATTTTGGAATTGGTCTACTTTATGTCTTGTTCTGTCGAGACACATTTTATTTTTTGATTTAAGGTGTATTGTATACACCTTGAATCAAAATTGTTATAGGGGTGAAACTGTAATTACACCTTTGAATTGCATGCTGGATAAAGGCCTCTTCTTCGGCATCTGAAAAATACGCTGACAACCCGGTTGTCCAACTTTGTTCCAATTGCTTTTAATTTCAAAATAATCGAGCTTCGAGGAGTATTATATGTTCAGCAGCTTCGCGTTGAGTTGGTACTTTTTGTTATATTCGTAAGACAAATATTTCATCTTCCATTCATTATATCATCGATTCCATTTTCCATTCATTATAACACTTATAAGCCATCCCTCCAACTTTTCTTCTCATCAACTTATTTCGTGACATTTTAAGTTGTTTTTTAATAATGGTTAACGTGACCATTTTTTTTTGTCAAAGCGGGATTTCGGCGGCATTATATGATAAAAAAAGTTTTTAGTGTTTTACAAGTATTTTATTATATTTATTACTGGAATTTGAATCTGCGTTTTTCTCCATGTAGACATGACTTACTAAGCTTCAGTAATAATGAATGGCTTGACTTCTAAGTCGTATTTTTGTATTTGTCGGCTGAACAAATTGGTTTCAAAATATCGGCTCTTGTTTTTAAATACGTGTGGAGCTCAGAACATTTTTTTTTCATAAATGATGCACCTTAGTGATACAACATTAAAATTACAATCTAATCTATGAAATAAGACTAATGAGTAATTTAAATGTGACCTAAAATAACTAGATAAAACTTAAACTAAGAATGTGTCCAATTACGCGTTTCTTATTGTCTATATTAAGGAGAAGACACTTTGTTCATGTGTTCTTTGTTAATGTTTAGCACATAGCACTAAACTTTATTATTATGAAAGTATTATAACAATAACTCAAAAGGTTTTTTCCTTTTGAGTCTTCTTAATAAATCTGTATTATCAAGGCTGGATGGCCTCGACATTTACATGGTGATGAAGCCGTTGCTGATGGGCTTTAGCGTATTTTTTTATTACGTTAATGAACTCAGAACAAAATCAAAATAGCTTTCTTTACTGCGACACTCAAAATACGCAGTTAGTTTTATCACTTGTCCATATTTTGTTCATTTGAGAAAAAACTTTTTCAACAGGTGCGTTACTTCGAGGCAGACACATAACGTACTTAATAATTGTGGAAAAGTTTGTTAAATAAAGATTGTTGGTACTGAAGTGCTGGAATAATTCTACCTAACGGTTTTCAGTAGAAACATTTTCGGCATTCCAGTCAGAGATTTTTGCATCCGTCGCAAAGTTGGAAATATGTGAAAATTCGTCAAAGACTTTCGTATCTTGGCTGCTGCTAATAAACCCTTGCGATCAGTAAATCCAGCACTTTCTGTACCTCTTCCCACTTAGGCACTTTTGTTAAATTAGCCCTTTCAAACACTTCTAGTTTTGTGTTGAATTGACATCACTGCTCCAAGTATTCTCTGCTTGTTTTATAAAACTCAGCCGCCGCAGTTTTTACATACTGCTAGTCAACAGTAGCTTCGCTTTCTAGTAATTTTGCAAGCAGGATACGTACGATGTGGGAAAGGAAAATCGTATTCTCTTTTAGTGCCAGGTTATCTCGGAGACGATTAATTTCCTTGGCAGACTCTACTGCCGCCACATTTTCACCGTCGATTTTCAACACAGCTTCATGGAAGGGCATGTGCGTGCAAAAAATATTAACACAATTCTGAGCTGGGATTTTCGAAAAACGTCTTGAAAATATTTGGGCATTTGTCGATATTTAAAAAATAATTTTTCAAAGGCTGAAACATTTTTATAACTGGGCGTGGGCATTAATGCAAGCCACCTTGTTTTACTGTAGCCCAGCAGTTTGTGATACTCTGTCTAAGTAGAATCACAAAACTCAACTCGAACGCTATAGATGTAGAAAAATGAGTAAATTTTCACTATTATGCATTCGAAGTCAACAGGAAGACAGTCAACGGCAGTTTTGATCGCGTTCTGGACTATGTGGGCTCCACATCCAATTCAAATAAACTGTCTGCCGAGTGATTTGTTCAATTTGAGTAAACATTATTACTTCCTCTCCTTTTCTTTCCCCGAAATTGCAGTTCGTGTTATTTCCACAATACGCTTCAATTTTTTTATTCAAGTCATTTAGCACGATTTTGAACTTAAATAGCTCGGCTCCGATGTAACTTAGGACCAAGTTTTTTTAATAGTCTCGTATCTCAAGTATTACTAACACTTGTATTTATAAAGAAGTAATTACTCATTACTAAGTAATTTCTTAGTTAAGTCATTACTTGGTGATAGAATTCTTGATTGATAATTCTTATTCTATAGTCAAGTAAAATTCATTACTTAGCAAAGTAATTGCTAAAGTGTAAGTCAATGCTTGACGGTCGTTCCCTTCTGGCAACACTTACTTGCCGCGTTTTGTTACACGAGAGGTATACGTAAAGTTTGAATAATTGTACTTTAACATGAATGCAAATATGTTAGTATTATTTTATATATTATAGCTTATAAAATTGTATTTATAAATACTATTTTCAATTATTTATTTTAAATTATAATTTAACTTTCCATGAACAAAATAATTAGTTGTGCGAAAAAACAAAACGTTTGACATGGTATAACCTGACTAAAGTTAAATGCAACATTTTGTCTAATTTAGTTAGTATATAATGTCATTTTAAATTTGTTATCTTATCAATTACATATTTGAAGTTTTGAGGTGTACTTTTTACTATTTTTTAATCCCAAACAAATAAGGAGAATCTTGACTATACCTAATTTTAAAGTAATTTGTTGTGATTAACGTAATTTAGTGTTCTCGATAAATAATCGACATGTCTCAAATTGATAGAAAGAAACCTTTCTCCACTTTGGAAAAGGAATTGTTTCTAAACATAATTCAAAAATATGAAGCAATACTTTCCGCAAAGCAAACAAATGCAACGAGCGCCTTGAAAAAGAAGCAGTCATGGGATAGAATAACTGAAGATTTTAATGAAGCTAGTATTGTTACTCAAAAGGTAAGGGTTATTTGTTACTGTTATCTTTTATGCTCTTGCGTGGTCTTTTTTCATGTTGTATTTTATATATTTATTCAATTATTTCGCAATATTTTCAGACATCCACAATGCAGTTAATTAAACTGTGGTATAATATGAAGGCGAAAGCGCGTGAAGCAAAGACGAAAGAAAATATTCGTCACTTAACAGGTGGTGGACCATCTGTTATGGACATGGATCCGATAGATACCAAAGTCATGGACATTGAGAGAAATGTACTCACAAATATTATTGTAGAAATGGACAGTGACATTAATGGTAAGATCTATGATAACTGGTATTATTTGTTACACACCCAATTAAATATTGTGAGTTTTTGTTTCTTACTTAACTCGCAGCCCGGTGGCTAAAGTCCATTTTTACATTATATTGGTATATATATATATATATATGTGTGTGTGTGTGTGTGTGTGTGTATATATATATAATTGTATATGTATGTACTTTAAGTATGGAAACTGACAAGCTGTGGGGTCCAATCTTAAATGATGCAATTAACGATGCAGGTGAAAATTAAATGCTCTAGTATAAAATCGAGGATTCTTTAAGTGATAAATTCTGATTATTAAATTAATGTATTTTTTATTTAATTATTGCTTTGCTTGTTGACTTTTAATATTACCTAATTTATTTGATTATTATTGTAAATTTGTGTAAAATGTAGATTTAGTTATAAGATCTGGAAGTTCTATTACTACAAAAAAAACACCTATGTACACATACATTTCTAGCAATAAATTATTATTCTATTTTAGTAATTTGTTAGTTTTATGTATTTATTTTGTGTTCTATCCCATGACTGTAACTTTTTTATTGAATGAATCTGGAAACAACTTTATTTGGTAATTAATTATTATTTTTATTATCTGATATGGAGTTCCAATCAAACATTTGTTGGAGAGTTCTATTAGATACTTTAAAAGTTTACGAACCATAACATATGTGATAAAGTGATTTATAATTTTAGGGAGTGTGGTTGTATTAGGAGATGATAATAATACAGCCTGGCATAAAACACCGGAGGTAACTATTCAAAGCAGTGAAGAGGAAAAAAAGAAAATTCACTGTGAGACTCCAATAAAAAAAAGTTACAACAATCTACGAACCAATCGAATAGATGAATTAAAATGTAAAATATTGGAAGAAGAACTGGAGTTTAAAAGAAAAATACATGAAGAAGACCTGAAAATTAAAATTTTAGAAAGAGAGTTCAAAGAAAAAATGTTTAAGTTAGAATTAGAAATTAAGTCAAAAGAATTAGAAAATAAATGAAAATGCATCAATCACATGAGTATTTTTTTTAATCAATTTCAATAGCAAGACTCATTAGTATATATTTTTAATGTCATTCATATATGTAACATTAAATATACTTCTTACATGAACTACTTCACAACATGTTATCTTTGTTTCATAGCGAAGTAGCAAAAACTCCCTAGTGAAACATTCAACAAGTTTGAATGATGGTTAAAGTAATTTAAAATGTATAATAACGGGAAATTATATTTGCTCGAAGTACTAAGCCATCACTGGTTCCTATTGTGCTCATCCTAGTAGGTTGAGCATTACTGTTATCATGCAAATTCTCTATCTCATCAAGTTCAAAAATGTCATTGACTTCCACAGCTATATTATGTAGCACAGCACAAGCGATAATGATATTCGCTGTTGTTGAAAGTTTTGTTGCCAAGCCCTTTTGTAAGCACGGGAATCGTTTCTTCCAAACTCCAAATAAACGTTCTACTGAGTTTCTTGATTTTATTTGCACCTTATTATATCTCTCTTCCTGTGGAGTCGAAGGATTTGAAATTGGAGTCAATAAATATCTGAAATAAAATGTTTCACATAAATAATCTAGATATTTTAGTTAATTATTAATGTATATTTTATGTGTTTATTACTATAGATTAGATATTTAACATCATGATCAAAATTACCTGGTGCAAGGATATCCTCCATCTCCAAGTAATATCCCATCTATTTCATTGTTATACTGCCTTGACGGGTCGTTGTAGGAATTAAATACCCGGTCATTTATAAAATATGTAATTTCGTACGTAATATTTACATATCCGAAAGATTAACATTAAATATATAATGAGATTTAAAGGGATGAAAATATGTACATTTTTGTAGAAGAATTTTCTCTGCGTCTCATGTCACATCACAATTGTCACCCCTTCACTATAAAAATATCGCCTGCCAGGCAGTGGGCGAAAAGGTTTGTTTCGCCACACCACCCCCCCACGGAGACAAAAAGAAGAACTTAAAAATACTAATAGTAAAAAAACTTAGTTACTAACAAGCACAGCAACAGGTGAAGGGCCTACGAACCAAATGGTAACCTGAACATGACTGTCCTACCAGACCGGGTGATGTAGGTTTTCTTGTTTTCTGTGGTGCTCTGTTGTTGGGTGGGAGGTGGAGGTGGAGATGGAGATGAGACTGTGACCGAAAATGGAGAGTCGTCAACCACTTGGTATGCGGGTTTGACACGGTCCATGCTGACAACCGCATTCCTGTTTCCGATGGCGATTGTTAGGGTTTTGTCCTTCCGGCTAAGAACCCTGTATGGACCTTTATACGGAGGCTGGAGACTATGGCGGACTGTGTCGTTGCGCAACCAAACATGAGAAGCATTATTTATGTCTCTGAAAATGAAAGAGGACTTCTGCCCATGACGTGAGCCGGGAACAGGCTTCAGCTGTGCCATGTGGCGGCGAAGCTGGGATACCAAGGCGGAAGCGTCCACAGTTGAGTTGGGAGTCTGCGAAGGAGCAAGAAATTCTCCGGGAAGGCACAGGGGTTCCCCGTACACTAACTCGGCAGAAGAAGCTTGTAGATCCTCCTTTAGCGCAGAACGCATGCCAAGAAGCACGATGGGTAATGATAAAACCCATGACTCTTGATGCCACATAATTGCGGCTTTTAGTTGCCGATGCATGCGCTCAACAAGGCCATTCGCACACGGGTGATAACTCGTGGTACGAACGCGCTTGATAGAGCATAGTTGCATTAAAGCTCGAAAAAGAGCAGATTCGAACTGGCGGCCTTGATCGGTGGTAATAATTTGAGGCACGCCATAGCGAGCTATCCACTCCCTGAAGAAGGTTTCAGCCACTTCCTCAGCTGTGATTCCAATCATAGGCCAGGCTTCAGGCCACCTAGTGAACCTATCGACAGCAGTAAGGCAGTATTGAAAGCCCTTGCTATGTGGAAGGGGGCCAACTATGTCCACATGGACATGGCGGAAACGCTGAGTGGGGGTGGTAAAAGTACCTACCGGAGTGGAAATATGCCGGGTAACTTTGCAGCGTTGGCAATCGAGGCAAGAACGCGTCCATTCCCGACAGTTCTTGTTTATCGAAGGCCAAACATAGCGGTCAGTGACCAATTTTGTGGTCGCTCGTATGCCCGGATGGCTTAAATTGTGAAGCCTATTGAAAATAGCACGGCGCAAGTCACGAGGAATAAAGGGACGAGCCTTACCTCTTGAGGTGTCGCATACTATTACGAACTTTGTA
Source organism: Dendrolimus pini (assembly GCA_949752895.1). NCBI lineage: Eukaryota > Metazoa > Arthropoda > Insecta > Lepidoptera > Lasiocampidae > Dendrolimus > Dendrolimus pini. The sequence continues at coordinate 15,336,524 of OX457144.1, read as the reverse complement.
CCAGGAATGTCAACCTTAGCTAACTTGAGACTCGAACCTTCAGTCAACAATTTGGCTAACTCTTCATCAGACTCCTGTGACTTGGCTAAAGTGTCATATTCCTCCTCCAACGTTACAGCTTCAACACGAGACATTGTATCTGCAACCACATTGTCCTGACCTTTAATATGTTAGATGTCAGTGGTAAATTGAGAGATGAATGAAAGTTGGTTTAGCTGTGGAGGAGGTAGTTTTTCACGCCTCTGAAGGAATGCATAAATTAAGGGCTTATGATCAGTGTAGATCGTCACATGTTGTGCCTCCAAAACATGTCGAAAATGCTGAACAGCTTCGTACACCGCAAGGAGCTCACGGTAATACGCAGGCCAAGTTGTCTGGCGAGGGGTAAGCTTCTTGCTAAAGAAAGCAAGAGGCTGCCAGACATCTCCAACACGTTGTTGGAGACAAGCACCGACATGGCTACAAGATGCGTCTGTGAATAAGCCTAATTTTGCAATGGGATCTGGATGGGCTAAAAGAGTGATATTGACAAGATGGTCTTTGCAGTTCTGGAAAGCCTGAATAGTGTCAGTAGTCCAAGGAACTGGTTTGGGACCCTTTAACTGAGAATCAGCCAGCATGTTGATCAAAGGGGCTTGTAGCTCAGCAGCCTTCGGGATAAAACGGCGGTAAAAATTTAACATGCCGAGGAACCTGCGCAAGCCCTCAACCGTTTTCGGTAAGGGAAACTCCCGCAAAGCTTGAATCCTTTCAGCTGGTGGTCGAATGCCATCTTTAGAAATCCAATGCCCAAGAAATTTAACTTCATCAGCGCCAAAAACACATTTAGATGAATTAATAACTACCCCATAATCTGACAGGCGTTTGAAAAGAACGCGAAGGTGTTCAGCGTGATCCTGTGGATTACGGGAGAACACCAGAATGTCATCTACATAGGGGAAGCAAAAATTTAAACCACGCACAACCTCGTCTATGAACCTTTGGAAGGTCTGCCCAGCATTCCGAAGTCCAAATGTCATATACGGGAACTCAAATAACCCGAATGGAGTGGTGATGGCCGTTTTGCAAATGTCATCCGGATGAACGGGGATTTGCTGGTATGCCTTGACCAAGTCTAACACCGAGAAGATGGTAGAACCAGCCAAGTCTTGGCCAAAGTCACCTATATGACGAACTGGGTAAGAGTCTGGGATAGTGCGGGCATTTAAAGCACGGTAATCCCCACAGGGTCTCCAACCATCCTCGCCCTTCTTTGCTAGGTGCAAAGGCGAGGACCAGGGGCTTTTGGACGGTCGTGCCGTACCGCAGACCAGCATGTCCTCGAACTCCTTCTTCGCAACCTGAAGTTTTTGCGCAGCAAGGCGGCGAGGGCGGCACGCAAGCGGTGGACCATCTGTGGTAAGGATGTGGTGTACGGTTGTGTGTTTGACAACCCTATTAACACCAGGGGGTCGTGTAATATCCGGAAATTCTTTCAGGAGGTCTAAATAAGTGGAATTGCCGCTTATTATAGTTTTGATACTTGTTTGAGAAGTGTCCGCGACGATAGCGTGGACAGACAAACGTGTAGTGCCATCTAACAAACGCTGGTTGCGGCAATCTGGCAGTAAATTAAAATATGCCAAAAAGTCAGAGCCAATTATTGGCGTGTTTACGTCGGCTACCACAAAATTCCACCTGAAATCCCGGCGTAACCCTAAATTTAAAGAGAGATATAGAGCCGTATGTTTTTATGGGACTTCCATTAGCCGCGGAAACATCAAAGTTGGAAGTAGTTACGTGTCTTCCTTTGAGTAGTGTACGCGGGTAACAACTACTGTCGGAACCAGTGTCAATCAGAAATCGACTGTTGGTCCCAGACAAGTCAGTCACAAATAAACGACGGCCGGGTGTAGCACAATCAGTCGCCGTCACTACTGATCGTGAATCGCGTTTAAATTCTGATTATGATTATATTTGCAGGGCGGAAAGCATTTATGAGCCTTGTTCTTAAACTTCTTATGATACCAGCATATACGGTTACTAGAGTTGGAAGAAGAGCGCGGTCTGTTGTTCGTACGGGAACAAGGACTATGACGCGACTGGAGAACAATTTTGTTAAACAATTTGGTTAGGATATCTAGTTGTTTCTTCATTACCTCGAGATCCGATTGGTTTGTGTACGAGTGAGCATCAGGCACCGCAATCGAAGGGGAAGAATCGATAGGGAGCGGTTCTGCAATCGGAACATACCCCGGAACGCGTAGCGTCGTTCTTGAATATTGATCCTCTAGATCCTTCACCTGTTGCAGCATAGTTTTTACACAAGTCATAGTGAAGGATTATATGTACAACCGAAATACAAAACAGGATAAAAACAAGAAATTACACACTCGAGAATGAAACAAAAATAAGAAATATACAGACAAACGCACAAACCATTAACATAAAATATCAGTATTAAATAAAATTTAAACAATGTAGATGTGCAAAACCTTATACGTAAAATCCGTATGCGATCGCCCTTATTTTTGAACAATCGGAAAATCGTTGATATCACCGTCGAAATTATCCGCTGCGGGCCGTGAATGTTATGCTGGAGCAATTCCAATCCAGATGGCCCTGCCTGAAGATGGAGTCGGCGCTGCGGGCTGTGGGTGCCCGCTGAAGCAGTCCCAGGCGTCCATGCCCGGGGGTTGCTCGGCTTTAAACTCCAGCCCAATCAGTATGAGAAGTGGGCAACGACGAATACCAAACTTTTGTATGTTGAAAATTTTGTGCTCAAATTCTAGGGGTCACCATTAATGACGGGTCGTTGTAGGAATTAAATACCCGGTCATTTATAAAATATGTAATTTCGTACGTAATATTTACATATCCGAAAGATTAACATTAAATATATAATGAGATTTAAAGGGATGAAAATATGTACATTTTTGTAGAAGAATTTTCTCTGCGTCTCATGTCACATCACAATTGTCACCCCTTCACTATAAAAATATCGCCTGCTAGGCAGTGGGCGAAAAGGTTTGTTTCGCCACACCCTCATATTTAAACGTGAGTTTCTAAAGATACGGCTGTCGTGAGTACTACCAGCCCAACGGACTACTATATCATAAATCTTTAAGTTAGGACCACCAACTACTTGAACATTCAATGAAAAATAACCCTTTCGGTTTCGATATTGTTCTGTATGAATAATACCTCTAGGTTTTGTGATTTTGATGTGAGTGCAATCTATTGCACCTACAATATTTTTTAGTCCGGGTGATCTACCTATGCAACCAAGGTTTTCAAAGTCGTCTTTCACTTTTCTTAAGTTATTTGGAAACTTAATGAAATCTTGCATTAATAATGCTAATGCACGACTGACTCTCTTCACTATATAGCACACGGTTGCTTGCGATATATGCATCATGTCGGCACTTACAATTTGAAAACTGCCTGTGGCATAAAAACGTAAGGCTGTCAATAACTGGCACAGTGGGCTCACAGGAAGTCCTCTCTGGGTCTCTGTTTGCAAAGAGTTTGTAATTCATGGTAAAATATTATTCATCACAACACTTTTGGAAAAGCGAAATCTCTTTTTAAAGGATATTTCCGAATAGTCATATATTGGATCTATATCTCGAAAGGTAAACCTTAGGATTTCTAGGTTCATTAACTTCAATTTCCGGCAATAGACTATCGAGATCGTCTAAATTATTAAAAACTTGTTCGATGCTTTCCATTTTTATGGCAGATACAAAAACACATAAATGACAAATCAACACAATAGTCTAGCAAATTCTCATTGCTTAAGTAAACAAAATGGTGACTATTACTTGGCTAAGAATTCTATCTTTTGACAGCTCTAGTTTCAAGTAAATACTTCACTATAAAACAAAAGTTCCTGCTTAAGTAATTACTTTTACTCAAGTAATTACTTTTACTTGATTATAAATACAAGCGTTACAATAGTACAGGATAAAGGATTTAAAATATTTGTGAGAGGCTTGAATCCCTCATATAAGTTGCCAGATAGAAAAGTTCTATCCAATAACGATTTACCAGCATTATATGTAAAGTGTCTGGAATAGTTGAAAGGGAAACTGGAAATTCAAGCAGAGAGTGTCTGCATAACTACCGACATCTGGACTTCTACTGTCAACTGCGTATTTACGGGTCACGGCCCATTACATTAAAGAGAATTTCACTCTGAAATCAGTGCTATTGGAGTGCAAAGCTATACAGGTGAACATTCGGCCACGAATATTACAGAAAATTTTAACCGCATAGTACAAAATTTTAAATTAAACGATAAAGTTCTTAGTTTGATAACAGATAATGCAAGTAATATGAAGAAAGTGGATGAAAAAATGGGTGTCAAGCATTTCAAGCATTAATAGTTAAACATTGCACAACCGAAAACACGGCAGACGAAAGAGTACGGGAGCTAATAAATAAGGTGAAAACGATTGTTTCACATTAAAAAAAAAGGTCGTTAAAGCAACGGAAAGGCTGATAATTTATCAAAAGCAAAATGGTTATTACTCTTTCGAGAGAAGTACTCAGGACGTGTCAACGCCGTGGAATTAGACTTTAAAAATGTTAGAGCGCTTTGTCCACCTGGAACACGCTATTAAAGCTACTACGGCGCTATCTTGTGTAGCCGATACACGACGACATTGACACTCGACACTCGAGTGTATATATACATCGACTTCTATATGAGTGCACTGCCGCGACACTTAGTTGTAGATGTAGTGTGTAATGTCGCTCAGTGTCTGTCTCGCAGCCGTGGACGACACAAATTCTCCCAATTTTAACTAAAATTCTTCAAAAATATCACGAAATCAAAAAACACTCCGCCATTAACGTCTGAGTCGGCGATTTCATGTGGGGTTGTCGGGTCAGGTGTCCGTATTTCATACAAATAAAAGAAAACCTATACGCCAATCGCAATTTTTTTGCGTTAATGAGGCTTTACACGTAGCAATAAATAATATTGCTTTAATATGTCGGTAATAAATTATTATTTATATTTAGAAACATTTTACAAGTTAATGTTTTTACTTCTTTTTTGTTAATGGTCGCCTGCCAGCCGGGAGGAGCAGCATTCCCAATATTGTAACATAGGCCGCGGGCATTAGCGGTTCTTTCGCGGTGTAGAACGTTGACGTTACACTGGCCCGCTTGAGACGATCCAAAAGCAGCGGAGTTGCGTATCTGGACTTGTCTTTTACTCAATTTTTGCGCGTCGGGAACGATACCTCCGACCCTTACATACAACGTCGAAGCGGCAATGGTCTTCGGAAGGATGTAGTTTCTATCAGTAGGGGAACTTCTCCCTATATTAGTCATGTCGTATCGATCTCGTAGCTCATAGAGCACGGTATTTACCCTAGCCATGAGTTCAGGGCATATCTTTAGTCGTCCCATAACGGAGTTATCGTCGGGGAAATCGAAATTGTTGATCCTGGGGGTGGCCTCTGGTGGAATGACGTCAGCCGGACCATACCCAAGAAGATTGGGCGTCGGCAATGCACCAGCCGGTATCATGTTCGCTGGCAGAGGGAGAACTCTCTGGCCATTAGGTCCAGCCCGGGAATCAAGGACCCGGTTCATTGTAACAACTGGACAAATATAGGACTCGTACGCATTATGGGACTGAGCGTTGACGGGTCCAAACGTCCCTGAGGGAAATCCAGCGTCTTCATCCGCGACGGCGGGAACACAGACGTCAGGAAGATTAAACTTAATCTCTTCGCCGGTGGCGGTAGTAGTGTTTCCAATATTAGTGAGATAGTGATACAAGTTTTCGGGGATACAAAGATCCTCTGGTAGGGCGTCCTGGGTAAAGCCAGAACCCATTCTCACATTCCCATTGAGCATAGAAACATCGAGCAGGTAGCAGTTGGCAATAGTGCACATTGAATGCTGGAACATAGAAAAAGGCATCCGGCGGTCTAGCCGGGGATCTATTCCTCGAAGCATTTCATAAGTGCGCTCCGTCTGGTCGATGTAGCCAGACAAGTCAAAATTCTGACTGTATATCTCTTGAACTGGAATGCCAGTAGTATGAGGTCCCAAGTCATAGAGGGGCTCATCTCTTGGTTTTCCTTCAGTCTTAGCGGTAAAATCCTTCGCTACCGGAATTGACTTCGGTTCGATCTTAGTCTCGGTCTTCGCTGGGAATTTAGACTTCCAGGCCCGACTCCTATTCGTTTGTCCTCTGTTCTTCGGCTGTGGGGGTACATATTCAGAAAACTGTGCCCAGTTATCGCCGGTAACCTCTTGATTCTGTTGGAAAGCATAGGCCCGCCCTCCTTTCATTACGGTCTCGCATAGGGGGATTTCCACCCTGAAATGAGCCGCGTCTTTGTTGTCTTCCGTTATTACGGGAATATTGTCCTCCGGACTCCATTTAAACTTTGGAAAGTATTAGTATGTTTAATGTCAAAAAACGACTTCATTCATTACATTACATCAATAGCATATTTTCTTTTTGTTCTACAAACAACGAAAGGATTGAAATCAACTTAACCCTGGCAACTCTAAGTCACTTTTAGAATGGGACACAGCGTTCTGTGGTTGCCCTCGCACTCGGCTTCATTTTTATTTTGCGCGCAACAAGCAGTGTTGCCAACCCTACAGATTTAACTGTAGACCAGTCTTTCGGAAATTCTCTTAGTTTTCAGTTTAGTCCTCGAAATCTACAGTTTTAAGATGCTAACGTCATCTATTTTATTAGTCCGTACACTAAGTCAGCTTCAGTAAAACCAATTACTATCGGAGGTAATGGTTAGGTGCTTTAATAGATGGCGTTAGTGGTCATTTCGGTCGATGTCTGTCTTACGAACATTCTGTTGTGTGTTCTTTTACTTACTCGGGAATGACCGTGAATGCTTTGTCGATTCGAAATATATGTAATTGACTTGTCCAAACATTCTGTCATTAGTCTGATTAGATTCTTTTTTGTTGATTGACGTTGTGAGTTGAGCAAAAATTTACGAATATGCATAGTTGCAGTACTGATAGTGAGTCAGATGTTGATAAATCCCCAAAAAAGAAGAAAGTAGTGAGATATGAGCAAAAATTTATTGACTCTTGGCTTAATGACGAAAAGTTTAGTGGATGGCTTGGAAAAAGTAAAAAAGGTAACACATATTTGTCTGCGTGTGACTGTGATCGTAAATGCGGTATTCAAGAATTGACGAGACATAAAAACTCATTAAAGCACCAAGCGAACTGTAAGAAAATACAAAAGCAACCTAAGCTTACATCTTTGTTCACATCAACATAAAAATCACAGGAACCACAGCAAATGGCAAAAGTCGGCGAAATTAAAATGGCATGTTTTATTACGGAACATAACCTTGCATTTAATGTTGCCTCATATCCGACTAATTTAATAAAACCCGTGTATCCAGATTCAAAAACTGCTGAATATGAGCCGAACAAAAGCAAGAGCTATTATAGTAAATATGACAGGAAAACACGCTGAAGAAAAATGGATATTTTTTTTAAGGGAAAAACCAACAAGACTCTTATGACCTTAGCATAAGGTTTTATTTTCTTTATTTTAGTTGCAAGATGCACAGATCGAGCTCATTTCTATTGTACTGTAGTACTTATTACTTCCACGATCACTACATAAGTTATTTAATAACCGGTCTCATTCGTTGCAAATTAAAAACGTCTACTGGAATGAAACCGATTACCGAATACTACATTCTGATGTAAGTGTGACTGTCGTGAGAAAATCACGTTGATTTGTCGCTGTGACTTTTTCGTAACTGGAACTTCAGTCACGGCGACTGATAGGAACGATTTTCCTCACGTCTATCTTGAAGGACAGATCAACAGACAGACAGTAATATGGTATAGTAGTGTATAATTAAAAACGTGGTCAGGAAAACTAATTATATTTATTAAATTAAATGTTTTACATGAACAACAAACTTAACAGCAGAAGGATGATTTCAGAAGAGAATGTTACCATAGTAGAAAAACACTTAATATAACAAAAATTGCCAGCATACAAAAACTTAAATTATATGTTCGGAAATTACTGAACAAATAGATTAGAAACGTTGGCTCAAACTATCCATCAAGACGAATTTAATACATTCGGACTACATGTGGCAAGCTAATTACGTAGTTTGCCATTAACAAATGCTGTTATTTGTCAGAATTTTATCAATAATTATTTGTCACAAGAAAGACATGAATCTCGAACGCATAACATCTTCCAATTTCTAGAACTACGAGCTCATTTTCAGGGTACACACCCTATACTTCGACTCCTGAAGCCGAAGCTACCACTTCTCGAAAACAACGCAATTCTTCCACTCCCGAAGCTTCCACTTCCGGAAGGCACCTCGAATATGATGAACACTATTTTGCCAGCTGTTCACTAACACAAGGAAATACTGGACAACAATACGAAGTGAACGACGGTATTCTATCTCAAGCTGTTAGATCATGCTTAGATGAAAATACAAAAAAAATTTATAAATAAATCGTTCAGAAATAATTCAAGAGTTTCACTTACCATAATGTACTCCTGTAAAACATTCTATATAACATCCTTCAAAAAGAGGGAAATCGTGCATTCTGGAACTCTAAATGACACTACAAGACTTGAATAATTATTACTGGTAGCCAACGAACTTCAGGGTTATTTCAAATTAAATTTTCGGTGAAAGTGCTTCACGAATATTGATATAACATTTTTGTATAAACGGAGTAACCTTATGTAGTAAAGTATTAAACTGATCTGTAGTCATTCCTAATCGTTTTCTAAAACAATCAGGATCTTCTAAACTCCACTCCAAAAGTAAAGTATCCGAAGCACCCAAGACCTTACCTCGAGAAATCCATCCACGAACCCAAAAATTACGTTTTCTCCTTTCCTTTTGTTCTTCTGTCTTTGTTCTTCAAGCAATTTTTGAATAATTGAATAACTAACTATTTCAATTCCCGCACAAACAGCTATTCTGCTCAACATTTTTGACGGAAATGACCGATCCGCATGCGATTTTTTTTTTAGTTTATGCAACCTGTGGAAATGGGGTTGCATCGAATAAATTTTCTTGTTTGAACCGAGGATTCATAGATTGCGCAGCAAATATGGCTCTCACATGGTTATGCGTTGATAAACTATTATTTTGAAATCTGCTTTCTAGCACTTCCCAAGCATGTATGTAGTTATCTGATGTGATGTGAACTCTAGTGCGCTTATTATTTGAAGCGCTGAACCACAGATATCTTAAATAATGAAACTAAAACACGCCAAACACCACACACACTTTTTATAACAGTAACAATACACACGCTAGAATAAGTTTAAATAAGATTATTACATTTAAAAATCAACACAATCATAATAAACAATAATAATAATAAAAAAATCCCGCAGGGGGGCTTTGTGGCGAAGCCTTAGGTGAGTGGCGACACGTTGATCAATGCTTTCCAGCGCTATTGTAGCGCGAGAATCAACGACCAACTAATATTGTAATAACGATTGAAAGCCAAAGGAACTAACCGACGAAATAGCGTAGGACGGTTAACTGTACTGTAACTTATTTGACTCAGTTCAACTCACATTTACCTTATGCATTACATTGGGTCATAGCCGAGTCCACCACCCTGAATTTAGCTAGCTTAGTAGGGTCTTGGGGCAGTCATCAAACCACCCCGTAAAGGGAGGTGACAAGGAAAGCTCTGTGTGGCAAAGTAGTGGTTGTGTATTTTATTATAAGCTGAATATAAGCTAAGGTATTTGTAGTGTTTGCTCCTGAACACTAATATAAATGTCACCGGCTCATCTACGGACTACCACCCGTACAGCTGCATCAGCGGTTGGTTATTGACTGAGGACTGACTAAGCCTCCCTACTCAATTGACATCCCCTCCCACTGTGCCTCAATGACGTAATGCAGTCAAGACAGATACTTGTATATTATTATAATATACATACACTACATCCCTTCCTTATTTAATTATTTTTTATTTATGGGAAAATTAAAAGAAAGCTATACTCACTATGTCTATTTATTTTAAGTGTCGCCGCACACGAGCCACTCGCCACAGCCACAAATGCCGCCACTAGAAGCTAGAAGCGGCTACAAAGGTAGCTGAAGCGCGCGACAGCCACTTGTGGCCGGTGGTCGACACTTGCGGTCGGTGGCTGCTTGTTGTTGTACTTTTTTTTAACCCTTGCGTGCAGTATCATAATGGACTCTGACGAAGAAGGTTTAATTGCGCTACTTTTGATAAAAAGACGTCGTCGTAGAAGACGAAACCGTAGTTATTGGATACATCCAATTTTAACGAATGTAAACAAATGCAACGAACATTTCGATAATCTTCTAAACCATCCTAAAAAGTTTTTCAAACATTTTCGTTTAAGCATAGGTACGTTTTGGGAACTACATGCTCTATTATATGCTGGATTAAAGCACCACGATACCAACATGCTGCGGCGTCTGGGTTTTTAGAGACCCACCGCAGAATAGAAAAAGGGAGTCGGTTAAGCCGAATAAAAGAAAATATTTTAAAATAACAATTTATTACACTTAAAAGAAACTAAGACAATTAAAAGAAGAAATTAAATAGAAATAAGAGGTAGAATTAAATAGTCAGGGGGGGATCCGATGTACCGGTTGGCTTTGCACAATCGCGAGTAACTTACTTCGACCACGGTAGGAAGTAGAAGAAGAAAGGACAGCACTGGCCTGATCGCTGGTAGAACACGCGACGGACGGCGGTCGCGTTCAGCTGGCAGCAGTCCGCAGGCAGCAGGCCGACGTGTAGCGTCGACGTGGTAGATGCGTCGGAAGGTAGAATTCCGGCGCTACGGCGTGTAGGATGCCGTGGTGGTAGAAGGGGTAGAACGAGGTTGGTAGAACCCGTAGATTGGCTACGCTAGGTTGTAGCCCACAACCTGAAACCTGAACGTTTCGGGTGCTTAAAAAAAACGTTCACAGCCACTGCCTGCCAAGCTCCTGCGCGCTCAAACCGTTGGCGATTTAAAAGAAGCGTCGGCCGCGCCGCTAAGGTAGGGGAAAGCACGGAATGGCGGACGGTTGAAGCTAGCAGAGCAGTGTGACAATTTTACAATTAAGGCAGTCTATACGTGTGTAATCGATATAGCTGTGCTTAGAAAGATTTAGCAGAAGGCTAGATAGGATTATAAATACTGAAAGCTCACCTGTAGAGGTTGAATACGTAGGTCGGAATTAAATACTTTAGTGGTAGACTCAGTAAAATTCCGACACGAGTGTTGCGTGCGAGACGTTTGTGTGGACTGAGCGGTGAACGCCAGCGCACTGATTTTGAGTTGCTCATTTCGTATAGGGTCCCGCTATGTTGCGTGTACGCGGCTTCGAGATGCCGGAAGCCGTGCAGGTGGTTAGTGGAATTACATGGTTCCGAAGTAATTTAATTATTATGTATGGAAGGTTATTAATTAAGTTTTTATTATTTATTTTGTTCTAGTGGATATATCTGTATATTGGTGTTATAAATAAAAGGTTTATGAGTGGATTTGTAGTTTTTGTCGTGGATTAATATGACGTGTCTAGCACAACGTCACAATGCGGAAAAGCATCGCACCTGCGGAAAGACTAGCTATCACATTAAGGTAAGTGGAAATAATCACTAGCATAAAACTCCACAGAACACTATGATAAAATAATCTATACTTTATTTATAATAGAAAAAACAATGCACATTGATTATAATAATCAATGTGCATTGTTTTTTCTACTAGAGAATAGCTAGTTAACAAATAAAACACGTAGGTATTTGTATTTAGTTATTATGTCTTTATTATAATTTGGTATCACTCGTCATCATCACGGAACATGTTTTCGATAACAGAACTGTTGTCCATAGACTGGTCAGAATAATATGAATGAGTTGGAGAAGGCTGAATTATAGGTGAAGACGGGATAGATGTAGAAGCGTTTTGTGTAGAGTATGATATGTCAAGCATAGACTTGTCGGAATAATGTGAATGAAGTGGAGAAGGCTGAACAGATGTAGAAGCTTTTTGTGTCGAGTGTATGTTGGCATTTCCTGAAGAATAACCATAATATTGTGCCGAATAGGTTTCATAATTTTGATTATGCGTGTACTTTCTAATTAACTGTAATATTTCTGATTGAAAATCAAGTTTACAATTTTCGTCAATTTTTTTTACATGTGGAAGCAGCGACATCAGAAATTGCTTATCGGGGTCATTTTGGTCGCTTATTTGATCATGTTTACGTTTTAAATTTTCCGAAAGTGTTCTGAGAATTTCATTTTCTGATTTTTCGGCCCTTTTTATATTAATGTTTCTGTTTATTTTCGGGCGAGATGTTTCCGCATCATCAGTTGCATTAGTAACATCGGTAGGCGGTCTCACTTCTTTTAAGGAATTCAAGAACGATAGATGATTGAAATAAATGTACTGTTTACTGCTTGTTGCTGCCGAACCACTCGCAACGTTCTTGTTTTTTGCATTTTCTCTATTAAAACTGTCACGAAGACTCTTCCACTTCCTCTGTAATTTAGTTACTGTAACAACAAAAAATATAATTTTAATTTATTTAATTTATTTTAAAAAAAATATAATTTGTTTCAGGTATCTAGGAACTGGATGCTTGTTTGAGGATTTTGAACTCTCTTACCACCGTGGGGCCTCTACAGCAAGGAAAATAGTACAAGAAACATGTCAACTAATTTGGAACTATTTAAAAGCCGTTTGTATTCCAGAACCGACCCAAGACATGTGGAAAGAAATTGCCAGCGGATTTCTTCAAAATACTAATTTTCCTAATTGTTTAGGCGCCATAGATGGGAAACACATAAGAATTATTCATCCATTCGATACCGGCTCCTTGTACTTTAACTATAAAAAAAAATTTTCAATAGTACTTCTAGCAAGTTGCGACTCGAATTTACTTTTTACGTTCGTGGATGTTGGGGCATACGGTAAAGCATCCGATTCTACAATATTTAGAGAAAGTGAACTGTGTAACAAAATACACAGAAAGACATTAAATATCCCCTCACCACGACAGGTCGGTAATCGACAACCATTGAACTACACATTTGTTGGTGATGAAGCATTTGGCCTCAGTGAAAATATGATGAGGCCATATGCTGGAAAATATTTGGACTTAGACAAAAAAGTTTTCAATTATAGGTTAAGCCGTGCCAGACGTTGCATTGAGTGTACCTTCGGCGTACTAGCAAACAAATGGAGAATATTACATCGCCCATTAAACACTTCTGTTCATTTCTCAGAAGACATTGTGAAAGCTTGTTGCATTTTGCACAACTTTATTCGCAAAAGGGATGGCTTCAATTTTCGGCATACTTTGAAAATAGTGGGACTCGAAAATATACAAAATACAGGCTGGCCACGAACACGAGCGTCTACGGCAAGAGATACGTTAAAAGATTATTTTATGAATGAAGGAGCCATACCGTGGCAAGAAAATAGAATATAAATATATGGTTTTATATTATTTTATTAAACTTACCTTCAATATTCTTTTCTTTGGCAGTTTTATTCGAAAAATCTTCCACAAACAATTCGCAGATTTCTTCACAGGCCTTCACTTTTTCTCCTCTATTACTATAACTATCACTTTTTGAATCCCAAATCGCAGGACGGGATTGTATCTCTGATATAAATAATTCTATATCCATATTTATCTACCTATATGAACTACAGACTACGTGCGTGCGTTACCGTCGACTTACACAGGTTAACTGAGGCAAGGGAGAGAGGGGCGCGGAATCGCGCGAGTGGCGTGTGGCGGCTTTTTGTGTCGGCGTTTAGTGGCCGGTGCGAGCCACAAGATGCAAGCTGCGACGATTTGAAGCGTGTGGCCGCCACCGGCGCCAACCGTGAGCGGCGAGTCCATATAAAATGTATGAAAAATACAGGAAATATGCCAGTGGCGGCGTTTTGTGGTTGTGGCCGGTGGCCCGTGTGCGGGAGCCCTAAAGTACAGCATGACAATTTACCTTTTGATTAAATAAATTCGTTCATTAAACAATCATAATAGTATAGCTAAATTTTACTTTATTACAAGCTTTTCAGTGGTTTCTTTTGATTTTATATTAGTTCAGATCCTGCTCCTAGTACATCCTTCTCTTCTACCTTTTTCTTTCTTTCATTTATTTCTACCATCTGTACTGAACACATTCTCCGAGATGCTATTTTTATTTCCTTCATCATTTAGAACTTGCCACTGCCCGTCTATTTTTTCAAATGGACTACAATTCCTCGTACAACTTGTCCAGTCTCATCATTTCTAACTTATATGTCGCCTCCAGTTCTTTTCCTAATGTACGAGGGGCCGGTTTAAAATTTAAACTTAATTTATCGTCTTTATTCATGTTCTTTAAGTATACTTTGTCTCCTGGCTGTACCTCAGATTCTTTAGCCTTTGTTTCTTATCTGTATATTCTTTCCCCATTTGTTTCTTCTGAAGATCGCTATTTTTAACATCCAAGTTTTCTAATTGGCAATGTATGCCACTTATCATCGGGATTTTGTCACGGAATTGTCGTTTAAAAATAGGTCCGCTGGAGGTTTTACGGGTAATTTTTATTTCTTTATAACAGCTAAAGTAATCAACTACCACTAATAAAGATTCTCCATTCGGCAGTGGGCCCATCAGGTCTAAGGCAATGTCAACCCGAGGTTCATGTGGTAGTTCTCGTCTTTTAAGCGGGTTCGGTGAATTTGGAGTAGAGATCAAGGTACATCCTTTGCATGATTTAATCATAATTTCCGCGTCTTTGTCATACCTTGGCTACCATACTTTGGTTCGTAGTCTAGCTTTCATCAAGACTATGCCCGGATGGCCTTCATGTGCTGCTCTTAAAACTTTCTCACGTAATTTACTTGGAATCACCAGTCTAGTTCCTCTTAATAAAACTCCTTCATAAAAGCAGAGATCATTCTGAAACAGTTTATAGTTTGTTACCATATTGTCCCATTTATTACTATATAGACCGTCTTTTACTTTTAGAATTTCTGGATTTTCTGCTGAACATTGTATAATATATTTCAGTGATATGGCTGTTGGTGTGGCTTCTTCAACAATCTGATGGATGTGATAGTCAATATCTTTCAAGGATGTTTTCTCTAATTTGCACAGTCGAGACAAACTGTCAGAGATTTTGTCTTTACCTGGTTTATAAATTACTTTAAAGTCGTATGACTGTAATCTTAAAACCCATCGTTCAATTCTAGCACATGGTTTTGATTTGGGACAAAATATGACTTAAGTGGTTTATGGTCAGTTATCAATTCAAAAGTCTTGCCATAGAGGAATATATGAAAATGTTCCTTATGAGTTCTTGGATTTTACGTAGAACTTTTTCTTCAAGAGGTATTGGTATCCGTCTATATGGCTGAGTGACTAGTTGTACCTGATCATCAATGAGTATTTGGATTTGGACACCTTTAATCTTTGGGAATGGCTCTTTTATTTCTATCTTCTTTATGTCAGGT
Organism: Dendrolimus pini; assembly: GCA_949752895.1. Taxonomy (NCBI): domain Eukaryota; kingdom Metazoa; phylum Arthropoda; class Insecta; order Lepidoptera; family Lasiocampidae; genus Dendrolimus; species Dendrolimus pini. Next base: position 15,321,037 of record OX457144.1, on the reverse strand, counting down.
CCAATCTTGAGGACGCCCATATCCATGGCAGCCTCCTTGCCTAGCAAATTCTTAGTTCCATTCTCTATAATATAGAAAGTTGCATACTTTGATCTATTAATGATCTTGATTTCTGTTCTAAAGGATCCTATTAGTTTCAAAGGTTCGTTGCTACCATATCCATAGAAAGTTTTATCTGATTTTTCCATTTGATTTCCAATGTTCAAGTTATTTACTGTCATCATGTGCCAGGTTTCGCTTGTTATTAAGTTACATTTGCACCCGGAGTCCACTATCATATTGACCTTTACTCCTCCAACCTCACATTCCATTTCAATGTCCTCATCTATTTTAAAAACATAGTGTACATCATTTGTTTTTCCATATGTTTGCTTTTACTCTTCTTTTTGATGTTTGTATCTTTTGATGTCAGTATCTTTGTTACCAATGCGTATTTCAATCTTTCTTTTTGTTGGTGCTCTTGTTCTACAATACTGTCTAAAGTGTCCTTTCATTCCACATTTCATACACTCTTTATTTCTTGCGGGACATTTGATGTCTTGAGAACTATGGAATCTATTTCCACACCTTCCGGCCACATTCCGGTTTATTTATCCTGTATCTAAAGTTTTCTTTATTGTTATATTCTTTTTGTTTTGCCTCAAATTTGTTGATGTACTCATTCTTACCAGATTCATTCCCGAAATTTTCTATATATCGACTAACTGTTTCAAGAGTATTTGCCTCAGCCACAATGTCATCTAATTTTATGGAATCCCCGCTTTGCAGGATTTTCTTCCTTAGTTCCTGTGATGAACCTTTTTCAGTTATTTGATCAATTATTTGATCATCTTTATCTTTAAATTTACATTTATCTGCTTGTACCCTAAGGCGCACTAAAAATTTTCAAATTTCTCAGCTGGCTCTTGTTTAATCAATCGAAATATATGACGTTCATAGACTTTGCTTTGTTTCGGTGTAAAGTATTCATTGAGTTTACTTATGGCTACTTTAAAAACATCAGCCTCATCTGTGATTGCAATGTTGGCTCCCGGTGTGTTATAAAATATTTCTTGTAGCGCTAACCCTCCAAAATGAAGCAAGGTAGCCCTTTTCTTTTCACTGTTACTTATGTCTGATGCATCAAGGTAAATGTGCAAAGCTCTTTTCCAACGCTCCCATCTTACACCCACCGACGATGGTTCTCCCTCACAATCGAACTTGTCGAGTGTCAGTTGAGACATGTCAATATATGTTGATTGCCTGGAATCAATGAATACATTTATTTTTAGTATTGTTTTACAACTCTTATTTACAGTTATCAACTGTAAAAGCAGTATCCTAAAAATAGGAGTCTAATTGAATGATAAGTTTAAAAATTAATTAATTAAATAATTAAGTTTAAAAATTTCATTCATTATTCAATAATAAGAATATCAATCCAATGATCCATCAAACCGCTTTCAAAGCTTTGTGCCTAAAGTATCAACTTAATAATAATAATTATCAGTTTACACTGCTTCTATGCTAAATCAATATCAATTTAATGACCAGTGAGAACTGCTTCTTGTATTACATAATCCATATCAAAACTTTTTGTATTTAACATATCAATTTAATGATCAGTTTACACTGCTTCTATACTAAATCAATATCAATTTAATGATGAGTTTGCACTGCTTCTATACTAAATTATAATTTCAATTAAATGACCAGTTAAAACTGCTTTCCATAATTCATTCTATTAGGGTGTCAATTTAATGACCAGGCTTTTCACCAGCTAAGACCTTATAGGTAGTTTTTAACTATTTAGTTATTTGTACTACCCTTGAATTAATTATCTAAGTTAAGTATTTATTTCTTCCTCCATGTCAAAATTATGGTTTAAATATTCAGACAATGACATCTGCGTTGATATTCTATAAATGAATAATTAGATATCAAGTTATTTATTTGTATTTCTATATGCTTACATTAATTATAATTTTCAAGTATATAGTGCGCTTTAAATGCGTAATTCACAATAACCTACTTATGTTTTATACGAACAGTTTCACAATATCCTTTTAATAGGTAACCAAAAGGAAGTAAGTTATTGTGGCGACATTAGTGCCAACATAAAAACAAGCATGCAAGCGCGGAACCAATATTTATCTGTGGCAAGCAAAACATCGCGCCGTTTATAACAAGCGCGCGCCCAATTTTTCGCGGCAATTCACTGCCGCGAAACGGTCGAGAACCGAAGTCCATTTCGGGAGATCTCGGCACAGTCCGACTTTCGCCTTCATCACGAACGCACGATATACGTGCTCGGGTACAACATTAGTTTTCGCGCTTGCTTGCTGTTTGCCTTCATACAAAATCCTTCTGAACATTATTGTAACATTGAGAGTGAGTGTGTGATTAAAAGTGTACGACGCAAGTAATCTTTCATTTCTCCGTACACCGCTCAACGGCCGCAACCAATCATCTCATCACCATCACACATCATCACCCCCTCAAATAGTCGTTTTTTGACATTAAATAACAACACTTTTCCAAAGTATATTAAAATGGAGCCCGGAGGGCAGTATCCCCGCGCAAGCGGAACACAACAAAATCGTCGCGGATCGATTCAGGGTGGCAATCTCCCTATGCGAGATCGCAATGAACGCAGGGCCTACGCCTACCAACAAAACCAGGATGTAACTGGGGACAACTGGGCACAATTCACTGAATATGTCCCACCCCAGCCTAAGTCGCGAGGCCAAATAAATCGGAGCAGGGCATGGAAGGCAAATAAATATCCGCCCAAAGCCGAAACCAGTAAGGAGCCGAAGCCAATGCCGGCCGCAAAGGATTTTACAACAAAGACGGAAGGAAAACCCCGTGATGAGCCACTATACGATCTAGGTCCACACACCACGGGCATACCCGTCCAAGAGATCTATAGCCAGAACTTTGATCTGGCCGGTCTCATAGATCAGATTGAACGCACGTATGAGATATTGAGGGGCATTGATCCCCGGCTCGACCGCCGGATGCCTTTTTCGATGTTCCAACACTCAATGACGACCATCGCTAACTGTTACCTGTTGGATGTCTCCATGCTCAACGGTAATGTAAGGATTGGTTCCGGATTCACCCAGGATTCACTTCCTGAAGACTTATATATTCCGGAGAATTTATTCCACTACCTAACTAATATCGGCAACACTACCACCACCACTACAGGTGAGGAAATTAAATTTAACTTACCAGATATCGCTGTTCCTGCAGTTGCTGATGAAGACGCTGATTTTCCGTCAGGCACTTTTGGGCCTGTTAACGCCCAATCGCACAACGCCTACGAAGCCTATATTTGCCCCGTCGTAACCATAAACCGGGTTTTGGATTCACGGGCGGGACCAAATGGACAAAGTACAATCACGTCGGGGTCACCATTTGAGGGTGATGATGTGTGATGGTGATGAGATGATGGTTGCGGCCGTTGAGCGGTGTACGGGTTAATGAAAGAAAAATTGCGTCGTACACGTTTAATCACACACTCACTCTCAATGTTTTACATTACAGTTCAGTCCGACTTTCGCCTTCATCACGAACGCACGATATACGTGCTCGTGTACAAACGTTAGTTTTCGCGCTTGCTTGCTGTTTGCCTTCATACAAAATCCTTCTGAACTGTAATGTAAAACATTGAGAGTGAGTGTGTGATTAAACGTGTACGACGCAACTTTTCTTTCATTAACCCGTACACCGCTCAACGGCCGCAACCATCATCTCATCACCATCACACATCATCACCCTCATTATCTTAGCATACATTTGCAGAACATTATCAGTTTACATTACCTTAGTTGTTTGCAATTTCCGATGCATATGACTTATCCCCTTTTAAATGTTCGTAATAGCTAGTCACTACGACAGTTTCCGTAAATAAATACTTTTACTGATACTAGGATCCATGCTCTATTATTTGTTATTTGTAATGGATCAATATTACAATTCTGATATGCGATTAGAATAGATGGGTAATGGAAATACTTATAATGCTTCCACGTTCTAATCTAACAGCGACTTCCTTCCACCTTTGATTTGACATGACATTTGACACTTAATTACTGAACGACTAGTAATATCCTAATGAGTTAGAGATACGATTTGATATGAAAATCGGGTTGATTTATGAACTTATTTTAAATGTATCCTGTGTGCTAAATTACTGTTTCGTTTCCACAACTTATTTTATTTACATAACATTTCATATAAAAACTTTTAATATTCAATTAATTTACTCCAAAAGAAAGCCGTATTATTTCCCTTTGACCAACAGATTTTCTTTTTTTTTTCATCATACCTAAGGATGACTCTGGCTTAAAGAACTAGCAGCCAAGCCATAAATAATCAAAAGTGTGAGAATAGTGTTGTCGTTAAATTTACCAGAATTTCCGGCAAGGGAGTACGACCATACAGTGTTACTTTTATCCCAGATTACTAGTTGCTTTTTAACGTGGACGGTAAAACTAGTTTAGAATAAAAATATAATCAAATCAACACTCAATTTAAATTTAAAGTTTTATAATGAATGTGTTATAACTAAGTAACTTTTCGTATTTACATTTTTAGGAACTGGCTTTGTTTTTCATCGTTTTCAAAATCCTTGTTCCTTTTAATGTATTTATTTATTTTATTATATATATATATATATATATATATATATTTTTTTAAATTATACTTACAGTTTATCCTCGTCGCCAATGTAGTGTTTGCTCCTGAACACTAATATAAATGTCACCGGCTCATCTACGGCCTACCACCCGTACAGCTGCATCAGCGGTTGGTTATTGACTGAGGACTGAGCCTCCCTACTCAATTGACATCCCCTCCCACTTTGCCTCAATGACGTAATGCAGTCAAGACAGATATTTGTATATTATTATAATATACATACACTACAGTATTGTTTCTTGACAATAACCTATTGTCTACTATCATTGAATAAATGGTATATTAACCATTTATTCAATGATATGACAAGGCATAAGCCACAGGCCAAAGAGCTCAGACAATATCACTAATAGCAATTTTAAAATATCTATGTTTAAGATGACTGTATAACTATTAAAATAGAAAAATATGTGAAAACATCAGCAGCTAATAGATGTCAACGTCTTCAACATTACCATTTTTTAATAAACAAGTAAATATTTGTCCTGCAAGAGCATTGATTAAGTATATGAAAATTACTTAGGTACTTAAACTTTAAGAAAAAAATATTATTGTTTATATCTACCAGAAAACTTCATAAGAATTTTAAAGCCAGTCATTGATATACTGTACACAGTACATCAGTCGTTGGATAAAGAAAGTTATGGAAGAGAGTGGTATAGATACAACTGTATTTACTGCACATAGCACTCGCCATGCATTATGTTCAGTGGCTTTCAAGAGACACATTAACATAGATAACTGGTTGTACGGATAATTCAAATATTTTTGCTACATTTTATAATAGACCCATTATTAATAATACAACATTGTCTCAAGCAGTATTTGAATAAATTAATAGTGCTAAGTAGATATTAATTAATTATAATGTTGTTTTTTAGTTCGATTGTTAATAATGTTGATTAATGTAGTGTGTAATCAATTAGATATATAAGCCCTATTATTCTTAATAAATGTTCAGTATTTTAACAGCAGTCAGATCGTTTTATTGTGTGATATCACAGAGCCTTACATGGCGACCCTGCCATGTTTGGTGGGCAGCGCCTCGGGTCGCGCTCCGGTGTCGCGTTAAGCTGAAATTTTTTTGAACTGTACGCTCTAGCCGTGAGTGCAACAAAAGCCAACTGTACAAATAATATGAAGGAAAATGTAATTCATAAAATCTATTTTGTATACAATGCTATGGGAAGTGTCATCACTCCTGGGTTAATTGGCAAATATTAAGTCATTGTCTGAGGGAGTCGATTATACTGCGTCGTCGCCGGGAAGCTGCAGGGGGAGCCGGATGTCCTACATGTAACCCTACCAGTGGAAATCCCGTAGAAGAAGACCGTATGCCGAAAACCAGAATCTGAGGGACGTCCAGCGTTATGTGGTAAATATGGTGTATTGTGCAGTGCAGTGAGAAACACGGAATTATAAAATATATGGTATAATAATCGGATATAAATATGTTATAATATATGGCAAATAAATTGACTCTACCTTTTAATATTATTGTAAACACTTTTTTTTACTATTTTTTTTAGCTCATGAACTAAAGAATATTCTAGAAGAATTAAAATCAATAAGAAATAATTTAATTAAGCTGAGTTATGATAAGAGAACAAAAGGTCGTTTAGAACAAAAGTTTAAGGATACCAATATTATATATGATAGGTATATTATTACAATTTCTTTAATTGATGAGCAAATAAAAAAGGGAGATATTAAGGGACAAAATTTAACTTTAATTAAGGAATATAGAGATATAATTAAGAATTTGTATTTAGAAATAAAAGATTTTTGTTGTAAGTATATGTAGCCGATAGTGAAATTAGCGAAAACCTTGGCTCGACATCGTCTATCTATATAAAATCGAAAATGGAGTTTGATTTAAAAATTGCTTTGAGTTTGTTATCAGTAATGACTGACGAGGACTCAACAACAAGACAATTGATAGATGGAATTAATTACTATAGTTCGGTTTTAGGTAGTCAGCAAAGTAAAACACATTTAATTAACTTTGTATTGAAAAGTCGACTTTCACAGATAGCTAAATCAAAACTTGACTCTAAGTACGAATCAGTGGACGCCTTAATTAGAGATATGCGTAGCATTCTTTTGCCGAAACAGAGTTTTGTCGCATTACAAAACAAACTACAAACGACACGAAAAGATCAAAAGTCTATTAATGACTACGGGAAGGAATTGACCGACATTTTTATGGACTTGACAATCGCTCAAGCCGACGGCAACTCCGAATACCTCAAAATTTTACAGCCTCTTAATGAAAAACAGGCAATTAAACGATTTGCCGACGGGTTACGTAATAAAAGACTCAGTACGATAGTAGCTGCACGAAATTTTTCGTCCTTAAAGGACGCAGTACAAGCTGCTGTCGACGACGAGTTAGCAACACCATCTACATCTGGGGAAATATTAACCTTAAATAGTAGAAAACATAAAAGCTTTTCAGGTACACATTACAGAGGCACCAGTCGTGCTAGCCCAACAGTGGGTCAGCGCCAATGGCGAGGCCGAGGTACCAATAATAACTATGGAAGATCATCTTTCCATCGTGGAGCTATGAGTTACCAAGGTCAAGGTCGTGCCACCCAAAACTATGGCCGGGGTCAGTTGACATCGTTCCGAGGTCAGTATTATACCTCAAATAATAGGAATAATAAGCACAGAGGAAACCGCGGAACATACCAAAACGGCAATATTAATATTTTAAATGATAAGTCAACAGACACAAATAAGTTTTTTCGTGACTAATAATTTTATTTGTGCAACCGATAGTAGTTGTTATATTCATTTATATGTAGATACATTTAGTTATTCATTTCTAATAGATACGGGAGCATCATTTTGTGCCATCGAATATAAACATTTTATAAATCTAAACATACCTATGTACGAAGATAGCATAAAGATAAACGGAATCGGCGGCACAATAGAAGCAATAGGATATGTTTATTTAACTTTGAGTACATGTGATGAGTCGCCGCAACATTTATTAAAACATAAGTTTTATGTTTTTAATTCCTTACCTTGTAAGGCACAGGCTATATTAGGAATTGTTTTCCTTGCAAAATACAATGCTATTTTAAACATTAGTTGTTTAACTGTACAATTAAGAAACGATTTAAATGAAAATATTATCTTACCTTTGTCGCAATCCGAAATTAAACAAAAATCTGATGGGTTCACTTTCCCACCAAGGTCAGAATCAATACATTATATAGAAACTCATTATACAGAGGAATGTCTTGTTTGTTCATCCGAATTACAGGACGGTATTTTTATTGCTAGTACATTAGTTAAACCGTTAAATGGTAAAATACCTATTTTAGTTTTAAATACAAGTGAAAAGGAAGTTCGCATTACTACTGTTAGACCAAATATACAACAAATTAACGATTATGAGTTATGCAATTTTGGTAAAAACGAAAATTTGAATGCCGATCGTGTAAATCTTTATTTCAGTTATTAAATTTGAATCATTTGAACGATGAAGAACAGATATCAATCGAAAATATTTGTGCAAAATTTTCCGATATATTTTTATTGCCTGGTGATAAATTAACTACTACAAATATTTATAAACATCGTATTTATTTAAAACCTGATGTTCAACCAGTGTATACCAAGCCTTATAGAGTTCCACATACACAAAAAAACGAAGTAAATAAACAAATTAATAAGATGTTACGTGATGGAATAATAGAACCATGTCAAAGCGAGTGGTCAAGCCCAATTTTATTAGTTCCAAAAAAAATGATAAATCGGGTAATAAAAATTGGCGATTGGTTATCGATTATAGAAAATTAAATAATAGTATACAGGACGATAAATTTCCTCTTCCAAATATTACTGAAATTCTGGACTCTCTTTCAGGATCAATCTATTTTAAGTTTATATTGCAAACTGATGCATCTAAAACATCCTTAGGTGCAGTTTTATGTAATTTAAATGAAAAACCGATAGCATTTGCAAGCAGAAATCTCAATAAAGCGGAACTCAACTATCCCACAATACAGAAAGAACTATTGGCGATAGTGTGGCCCACAACACACATAAACAAATAAACATTTTCGTCCTTACTTATATGGTCAGAGTTTTATCATTCAAACTGACCACAAACCACTTATATATTTATTTACCATGCGAGATCCGTCTAGTCGCTTGATAAAGTTCCGACTTTTACTTGAAAAATATAATTTTACTATAAATTACGTAAAAGGATCAAATAATGTAGCAGCCGATGCTATGTCACGACTGCCTATTACGGCGGATACATTAAAAGAAATGCATGAGTCTAGCATTTCCGTTATGACACGTGCACAATATAAGAAAGACAAAAGTTCTCAGAGTACTCCGCGTGCTATGATTCCTACTGACGATCGGCCTGCGCAACCGAAAGTTGTAGAAATTTTTAGTAAGCCGAGGACATCTGTTGAGCTTAAATTTATCGATAAATACTATTTAAATAAACTTCGAAGAGATAAGGAGATAGATATAGAGAATAACATATTTTGTTTTTCTTTAGTAAAAATGACGTTATTTATAATCCAACATCCCAATCACAACTGACGCCAGCCGCCTTTGTGAGGGAGTTGAGACAGTTTTGTGAAAAAATAAATGTACAAGAATTAATTTTTATAAGAAATTATAAATATGATGAATTTATAAAGATGCTAATTAAAGAAATAAAGGAGTGTGTAGAATGGTCCGGACCACGATTATGTATTTTAAATAACATTAATCGAATTGACAATAAAGATGACCGAAAAGTAATATTGAATGATTTTCACCTTTTACCAACGAGTGGCCGCGGTGGTATGAGACGAATGTATAACAACATCAAAAAATATTACTTTTGGCCTGGTCTTGAAAGTGATATTAAAGAATTTATCAATAAATGTGACAAATGCCAAAGAAATAAACACAGTTCTCACTATGTTGTTATTTAAAGATTTGATCATCAGTAGTCGCTGTTATAGTAAGATGGCCACCTTGATGGCTTTTAATTACCCTAGGGGATAGATAAGGAATAAAAGCATCAAACCAGTTAATACACAGTTTATTTAATTAAAACAAAATATTGGTAACAAAGAATAACCTTAATTAGCCGCACCGCTAATATTCACAATACACAAAACAATTACATAAATACTCTGTTATCTCAGAGTTTCTTTGTTACCCTAGGAAAGGGTGGTTTGAATTGAATCTAACCCCAACACTGTCTCAGGCTAGCTATACTTCAGGGGGGGGGGGGGGATCGGCTAGGAGCTTGCGTACTGTATAATGATATTTGTGAGTATAACTGGGTCGTATAGAGTGAGTTACTAAACTAAGAATATTAATAAAATAAAATGGACGCCACCTGCTGTATTCCTCTAGGAAGATCTTGCAACAGGACAAGTATATAAAAGAAGAGAGTAGATGATGGATGATGTGTATCAACTGGACGGTCTTAGGCGGAACTCAGGTCCGCCACAAACAGCTGGGTAGGAGGACATCCGTCGGTCACCCCTACGCCACAACCAAACACCTCACTGGAAAGTCACCAGTGGATATATATTAATCGATGGCTTCAATAAGAAGGTAAAACACTTTTCGACTATAGGATGAGAAACGTTCTTGATAAAATATGTTACGGTAAAAAAAGATTTCTATTTGAAGCTGGCTGAGGAAACGATGCTTACGGAAGATAATTTAAAGAATATTACCATTGTCTGTTTTCTTATTTGGCAACTGACTTACGTAGGAACGTACGGTACAGGTAGGAGGTACTAAATTAAATGTCGAAGTACCGACGTTCGCGTGCCAAAATGGTAATCTACTAAAATACTACAATCAGAAATGTAAATTTAAATTAAGATAAAACTATATAGATTTACTGACCTAGGAGGCTAATAAAATGAACCTGCGGAGGACCAGGACAACCCGTGGTCGCTCTCTGGGCTGAACGCGGTATGTCTTCTTGAAATGAGGATATCAAAATGTCCGCTCCACACGTGTAATCTCAAAATTCAGCAAAAGCTTATACGCACTGATGGTGATCAAAAAGGCCTAGTCATTCCTTGATTTGCTTTTATATCAAATGCCCCCACAAGGAATGGCATGTTCAACGCCCGTCGGGATGTTCGGCCTTGTCCACTGACTTTTTGAAAACGTAGCTGTCAAAGTGACAGCTACGAAGGCGAAACCGCGAGGCGCTAGTGATCCCAGTCCTTTGGGTCGTATTTATGTAGTGCACCAAAGTGACATGGCGCTACGAAGTAAACACATCTGTTAAAACTGTGCTCGAACAAAAATTAACTAAAAATAAGTTTATGTTCTTTTCGTGTTAAAAACGTGTACAAATCATTGGGTTGATCTAAATTACTAGTGAAAGTGTTATCTCCAAGAATAAAACAGTATTAGTGACTTTATTCAAAATAGTTATCCGACTCATATTTCTTGTTTTGATGGTGTAAATAAGTGATGAAAAGAACTTTTATAATCAATCTTAGATCGTTACGACTACAGCATATGTTAAAACAATAAAAGTTTTATGTAAAATTACGTCTCTGAAGAAATAATTTGAAAAACATTTTATAAGTGAACGTTAACGGATTTAAAAATATCGCATCACAAGGTCTCCTATTCGTAAACACACAAGCGATCACTGACATTAATAACGCCATCTATTGTTATAATCCACATCGACTGAACTTACCACGGGGAAATATCTATGAACCTTTGTAGTATTATAATAATCCAACAACAGAGGGCGCTGTTTTGAAGTATTGATGTTTGACTGCTAATTTTTTATAAGATTTATTTGTATAATTAGCATATATTATTAGGGAAAAATGATAAGGAATGTATCTGTATTAGAAAATGACGAAAAAGAAAATGTCACAATCAGGAAAAGACAATTGTTTAGAACGAAATCTGATGAATCCATCGTTAACTGGTCTCTAGATTCTAGTAACTCAGATCCTTGCCCACGGAGTTTTGACTTATCTTCTGGACCTGAAATTAATTGCGTGGGGAAACTGAAAGAAGAAATATCTAGCTTGACAAGTCGCTTACTAAGTGCCACAAATGAAATTGATAATTTACACCTGGAAATTAACCAGCTGAAAAATACAATCTCACAACAGAAACAACACATAATATCTCTAAAAAGTATATGTAAAAGTCCATCCCAAAGCTTTAGAGCCCAAACACTTTCAAACCGGAAAAAGCAAAGGCGTAATTTAAGTGATAGCCTAGGATTTAATTGCTTAGATAATGAGGTTCCACCGGCGAGTAATTCCACTACAAATAATGAACCTGATCACTTAGGTAAAAAATTTCCATCACTGGGTATGGTCACTTCGTTAAATCAAGATCTTGGAAAAATGCCGAAAAGTAGTACAAAACCGGAAATCCAGAAAACCGCATTAAAAACTAAAAACAAAATTTTTATTTTTGGAGGAGCTCAATGCCGAGGTCTGACAAATTTCTTATACGAAAGTAGATCCAACACCAATTATGAAGACTATTTTATCACAAGTTTTATCAAACCGGGAGCAAATACGTCCGAAATATTAAAGGTTATACTCAACAAAGACTTCCAACCTGAACAAGATGACCGGGTCGTACTTTGTGTTGGAGAACATGACTCCAACCCAACCAAAATGATAATAGAAGTTTCTGCAGCTTTGAAAGTATTATCTAATTCCCAAGTGTTCATACTGAGTGTATTTAATAACAAATATTTGAATAAAAAAATGCTTAATAATATCTTAAAACTCACCTGCTCTCAATTTGAAAATTGTCAATTTGTCGATGTTATTTATGACACTTATAATGTCAACTTTATTGATAAAAAAATTGTCTTGAGAAATATGTGCAATGATATTAATTACTGTATAGACTTGTATGACTATAAAAAAAAATTCTTGACATTTAATGTAAATAATAATAATAGCTACCGAGTAACACAGTCTAATAATAAATTATCTCACACCAGTCAGCCGAGAAAGGGCACTATTCCATACTACTTTCATAAGTTAAACAATAATATGCTGACCATGTCTAAATTAAACATAAACAATAACACAAACGTCAAACAAAAAAAAGGAACTATACCGTACTACTTTAATAAAAAAACTAATAACGACATAGGGCGTTGCAGTAACACATTTTTTCGTATCTCAGCCAACAAAAAATCAAACGTTTAAACTATTCCACCAAAATATTGCTGGACTATCATCAAAAAGAGATATTATTCAAATAACTTTACAAGATTTAAAATTAAAAAACATATCACCTGAAGTGCTATGTTTTTCTGAAACATTTATTAAAAAAGATGATATGAGGAATATTAGTCTTAACGGTTATGTATTAACATCACAATACTGTAGGGAAAAATCTAGAGGGGGCGTTTGCATATATGTTAAGAAGGGACTTAAATACAAGGAATTAAGTAGGGTAGGTAATAAGGGTAACTGACCCGAGAGGTTGGGGAACCGACCAGGACTATGCTCTCCTCTGTCGCGTATTGGGTGCCCGCTATTGCGTGCACCTAAAAGAGGGCGACAGGCAACCTGTTGCAACTTTAGGTTACACTGAACTGCACGGTTTAACAGGAGATGACGTCCTACACGTACAATGGTCGACGGCTGGTGGTAGGGGCGTACACGTTGATGCGATCGATGATCGCGTTACGCGCGCTCGTCGATTGCACCGACTCCAGGTTTTGGCCGCCGCCGCAGCAGGCCTGGTTAGAGACGATCAGGAGAAACGTGACAAGTTTGACTCACACGGTCGTTTACCGGAGGTGTTGCGGCGTGCTCCGCAGGACTACCGTAAAACGTTCCGTACGAGAGCAGGTGTTAAGTTGGCGGAGATGGTGACGGCGGATGAAGATTTGTCAGCCGCACTGAATGCCGACGGCGTTTCTGTAGTGGACTTGGGTTCAGCGCCGGGTGCATTTGTTGCGGTGGTCAACTCTATGAATGGGTCGGCGAAAGTAACGGCGCTTACTATGCCTGGACCGATAAAGATGTTTGACGACGTACGTGCGCAAGTGGTCGAAGCGGATCTTCATGACGTGGACGCGTGTGTGGCGTTGCTACCGCGCGCGTCTGTTGTTTTGGCGGACGCTGCGATTGACTCGTCATACTCTTCACCGACGCTGTTCGCATCGGAGGTAGCCGTCGCTACGGCCGTGCTGGATGTGGGTGGCACACTTTTAATCAAGAGTTCTAATTTGTTTCGCGACGATTACGAGATGTGCGTGGCGCGGTTTACGGGTATAAAAGCGCTGAAGCCTGCATCGTCAAGGGCATCAAACACAGAAGTTTACTACCTAATGACTGGGTTCTCGGAGGGGAGGTGCAGAAGACCAGCTTACTACCTAGGTTATTAAAAAATATACATGCGATAGTGCATTTGAATGTTGTGGTATTCAATTAATCGACCTAAAACTATTAATACTGTGTATATACCGTACACCACAATCAAAAATAGAAACATTCTTTAATTATTTAAATACACTAATGTATAAAATTGTTCATGATAATAATAAAAAATTCAATATTGTACTGGCTGGTGACTTAAATATAGATACCCTGAAAGACACAAGTACAGTTAACCATTTTAAAGATTTATTACAAAATTACAACTTGAATTTACATATTAACTCACCAACTAGACTAAACTCCTGCATTGATCACATAATAAGCAATCTAAGTGACGCTTATGGTGAATTATTGCACTTAGGTCTGGCTGATCATAATACGGCTCAATTGTTACACACGAAAATTAAGAGTACATATATTCCAATTACATATTTTATAATTAAGCGAGATTATAGTACAGAGAATATTTCAAAATTTATATCCGCAATTTCTAGTTTGACTTTTAACGATGTTTTCAACTCGACTGATCTTAATAATTCCTTCAATTTATTTTATGCTGAATTTTGTCTATTTTATGAATTATGTTTTCCTTTTATTAAGAAGAAGATAAATACTAAAACACAAAATATTAAATGGATAACTAAGGGACTTAGACACAGTTGTTACCTAAAGCGTAATCTTCGTTTTAAATTTTATCAACGTAAGACTTATGAAACAAAACTTGCGTATCAAAAATACTCTAAAATCTTGCGGCAATGTATAAACATGTCACAAAAACTATATAACAACAATTTTATTAAATATTCAAAGAATATTTGCAAAGCATCATGGAAGGTAATAAACGACGATACTGTTCCTAACAATAACCGTGACTTCATCAAGGAAATTAATACAAACGATAAAGTAGTGAACGATCCTCAAGAAATAGCATCAGTCTTTAACAAATATTTACTTGAAATGACCAATAACAATAACGAAAACATACATAATACAAATAAATCACGTGTCACCAGTAGTATATTTCTAAAGCCCATATCAATTGTAAACACAAAATTAATTATATTGTCATTAAAAAATACAAATTCGGTTGGGTTTGATGGAATTACTACAAAGGTAATTAAAATCTGCGTCAATATACTAGCGCCTATATTACAATATCTGATAAACCTGTCATTTGAACACGGTATATTTCCAGAACAATTAAAAACATCAATAGTTAAACCGTTATATAAGAAGGGTGATAAATCAGAACTTAGTAATTATAGACCTATTACTTTAATTTCTATATTTTCGAAAATCTTTGAGAAAGCCATGCATGAACAGTTGAATCAATTTTTTGATAAGTTTAGGGTTATTAAACAGGAACAGAATGGATTCCAAAAAGGCAAATCTACTACACTCGCAGCTTTTCACCTTGTACATAACATTTTAAGTAATTTGGACAAAAAAATATCAACAGTTGCTTTATTTTTTGATATGTCCAAGGCTTTCGACTTCGTTTCTCACGAGTTATTACTTGAAAAGTTGGTAAATTATGGCATAAGAGGACCTGCACACGAATGGATCAAAAGTTATCTTAGCCACCGTAATCAATGTGTAGAAATAGCTTGTATTGACGGTAAACAACTGATTGGTAGTAAAGTTTCTCCATACATGGAAAACACACATGGTGTTCCTCAAGGAAGTGTTTTGGGGCCATTACTTTTCCTGATATATATTAACGATCTTCCTGACATAACTAGTTTTAAATGCACGTTATTTGCGGATGACATATCTATTATATTGACTAGGAACAAACACAATAATTTTGACGATGAAATTAATAATACTATTGACAGTGTAATCAACTGGTTTGACATGAATAATTTGCACGTAAATCTGGCTAAAACTAATTATGTACAATTCCAAACTTATGGTTCTAAAGTCGATGAAAGAGATATAATATATAAAGGAACTAAAATTAATGAGACAAATAGTACAAGATTTCTTGGCATAACTATAGATAAGTACTGTAATTGGAAAACGCATGTTGACCAAATTAGCAAAAAAGTTAATCGTTTTGTGTATGTCCTAGCAAAGCTAAGAAAAATTTCATCATTAAGTACAGTACTAATGGCATATCATGGATATGTGGCTTCGGTACTACGGTATGGGATAATTATTTGGGGTAACTCTACAGACATAAATAGAGCATTTATAGCTCAAAAAAAATGCATCCGAGCTATTGTAGGTATCCGATTTTATGATTCTTGTAAGCCTCATTTTAAAAATCTACAAATTTTACCACTGCCATGTATGTATATTTATGAAATATGTTTATTTGTCAGAAACAATTTAACCATTTTTACGACGGCTAAAGACCTCTATCCAAACAATACTAGAAATAGTGAACGACTGGTTTTAAATGTGGCACCAAAAACAACCCTCTTTACCAGAAACTGCTATAACATGTGCATTCAAATATATAATAAAATTCCAATGCACATAAAAGAGTTTAGGATTAATAAATTTAAAATTCAACTGAAGGAATGGCTTTTAAATAGAATGTTTTACTCGGTGTACGAATTCCTCAATTGTAAATAAATATTTTCTTTGACTTATGACTGTTATTATTATTACTACTATTATTATTAATTATTGTTTGACATTTATCAGTTTTTGTTTCATATGATACATTTAATATTGTATAATTTATTAAAATTTACTAGAAACATTTGTATGCTCCTATGGGAGCAAAACATGTGTTGTTACGTAGTAAAAACCCTACGTAAAATAATAATTTAACACATTTAAAATTACCGCCAAATAAACATATCAATGTCAGGTTGCCAACACTTATCTATGGAATCGTCGCCGCCAACACAACAACAACAAAATCGTTCACAAACAAAACATCTTTCTTAAATAAACTAAATAAAATAATCAAAATACATTTAAAAATACCAACATTAATTTAAATAAAATAAACTAAATTTAATTTCAACTTTTTCAAAACGGCAATTAAGAACCCGACAGTATCGGCTGAGTGCCTTAGTCTTCTCGTTTCTGAACGACACCGACAACTGTCAGCCGTCCTTAATTATACATTACGTGGAGCCTTTTTATTGTTTGAGCTGTCGTAATGTGATTGGAGAAATAGCAAAAGAGCCACCTTATTGGTTACGACTTCGAAGGTGAATACAGCCGCTGATAACCAACGGACTGAATGCATTCCCTTTTGGCTGCGAACCTTGGTCGACACTGGTCGTTGATAAGTTGAACACTTCGAACTAGGTCACCGACATCCAAATCGGTGAGTACCTTTTTAAATCCCTACTCGAAAACCCTCGTTCATATTCTAATATAGAACTAAGAAGTTTAAAACCTTCCAGGCACGATGAATAGCCTCTCGTCAGGACCGTGGGGACATTTCGTTCGGCCACCTGAGTTTGGCCAGGAACCTTCTGAATATTAAGTACCCCTTCTACGGTCTCCTGTTTCACTAAAAGAACCCCGTAAGTAAACCTCGACTGTTGCAAATCTCTTTTTCTTAACCCTTTTATTTAATTTTTCATTATTAAAAGTTTCACATACCCTCATGTCTCAGTTGTCTTAAACAACCGCGCAAGCTAACGACAATTTCATATACCGAAGACTAATAGCGTGCCTTATGACGCGTTCCAGGTCTTCGGGGTTTTTTTTTTTACGGGAGCTGGTGTTTGGAGTTGGCAGTTGAGCCCTCCAACCCGCTCACTACTACCGCTGTAAGCTGATATAAGAAAAGCACGTGAAGCCAGGCTGCCGACGCGCCTGCCGTCTTCAGGCTAGCTGCCCACGCCGTTACCAGGCGTTACAGCTAAGCAAATACTTTTAATAACTAAATTCATGTTAACGGAACCGTCGTACCATCTTTGATTAATTTACTTCAGATCTATCAAATATATTATCAACTTTTCGTAACCAACCTTTATTAAATACAGTCTGACGCCTCTACAACCCCACTACTTGTGAACTATGTTTTTAAAGTCTCAAACTGCTCTGTTATAAATACTCTTCATATTTAATCTATTGTAGTCCGTCGTGACTTATGTGCCACGGTCTCTTTTTTAATAACCATTTCAACCATATAAATAAATGATTACCAGTGATTCCTTTGTTTCATTTATAAGCACCGAATCACCAGGTAACAATGGCGCCCAAATTCGTGGTTTAAAATAGATAATTTGTAAAGGCATTTTTGCACCCCTTACAATAGGAGGCAAAAACATAAAGACTGTTTTTAAGAAAGGTTAGGAGATAAAATATTACTTTGTATTGTGTAATACTTCACAGTTAAGCAAAAGCATTTAATATACAATTGCAATTTCATACCAAAATACCTTCATATAATTAAATAGTAATAAATTCTTTGTAATACTCGAGCAATTCTCAAGCAATTATACCAGTAAATTCAATATTTTAATGACTTCTAACATTTCATAAAAAGCAATTTGTTTTACTTTAAAGTATCAACTTAAAATCTCTTGTTTCTGAAATAAATTCATAGGATTTGCTATGAAATTGTAATATTCAATTGTGTTTCTGTATTCATAGATACCTACATATCTTCAGATTTATATTTTAATGATAGTGCTAAAAATTAATATCAGCTACACAAGCAGGTAGCCATTTTATAACATTTTTATAATACAATTTTATCATTTAAGGAGGCTTATATTACATTAAATTTTGATTGTTTTTTTTAACAAAAAATAAGGCAAATGTCCTATTGTAGCAGGCATAGCGATAAATATAGCTTTGCTTGAAAATTTTTAAAAGTTAATTTTATAACTTTCTTTATAGAGCTTAAATCTCTACTTTTATCTGTACATAAATAAGGGCGTGTTCAGACTGAATTTAATTTTTTTGAAAAAAAAATATTTTTTTTTCAAAATTTTTTTTTACAACTTTTTCTTATTCTTCAATTAGTTTTTACGCGTTGTTGTCTTTGTTATAGTCACATACTCAAACGTTAATTATGGAACGACCAATTATTTACAATTTACTAAGAAAAGATGAATTGATTTACGAAGTCCTAGTTCGCGAGGCAAAACCATTACCTACCGTGACTGAACTTCGTGTACAAGTTAGACAACTTGTTAAGGACATCCCGGCGGATGAAATCCTTGAAACAGACTTAGATTCCGTGGAAGAACTAAATACTATACAAACCAAATTAATAGAAATAAAAGATTTTTTCAAAGATCATCAACCACAGTATAAATCCTTAAACCGTATTCGTGCAATATCACACCATCTTTTCCATAGACTTAGCCGAATAGATGGGAGTGTCAACCAAAATTTATATTCAACATTACACTCAGAGTTAAACTCTTATTTAAATAAAATAGATAACTTATATTATTCTTTTAAAGAATCCTTTGAAAATATACAGGAAGCACCGGAACCAAAATCTTCATTTCAAAAAATTAACTTATGTCAAGAAAATCATAACCTATCAGTGGTGAAATTAAATCTTAAATTCGATGGAAATATCTGTATCCATTCTTTTTTACAACGCCTTGAAGAGTTGTGTGAATCCAGGGGGATCTCCAACTCTCAACTTTTTAACTCTTCAATAGAACTTTTTACAGACAAAGCTCTGATATGGTTTCGTAGCATAAGACCTACATTATCCAATTGGGAATCGTTAAAATTAGGCCTTATTTCCGAATTTTCGCCTATCGACTATAATGATAAATTATTAGCAGAAATCCAACGTAGAACTCAGGGTTCTAGTGAATCTTCTACAGCATTCATATCGATAATGATAAACTATTTTTCGCGCCTCACGCAACCATTAAACGAACAAAGTCAAATAAATATTATAAGAAAAAATTTACGACCGGAAATACAAATGCCACTATCTCTTTATGACTTCACAACAATCAATGAATTGCGAAGTAAATGTAAACTATTAGACCATACACGCGATCGTACGGCAAATTTTATCGAACCACCTAAAATGTCTTCACAACTTGTAGCTCCTGACTTAGGATACAAAGGTTGTACAAACAAACAAAACCAAGTTAATACTATAACAAACATTAAACAAAAACCTAAAGGTTTTTCTCAAAACTCGTGTAACTCAACAGAAGTATCACACAATAAATCCCAAAATCAAAACAATAATTTAAATCGAAATTTTCAAAACCAGAATTATAAAAACTTTCCGTCAACAAATAGACATAATAGCAATTTTAAAAATAACGAAGGCAATATTCCACAAAATAACTATCCAAATCATAGAAACTTTAATTCAAATTATGTATACTTTCCTAAACAAAACGTCACATCAAGAAATAATTACCAAACTAATAATAATAATTTTGTACGTTGCGAACGCTGCAACGATATTGGTCATAACTACCAAAGTTGTAACAAAATATTTTGTTATGGTTGTGGCCGTATAAATACGAAGAAACCTGATTGTCCAATTTGTACTAAACCAAAAATTCCTAGAACTAATTCAAAAAACTAGCAAGCTCGAACCGGATGCACCGATATTTTTATAATTCTTCTAATACCCACGCTTCGGTTCGTAAACATTATACTAACTATAAAAATAATAAATCACGCAACATACAATGCAATGTTTATTGCAGACGTTGTGGTCAATTTGGTCATTTTAATAAACAATGTCCAAATATTTTTTGCTACAATTGTGGATTACCAAATACAATCAGACCAAACTGTCCCAATTGCCAGTCACATCAAGAGAGTCAAAAATACTTTACTACATTTAAAAATAAACGTAATTTAAATAACAGAAATAAACATACAAATACAAGGTATACCAGGAACAAGGAAGATAGTTCCAAAATAAGAAATACAAATAAAATATCGACGATTAAATCTAAAACCAATGATGAAAGACCTTATTTAAATTTTTCAGTTTACGGAAAAACCTATTACGGATTATTAGATTCCGGATCCTCAATTTCAATTCTAAATAAAGAGGTAGAAAATAAATTTATAAAGCAAGGTATAACACTTCAATGCTGCGACGACATTAAAACTATTGCAACGGCTAATAATTCCCGTGCAACGGTAAAAGGCTATTTTTTACTACCTGTAACTTTAAAGAATGAATCTAGAGTAATAAAATTTTATGTTATACCATCCATCTCAACTCAATTTATTTTAGGTGTAGACTTTTGGAAGTCATTCAATATAGCTCCCGAGTTGTTCGATACCTTACCTTTAGTTAATAAAATAGATATTCCCATTTCAGTTAATGAAGTAAAATACATCCATCCTTATGATGATCTGTCACCAGAAGAACAAGTTCAGGCGCAGACCATCATAAAACAGTTTGAAAATATCAGCTCAGAAAAAAATGGTCTAGGAAGAACTTCCTTAATAACTCATGTAATAGACACAGGCGACCACACACCAATAAAACAACGATATTACCGTCTCTCTCCCGAACGGCTAAAAGAAATGAATCGTCAGTTAGACGAAATGCTTAAATTGGGTGTCGTCGAGCCAAGCTCTTCCGGTTGGAATAATCCAACTCTTTTAACTCCTAAATCTAATGGCGAAATGCGTTTTTGTTTGGACAGTCGCAAACTTAATGCGGTCAGCAAAAAGGACGCATATCCTCTACCGTATGTATCTAATATACTCGACCAGTTACGAGATGCTAGATACCTTTCATCCATTGACTTGAAGTCCAGTTTTTGGCAAATTCCCCTAGAAGCGAATTCAAAGGAAAAGACAGCTTTTACAGTCCCAGGACGTGGTCTTTTCCAATATAAAGTTATGTGCTTCGGCCTTACTTCCGCACCGGCCACACAACAGCGTTTAATGGATAAGCTGTTTGGACCCGAATTAGACGGAAAAGTATTCGCATATTTGGACGATATTATAATAGTTTCGTCAACTTTTAAAGAACACTTAAAATTATTAAATAAAGTATTAGATCGTTTAAAATTCGCGAATTTAACTATTAATTTAAATAAATGTAACTTCTTCAGACAGGAATTAAAATACCTAGGATATATAGTGAATGAAAATGGGCTACGTACAGACCCTTCTAAAATAAAATCCATTGTAGAATTTCCTACTCCAAAAAGCAGAAAGGAAGTAAAAATGTTTTTAGGAACAGCATCGTATTATCGTCGATTTATTAAAAACTTCAGTACATTAGCAGCACCTCTTAATGCTTTGACAAGCACTAGCAAAACCGCTCCACCATTTTTATGGACGGAAGACGCGGAGAAATCTTTTAACGACTTAAAATCATCTTTAATTTCTGCACCGGTACTAGCGTGCCCTGATTTTTCCAAACCCTTCACAATACACAGCGACGCTTCAGGCTTCGGGATAGCTGGAACCCTTACTCAACTGGATGACGATGGGAAAGAACACCCTATCGCCTACACAAGTAGATCCCTTAACAAGGCAGAACGTAATTTCAGCGCGACGGAACGAGAGGCGTTGGCCGTCGTATTTTCCGTTGAAAGCTTCCGACCTTACGTCGAAGGCTTACCAACATTTAAGGTAATTACTGACCATTCGAGTTTAAAGTGGTTTTTTGACCTAACCAATCCAACTGGTAGACTTGCCAGGTGGGGTGTTAGATTATCACCCTACAATTTCGAGATCTTTCACCGCAAGGGTAAAGATCATGTAGTTCCAGACGCACTTTCCCGCGCTGTCCCAGTACTCGAGTTGAAACCAGTCGATGATGACACTTGGTACAACTCATTATTAGAAAAATGTAAAAGACGTCCAAGCTCTTGTCCAAATTTTCAGATAAAAGACAATAAATTGTACAGATATTCTAAGTGTAAATTTTCGAATAGTCCAGAATTCGATTGGAAATTAGTAGTTCCCCAAAATGAGCGCTCTAATATCCTCGAGTGCCATCACAGTGGAGATTTAAATCCACATTTCGGCGTCTTAAAGACGTACCGACGTATCGCACTTCGATACCATTGGCCCGGACTCTATCAAGACGTGGTCAAGTGGGTTCGAGACTGTGAGACTTGCGCAGCATACAAACATAGTCAGAAAAAGACACCTGGTCTATTAGGTGCACCTAAGGTCATTAACAGACCATTTGAATGCATAAGCATAGACCTGGTAGGTCCCTTACCACGCTCTCGTGCGGGTTTTATATATTTGTTAGTCGTTGTATGTTGTTTTAGCAAATACTGCCTTTTGTTTCCATTACGCCGCGCAATCGGCAAAAATATAATTCAATGCCTTGAACAAGGCGTATTTTTAGTTCATGGTATTCCAAAAACAGTGATTGCAGATAATGGTTCGCAATTCACCAGCAATGAGATGCAAAACTTTTTAAAAAAATACAATATACCAGAAGTACACTTAACACCTAAATACTGTCCTCAGGTGAACACAGTAGAACGATATAATCGTACAATAGTAACTGCCTTATCAATATTAGTAAAGGATGATCACAGAAAATGGGATCTGTCGATACCCAAAATACAATTTAGCATGAACACAGTAGTAAACGAGGTAACACGCTTCACACCCTTCTTTCTTCTCCATGGAAGAGAAGCAGTGCTTTGTGGTACTACATACGGTAACACAGACACTAATACAGATCTTATATCATTAAATTGCGCATCGCGTAGCACTTATGCTAATAATTTAAATTCCCTAGAGGAAACGTTCCCTAAAGTCCGTGAAGCTCTACTAAAAGCTCACGCGAAAAGTACAAAACACTATAATCAAAGCCGACGATATTTAGAATATAACATAGGTGATATAGTATGGAAGAAAACGTATCCACTATCGGATGCAAGTAAATTCTTTACGGCGAAATTTGCGCCGAAATTTGATAAATGCCGCATAATCAGAAAAATCTCTCCTATAGTCTACGAATTAGAGGACTTAAGAACGGGAAAGATTATTGGCAGTTGGCATATTAAAGACCTTAAAAAATAAATCGAATAACAATAAACGTTATAAAAATTATCACATTTTAATATATGTATACCTAAATACGACTGTTTATAGTCAAAAGACAACAAATTCAACTAGACAACATTGTGCGTATAAAACTTTTCTTACAAAAACAAATTTAAATAATAAACAAATAAATATATATATGTAAATAAATAAAAATTCAATAATCATTATAAATACTGAAAACCGAAACTTTAAACATTGTTAATTATAGTTCTTGGTATAATTCAGTCAGTTAACACTAATATGTGTTCTGTATGTTATTCATTCCATTTTGCCTGTACAACATTTTGGGCCAAAATCCTTGTAAAGTAGTAATTTACTACTAACACAGTAATTTAATGTTATGAGAGCATCATTAAAATTACTTGTATTTTTGTACGTAGTACACATAAAGTTTTTCTTGAACATTAGTATGTTTTAAGCATACACAGACATTATTTTAGTCTGAATTCGATACTCAGGAAAATATTCCTCTTATCGATTCTTATTTTTATTTTATTTAGTCAGGTTATCTGATACCAACTTACCACCAGTTTGGTGATACATAATTTCTTTTTCTAAGCTTTACTTATTATGTGTTAGGTTCTAAGATTAATGCTATTCGACTGTAATATAGTCAGATATTTTTTTTAGTTCATAAAATATAAACAGATCTTAATTTAGATCGTATTTTTTAATTTTTATAGTTTAGTTATTAAAACAGCTCTAATTATAACATTTCGTTTGTTCGGATTATAGGAACTTAATGTTACCCGTTTTAATTCATTATATTTCTATTTTAGAACCTTTTGCTACTAAGCAGTAATTGTTAACCGATAACACATTACGTTAACAATCGTGTTAAAAATTTCTTTTTAAACAAAATATTGAGCAATTGCAAAGACATGCAAAAATAGAATGAGCTATAGTTATGCTACATGGGACAAAGCAGTAATAATTTTATATTGTGCCCAAGTAAAGTATATTCGACCAGTTTTCCTGGCCGGAGGTTTGTATAGTGTAGACTAGAAATAAATCTAGCTACACGCAATTCAAGTAGAACGTCTCGAAGCGTAAAATTTGCTGTCGAGACCCTGATGATTTGAAAGATGAATGAATGTGAATAATATAAATATTACATTATATTATTTAGTATTAGTATGTATAGTATATCAATATTACACCATATTAAATATATGTTAATGAGTGATGATTTGAACTGAGATTTTTGAAAGAAATATGAGTGTTATTGGTATGCATAGGTTTTCTAGAAGGAGCATGCCTGAGTAAACAAACCCTCCGCTTGCCAGCAAAACACACAACGGTAGTAACGCTGATCGAATACATTAATTTATATACTTCGTATTTTTTTTTATATGGAATTAATTGCTTTTCATATTATTTTTCTAATATTGAATTTTTTTTCTTTCCTTCACGATGATTATTGGTCGCGAATGGATTTATTTATTTTCTTTTTCGTTTTATCTTTTAGTCTTATCTACATTAAGTTAGCTAATTAATTTTTTTTACTCGTGTAATTTTACAAATTTTTTTTCTCAATAGTATGTTTTTTTTTCTTTTTATTTTGTTTCTCCTTTATGCGCTGGAGGGCCAGCCAGAATTTTACGGAGCAAAATTCCTTGAGGGGAGAGGCACTGTTACGTAGTAAAAACCCTACGTAAAATAATAATTTAACACATTTAAAATTACCGCCAAATAAACATATCAATGTCAGGTTGCCAACACTTATCTATGGAATCGTCGCCGCCAACACAACAACAACAAAATCGTTCACAAACAAAACATCTTTCTTAAATAAACTAAATAAAATAATCAAAATACATTTAAAAATACCAACATTAATTTAAATAAAATAAACTAAATTTAATTTCAACTTTTTCAAAACGGCAATTAAGAACCCGACAGTATCGGCTGAGTGCCTTAGTCTTCTCGTTTCTGAACGACACCGACAACTGTCAGCCGTCCTTAATTATACATTACGTGGAGCCTTTTTATTGTTTGAGCTGTCGTAATGTGATTGGAGAAATAGCAAAAGAGCCACCTTATTGGTTACGACTTCGAAGGTGAATACAGCCGCTGATAACCAACGGACTGAATGCATTCCCTTTTGGCTGCGAACCTTGGTCGACACTGGTCGTTGATAAGTTGAACACTTCGAACTAGGTCACCGACATCCAAATCGGTGAGTACCTTTTTAAATCCCTACTCGAAAACCCTCGTTCATATTCTAATATAGAACTAAGAAGTTTAAAACCTTCCAGGCACGATGAATAGCCTCTCGTCAGGACCGTGGGGACATTTCGTTCGGCCACCTGAGTTTGGCCAGGAACCTTCTGAATATTAAGTACCCCTTCTACGGTCTCCTGTTTCACTAAAAGAACCCCGTAAGTAAACCTCGACTGTTGCAAATCTCTTTTTCTTAACCCTTTTATTTAATTTTTCATTATTAAAAGTTTCACATACCCTCATGTCTCAGTTGTCTTAAACAACCGCGCAAGCTAACGACAATTTCATATACCGAAGACTAATAGCGTGCCTTATGACGCGTTCCAGGTCTTCGGGGTTTTTTTTTTTACGGGAGCTGGTGTTTGGAGTTGGCAGTTGAGCCCTCCAACCCGCTCACTACTACCGCTGTAAGCTGATATAAGAAAAGCACGTGAAGCCAGGCTGCCGACGCGCCTGCCGTCTTCAGGCTAGCTGCCCACGCCGTTACCAGGCGTTACAGCTAAGCAAATACTTTTAATAACTAAATTCATGTTAACGGAACCGTCGTACCATCTTTGATTAATTTACTTCAGATCTATCAAATATATTATCAACTTTTCGTAACCAACCTTTATTAAATACAGTCTGACGCCTCTACAACCCCACTACTTGTGAACTATGTTTTTAAAGTCTCAAACTGCTCTGTTATAAATACTCTTCATATTTAATCTATTGTAGTCCGTCGTGACTTATGTGCCACGGTCTCTTTTTTAATAACCATTTCAACCATATAAATAAATGATTACCAGTGATTCCTTTGTTTCATTTATAAGCACCGAATCACCAGGTAACAATGGCGCCCAAATTCGTGGTTTAAAATAGATAATTTGTAAAGGCATTTTTGCACCCCTTACAATAGGAGGCAAAAACATAAAGACTGTTTTTAAGAAAGGTTAGGAGATAAAATATTACTTTGTATTGTGTAATACTTCACAGTTAAGCAAAAGCATTTAATATACAATTGCAATTTCATACCAAAATACCTTCATATAATTAAATAGTAATAAATTCTTTGTAATACTCGAGCAATTCTCAAGCAATTATACCAGTAAATTCAATATTTTAATGACTTCTAACATTTCATAAAAAGCAATTTGTTTTACTTTAAAGTATCAACTTAAAATCTCTTGTTTCTGAAATAAATTCATAGGATTTGCTATGAAATTGTAATATTCAATTGTGTTTCTGTATTCATAGATACCTACATATCTTCAGATTTATATTTTAATGATAGTGCTAAAAATTAATATCAGCTACACAAGCAGGTAGCCATTTTATAACATTTTTATAATACAATTTTATCATTTAAGGAGGCTTATATTACATTAAATTTTGATTGTTTTTTTTAACAAAAAATAAGGCAAATGTCCTATTGTAGCAGGCATAGCGATAAATATAGCTTTGCTTGAAAATTTTTAAAAGTTAATTTTATAACTTTCTTTATAGAGCTTAAATCTCTACTTTTATCTGTACATAAATAAGGGCGTGTTCAGACTGAATTTAATTTTTTTGAAAAAAAAATATTTTTTTTTCAAAATTTTTTTTTACAACTTTTTCTTATTCTTCAATTAGTTTTTACGCGTTGTTGTCTTTGTTATAGTCACATACTCAAACGTTAATTATGGAACGACCAATTATTTACAATTTACTAAGAAAAGATGAATTGATTTACGAAGTCCTAGTTCGCGAGGCAAAACCATTACCTACCGTGACTGAACTTCGTGTACAAGTTAGACAACTTGTTAAGGACATCCCGGCGGATGAAATCCTTGAAACAGACTTAGATTCCGTGGAAGAACTAAATACTATACAAACCAAATTAATAGAAATAAAAGATTTTTTCAAAGATCATCAACCACAGTATAAATCCTTAAACCGTATTCGTGCAATATCACACCATCTTTTCCATAGACTTAGCCGAATAGATGGGAGTGTCAACCAAAATTTATATTCAACATTACACTCAGAGTTAAACTCTTATTTAAATAAAATAGATAACTTATATTATTCTTTTAAAGAATCCTTTGAAAATATACAGGAAGCACCGGAACCAAAATCTTCATTTCAAAAAATTAACTTATGTCAAGAAAATCATAACCTATCAGTGGTGAAATTAAATCTTAAATTCGATGGAAATATCTGTATCCATTCTTTTTTACAACGCCTTGAAGAGTTGTGTGAATCCAGGGGGATCTCCAACTCTCAACTTTTTAACTCTTCAATAGAACTTTTTACAGACAAAGCTCTGATATGGTTTCGTAGCATAAGACCTACATTATCCAATTGGGAATCGTTAAAATTAGGCCTTATTTCCGAATTTTCGCCTATCGACTATAATGATAAATTATTAGCAGAAATCCAACGTAGAACTCAGGGTTCTAGTGAATCTTCTACAGCATTCATATCGATAATGATAAACTATTTTTCGCGCCTCACGCAACCATTAAACGAACAAAGTCAAATAAATATTATAAGAAAAAATTTACGACCGGAAATACAAATGCCACTATCTCTTTATGACTTCACAACAATCAATGAATTGCGAAGTAAATGTAAACTATTAGACCATACACGCGATCGTACGGCAAATTTTATCGAACCACCTAAAATGTCTTCACAACTTGTAGCTCCTGACTTAGGATACAAAGGTTGTACAAACAAACAAAACCAAGTTAATACTATAACAAACATTAAACAAAAACCTAAAGGTTTTTCTCAAAACTCGTGTAACTCAACAGAAGTATCACACAATAAATCCCAAAATCAAAACAATAATTTAAATCGAAATTTTCAAAACCAGAATTATAAAAACTTTCCGTCAACAAATAGACATAATAGCAATTTTAAAAATAACGAAGGCAATATTCCACAAAATAACTATCCAAATCATAGAAACTTTAATTCAAATTATGTATACTTTCCTAAACAAAACGTCACATCAAGAAATAATTACCAAACTAATAATAATAATTTTGTACGTTGCGAACGCTGCAACGATATTGGTCATAACTACCAAAGTTGTAACAAAATATTTTGTTATGGTTGTGGCCGTATAAATACGAAGAAACCTGATTGTCCAATTTGTACTAAACCAAAAATTCCTAGAACTAATTCAAAAAACTAGCAAGCTCGAACCGGATGCACCGATATTTTTATAATTCTTCTAATACCCACGCTTCGGTTCGTAAACATTCTACTAACTATAAAAATAATAAATCACGCAACATACAATGCAATGTTTATTGCAGACGTTGTGGTCAATTTGGTCATTTTAATAAACAATGTCCAAATATTTTTTGCTACAATTGTGGATTACCAAATACAATCAGACCAAACTGTCCCAATTGCCAGTCACATCAAGAGAGTCAAAAATACTTTACTACATTTAAAAATAAACGTAATTTAAATAACAGAAATAAACATACAAATACAAGGTATACCAGGAACAAGGAAGATAGTTCCAAAATAAGAAATACAAATAAAATATCGACGATTAAATCTAAAACCAATGATGAAAGACCTTATTTAAATTTTTCAGTTTACGGAAAAACCTATTACGGATTATTAGATTCCGGATCCTCAATTTCAATTCTAAATAAAGAGGTAGAAAATAAATTTATAAAGCAAGGTATAACACTTCAATGCTGCGACGACATTAAAACTATTGCAACGGCTAATAATTCCCGTGCAACGGTAAAAGGCTATTTTTTACTACCTGTAACTTTAAAGAATGAATCTAGAGTAATAAAATTTTATGTTATACCATCCATCTCAACTCAATTTATTTTAGGTGTAGACTTTTGGAAGTCATTCAATATAGCTCCCGAGTTGTTCGATACCTTACCTTTAGTTAATAAAATAGATATTCCCATTTCAGTTAATGAAGTAAAATACATCCATCCTTATGATGATCTGTCACCAGAAGAACAAGTTCAGGCGCAGACCATCATAAAACAGTTTGAAAATATCAGCTCAGAAAAAAATGGTCTAGGAAGAACTTCCTTAATAACTCATGTAATAGACACAGGCGACCACACACCAATAAAACAACGATATTACCGTCTCTCTCCCGAACGGCTAAAAGAAATGAATCGTCAGTTAGACGAAATGCTTAAATTGGGTGTCGTCGAGCCAAGCTCTTCCGGTTGGAATAATCCAACTCTTTTAACTCCTAAATCTAATGGCGAAATGCGTTTTTGTTTGGACAGTCGCAAACTTAATGCGGTCAGCAAAAAGGACGCATATCCTCTACCGTATGTATCTAATATACTCGACCAGTTACGAGATGCTAGATACCTTTCATCCATTGACTTGAAGTCCAGTTTTTGGCAAATTCCCCTAGAAGCGAATTCAAAGGAAAAGACAGCTTTTACAGTCCCAGGACGTGGTCTTTTCCAATATAAAGTTATGTGCTTCGGCCTTACTTCCGCACCGGCCACACAACAGCGTTTAATGGATAAGCTGTTTGGACCCGAATTAGACGGAAAAGTATTCGCATATTTGGACGATATTATAATAGTTTCGTCAACTTTTAAAGAACACTTAAAATTATTAAATAAAGTATTAGATCGTTTAAAATTCGCGAATTTAACTATTAATTTAAATAAATGTAACTTCTTCAGACAGGAATTAAAATACCTAGGATATATAGTGAATGAAAATGGGCTACGTACAGACCCTTCTAAAATAAAATCCATTGTAGAATTTCCTACTCCAAAAAGCAGAAAGGAAGTAAAAATGTTTTTAGGAACAGCATCGTATTATCGTCGATTTATTAAAAACTTCAGTACATTAGCAGCACCTCTTAATGCTTTGACAAGCACTAGCAAAACCGCTCCACCATTTTTATGGACGGAAGACGCGGAGAAATCTTTTAACGACTTAAAATCATCTTTAATTTCTGCACCGGTACTAGCGTGCCCTGATTTTTCCAAACCCTTCACAATACACAGCGACGCTTCAGGCTTCGGGATAGCTGGAACCCTTACTCAACTGGATGACGATGGGAAAGAACACCCTATCGCCTACACAAGTAGATCCCTTAACAAGGCAGAACGTAATTTCAGCGCGACGGAACGAGAGGCGTTGGCCGTCGTATTTTCCGTTGAAAGCTTCCGACCTTACGTCGAAGGCTTACCAACATTTAAGGTAATTACTGACCATTCGAGTTTAAAGTGGTTTTTTGACCTAACCAATCCAACTGGTAGACTTGCCAGGTGGGGTGTTAGATTATCACCCTACAATTTCGAGATCTTTCACCGCAAGGGTAAAGATCATGTAGTTCCAGACGCACTTTCCCGCGCTGTCCCAGTACTCGAGTTGAAACCAGTCGATGATGACACTTGGTACAACTCATTATTAGAAAAATGTAAAAGACGTCCAAGCTCTTGTCCAAATTTTCAGATAAAAGACAATAAATTGTACAGATATTCTAAGTGTAAATTTTCGAATAGTCCAGAATTCGATTGGAAATTAGTAGTTCCCCAAAATGAGCGCTCTAATATCCTCGAGTGCCATCACAGTGGAGATTTAAATCCACATTTCGGCGTCTTAAAGACGTACCGACGTATCGCACTTCGATACCATTGGCCCGGACTCTATCAAGACGTGGTCAAGTGGGTTCGAGACTGTGAGACTTGCGCAGCATACAAACATAGTCAGAAAAAGACACCTGGTCTATTAGGTGCACCTAAGGTCATTAACAGACCATTTGAATGCATAAGCATAGACCTGGTAGGTCCCTTACCACGCTCTCGTGCGGGTTTTATATATTTGTTAGTCGTTGTATGTTGTTTTAGCAAATACTGCCTTTTGTTTCCATTACGCCGCGCAATCGGCAAAAATATAATTCAATGCCTTGAACAAGGCGTATTTTTAGTTCATGGTATTCCAAAAACAGTGATTGCAGATAATGGTTCGCAATTCACCAGCAATGAGATGCAAAACTTTTTAAAAAAATACAATATACCAGAAGTACACTTAACACCTAAATACTGTCCTCAGGTGAACACAGTAGAACGATATAATCGTACAATAGTAACTGCCTTATCAATATTAGTAAAGGATGATCACAGAAAATGGGATCTGTCGATACCCAAAATACAATTTAGCATGAACACAGTAGTAAACGAGGTAACACGCTTCACACCCTTCTTTCTTCTCCATGGAAGAGAAGCAGTGCTTTGTGGTACTACATACGGTAACACAGACACTAATACAGATCTTATATCATTAAATTGCGCATCGCGTAGCACTTATGCTAATAATTTAAATTCCCTAGAGGAAACGTTCCCTAAAGTCCGTGAAGCTCTACTAAAAGCTCACGCGAAAAGTACAAAACACTATAATCAAAGCCGACGATATTTAGAATATAACATAGGTGATATAGTATGGAAGAAAACGTATCCACTATCGGATGCAAGTAAATTCTTTACGGCGAAATTTGCGCCGAAATTTGATAAATGCCGCATAATCAGAAAAATCTCTCCTATAGTCTACGAATTAGAGGACTTAAGAACGGGAAAGATTATTGGCAGTTGGCATATTAAAGACCTTAAAAAATAAATCGAATAACAATAAACGTTATAAAAATTATCACATTTTAATATATGTATACCTAAATACGACTGTTTATAGTCAAAAGACAACAAATTCAACTAGACAACATTGTGCGTATAAAACTTTTCTTACAAAAACAAATTTAAATAATAAACAAATAAATATATATATGTAAATAAATAAAAATTCAATAATCATTATAAATACTGAAAACCGAAACTTTAAACATTGTTAATTATAGTTCTTGGTATAATTCAGTCAGTTAACACTAATATGTGTTCTGTATGTTATTCATTCCATTTTGCCTGTACAACATTTTGGGCCAAAATCCTTGTAAAGTAGTAATTTACTACTAACACAGTAATTTAATGTTATGAGAGCATCATTAAAATTACTTGTATTTTTGTACGTAGTACACATAAAGTTTTTCTTGAACATTAGTATGTTTTAAGCATACACAGACATTATTTTAGTCTGAATTCGATACTCAGGAAAATATTCCTCTTATCGATTCTTATTTTTATTTTATTTAGTCAGGTTATCTGATACCAACTTACCACCAGTTTGGTGATACATAATTTCTTTTTCTAAGCTTTACTTATTATGTGTTAGGTTCTAAGATTAATGCTATTCGACTGTAATATAGTCAGATATTTTTTTTAGTTCATAAAATATAAACAGATCTTAATTTAGATCGTATTTTTTAATTTTTATAGTTTAGTTATTAAAACAGCTCTAATTATAACATTTCGTTTGTTCGGATTATAGGAACTTAATGTTACCCGTTTTAATTCATTATATTTCTATTTTAGAACCTTTTGCTACTAAGCAGTAATTGTTAACCGATAACACATTACGTTAACAATCGTGTTAAAAATTTCTTTTTAAACAAAATATTGAGCAATTGCAAAGACATGCAAAAATAGAATGAGCTATAGTTATGCTACATGGGACAAAGCAGTAATAATTTTATATTGTGCCCAAGTAAAGTATATTCGACCAGTTTTCCTGGCCGGAGGTTTGTATAGTGTAGACTAGAAATAAATCTAGCTACACGCAATTCAAGTAGAACGTCTCGAAGCGTAAAATTTGCTGTCGAGACCCTGATGATTTGAAAGATGAATGAATGTGAATAATATAAATATTACATTATATTATTTAGTATTAGTATGTATAGTATATCAATATTACACCATATTAAATATATGTTAATGAGTGATGATTTGAACTGAGATTTTTGAAAGAAATATGAGTGTTATTGGTATGCATAGGTTTTCTAGAAGGAGCATGCCTGAGTAAACAAACCCTCCGCTTGCCAGCAAAACACACAACGGTAGTAACGCTGATCGAATACATTAATTTATATACTTCGTATTTTTTTTTATATGGAATTAATTGCTTTTCATATTATTTTTCTAATATTGAATTTTTTTTCTTTCCTTCACGATGATTATTGGTCGCGAATGGATTTATTTATTTTCTTTTTCGTTTTATCTTTTAGTCTTATCTACATTAAGTTAGCTAATTAATTTTTTTTACTCGTGTAATTTTACAAATTTTTTTTCTCAATAGTATGTTTTTTTTTCTTTTTATTTTGTTTCTCCTTTATGCGCTGGAGGGCCAGCCAGAATTTTACGGAGCAAAATTCCTTGAGGGGAGAGGCACTGTTACGTAGTAAAAACCCTACGTAAAATAATAATTTAACACATTTAAAATTACCGCCAAATAAACATATCAATGTCAGGTTGCCAACACTTATCTATGGAATCGTCGCCGCCAACACAACAACAACAAAATCGTTCACAAACAAAACATCTTTCTTAAATAAACTAAATAAAATAATCAAAATACATTTAAAAATACCAACATTAATTTAAATAAAATAAACTAAATTTAATTTCAACTTTTTCAAAACGGCAATTAAGAACCCGACAGTATCGGCTGAGTGCCTTAGTCTTCTCGTTTCTGAACGACACCGACAACTGTCAGCCGTCCTTAATTATACATTACGTGGAGCCTTTTTATTGTTTGAGCTGTCGTAATGTGATTGGAGAAATAGCAAAAGAGCCACCTTATTGGTTACGACTTCGAAGGTGAATACAGCCGCTGATAACCAACGGACTGAATGCATTCCCTTTTGGCTGCGAACCTTGGTCGACACTGGTCGTTGATAAGTTGAACACTTCGAACTAGGTCACCGACATCCAAATCGGTGAGTACCTTTTTAAATCCCTACTCGAAAACCCTCGTTCATATTCTAATATAGAACTAAGAAGTTTAAAACCTTCCAGGCACGATGAATAGCCTCTCGTCAGGACCGTGGGGACATTTCGTTCGGCCACCTGAGTTTGGCCAGGAACCTTCTGAATATTAAGTACCCCTTCTACGGTCTCCTGTTTCACTAAAAGAACCCCGTAAGTAAACCTCGACTGTTGCAAATCTCTTTTTCTTAACCCTTTTATTTAATTTTTCATTATTAAAAGTTTCACATACCCTCATGTCTCAGTTGTCTTAAACAACCGCGCAAGCTAACGACAATTTCATATACCGAAGACTAATAGCGTGCCTTATGACGCGTTCCAGGTCTTCGGGGTTTTTTTTTTTACGGGAGCTGGTGTTTGGAGTTGGCAGTTGAGCCCTCCAACCCGCTCACTACTACCGCTGTAAGCTGATATAAGAAAAGCACGTGAAGCCAGGCTGCCGACGCGCCTGCCGTCTTCAGGCTAGCTGCCCACGCCGTTACCAGGCGTTACAGCTAAGCAAATACTTTTAATAACTAAATTCATGTTAACGGAACCGTCGTACCATCTTTGATTAATTTACTTCAGATCTATCAAATATATTATCAACTTTTCGTAACCAACCTTTATTAAATACAGTCTGACGCCTCTACAACCCCACTACTTGTGAACTATGTTTTTAAAGTCTCAAACTGCTCTGTTATAAATACTCTTCATATTTAATCTATTGTAGTCCGTCGTGACTTATGTGCCACGGTCTCTTTTTTAATAACCATTTCAACCATATAAATAAATGATTACCAGTGATTCCTTTGTTTCATTTATAAGCACCGAATCACCAGGTAACAGTGTACACTGTGACATATATACCAACTGTCTAAACCATGTTTTGAACAAATAAATTTGATTTGATTTGATTTGATTTGACAATTTCGTTTTCCTGTTTGCCAGTGAAACAATAGCTATCCGTTAATTATATTTTTCTATGCCATAGGGCCTATTTTGGGATTTAACTAAACTCCGCTATTTCTTCAGTTATTTCCTTCCGGCTCGTACGGTTACTACAATGTTAGCTGTTTGCTGTTTCGCGCGCTACAATAGCGCTGAATAGCGTGAATCGAAAGTTCGCCACTGGAGGCACTGATTGTCTTGACAACTAACATTTGTCTTTTCCGTAATTATTTGATTAAACTTAATTTAAAGGTATTCGCGACCAAGAATTTATGTTTTCCCTATATTCAATTTATGCCACGAATATACCATAGACAACAGAAACCATAACTAATATCGACTAGGCCGCTTTCTGCCGCGCTCTCCTAGATGTCGCTATTAGTATTGAATTTTTACATGTTACAATGTTAAAGAACCTATGGTTATAACCACAACTGCCAATACGGCAATGGAGAAAGTTGTCATCAATGTAGTAGGTCCTTTAGATAGAGATGACTATAATTTCTCATATATACCTTACTATTCAGTGTGAACTAAGTAAATATGTCGAGGCATACCCTATGAGAACGAAAAGTTCTATAGAAATAGCTACAAATTTCGTGAATAATTTTATCCTTAGATATGGCATACCTGATAGAGTAGCTACTGATAGGGTACTGAATTTTTATCTACAATTTTCGATGAAACATGTAAGTTATTAGGTATAACTGCGTTACATTCTACAGCATATCATCACCAAACAATTGGGTCGTTGGAAAATACTCACAAAAGTTTAGGTAATTTCCTACGAATCCAAACTGATAACCATCCAGAGTCTTGGAGTGTTTGGTTACCCTTTTGGTGTTTTTCTTATAACACTACAGTCCATACGAACACTAAATTTACACCATTTGAACTTGTTTTTGGTAAAAAGTGCAAAATACCATCTAACTTGACGCAACATAGAGTAGAACCGCTTTACAACTATGACGACTATCCTTTAGAGTTGAAATACAGATTGCAAACTTCACA
The DNA here is from genome assembly GCA_949752895.1 of Dendrolimus pini. Lineage (NCBI taxonomy): Eukaryota > Metazoa > Arthropoda > Insecta > Lepidoptera > Lasiocampidae > Dendrolimus > Dendrolimus pini. The sequence continues at coordinate 15,283,977 of OX457144.1, read as the reverse complement.
AAAAGAAGCGTATGAAAATTTATTACAGAGTAAATTACTAAGAAAACAAAAACATGACTTAGACAGTAATCCCATAACATATAAAGAAAAGGACTTGATACTAGTAAAAAATGAAACTGGAAACAAACTTCAGACAATCTATAATGGTCCTTATGTAGTTATAGAAGATATTGCACCAAATGTGAAAATACTTAAGGATGGAAAAATAGACTTAGTACATAAGAACAGAACGAAATTGTACTCTTGTTAGTTTTAAGGTTTTAAACATTTTATTTCGCATTATATAAACAACAAAAAATTAGATTGTATTTTTTTTTCTTTTCTTTCGGGGAAGGTGTAGTGTGTAATCAATTAGATATATAAGCCCTATTATTCTTAATAAATGTTCAGTATTTTAACAGCAGTCAGATCGATTTATTGTGTGATATCACCGAACCTTACATTAATAAAGATGTAGAAAATACTAAAAATACCAAGACTCATATGTCAATAAGTTTATTAACATTTTTAGAATAATTCATTTAAAAAAAAAGCATTTTCCCTTGTGTGATTATAAATAAGCTTAGGACATAAAAACATAATTTTGTACAAATATGTACATAATTGTGACAAAGAGCTGATTTTACAACTAGTCTTTGAACATCTACAATTGTCCACTATCATCGAAGACGAAACAAGGGAGTATAATTGAACAGTCAAACGAACTTACCTGTAAGTGAAGTTCGACTGCAATTATGCGACTCTTGTTTCGTCTGAAGATGATAGGGTCCCACCCTACCCTATATAAATAAATATATTATTATACTCAAATTGTAAAATCAGTTATCAACTATAAAATAAATAAAGTTCATTACAAATGCACGGCGCAGGAGGAAGAGGATATGCTACGTTTTTTACTTTTTAAACTTATATGATGCCATAGAATACAACCGATACTACAATTGTCCACTATCATCTTCAGATGAAACAAGAGTGGCATAATTGCAGTCGAACTTCACTTACAGGTAAGTTCGTTTGACTGTTCAATTATAACCTTTGTTATATCTTCTAAAGACAATTTCATTGTCAGTGATATAATTGGGAAGCGATGTTTCCAAACTGCAAATGTCCTGTACAAAGAAATATAAATTTAAAATTAAAATACAATTTTCTACTAATAAACAGGGTACTTTCTTTACTGTTACCATTTGACCTATGCTTTCTTTGCATGTAAGAATTTTTACATTTTAAATATGTGTCTGTGGTAAGCAATATGAGTACCTAATAATCTTAAGTGTTAGTTTTACAATTCAATTGTATTTCTAGTTTTTATGTGGGCCTCATTGTTTCTGATTTCTTGCATATTTGATGGGTTAACAAAGATGCAAGCAAGTAAGACCGATTTGGGTAGGCACTATCTCCAAGTAACCAATGAATTCCTAGTAAACTTTCTTCACAGCTAGCTGCAATAATTATTGGATCGGAAACTCCTAACAGTAAAAATTATATATTACTAATAGAAGTGACAATCTCAGTATAATATTAACAACCTCTTAGTATTGAGTATTTAAAATAATAGAATCATGAATAGAACCAGGCCAGCGAGCAACAACATTTATTAATTTAAGGTCTGCATCACAGACTGGTTGGACATTGATAGAAAAATATCCTTCCCTATTTCTATATTCCTCACCTATTCTGGAACCTGAAATAGAAAATAATTTATTAATTTATCATTAATAATCTACATGTAGTAACAGTAACTCTCTGATAACATAATACATTATACACTACTTATACTTACATGGAGACTGAGTGTGTACATGTGTACAATCAATGGCACCATATACCCTAGGAAACCGAGTGATATTATAAAATTTGTTTGTAGTCCTAAAGCCCAGAACAATATATTTGCCATACAATCTAGCAATAGCAGCAATATAGGTAGGGATACACCAGAAAAGTCAGTCACGGAATTTAGCATTGTCCCCGAATGCATAAAATCGTAGTTAGTAAAAGTTGGTGCAATTGGTGGACAGCCTTCACCGCCACAACCGAACCCTGCTGCACCGCGCGCAGCGGGTTCTGGCCGTGAGGACCATACGGGGGTATCGCAGTGTCGTGGACGGCGGCGACTCTCTTGGCAGGCGAGCTGCCCTGGCATCTCCAGGCAGACGTCGTGTCCAGGGTTCGGCGTACCCGGCAGGATGCCCTAGCTAGAGGACTGACCTTCTGTCAAGTCGAATTAGAGACGGTCAGGAAGCGGGAAACCGCTTGCTGCCTCGTCGAATGGTCTCGTGACCTCGAACACCCTGCGGCCGGCGGCTTTACGGTGGATGCAATCAGGCCACAGCTGGAGAGATGGGTCACCCGCACCAGCGGAACCCTGACCTTCAGGACGACACAGATACTGACCGGACACGGTTGTTTCGACCAGTATCTGTTTCGCATTGTGGGCTGCTTGCCTTCTCCAGACTGCCGCCAGTGCGGCGCACCTGATACGGCGTTTCACACGCTTGTCGAGTGCGCTGCATGGACGCCGCAGCGTTTCGAGCTCGAGACGCACGTAGGAGCCGTCGGATCGCTTGGCGACTTGGTAACGGCCATGTTGCACAGCGACGACCGCTGGGAGTCTGCGGTTACTTTCTGTGAGGCAGTAATGTCTCCCAAAGAGGCCGCAGAAGGGACAGGGAGCGAAGTCCTGCAGCGCGTGCTAATGCCTCTACCCGAGGTCGCCGGCCTTCAGCTGGCACCCGGAGAGGCAGGTACGCGCATTACTTCCCTCCCTGAGTTAGGTTCCGGTACGGGGGGCCCTTGCTACTAGGCAACGCAAGGGATTCATCTGCCCCCGTTTCGAAGTGGGGTGTGTTCTCCCAGGGCACACTCCAGGCACTTTATTGCGCTGGATCGACTGATGCGTAATTATGTTCTATATCTCAGTCTTTCCATCACAAACAAAGCGCAGGGTCGACAGGGAGGAGGGGGTTTTTAGTGGGTATTGAGGTTGTTCGCCCGTGCGGTATCGCTCTGAGTCTTCCACACTCCTCTGTGTCACGCCATCGCGGACGGAGCGCAAACAAAGCATACTATTGCGAGGTTTGGCTGCGACTTAACAATCTAATACAGGAATTTTATGTAGTGGGGTGGTGAAGTAGGGAGGGGGGGAGGCACACTTGCCTTTACAACAACCCCTAAGGTCCAGCGATCGCGATTTTTTTTTTTTAGTAAACATAACCTCACTTATTTTCACTGGTTTTTTTTTGCTAATATTGCACTTCTATCATAGGTCCAAAGTTGAAAACTTCTTTCAAAGTTAAAAAAAAATCCAGTATTCAACATAAAAAGAGCCAAAATAACCAAAAACCAGCTTAATTGGATAAAAATGAAGAAAAAACAATAGAGCACATTCATATACACTACAAGAGTAACCATTCAAAATGGCGACCAATAAAGACGGATGTTTTTTTTTTCGTAATCGCATTAATTTATGTTTAACCTATAATAAAAAAAATGTTCAGCAATGTATTTAAAAATTGATATCATTAATATATTGATTAATTGGAATATTAAAATCCACCTTGCTAGTCGTCCACTAAATTGATAAATAAAACAAATGTTTCATGCGAGACTTTTAAGGCGTCTAACTGTTTGTGTGTATAAAAAAATAGTAAATGGTTACAGTCGGTTCTGGCACTCGCCGGCCGCTGCCGCGACACGCTTGCTTCGCTCGCTCGGCTCGTGCGCTTTGGTCTAAATATAACCTAACCAAACCGACTGTGTCTAAAATAAATAGTAAATGGTTAACAGTCGGTTCTGGCACTCGTCGGTCGCTTCCGCGGCACTTAATTTGTAATTATGCGTCAATTAAATTTGAAATTAGATTAGATAGATAAGAATTTGAATGGTTATTCTTGTAGTGTATATGAATGTGCTCCATTGTGTTTTTTCTTCATTTTTATCCAATTAAGCTGGTTTTTGGTTATTATGGCTCTTTTAATGTTGATTACTGGCTTTTTTTTTAACTTTGAAAGAAGTTTTCACTTTGGACCTATGATAGAAGTGCAATATTAGCGAAAAAATCCGTGAAAATAAGTGAGGTTATGTTTATTAAAAAAAAAATGCGCGATCGCCGGACCTTAGGGGTTGTTGTAAAGGCAAGTGTGCCTCCCCCCCTCCCCATTTCACCACCCCACTACTTAAAATTCCTGTATTAGATTGTTAAGTCGGAGCCAAACCTCGTGCCCATGTTAATTTAATAGTTGTTTATAGCGCACTTATCAAAATCGTCTAAATCATCTATTACTTTTTTCCGGTTCCTTTTTTTCTGGGTATCACAATTTTTGAAGATGAAGCTACTGCAGCAATACCCTCTTTAGTTATTTGGGTGACAGTACGTTCGGAAACACCTATAACAAAGTAAGAATAATAATATAAACAGTGATACAGGTAATCAGTTAAAATTTAGAAATTAGAATCCTCGTAAGGGCAGTTTTGTCTGTTGGAATACAATAGGGCAATTTTGTTATAGAATATGTAAAAAGCCTTGCAGAGATTTGGGCAAGAAAGTACCAAATATACCTAATATTAACTATTTGGGCAGAGATTCCCCTTTACCACTCAGTAAGCAAGGAAACACCGTCTACACGCCACACCGCCTTTTATACGAAAATACTACGAAAACTACCCTGCATAATAATATTATTATCTATGAAGATTATCTATGTGATATTAATATAATCTATGGTTCTCATAACTGCTGTGATGGACATCGCGTAACATTCGGCCATCCTACCGCAGCCGTGGTCCCTCGCGGCGTGCCAACTATTGAGTGAGTTTGCCTTCTGTCACCAGAGAATTAGTTCTCTTCGCCAGTCTGCGAACAGAAAAAACAAAACACAGTACTTGTTCACACAACCACTCGGCTACTCCTGACCAATAATGATTCTACTTTCCATCATAGTAACAATAAACTTTAAATATTTTTCTACTATTATTTTTTCAAGAATAATGGTCACAATTTCATGATCTCTATATACCAACTCATTTAAGTACCAAAAACTTGTCAAATAGCCAAGAATACGAGAACTTATTGTTCACGGCTACAAAAAAATGCAACAATAATTAACCTCAGTTAAAAAAAAGCAAGAGACTGGAATTACGACTATTGTAAACCTTTAGCATTATGGACCTTTGAACTTATAAAAAAAACGTGTTACAAAAATTAACTGCGTTTACCTACTACGTTTAATAATACCTGAATTTAACTTCAAACACATAAACTGGGCGAAACTTGCGTTATTTTAACTTCAAACAAAAACCGGATGAAACTTACGTTATTCTAACTTGAAACAAAATACATTAATTTACATCATCATCGTTACATTACAATTATCGCTAGTCTAGGTATTTCTTCGATATAGAAAACCTCTGCAGTTCGAAAATGCCGGTCTAAATCGTCACCCACTAAAGCAGGTGAGATTCCTGCAGCGCATCACATCAACTGAATCTAACGCTCGCAAACTTTCTTTTTCAAAAGAAAAATACCAACGGAAAAATTGCACACTAACAATGTGTCAAAACCAACTTTATACTATACATATCAAAGTAATATCAGTCGAATGGTAGACTCGATTGCCATGTAAAATCTAATGAAAGAAACACGACTTGTCGTTCATGAGATCTATTTACATCATCTATACAAACACATTTCTCGATAGATATGTAACTCAAAATAACATTGAAAAATACTAACTACGCGATTTTTCGTAATTTTCCATGTTCGAAACATACTATAATATTTTCGTACACGAAAAAATATGAGGGTAGTACAATTGCCTACCACGACCGATCAACCATTACGTGATATAAAATTAATTCACTTTACTTTGCATAATAATACACACAAAAATAAAAATAAAAATAATCATACCTTCTGTGCCAGGTAAAGTAGACACAGTGGCCAAAGTTCCCAACAGTGTCCCGTCCACGCATAGGCAGACACGCCATCGCTCCATAGGCGCCTTCAGGGCACCACCACCATGCCGCCTCAAGTTCCGCCGATGGCCGCGTCCCGTTGACGGCCCCGATATGTCGATCCTCGAGCGTGGTCACACATACGTGGTGATCACACAGACGTCGCGGTCACACAGACGTGGTGGTCACCCAGACGTGGTGGTCACCCAGACGTGGTGGTCACCCAGACGTGGTGGTCACCCAGACGTGGTGGTCAGCCAGACGTGGTGGTCACCCAGACGTGGTGGTCACCCAGACGTGGTGGTCACACAGACGTGGTGGTCACACAGACGTGGTGGTCACACAGACGTGGTGGTCACACGGACGTGGTGGTCACACAGACGTGGTGGTCACACAGACTTAATACTTGTACTTATACACGTAGAATTTAGCGCGCTATGTTTTTATTACAACTTTTATATTTTTTCCTTTTATTGTGTCTCAGTCTTATTGAATATGCACGATTGCTACAGCCCCATTAAGTTCTGCATAAAACTAATTTAAAAAAGAACTGGAGATAAAAGTATAATCTATACTCCTATACTAATATTATAAAGGGGAAATATTTGATTGTTTTTTGCATTGAATAGGCTCCAAAACTACTAAACACATTTGAAAAATTCTTTAACTGTTGGCAAGCTACACTATTCCCAGTTGACATAGGCCATTACTACTAAAACTCCATATATACTAAAACTGCAATAGTGTAACCCAAGTGTAAAATCGCGTGCGCTGCGAAAACTATGGATGATAGAACAAAATAATGTACTACGACTTTATAGAACACATCATTATTTACAAAAAGTGTCGCGACAGCATATGTTTAACTATTATAGTTATGCAACAATAAGGGTTCTTTTATTTTTAAAATTTAATTAAAAATGCCACCGCTTGTTAATATCTTGGTATTCACCCTTATCAAAATAAATAAATTCATATTCAAGACTGCTTCTATTGAATACTACCTACTACCCATTGAATAATACCTTTATGCGAGTTTTTTAATTATTCAATATCACGAGTTTAAAAATGAGTATTAGAAAAAAGTGAGTATTAGAAAATAGTTTCGTGGTCGCCGCGCACCCTAATCAGCTATGTTCATGCGATGTAGGCGTCACTGGGATACGGACAGTACGGCAGGTGAAATGTTTTGAATTCGCTTAGTAGGTAATTAAACCCAAAAAAGTTATTTTTAGATACCCGTGCGAAGTCGGGGTAGACCGCTAGTAAGAAATATAAAGAAAAACAATTTTCAGCTAGACATGTTGCGAAGCGGTGTACATAGAGTAAAATTAAATTTAAAAAGTGTTCTCCAGTGTAACTTATTTTGAATAAAAACTTTAGGATTTGACTTGGGTCACGCAGACTTTGAATAAGGCAGACTTTAAGTAACATAGACTTACGGGCACGCAGACTTTCGCTCACGTAGACTTTCGGTCACGCAGAGTTTAGGTCACGCAGAGTTTAGGTCAGGCAGAGTTTAGGTCACGCAGAGTTTAGGTCAGGCAGAGTTTAGGTCAGGCAGAGTTTAGGTCAGGCAGAGTTTAGGTCAGGCAGAGTTTAGGTCACGCAGAGTTTAGGTCACGCAGAGTTTAGGTCAGGCAGAGTTTAGGTCAGGCAGAGTTTAGGTCAGGCAGAGTTTAGGTCACGCAGAGTTTAGGTCACGCAGAGTTTAGGTCACGTAGAGTTTAGATCAGGCAGAGTTTAGGTCAACATTTACCCAACCCAGCAGCATAACGGCCTGCCATTCTTGGGTAATCCCACTTCTGAATGTAAAAAGCCTTGCAGAGATTTGGGCAAGAAAGTACCAAATATACCTAATATTAACTATTTGGGCAGAGATTCCCCTTTACCACTCAGTAAGCAATGAACACCGTCTACACGCCACACCGCCTTTTATACGAAAATGACATGACCTTCAACTGGGAGAGTGTTAGAACTTTTGAAAATGTCTGGCCATTTGGGAAACATCTTTAAATGGTTGACCAAGTAACATATATAAAAGTCAGATTTTATATTATGACGTAAGCAGAATTATTATTTATTAAACTTTAAAGGCGTCTGGCAGGGGGTTTCCACCCTACAAAGTGTCTGGCAACGGACGGTATGATAGTGTAATAGTATCCTGTTATATATATATATATATATATATATATATATATATATATATATATATATTAGCCTTTATAACATGTGGTAGGACTGGCGATCACGGGCTCTTAGTCCAGTATCAGTTGGTGAAAGAGGCCGAAGCCGAAAATAAAAACAAAAATGATAACAGACAGAGTGCTCATATACGCGGCGAGCGCCTGGGCTCCGGCTACGGCCAAAGTATAGGTGAGGAAGCAGCAGGCTTTGGACAACGGGACTTCGCCCAGAGGTTGTGCAAGGCCTACCGCACAGTCTCCCTAAACTCGTCAATGGTGCTAACAGGAAAACTCTCTCTAGAGCCTAAACCATCAGCGTAAAATAAATATTATATGTGCGACGAGCTGCGCACATAGCAGATGGTGAAGCTCATCGACAACTATATCTGCAATTCTTGTGTAGAACGATTGATATGTCACACAAATATATTTACGAGTATACTGTTTCGACTGCCGATGAGTTTGGTAGCCAAAGAATCTGAAAGAGAAAAAATTTTGGTTCCCAACAAAACCAGCAACGATGAAATTACAGCGATTGAAAACTATATAACATATTTTACCGGCGGTTCCTTTTCATTTTTGTAGGAAGGATACTAGCATACCTTTCGATAGATTGGCCAATTTATATAAAAAGTGTAGAGAACATCGTAGATTTGAAGGATTGAAGTTTGTTTCAAAGACAATTTTCAGAAAAAAATTAAACGAAATGTTTAGATAGATAGATAACACTTTATTGTACACCAATACAATCATGAACTTAAAGACTAAAATTATATCTACTTATGTACAAAGGGCGGTCTTATCGCTAAAAAGCGATCTCTTCCAGACAACCCCAGGAATGAATTGAGATGATAATGGCGATGGTGGTATACGTAACATATAGTACGAACTACTTACATTTTAATAATAAATACATAAATGATATATATACATATTTAAAGAAATTTTATATATTACATAGATATATACTTAATATACATACCATACAAATACATATCTACAAAATATATAAATGAATTTAAATATCATATTCCAACGACAGGTAGTATTTTTTGATCATAGTTTTAAATATCGCTAGCGATTTTGCTTGTCTGATTGTAACAGGAAGCGCGTTCCAGAGCTGTATAGCCTTAACAGTAAAAGAATTGTTATAAAAAGTTGAGTTATGCGCAGGAGTGTTCAATTTAAGTTTAGTAGAAGGGCGTAAATTATGAGAGCATGAAAGAAATTCAAAATTTTCTTTAAGGTAATCAGGAGTACTAGGGACAAATAAAATACTATAGAGAAAAGCAAGGACGTGAGTATTCCGGCGAAATCGAATTGGCAACCACTTGAGTTTTTTTCGGAATTCAGAGACATGGTCATATTTGCGTAGTCCAAATATGAACCTTATGCAAAAATTTTGGAGGCGCTCAAGTTTATTAAGTTGTTCTTGGGTTAAATTTAGATAGCTGGCGTCAGCATAATCAAGAATAGGAAGTAATAAGGATTCTGCTAGCTTAATTTTGGTGGTAGTGGGTAAGAAATTGCTCAACCTTCTAAGGGATTTGGATGAGAGGTAAAGCCGTCGGCTTAGTTCGGTGATATGAGGTCGCCAAGACAGCTCACTGTCAAATATAATGCCAAGGTTTTTTACCTTATCACTAAAAGGAATGATTGTCCCATCAAACATCACACTAGGTATGGTACTCCAGTCGACCTTGTTAAGCATCCGTGAGCTACCGATGATGATGACTTGCGTTTTTTCAGGGTTGACATGAAGCCCAAATGACTTGCCCCACTGCAGAATGCGTTCAAAATCTAGGTTTATGTTTGAAACTGCTTTGTCTAAGGTGGCAACAGGTGATTGCGTATAAATTTGTAAATCGTCTGCATAGAGGTGATAGGTTGAAGTGAGTTCATTAGAGATGGAGTTAATAAAAACAGCGAACAATAAGGGAGAAAGCACGCCGCCCTGAGGAACACCAGCAGTGACTTCACACCATGACGAATAATCATCCTCGACGCGAACCCGCTGCCGGCGGCCATACAGGTAACTGTGAAACCAGTCGATTACTGTAGGAGATATGTTAAGAGAGCTTAGAATACCAAGTAATACAATTCAAAGTTAACATTGTTGAAGGCACTGCTGAAGTCCAGTAGCGATAGCACAGTCAATAAACCATTATCCATACCATAACGAATGTCATCGGTGATTTTCACGAGGGCAGTGGTTGTGCTGTGGCCAGGACGGAAACCAGATTGATAGGGATTAAGGAGAGAATGCCGATTAAGGAAAATACTTAACTGTTGGTGGACTAGGCGTTCCAGGACTTTAGAAAGGAATGGCAGAATAGATATGGGACGGAATTGAGAGAAAGAAACAGGATTAGGTTTTTTAGGAAGAGGAATAATCTGGGCTTCCTTCCAGGTGACTGGAAAGGTACCAGAAACTACAGAGGCATTGAGTATATGGGTGAGGATAGGATTGATGACATCCAGTATGGGCAGAATCATGTTGCGACTAATACCATCGCTACCGACAGCGTTCGATGTAATGGATTTTACAGCGCTCTTAACATCACTATCAGTAAATCGACTTAACAAGAATGGAGGATGATCGGGTGTCGGCAGGGCGGAAAGAGTATTTAAAGTATTAGACTTAGTTACAACGTCAAAGTCAGAAGTAGCTGAGAAATGTCGATTTAAATCGTCAATGTTGAGTTCTTTGGGAATTACACTATTTGTTTGCTTGCCAACTCCCAGAGATCGTAGAAATTTCCAGACTTTAACTGGGCTTTCACTTTCAACTGACTCGTGAATGTAGCGGCGTTGAGCGTCCCTACACACTCTATTGCAGCGATTACGAATACTCACGAACGCCATTCGGTTGACTTCAGTAGGTTTAACTTTGTATTTGGTTTTAGCCTTTGACTTTTTGTGCATCAGTGATTTGATATCATCGGTGAGCCACGGCGCTGGCAGGTGTTTGATTTTTATGCGGCGTAAAGGTGCATGTGAGTCATAAAGCCTCAGTAAAGCAGTATTAAACACATGCAACTTTTCATCAACGGTAGCGGCCTTAGCTACCTCAGACCAGTCGAATTCTCGAGCATCCTTAAGAAGTGCGTCCAGATTCATATCACCAAAACTTCGCTGCAGAATAATTTTGGGTTTCACTTTCGGCGGACGTACATTGTAAGAAAGGTAGATCAAATCATGATATGAAAAAGCGTCCGCCGAGCACTGGCCGTGTTTGGAGACGTGAGAAGGTGATGAGACCATCATCAAGTCAAGAAGAGAGGGGGTCGAGTTAGGAAAGCGATGCGTTGCATTCAGCGGAAGAATATTGAGATTTAAAGATCGAAGCAATAATTTAAAAAAATTTAAAAAAATTTAAATTTAATATAGTTTGAAAAAAGACATGTCTGAAATGTTACCAGTACAAAAATAAAACCGATCCAAGCACTCATTATTGAGAACGATCACGCGTACAACTGCTACAAAAGGCACATAACTATTGATCCAGAAGATCCAGCATCCATGCTTATAAGTTTTGACTTGCAAAAAGTCAACTCACCATATGGTGACAACATGTTATTATTTTATACACACGAACTGGCAGTTTCTTATGCAGTATCTACGAAAGTGGTACGCGCAAAGCTTGTTCCTTGTAACGGGTGGTTAAATTGTAAGGGCCGATGTTGAATGTGAACCACACCTAAACGCCAAGTTTTTTTCCGAATTTTATTTGGCATTTCTCTATTTCAGACTTACTCAATTTGAACCATGGAGAGATACACAATCCAACAACGTGTTAAAGTTATCCAGACTTATTATGAAAATGGGCGTTCAAATCAAAATGCATATCGTGCACTTCGTGATTTTTTTGGTCAATTTGATCGTCCAAATGTGCGTACAATCGCAAAAATCGTGGAAAAATTCGAGCAAACCGGGTCTGTAGAAGATGTGAGAACACCAGTGCATGCTCGTACAGCTCGTACTGCAGAAAATATTGCTGCTGTTCGCGATAGTGTGGCTGAAGAGCCGTCCACCTCAACTCGTCGTCGTGCCCAACAATTGCACCTCTCACGCTCGTCGCTGATGAACATTATGCATAAAGACTTGCATTTACACGCTTACAAGGTGCAATTGGCTCAAGAACTAAAGCCTCTTGACCATTCCAAACGTCGTAAATGGGCAGAATGCTGGCAAGAAATGGCAACAGTGGATGATCAATTTTCGAAGAAAATCATCTTCAGTGATGAGGCACATTTTCACCTCAGTGGATTCGTCAATAAACAGAATTGCCGCATTTGGGCGAATGAGAATCCAAGAGTGATTGTCGAAAAACCAATGCACCCACAAAGAGTGACTGTTTGGTGCGGTTTATGGGCTGGCGGCATCATAGGGCCGTATTTTTTCCAAAATGAGGCCGGTCAGGCAGTTACTGTGAATGGTGTTCGCTATCGTGAGATGATAACGAACTTTTTATGGCCCGAATTGGAAGATATGGATGTGGACGATATGTGGTTTCAGCAGGACGGTGCCACTTGCCACACAGCTAACGAAACAATGGCTCTTTTGCGCAACAAATTCAATGGCCGTGTTATCTCACGTAATGGCGATGTCAATTGGCCGCCAAGATCATGTGATTTGACACCTTTGGACTCTTTTCTTTGGGGTTATTTGAAAGAAAAGGTGTACGTCGATAAGCCAACAACAATTCAAGAGCTAAAGGATAAGATAATTCGGCACATTAACGGCATAGAACCTCCATTATGCCTCAGGGTCATCGAAAATTTGGACCATCGGATGGAGGTGTGCCGCCGTGGTCGCGGCGCCCATTTGGCCGATATTTTATTCCATACATAATTGAGTAATACCAATATATCATAAGAAAATAAAATTACAATAATTTCCTAAATAGTTTGGGTTTTATTCAAAATCAACATCGGCCCTTGAAATTTAACCACCCGTTATTAGGACGGAAGGCAGGGTAACCGTGGTACTAATCAGATGGCTACAATATTAAGCAAATACATAATGAAATTTGACGAACTGTTACAACCTTATTTTACTGTGCTTTTATTACAAAGATACATATTTTGTTTTTCGTGTGGGTAGGTGAAAAAAGTAACTGCTTTGAAAAATATATCTTTACTTATTTTAAATTTATTAAACAACTTGAAGTAAAGTACAACTACATCGTTGCTTACAGTTTATAGCTAGGATATCTGCCAAGTGTCATTTCCTATCACAACACAACACACTTAATTTACTTTTTGCCAAATGGATGCCATACAAGAGGCCATGAACCAACTGTCTGCCACTTTTGCTGAGCGCATGGAGTTCTAGTCTCCACAAGGTCTCAACAAGGGTTCAGCTACCAATACTTACTTACTGCCTTAGCTGCAGATTTTTACAGTTTCAAGACTTTTATTGTCAAATCTCTCGTACCCTACAGGAGCAGATTGATCTTATTCAACAGTATGTCGATCAGGTGGAGATGAGATCCAGAAGAAAGATTCTTCTGCTTCATGGAGTCCCGGAGAAACCACAAGAGAACACTGCAGCTGTTGTCACGAGTATCATTACAGGAAAGCTTAAGTTGGTTAATTTCAACGAAACCCTCATACGCCGTTCCCACAGGATGGACAGGAAACTAGGATACTTCCCGGCTTTCTGAAAGGAAGCGACAGTTGTTTTAACATTAAATAAAAGCTGATAGTCCTAAGCCTGTAAAAGTATGAAGGGAACTTCCCTCTACTATTTAAAATACTTAGTATAATTTCAATCTTAACATATTAAGTGACCTGTTATTACGTATTTAGCATATTGTTTTACTAACCACAATTGTGATTTACTTATAATATAATCTACAGACTAAATAAGAAATAGGTAATTGTTGATTAATACTATGACTGCTTGATGACTGATTTTACTGTAGATTTCAGGTTTAATTAATTTCTATCATTAATTAAAAACCGATTTTTTTTCAAAAAGTGTTATTGGTATAAAACGGTGTCAAATATTGTAATCGTCTCACATCACTAACCTAAATATTGATAATTCCAATAAAAACACGGTCAAACAGCACACATAGTTGAAAAACTTGATCAATTATTTGATTGTACAAATGAGCCAGTTTCTAAAAGCGATATAAAAAGAAATATTCGGCAAAATGTCATCAAAAATAGTTTCCACTATAGGAGATGGATTGAATTCAAAAGGAAAATTAAAACCCTTCATTTCTTAAAATCAACAACAGTCAACTGAGATTGAGAAACATTAGATGTGTAAATGGATACTTCATCACATTGTCATCTCTACAAGATATTTGGCACTATTAACACTTAGTAAAAAAAAACAAATACATGAACTTGCGTCAATTTAACATCATCCTGCATTGGAAAATTTATTCGGCCAAATTCGTCAACATTGTCCTACTAATAGAACCGTGCTATCATTTCACTTGTGCATTGAAGTCTGCGATTCAAACACGTCTCAGTGCACCACTAAGCAGAGGGAGCAACTGCCAAAAAGATAATAATGAAATCATATAGACTTTCAGGAAATAGTTTTTCCTATTAAAAAATACCAGCCTGTGAAACAGACAGAAAGTGCAGCCGGTGACGATTGTGACCACATCAAAATCGATGATTTTCAAGATGTTCCTGTTTTACACTTAGCTGATAATATTGAGCAACCAAATTACTTGGCGGACAAGACAAATTCAAAAATTTGAAAAGCAGCCAGCATAGTAAATGTGAGCGGCTATTTAGTTTCAGTATTCTGAAAGGCGTGGACTGTCTAAAAATGTATAGTTGCCATGAAGGTTTCCAACCCGCAACCAAATACAATATATAATTGTATTGCTTTGCGAGAGTGGTGAACGAACAAAACCTCATTACTATACCCTAGTCTTGAGTTATGTCAGGTAATAGACGATGCGATAAGTATTTTTGATAAGAAAGTGAAACCAAATTTTTTCTCAAAAAATATATGCAGCTACTCTAAAACAGAAATCCTTGCAAATGTTGATTTGTCGTGGATATGTGAGGAACACAAAAATGTTATGGTGGAAAAATTATTGCAACGCGTAAGAAGCCAACTTTTAATAAGAAATCACTAACTTAAAAACTCAATAATTTGCGCTCAGTGAAGAGACCTCTGCAGATGTGATAAAGAAGGCGTAACAGCAAAGCGTTGCAAAATAAATACAATTAATACAGTTTTGCTTATGTAAAATACACTGACGGACTCATAAACTGCATCAAAGTAATAGACGACTTTGAAATAAATATTTTAACCAAGTATGCAAACTTTCTATTCAGATTTAAATTGAAACCTCTAGATTGGTTCGTGAACTTTAAAACAGCGTAGGGTCATATCCTTAAGTTTAAGTTTGTGTACTGGAAAGGACCTTAAGACTTTTTTTGAAGAAAAAACAGAAATTTAAGGAAAATTGGTTTAATAAAAAAATTGGTTTTAACAATAGACACAAACTTTATGCAAGGGTTTATTTATGTTTTTAATAAGGTGTATTACCTCCACGTGCCCTTATTACGGATTCTAATCGGTTCCGCATAGATTTTATGAGGGTTATTAAAAGATCTTGCGGAATATTGTCCCATTCTTCTGAAAGTGCTGTTCTTAGTGCTGCCACTGTCGTGGGCAAAGGGTTTCTCGCATATACAACTCTTTTTAAAGTGTCCCAAACATGCTCAATGGGATTAAGATCCGGGCTGCGTGCTGGCCAATTCATTGTACGTATCCCAACCTCTTCGCAATATTGTCGAAGGAGCATGTCTAAGAACACAAGTTCTGTTCGCCCGTTCATCGATATGCCACCCCAGACCATACACGAACCGCCTCCAAAAGGAACACGCTCCTCAATGCAACTTTGAGCATATCCTCCCCACGTCAACGATAGACTCTTCTGCGACCATCTGCACCATATAAACATGTCCTACACTCGTCCGTGAACAATACGGAGGTCCATTGCTCTTCTGTCCAATTCAGGTGATCACGCGCAAATCTTAAGCGAGCTTGTCTGTGAGCTACAGACAACTTTGGACCATTTGCTGGTCTAAAAGGGGTGATATCCGCTTCCTTTAACCTTCCTCTTATTGTTCGTGCACTCACGTTTACTCCACGCACTTCATTAAGCTCTGTTTTGATGTTAACAGACGAGAGGAAACGATTTCGCAGGGAAGTTGTAACAATAAATCGGTTATCACGACCGGTGGTTGCTCGAGTCCTGCCTGTACCACGTCTCCTTCTGTAAGAACCTGTCTCCACAAACCTTCTGTATATTCTAGAAACCGTAGACTGGTTTAAATTTAAATTTCTACCAATCGTTCGTTGATCCAAGCCCTCCCGCACCAATGCTACAATTTGAGCCGCTTGTTCGGACGAAGTATCCATATTATGGTTCAAAAACTCTCGATGAGTTAAAAAACTAACCCGACAATTCTGCTGGTAACAATAATTCAATTGACAAAAGAATAAAAAATCAATGAGAATCAATTTAAAACTTTGCTATAAATAACACGCAAATCTGATACTACGAGTAAATTTTCTTTTCCCGGCTATATTCATTTGGTTTACTGCAGTTCTATTTTTAAATTTTCCTTTTTTTTTGAGATTAAGAGCCAGTCTCTCCATATTTATATAATTTAATCTAAAAAGTTTGCATACTTATTTAAAAAAATCATTTCAAAGTAATCCTGAACTTTGATGCAGTTTATGAGTCCGTCAGTTTATATTCTTAAGTCTTACGTGCCTGAACTAGGTTATCCTGTGTTTCAAATGTCAATGTATCATCATCTTCCTAGCCTTTATCCAACTATGTTGGGGTCGGCTGCCAGTCGTAACCAGATTCAGCTGAATACCAGTATTTGTAGTAATTCGAATGTCAATGTTGTGACGTTGCAAATTTGGCGTTATTAGCCTTGCAACATCTACCTATAGTACTTCTTAAATCGGTTGTATTAACACCGCATTACATCCTTAAATTAGTCATTAGAAATCACGCGATGCCATTCCGCGACATCTCCATTAGCTCCGTCCTCCCTCACTTCACACCCCTCAGGGACAACCACGCCACTTATATGTGCGCCGTTGCACCCCGCACGCCCCCCGCCTCGCGCGCTTAAATACCACTGCAGGCCCCGCGCTGCTTGCTTCCGCCTCTCGACTTCATACGAGTTAGACACAACACTAGTCTGTGACATTTTGGTTTAGATTTAGATTCAGTGAAAGAAGACTAACGAGGTACGTAATGTTTTTATTCAAAGTGTTTCCCCTGCGTGTCTCTTCTTCTTCATATCAGTAAGTTGTATCTACCTTGCAGATGAACCTCACGCCGTTGTACCATGACAGCAGTCGACCGCCCGAAGGTCTGGCGAGGCTTGTCTACATTTAACTAAGCGGCAGTTCTTTCTAACCCTTTTTAGGTAAGCATATTAGGGCTCCTTTATTGTCTAGTCTGGTTAGGTTCAATAATCCCCCTTTTTAATAATTCTCATTTCCCCGACTGTGATTATATTAGCATTACAATAGGTGTGCTCACTGGGATAACCGTATCAATTCCAGGGAGCCACGTGGGGACGTACTTCCTCCATCAGCCACGTGGGGACGTACTTCCTCCATCAGCCACGTGTGGGGCATACTTCCCCATCAGTCACATGAGGGCATCATACCTCATCATCATCACATGAGGGCATCGGACCCTCCTCGACCACGTGAGAGCCAACGTGCCTCGCGCTGCCACGTGTGGGCATCCTCACAGCCCACGCTTTCGGTCATCTTTGGCCGTTCAACCATCATCTTCATTATCCACTACGTGTCACGCGGCCACCGACGCCGGCCGCCTTGCAGAGCGTCGAGGTATTTGCTCCAGGCTTCGCGATCCTGGATGGCGCCTATAATCTTCGTCTTCATTAATATAAAACAACTATTCGTACAAGGCGGCATATCTCAATGTTAGGAACCGACTAGGTGACCCACATTCCCTGAGCTTTCACCTTGGACATCGGTCCATTAGTCTGAAGTCAGACGACCAGGGTGTCGACCCAATTGTCTTCCCCTGTGTCGGGTTTCGTAGTAAGTAAGTGTTAACTTCTTTAGAGTGTAATGTACTAAGGTGTACCTATTTTTATACTCATGACTGGCTCCCTATTAAGAGAAAGAAATAAATTGTATTACTAATGTCTCTAAGCTTTTATTTACAACCACATGTCCCGGTTTATACATATAACAATGTATACGCTTTTATAATAACCTTCCAAACCACGTTCAAGATCTAAGCCTTAATAAATTCAAATCATACATTAAACGTAAGTTGTACCAGAAAGCTTATAATACAGTTAAAGATTATATTGTGTACAAGACGGTTTGGGATTGCGCTGTTCCAATTTTATTACATACTGATTATTGTTGATATAGTATATATAATGTGGTTTACTTTTGATACGCAAATAAAAAAACTAACGGTTGCTCTAAAAAGAGAATTTTTATTATTAAATACAATACGCTGTTATACACTGTGTTTTGTATGTGAATTTATGACTACGCAACTCACCTGAAAAGAGAAAACATTTCAAGCTAATTAATTTACAATTTCAATCAATCTATTATAATTTAAGAGTTTAAAATAACACTTAATTTGTTTATACTTCTAACTGACAAAAACTCTGACAAGTCTGATGTACAAGTGACATTACATTGACACTTGACGTATATAATGAACATGCGCGCCAAATTCAAAATTAAATGAAGTTACTCTTTATTTACATAGTATGTATGTATGTGTATATATATATATATATATATATATATATATATATATATATATATAGTCTACATATGATCTGACCAAGATTATGTCTGGACTTCTAAAGAGATTGTGACTCCAGAGTTCGTTTCGGCCTTTCTTCTGAGAGTAGTCAGATAGGTAGGAAACGCCGACCTCATCTAGTTCTAAATAAATATTATAGGCGTTTGTTTGTAAAACATATCTATAAAAATAAAATTATCAATAGCATGGGTAATTGTCAGGAGCCTTAAGAACGAGCGTGCATGACAAGAGCTATGAATGTCAAAGAAGCAAGTGAGGTGTGTAAGAATAAGCCTGTATGGCGCTCTGTTGTTCGTGCCTACCCCGCAAGGGACCTGGCGTGAAGTTATGTATGTATGTATGTATGGGTAATTGTTTAATTCCATGTAAATAAATATGTTTTAAAACAATCTGAGTTTAAATATTCTTTATTTATTTCTTGAAATCCCAGAATTTTGTAGTCGATATCGATAAGTTTTCGCTAGTCACCACAGCCCACATCACTAATAATGACATTATATTAACAGCATTTAAAGGCCTAGTTGCCAAGCCATAAATATAAAAAAAAGAAAAAAAAAACAGCATTTTATCACGCTTTAGTTCCGTTAGGTTGGTATTAGACTAGAGAGCACGTTTCATACATCGTTTGTTTTCTATGGCACTCCCGTCCCTTAAACGTAAGTGTTACATACTCTTTGGATAATGGCAGCAACATTAGGAATGTCATAGAAAAAGAGCTAGGCTGGAAGCATTTTCCTTTTTACACTCACACATTAAACCTTGCTGTTAATGACGCCTTAAAAGCAGATGACATCAGTGAAATAGTAAATAAAGTGAAAAGCATTTTGAGGCAATTAAAGCAGAGTAATGTAGCGTGGCAAAAACTAAATACATACCAGGAGCAAGCTGGAAAATCACCAAAAAGACTAATTCAAGAAGTACCCACTCGGTGGAACTTTATATTTTACATGCTCCAGCGTTGTGTAAAGCTGCGAGAGTCTACATAGTGCCAGAGACCGCACGCCCCGCGGAAGTACAACTGTTTTAATTTAATACTCCAGAAGAAGCTGCAAACAGACTATCTATGCGTCCTCATTAAGTATTAATATTATATATGCGAAAGTAACTGTTACGAGTTCAGAGAAAAACTACTGGACTAATTTGGTTTTCAAAATTCGCTTATAAAATATATATGTAGTTCCAATACCGAGGATAGAGATACTTTCGATCCGCAAAATGAGAAGTTTCTGGAATAAGTGTATCGGTCTGTAATGCTTTCATAGTAAAAGTACAGGAACAAAAAAAAATGTTAATGTTGACATTCAGTCAATGGGTATGTTCAATTCCAGAAAAGCAACAGAAATGTTTCCGGGATAAAACTTATGAATATAATGCAATAAAATGTTTGGGGAAAAGTTATGTACTTAACAACAACAACGTACGAAACAATACGTGCTTAACTGCACGCAGCGTTTGGTGTGTTTGCCAACTGAATACTATCATCAGCATCGGTAAAGTCGTTCTCAAGTTATGCGCGTTTGTAGAAAGAAGTCGGTTAAATATATATTTTTTACTTTTCAGTTGCGCATATCCTTGAATAGCTTTAGAAATAACATATTAAGCACCTATAGAAATTGTAGTATTGGTACGCGTATACAAGTTTTTTTTTCAAAGACTGTAGTTGCTCGGTATTCTTTTAAACAATGTTTATTCTTGGTAAACATTGTTTGGTTAATACCCTTTGATTAAAAGAAAAAAAAATGAAAATCGCTTTACAATTAACGCAAGAATCGTAACGAACATACAGATATACATAGAATCACATACGGTTACTTGTTAACGTAACATTCAATTAAACAATTAGAAAACTGTTTACTTCACTGATTGCGTTAACAAATAATGTTAATTTTTCTTTTTTCTTGTCTTACCACTGAAGCCGGTTCAACTGATTTCCCTACATATGTATGTACATTCCTAGATGAAGGTCCGTACGTAATCGTCGCCGTCGGTCTGTTTCAGAGCGGGGAGAGAGCAGCAGTCCCGCTCCACGCAGTGCCGCCCGGCGACCAGACACGCGCTCACACAAACCCCCGGGTCAGTGGACATATTATCATCTCTACAGTTTACGACTAAGTGTATACTACTAAATATCTATAGCCATTTAATTGATTCCACATATAGATAGCTATAATGCTTGCTAGTAAATATTTAACATTCTATACATTAAATTAAAACGAGGAAATTTTAAAAAAAGAAATAAATTATGTTAAAACTGTCCTATTGACTTGTTAATATTCAGACCAATACTTCACCAAGACCATCACCACCATAGAGCAAACAAAAATAAAATTAGACTTACACACCGCTATTTCACAAGCAGCAATACGACAATTGGAACACAGAGAGATTTTAAGCCTATGATCTATATATATATGTATATATATATATATATATATATATGAATGCCTATAAAAATAACAACTCAAAGATTCATCCAGTCAACTTCACAGGATCAGTCCTCAACATACAACAAAACTCTTGCAGACGTTCAATCATCAGCATACATCCTGAAAATCTTTGAAAATGATGGTTAAACAAATTCATACAAGTGTGATTACTTAAAATATATTGATTTAATTATGTTAAACTTACAATTTTTTAAATTAATAAAACTTACCTTAAACGTAGCGCTAATCTTTCTTTAGTAACCTATGGGTTCGCGAAATTTAGTGCGTATTTATTTATGTCTGCTTCAATCAACGAATAAACTTCCTCAAATTGTGCTTTGTTCATTCTTAAGTAATGATGAAATTTCTCTTCGTCACTCTCTAATTCTTTAACAAGACGATGAAATTCACTATTGTTATGCCTCCCTTTGTTTATAGGGTAAACCCAGTACCTTCTTTTCTTTATTATTATTATCTTCTTGTGGGTTTTTGCCCTCAAGAAAATTCATTGCTAAGAGAAATTGAAGGTCTTAATCAAAATCACTATCCGAATCCGAAGAAAACATTATGTACATTTAAACGCTGCAAACGTTTCGATATGTATGTACTGTTCAGAAATAACACCAGAGCACGCCATGACACGACACATTAGTGTGCACACTCACTGTCACGACAGTAAGCACGTAAGTATGTTTGCACCTTTAAGTTTCCCTCAGGAAGATTTGCCGGTAATCGAAAAAGCGACCGAACTTTTGAAAGTTTTCTACGACGTCACCGTAGAAGTCAGTGGTGAAGATTATGTGTCTGCGTCCAAATACATTGTGTTATGCCAAATAATAAAATGAATGTTTAGCAAATATTGTCCCAACAGCTTAGAAAAAACTGTAAGCCTTCATAACACGTTAAAATCGCAAATGCATGCAAGGTTTGGAGAGGTAGAACATAATGTTCTTTTTTATGAGGAAAAAAAACGGATTTAATAATTTAGAAAATTTTAACAGAGCTGCCACCACAATAAAATCCAGAATTAGCACACAAACGGAATACGTGCAAGAAATGCCAATTCCTCTACCTCCAGTAGCACAGTCCGGTGAACCCGGCTCTATTTGGGATGAATTTGATGCCGAGATTGCTGTTCTCGTGCTACAAAATCCAAATGCAACGGGTATTGTTGAATTTGATAAATACGTGGCAGAACCATTAATTAAAATAACAGAAAATCAATTGTTTTGGTGGAATGAAAGAAAAGCTGTGTATGGAGTGGCTGTGTGGATCTGAGAGGAAGCTTGAACGCTCAACCGCAGATCTCGTGTGTCCCCGCGTTAGTGGGACAACCTGACGTCCTAATTCGACCTATGCGAACTGTACAGGGCGCACCACCGGCTCCACTCACCTACCGGTTTCTTCGCAATTTTCAGTCAACAGAGGCAGCCCGACTAAAAGTTTTTCAGGGAGAGGCAGTGGGGGGGCAAATCATCGCAGTGCCCCATGACATGTTTGTCGAGCATGTCTTTCTGAACTTTAACACCCCTTTTCCAGGGATAGGGGGCGGGATCAACAACTTTTCCCTCGACAGCATGGACGAGACGTGGGTAGCAATACCAGTGTCAAATGATTTGTTGAGTACCAAGGCTTTGATCCCATACCTTCTCTCCTTTCTGACATCTTCTTACACCAATGGAACAATCAACCATCTGTTGCGCTGTCAGACCAACAGCACGCGGCAACATCTTCAAAAGGATCGCACTGCCTCCTACCGGCTATTTCCGCGGTCCAACTTAGCTCATATACCGGGAGCGAAGCACGCCGTGTTGGTGTTGACTGATTGTACCACAGCATCATCGCCCGACTCGATAATCGGTATTGGATATCAAATTCCTGTCGCGAGCTCGTACCGTCGTGTCACACAAGAACACCTTTTTCCGGTTCCAACTGCGATCGACCATCTCGTCCGCGCTTGGTGGGTGCCGTTCGACGCGGCTGCCGGGGGGTCCGGACATCGTGACTGCCATAGGGGAGATTGAGTCAAAACTCTGTATCGACGGTGTCCCGCACTGCCTGCAGCGTTGCTGCTGAGATGCACGGAGCACAGTATCCTACACTGATGATTCCAGCGGAAGGTAGTGAGTACAACCGCGAAGAGCCACTTTTCGGAGCTTGGGTTCTGGGGGGCGATCCACGCCCACCGCTGTACCCCGGATCTGACTTCAATGCGTCCAGACTTTTAGCTGAAGCAGATAATACACACGCTCGTAGGCTGATGGTAGGGTACAATTTTGGGGCTATTAACCTCTTGGTCCGACCTTACACGGGTGCAGCAAATACCAGAGCTGTACCGTCCGTGCTTGATCCGATGCACCCAGGAAGGATATGGACGAACCATACACCCGTGCACCAATCTCCAGCCATGGTGCTGAAGACAATGGATTCAATGTCCCGTGTCGCTACGTATATGGGGCTAGTCATCACTGAGGATATCCAGACCGGTTCCACATTTGCCGGGGGCGCTCGTGGTTGGTTCCGGATGCTATCACAGGCCATGTCAATGCAGGTGGCATTGCTTTTTTCCCGGTCTGACTTGTCTTTAAGAGTCTGGGCCGGATTTGGCGCCGTGGTGAGGACCTCACCACTAGAAACACCTACACCCAGTATATAAGGATGGCTACAAACGGTTTGTGTGGATATGTAGACGTTGGGTTGATGGTGGCACCATGGAGGATGTGGGACGAAGACTGTACTGCGGAGTACTATGGGATGGACCCTTTTACGGACGAGAACTGGTTGTCGTACCACCCCATGCCTTGCGTTATGACTGTCCAATGGTCGCGTAAGATGGCCCTACCGGAGGACAAAAAACCTGTCTCATCAACCTTCAGGTACAGAGGTGAACACAGGAGAGGGCTGTTGACCACCCACGACACAGCTGACACCACCCTTGAATCTGTGTCCACCATAGATTTTGACCGCTACGCACCCATCGTGTTGTACCCGGACGACCAGAACGAGAGGTTGAGGCCAATGGGCATGTGGGTCGACTGTGATGCCTACATCACTAACGACATGACGCGGGCCCACGCTGGTCAACCGAAAACGTAGTCATGAGTGGCACATTTGCATTATCTACTCAGTCACTAGCTACAGAAATAATCGAGCCACGTAGGATGTATATCTTGCGTTCTCGGCTCGAAGTCACCAACTCTGACATGTTCGCAATAAAGGTGACAGATATCCAATATCCAGACCCATTACCGTTAGACTCAATGATAACAGCTGCAAAAAACTACCTACTGTTCCCAGCTTTATCAGCCGTGCTGGGATTCATATCGGGAGGGCCAACGGGCGCGGTAGTGGGAGGAGCACATCCCATCTAATAAACCAGGTGGTGAAGGACCTGGTTCCAGAGCAGCACAAGGATGTGGTGAAGGAAGTTTTGGATCAGACGAAGGCGAAACTGTCCGAAACCGCGGTGCCTGGAGGCCAGTGATAGGAGAAAAGGAAAGCAAGCATAAGTACATGACATCTGAACGAGGGTAGTTCTCCCGCAACCTTTTCAGGATGAATACAGCTCTATCTTGGACAGTGGGATCCTGGACGTTATTTACGATCCACAAGACCTGCGCGTACGTCCAAGTGGACTAGATCAGCTGAAGAGGTTGCGGGGTGGTGTTCCCCGGGATTGGCCCATTTCTTCGGACGTCTCATGTTCATGGCCACTCTACTTCTACTACACTTGCTTGAAACGGATTGGACAACATCAGAGCGCGCGTGACTTGCGCTATATCCTGGGGGTAATCCGACACCGGTGGAACACTCGACCCGGTGGTAGACAACCTGATCTCATCGACGACTTTTTTAGATTGAACCTCAAATCCATCAGCACTTTTTGTTTTCCTTTAATATTTAGTCAAGGGCCGGTCTTCCAACTGTTCGCGCACCTACACTCCTTGACAGGTAAGTGTCCCTATACCCGGCAACAAATTGTGGAGGACAAGTGTCCAACCCCAGATTGGAACTTTGTGGAGCCGTCCTGGTGACTAGACTGCTTATGGAGGTTGCAGAAACTGAAAATACAAAAGACTAACCTTCGAGCATGGACAGATTCGACCGTTGTTCTAGCCTGGATCAATAGTCACCCTGGACGTCGGCAAACTTTTGTTGCAAATCGGGTCTCGGAAATATTAACTACGCTGGATTCAAACCAATGGTCACATGTAAGGACAAGCCATAATCCAGCAGACTGTGCCTCGAGAGGTGTTACCTCTTTAGAGCTGCTCAACAATCTAATGTGATTCAACGGTCCAGAGTTCTTACGTAATAAGAATATCAAATACAGCAAGCCCACAAATGTTGATCTCACGCTTACACTAGTCAATTACACATTGTTTAATTTCATTTTTACTATATTCCGAATTAGTGTTAACCCTTAAGTTTTAATATAATATTTTTTTTATAGAAAGCATTACACTTTTTGCCTACCCACGTGAGAACGGTAACATATAATTTTTAAGTCAAGAGTAGTTGTAACCCTGTTTGCCTAGGCACTTTTCATTCTGCCTTTCTTTTTTGTTTACATTCCAGTTTCTACTTGTTGCCTGATATGATGCAAACTCGCAAGATCAAACTAAGGACATGGAAATTCAATTGAAGCGTGCCCTTCAAGAGCTTAAGACCTCTAAGGAAATCTGTGCCTAACTCCTCAAGGAAGGAAAGAGACTCTCATGAAGAGGAAATAAAGAAAATTATTGACAAAAATTCAAGTTTAAACGTGACTTATCGAGTCTTCACAGTCAATTCATGGACTTAGTCGACCAGCGTGACAATCTTCATAATATAGTCACCAGTTTCAATGAATGTAGTGATACACATGAGAGGGCATTGAGTCGCATTTCAGAACTCGAGATGAGTCTCTGCGAAGCTCACAAATCCATTAATAGTCTTGAAGAGATTAAATTTTCTCGGAAGATGAATGCAACCTAAAGTCTTTACTCTAAATTGTTAATTGTTAGTCCTGATGAGGATGCTAGGATCTCTTCGGTGATGAACCTTGAACCTATAGTAAACTGTAAGAAAATGAATAATCATAAACCGATTAAAAAGTATCTAAAATTAAATAATATATTTAAAAAATCCAGAAAACTCTTAGAAGTAAAAGTATTAAGAAAAAACATATTCTTTAAAAAAAGATAACTACCATACTGTCATTAATGGATTAAATTCACAATTATCTGACAAACTCTGCACATAATAATGTGAAAAACAAACAAAGAAATCAGAAACTGAACTGAATTGAATCTTCAGTTTCAACTTAATTCAATTAATCTAAAATATGATGAAATGTGTAAACAGTTAAATATGACTAAAAATACAGTAACTTCACCACCTCTGAATAAAATAAATTGGAAATTAGTCAAACCTGTCATTTCAGACAATTTGACTAACAGAAAAACATGTCAAGCATGTAATTCTTCTTAAAATAATTTCCGCTAGTTTCCGCTACCCTTTAGGTCCCGGGTTCCAGGCTGCGATTTGCATGCTCGAAGCCCGGTCTCGTTTACCAGGATCTATTTGGTGTCCTACTTTTAATGAAAGAAACGCTATAACATTTATTTCCTAACAACTTAAGGCTATTATACAAATAATTAACTATATTTTAGAATAATAATACGTACTATGACTAATTAATTATATTTTAGAATAATAATACATAACTTTATATGTAAACTATATTTGTCTCAGTCCGACCCGTCTCTTTCCTGCGCTCAACGGTCGCTTCTACGTTATCTACGAGACTTAGCAAATTATACCTATGTTCTTATCGCCTGTATAGACGGGTCGTTGAGTTTCGTACATCGATGTTGTCGTCGTCAACAACACACACAAAACATATGGTGAAATTGTGTTGAACGAAATAAAGCCATTCGACAGGGTGAAATCAAGATGGTTAAGTGTATGTAGCAATGTAATCATATTTACATTGCTTTATAAATTAGATAACTTAAAATAATATTCCATTCTATTTTTAGAAACAACGGCTGTACACCATTGCATCAACTTTTATTAACTTAAACTAAGATTTTAGGCATTGGGGACAATGCTGACTTTGCTGATGTATCCTTATTAACGGCATGTAAGATAGTGGCAAATATATCTACTGCTATTGCTATGTTGTATGACAAATATATCGTTCTGGACTCTAGGACTCCAGATAAATTTTATAATATCTCTCAGATTCCTAGAGTATATGGTGTCATTTTAATACACATAATACACAAGACATTCAGTCTTCATGTAAGTATACGCCAACATTTTGTATTCATGAATTATGTTATCAGGGAATGTTACTACATGATGTAGGTCATTAATCATAAATTAATTAATTGTTTTCTATTTAAGGATTCAGAATAGGTGAAGAATATAAAAATGCGAAAGGATATTTTTCCATAAATGTCCAAGGAGTCTATGATGCAGACCTTAATTAACGGCGGCTTTCAATATGCAATCTCAATCCAAAAATGGTTATCTATCCGGATTCTAAACAATCCATCGATCGATCCAAAATCTTCGTTTCAATATACCATCTGGTTTTAAAATCTCGCAAAAAAAAAAGGGATTGGTCATAAATTTGTGTCCTCCCGAACGTTTTGTTTCACGCAGCTCTAGTTAAGAGTTCTTTAGATTTTAATGAAAATCTTTATATTCAAAGTAGTATATTTTATGAATAAACATAACATTTTTTATATTTATTAAATATATATTGTATAAATAACCTTAGGGAATTTATTAAACATTTTAGTACACGTTCTGTTGTTCTGTAATTTAAACCTTTGAATAGGAACAGAACGCCATCTTAAGAAAAAAGAAACGTCACGTCAGTCAGTATTACTCAGTATGATATTATTAAAATATTGTATAAATTTGATGTTTTTGTAAGCAAGTATTAGATATTTAGGTAGTTCAAAGTTTGTTTTGTAGCAAAAAAACTAGAAAATGGAGAATTTAATGGTAAGTAAACATTATGTAACTAAATATCTATTGAATTACCCATCATATGTATGACTACATAACAATTTTCTGTTATAAAATTGAATCATGTGTAGACGCGTTATCACGCAGTTACGCACGCACCATTACTTACTTGCTAAAATTCTTTGTAGAATAAACAAAAACCTTTAACAAAGGAAGAAACGAGCTGGTTGGTCTCCTTAATTGAGTGGAGCAAGATAATCACCACCGCCACAGTAACAAAATAAAAGGAGTGGAGCAAACATGCAACATCTGGGACGCCTTCAATGCCAATGTGGGTGTCTGTCGCCGTAAACCTGAACAACTACGTCTTAAATGGGAGAATTTGAAGCAGAACTTCAATAAGAATGGACCGAATTAAGGTAAAAAGTTGATTATTCTCGTAATATAGTAACTGGTCCAATTATTAATAGATGTAGCTTTACTTCTGGTCTAATCATAAATAAATTTGTAGAAAGACTTAAGTATATTATTGGTGGTTATTTTTTTATTATTATTATAATACTAGAGTTTACCCTGCGGCTGCACTGCGGGTCAACCCCTAGTACCTATCTCTGATTTAAAGAGAAAGTGGTACAGGTTACACTGTATTAAATTTCTATGTATTTGCCCCTGGAAGATTCACTTTTATATGTATATCACAATCTATACCATCCTCCATCTAACTGTAAACTACATAAATGACAAAAAATATAATATATAAATGTTGTTTATATACACAGTTAATGTTAAAATGTTACAAAATCAACACGACAAGTGTGTTTTATTACTATTTGTTAAAAATTATAGATGACAGACATTGTTACTTATGATGAAAGTAAGTTTATCCTGGGCGGTTGTTAAAGTTCTACTAATAATCCTGTTTAGTAAGAATATATGGTGGACAAATTTTATCACATTTGAGTCGCAACTTAGATGTCCTAGGTCTGATTCCCCCTGTGTATTGTCCAATAGTTTAAGGGGAAACCCAAACCAAAACTATTACATATACATATGTAGTAGCCGCAATGGTTCAATTTTACAACTATTGCAGATGTCAATGACATTAAGATTCTGTAAACTACATATAAAATATGATTCTAGAAGGAATTTAATTATAATATTTATTTAATTACTGCAGATTATTATATCACATTTTGTTTTCACAGGTGCCAAACGGAGGATAGTAAAAAGTAATGTGGTCATCAAGCCAGAAATATAGCTATAGCAGGATATTATATAGTTAAGAAAAAATTATTAGAGAGTAAGATTGAAAATATTAAGTTAGAGAATGAGAAGTTAAAATTAGAGATAACGAATTTGAAGGGAGAAAATGTATACAGTTGTTTGTTTTAGTCATATTAATTCATATAGTTTTTAATTTATAAAAAAAATGATATAATGTGAATGTAAATATTAATTTTGAATAACCTAAATGTAGCTATTAGAATTACCTACATTATAAAAGTTTTTAATAATATGTAATGTACCTTTTATGTTGAAATTAAACAAATTTATAGTATGATTTGTATATTTTATTTCTTGGACATTGTTCCATTTATATCTAGCATAATTTAAGTAAAATATAGCCATCATCACAACACATATATTTACATGAACTTTAATCTTGAATCCCATAAATATATATTAAATAAATGTAAAAGTTTGTTTGTGTGAGTGGTTATTTGTCAATCACACAAAATGTTTGAATGAATTTTCAATGAAATGTAGTAAGTAGTAAAAATAGCATATAATCTAAATTAACACAGGCAATTTTTTATTTCAATATAATTAGACAGATAAAATATGTAAGTAGAGGCAGGTATAATATTTATGTGCATTATTAAAAATAAGGAACTTCATTCCAATAATTTGAAATTGTTTCTTGTCTATGAGTAACATTATTTTCCAAATTTTCTGGTGTCACAGTTAACTACACTTTCTCTTGGCAACTCTACTTCAAGGGCCACTTCCTCAATACTATAGTTTCTACAAATATTGTGAAGAGCTGATGTAGCAATTATAACCTTTGTTCATCTAAAGACAATTTCATTGTCAGTGATATAATTGGCAAGCGATGTTTCCAAACTGCAAATGTCCTGTACAAAGAAATATATATTTAAAATTAAAAATAAAATACAATTTTCTACTAGTAAACAGGTGGGTACTTTCTTTACTGTTACCATTTGACCTATGCTTTCTTTGCATGTAAGAATTTTTACATTTTAAATATGTTTCTGTGGTAAGCAATATGAGTACCTAATAATCTTAAGTGTTAGTTTTACAATTCAATTGTATTTCTAGTTTTTATGTGGGCCTCATTGTATCTGATTTCTTGCATAGTTGATGGGTTTAACAAAGGTGCAAGCAAGTAAGACCGATTTGGGTAGGCACTATCTCCAAGTAACCAATGAATTCCTAGTAAACTCTCTTCACATCTAGCTGCAATAATTATTGCATTGGAAACTCTTAACAGTAAAAATTATATATTACGAATAGAAGTGACAATCTCAGTATAATATTAACAACCTCTTAATATTGAGTAGTTAAAAATAGTAGAATCATGAATAGAACCAGGCCAGCGAGCAACAACATTTATTAATTTAAGGTCTGCATCACAGACTGGTTGGACATTGATAGAAAAATATCCTTTCCTATTTCTATATTCCTCACCTATTCTGGAACCTGAAATAGAAAATAATTTATAATTGATAATCTACATGTAGTAACGGTAACTCTCTGATAACATAATTCATTATACACTACTTATACTTACATGGAGACTGACTGTGTACATGTGTACAATCAATGGCACCATATACCCTAGGAAAACGAGTGATATTATAAAATTTGTTTGTAGCCAGAACAATATATTTCCCCGAATGCATAAAATCGTAGTTAGTAAAAGTTGGTGCAATTGGTGGACAGCCGTTGTTTCTAAAAATAGAATTGAATATTATTGTAGGTTAACTAATTTATAAAGCAATGTAAATAGTATTATTAAAAACACTTTACCGTCTTGATTTCACTCTAACAAATGGCATTATTTCGCTCAAAACCATTTCAATGTGTTTTATTTATTCTAAATATAAACTCTGCATCAGTCAAATTTTGCAACAAGTTTATTCGCCGACACATTTTTCTATCCAAATCCGATAATTGAAGTAACATTTCAAAATCACTATCACTATCACTTGAAAATAATTTCATTATTACACAAGAATCTCTCAATATTGGCGGATCGCAAATAAAGATCGATTGAGGTCAAAAAAGGATTTGTCAAAATTAGAGATCGTATATTGAAAGCGTGTATCTGTCACTTTCATACAAGTGGCAATCCAAAAATGCCGGATCGCCCTCTCAGCGATGGATTCGTAAAACGGATCGACGAAACGATCTGTGGATCGAATATTGAAATGATAAAAGTCAGAAATGAATTGAAAATAAGGATTTTGGATTAGAGATTCAAGATTGAGATTGCATATTGAAAGCCGCGGTAAATGTTGTTGCTCACTGGCCTAGTTCTGGTGTTCATGATTCTACTATTCCTAAAAACTCAACATTAAGATGTTTGTAACTTTATACTGAAATTGTCACTTCTATTAGTAATATATGACACAAATTTTACTGTTATGAGTTTCTAATGAAACAATTATTGCAGCTAGGTGTGAAAAGGGTTTACTAGGAAATCACTGGTTACTTGTAGATAGTGCCTACCCAAATCGGTCTTACTTGCTTGCATGCTCGTTAAACCCATTGTTTATGCAAGAAATCAGATACAATGAGGCCCACATAAAAACTAGAAATAGAGCTAAAAGGTAAAACAAACAATTAAAGTAGGTACGAATTGCCGGTTATGGATCACGCATAAACTGGCATAAGTTGAGCTCTGGTTAGTGTGGGCGTAGGGATGTAGTTATGTTGCTTTTCCCAAGAAAAACGGTGTTTGAGCCGTGTGTGCATAGTGTTTAGTGGGTGTTGATGGGTCTTGGAGGTCTGGTTTCTGGTCGCGGAAATGACGTTGCGGCGTTTATTAATTGAATTTATGTTATCTGTTTCAGTCCGCTGCGGTTGAGTGATAAGGAAATAAAAAAATTATCTGTATTCATCCGTGCAGGAACGGAGAAAGAATACAATTTCCTACGGCCGGGCGGCCTGTCGAAAGTGGCGACAAAACAACCCACAGCCAGGCATTTGCTCGACTGGATGGCTACCACCCGTGGTCTAGAGTATGCCGCCATAACAAGCTTCAGTTGTGTTTCGGCATTAGTGACCAGGTTCCAGTTTCCCTTAAGAGAACAGCAGCGCATTTGTAGTATCTTTGGTATTGCAAATGTCGATAGGAGATGGTAACCGCTTTCCATTATGTGGGCCGTCTACCTGTTTGCTGAACTCCTGCAATTTAAAAAAATTTGGGAATTTGAATGGAATAAAAAAATCTTTAATGTTGTAGATGAAACTGATCTCTTCTTATGTAGTGCAACTAATAAATTGTTATTATACACAAGCTGGAAATTATACGATATTTCAGCGGGCGTGTAAAGCGAGACGGTGATGATGTAAAGAACGTCATGCATCAGAGTTGGTCATCTCAAACCTATGAGCAGACCTATAAAGATGAGAAAGGTTTGGAGATCTCAGTGTAATTACCTAGGAAGGATATAGAGGTTATAACGTCCTACTTTTCAACGAAAACTTATGGGTGTATTACACAACACACACATAACACATTTTCATGCACATACTCACCCATATATCACATATATATTATTACATTTATTTTACATTATTCACATACGCACAATTATATAAGATATGTAATTCTATCAATATTAAATATAACTATGTATCGACACGACCCAACCTTATGATCAAATATCGTTGGTCGTAAGGCATCAGCGGTCGTGTCGTATAAAGGGAGCAACCTCTGCCCGCGCATGCGTAGATCAACTGCGCAGGCGCACTAGCGCCGCGAGTGGCACCCCCGCAAAACTGAATACCGAATGAAGTTTGTAGTTCGTTGCGAGGTGACAGCTCTTGAAAAACAAATACCAACGACTATACACTTTAAAACTTTACGCATTCCAAATGTTTATAAGTACTATATTGTCGTAAATTGTTAATATTGTAATAAGGAAAATAGACAAGTGGTTGTGAACTGTTGTATCCTTTTTTGGAATGTGCATCAACAAGACGGCGCGTAAATAAATGTGAGGTGGGTAAAAAAACTTCATCTAAATCTCCCACAAACTTCTTCCATAACAACAACAACACCTTCAAGTACTACAATTTCAAGCTATCCTACAAGCAAGGAATGTAAGCGGTACAAATAGGGGATGAAAAGAGCATCATATGCTCAAAATCAAATCGATAATTTAATGAAAGGCAAAATTCCCGAAGAAGGATGGGATCCCTATATTAGCGATGCGCAAAGTAAATCACCAATGAGATCAGTGATTTATAAATCTTTTTCCTTGAAAGATTTAAATCACTCTTTTAAATCTTTAACTCTTTTAAATCTTTGGTTTCGAATGACATAATTCATTCAGTGGACAATGATATGATGCAAATATCTATTGATCCATGATTCTTTCATTCCCTCAATACTTGATAAACGCTATAAATATAATTGGTCACAAGCGCCATAAAAGTTTTCAAACTTGATTGCACGCGAATTGTTTTGTTTTCAACTATTATTTAAAGAAAGCATTGGTTTTATTAATGCATTAACTTATTTTAATTTATAGGTAAGTACCCTGATTTTCCTTCATACTTTACAGGCTTAGGACTGTCAACCTAGTATACATTTATTTAAATAACAAATATTACTTATATTTATTTTTTTGAAATTAAATGCGTAATTAATCTAGATTGGCGTATTTAAAAATCAGAGTATATACATCATTATTCAAATTTACATACTTAATTATATTTACATTTATATACATTTAGTCTTAGATCATATAAGACATGTTATAACTCAATGCCATTTAGTATTTGTTGCAACTTATAAAAAGTAATTGCGACAATTTATTTGTCTTCAGCCGGGTTCGTCTATCGTTTAACGTGTACCCAGCTTTGGAAAAAATCCTCTCGCATGGTACAGAAGTGGCCACCAAATGCAGTCTTTTACGGATGTATTCATTTAACATAGGATAGACATGCCGTCTCTCATACCACCACAAAAAAGGGTCCTTTGTTCTTGCCAGCATAGGTTCTGCCATGTATTTGTCTACTTCGACAATTCCAGCAGCAGTCGTATTAATAGGCATTAATTGGGCGACTTCCCGATCAAATTCATCCCAAATTGAAGACGAAGTCGATGGTTGGTTCGTGGCTACTGGTACGGGTTCCATCTCATTATTTATTCGCCTGCCGCCAACTTTCTGTTTAAGGCTGCTCAGAGCTTTTTTATAATTTTCATTGTTTCTAAAACTTTTTTGCTTAAAGCGTGGGTCCAGTATGGTCGCCTCTGAATATAAAACGTGGGTTTCGATCTTATCAAATCTTTTTAATAATTCGCTTTCCAATGTCTTTAATAATTGTTTAACAGCTTCAATTTCGATTGGCTGTTGTAATCGAGTCTGGGTAATTTGGATTATTACTTTGCATATTGGTATCACCTTGGAAAGCGTTACATTTTTTTCCGAGCTGATCTCACTCGTCACATTGGCAAACGGTTCAAGAATAGGCAGAACACAGTCTATAAGAGCCCAGTCATTGTCAGTAAGGGCCAAGTCATTCCTCATTAGCGCAATCGTGGTGATGACTGCATTTTTCACTGTCTGCAGACGAGACAGCATGTCGAATGTTGAGTTCCACCGTGTCGAAACATCCTGTTTTAATTTTAAAACAGGCAAGTCTAACTGCTTCTGCATATCCTTTAATTTGCTTTGTGCGTGAGAACTACGCTTAAAAAATTCTACTATAGTCTTTACCTTTGCTACTGTTGCAGCAATGTGTGTAATTGCTGCTTGAACACATAGATTAAGACTATGGGCAAAACAAGGTATCTGCCGCCAGTCGCCCTCCGATATTGCCGCTGTTATATTAGCTGCATTGTCTGATGTGATAGCCGTAATTCGGTAATCTATTTGCCACTCCCTAAACATTTTTTGCAGAAAATTGCAAAGATTTCTGCTTGTGTGTCGCTCGTTATACTCTATACATCCTAATAACAAGGTCTCTAGTCGTATCCCTTGCTCCGAACACAGCAAAAAGTGCGCAGTAACTGCTACAAAGCTGTCATTATTTGCTGATGTCCAGCCATCAGTAGTGATGCAAATTGAATAGGCCTGTCCAATTTTTTTTTTCGCAGCGTCGAGTGTTTTTGCATATAATTTTGGTAATAAACTTTCACTTAAAGTTTTACGAGTAGGCAGCGAATACCCGGGACACAACATATTTATAAATTTCTTAAATTCGAGATCTTCTACAAGACTCAAAGGGTGATATTCCTTTGCTATCATTTGCAGCAACTGCTCATCTAGCATTTCAGCACGACGTACAGGAACAGGTTTTGTGCTCTGTACAAAATCTTTTATATTTGTTTGTACATTTCGAGACGGCGCAATGGATAGCGCCATCACCGCCGCTGTACTCGTACTCGTACTGCTACCGGCCGCGCCGGTCGCCTGAGGGTCTTCTACATAATTTTCTTTATTATGACGATCGTCCGTGAACTCAGCTAATGGTTCCTGCCTTTCTAATGTAAGGGGTACGGTAGGGTGCTTATTTTTTAAATGTCTATTTAAATTGCATACATTACGACTAGGAATAGATAAAATTTGACCACAATAAACACATTTTGCTTTTTTATTGTCTTGTTCTGTGAAATGTGTCCATACAGGACTTCTCTTTCGGTATGGTGGCATTTTACTTAAAATTAAGAAATATATACACTATACACAACTTAAATCAATATGACAGTATATTTATAAAAATACTTACAACACTTATTCACTATATTTATAAAAGTACCTACAACAAAAATAATTTCAAAGAGTGGAATCCACCACACAGAGTACAACATTAATATAAGTCTAATTTCACTGAATCTGACGAAAATAAATTAATTATCTACTTATTACTACGAATTTTTTATGTTTACAATTATAAACAAAATTTCAGCCATGAGCTTCAACCACAAACTAATATTATTTTGTCAAAATACGCAATGAAACGAAATGTATAAAGTACTTTCTGATATACTCGCAACCGGTTTTAAGCTTTACATTAACGCCAGAGAGTCTAATTTACTGTGTGTCATCATTGTATTTCTTAGAGTGCGCATGTTATCTCTTTTCAATTCACAATGTCCTATATCTATTGTCTCATTCACACTACATCTACGTATCTGATTTGTTGGTTTCATTCCATGTGACTAAAATCAATCTTAACGTAGTGAGTTAAAGATGTATTTTCAAAACCAAAGATTTAAAGAGTGATTTCACATTTTGAAAGATTACACATCTTTTAATTCAATCACTCCTGAGTTACACATCTTTACCCTATATATTTTCCAGTTGTTTAAACCACAGGTTAGACGATAAAAAATATTACTCCCACAGAGCAGTATGTGATAAGGCGTATTATACATATTCTTACGTTTTTGAAGTGAAACTTCTATATAGAGGGGGTCTTATGGAGTTTTGACTCATGAAGTGAAACTTCTATATAGAGGGGGTCTTATGGAGTTTTGACTCACGAAAAGATGTCACAGTCACGTGATCACCGTCACTAATTCTTACATTTTTAAACTCGTGATATCTTTCGAATGGAATGTCCGAATTGAATAATTCAAAAAGTTATATAAAGTTATTGAAGCAGTCTTGAATATGAAGTAATTTATTTTGATAAGGATTAATATCAAGATACAAATAAAAAGCCTTTTCTAGCGGCGGCATTTTAATTAATTTTTTATAATAAAAAACGCTTATTGTGGCATAACTATAATAGTTAGATATATGTTGTCGCGATACTTTTTGTAAATAATGATGTGTTCTACAAAGTCGTAGTACATTATTTTATTTTATCATCAATAGTTTTCGCAGCGCACGCGATTTTAGGTATTTTTTTTATACCTTGGATTAAATTTTTGGAGTTTTAGTAATGATCCCTAATTTTTTTGTAAATATAATATAGCCTATGTTACCCGGGGATAGCTTAGCTTGCCAACAGTGAAAGAATTTTTCAAATCGGTTCAGTAATTTATTTTATTTGTTATTTTATCATCAATAGTTTTCGCAGCGCACGCGATTTTAGGTATTTTTTTTATACCTTGGACTACATTATTGGAGTTTTAGTAATGATCCCTAATTTTTTTGTAAATATAATATACCCTATGTCACCCGGGGATAGCGTAGCTTGCCAACAGTGAAAGAATTTTTCAAATCGGTTCAGTAATTTCGGAGCCTCTTCATGCAAGCAAAAACCAATCTTATCTTTCCTCTTTATAATATTAGTCTAGATATTCATAAATATATTTATTATAAAATTAATTAGATATTTGCATATTATAAAAAGCGCAAGATTTTGCGCTGGAAGTTGCTTAATAAAATTGGGAGCTGGATTGCCCTAAAAAGCGCTATATCTAGCTCCTAAAGCGCTAAATTGGCAGCTCTGGTGAGCCGAGCGCCGGGAAAGTCTCGTAAACGAGAAAGCTAGCGAGAGAGCGAGCGAGGATATACCGCGTCCTCAGACTACCTCATCCCTCTAATACCTAAAATTGCGTTCTGCGCATCGGAAAGTGCGATGTTCCGAGCCGCTATTAATGGAGGCAAACTTAAGTTTGCATCGAACTATAGCTCTGCTCTCCACGTGACAAGGCATCACTGCCTCTATTTGTGGTATGTGTAAAAAAAATATAAATAAATAAATAGAGTTTGTTGAGTAAACAAAAATAACAACAAGAAAACTTTGCCAACTGTTCAGTTTTTCGAAAGTCATAACAAAAGTGAACGACAACGAACAACAAAAGTGTTGACGTAAAAAATGGTCGGTGCGTGGGTAGCGTATTACATACACCATTAAAATGTACTTAACCTAAACAAATCATAATTTGCAGTAAACCTGCGAAAAATCGAAATGTGTGCTGGGACACATATTAGAAGTGAAACTTCAACGGACAAGTGGAAAAACGAATCGCAACGGACAAGTGGAAAAACGAATAGCAACGGATAAGTGGCAAAACGAATCGCAACGGACAAGTGGAAAAACGAATGGCAACGCATAAGTGGAAAAACGAATCGCAACGGACAAGTGGAAAAACGAATCGCAACGTACAAGTGGAAAACGAATCGCAACGGACAAGTGGAAAATCTTTAACTGACAAGTGATAAAATGAATCGCAACAAAATTTTAACTTGAAGTTTTACGGGCAGATTGTTAATGTACTTGTCCAATTTGAAAACCTGCCCGTAAAACTTCAAGTTAAAATTTTGTTGCGATTCATTTTATCACTTGTCAGTTAAAGATTTTCCACTTGTCCGTTGCGATTCGTTTTCCACTTGTACGTTGCGATTCGTTTTTCCACTTGTCCGTTGCGATTCGTTTTTCCACTTATGCGTTGCCATTCGTTTTTCCACTTGTCCGTTGCGATTCGTTTTGCCACTTATCCGTTGCTATTCGTTTTTCCACTTGTCCGTTGCGATTCGTTTTTCCACTTGTCCGTTGAAGTTTCACTTCTAATATTTTATTACTACTAGTGTCATCATGCAGGATGTGGAATAGGTAATCATTGTTTATTATTGTTAGGCGTGTTCCTTATCAATATGATAAAAACAAAGTTGTCATTTATTTTTTCATTTGTACAACGTTAAGTGCCCTCCATACTCATACTTCATTTACTATAGCCAGAGAGAGACATGCTCTATAAAGTACGTAAATATTAATTATATTACCTAAATTGTCTTCGAAAAAAATTAATAATAATATTGTAAGTGTGCTATCAAAATTTTCATTCATTTTTTAAAATGTCTTCAAAGCAGGCTTTGATTTATCTCAACTGTTGTGGGAATAAACTTTGGGTAAAAATAGGCGAACTAGAAGTAAAAAAGCCGTACAAAATTATGAAAGTTCAAAGTGCTTCGAAATACTATCCTAACAAATTGCAAACTACATTAAAGTTAATGGTTATACTGTTGCGTTACCTACCCAAAAGATTTGATGACCTAAGGAAAGAAATGTTTGAGAAATTGCAAACAAGGATTTATATAATCAAAAGTGTCAGAATGTAAAATCATTCATGATTAATTTCGAAGAGCCACAAGAATCATTACCATAAGGAAAAAAAATCTAACATTTTTTTATTACAGTTAAGATGAACAATGTAAATAACCTGAACGGCCTGCTTGATATATTCCAAGATGATTGCAAACGAGACTGGTTCAATTTCATCAAAAGTAATGTAATGTTGCAGATGTGGAGACTTCCAATACCACTAAGTAAATTATACGGAGATGTTCATCAAGTTTTAATAAGAAAGCCAATTTAATGATGACGACATTTTTACATTAATAAAATTGTGTGAAAATATACAAACTTATCAAGAAGACACTATAGGACATATCAATCCAGAATTTAAATAGTGCTTAGATCTTTGGTGTGACGTCTCAAACGAATGCTTAGAAGAATATATCGCTCATTTGCTGCAAGGTGCTCAAAATTAATGATTTTTTAGTTATTAACACAGTTGTGTAGGCAAAATTGCGCTACGTTTATTGTAAAAACGACATTTCTCTAAGCTCTATATTAAGAGAGAGAGAGAGAGAGAAGAGAACATATTTTTCACAGTTGTGCCATTATAGTATTGTCACTTTCGTTT
The DNA here is from genome assembly GCA_949752895.1 of Dendrolimus pini. Classification (NCBI taxonomy): domain Eukaryota; kingdom Metazoa; phylum Arthropoda; class Insecta; order Lepidoptera; family Lasiocampidae; genus Dendrolimus; species Dendrolimus pini. The sequence continues at coordinate 15,243,744 of OX457144.1, read as the reverse complement.
TGGTGACTTGGGGCAACAGCGGTAGGTTGTATTTGTGCTCTTGAAGAACGACGTTAAGTTAATTACAATTAATTGAAATATATTTTCAAGAATAACGTGCTTAGTATAAATGTGTATAATAATGTAATAATATTTGAATAATTCAGTGTATGCATATTTCGTGTTATGATGCTATTGCTAAGTAGATGTACACCTATTGGAGTATTATTTCGAATTATGACGTTATTGTTAACAAAGAAATGAATTAATAAATTTTTTGAAGTGAAACTTCTTTATAGTGGGGGTCTTACGATGTTTCGCCATTTTTAAACTCATAATATCTTTCGAATGGAATGTCCAAATTGAATAATTCAAAAAGTTATATAAAGGTATTGAATCAGTCTTAAATATCAAGTAATTTATTTTGATAAGGATTAATACCAAGATACAAATAAAGAGCCTTTTCTAGCGGCGGCATTTTAATTAATATTTTAAAATAAAAGAACACTTATTGTGGCATAACTATAATAGTCAGATATATAGCGTCGCGACACTTTTTGTAAATAATGATGTGTTCTGCAAAGTCGTAGTACACTATTTTATTCTATCATCAATAGTTTTCACAGCGCACGCGATTTTAGGTATTTTTTTACACCTTGGGTTACATTATTGGAGTTTTAGTAAGGACTCGCCTTTAATTTATTTGTAAATATAATATACCCTATTTCACCCGGGAATAGTGTAACTTGCCAACAGTGAAATAATTTTTTAAATCGGTTCAGTAGTTTCGGAGCCTCTTCATCAAAACATGAGCAAACGAAATTTCATTGAGTTATTTTTTTGGAAATATTTTTCTGTTAATATAATTTGATGTCCGAATGAAGTTGATGACGAAAGATGCGCATTTTTAACAAATGCGCATCTTCCGATCTTCTTCATGTTCTGATGTATCTGTATAATTTTAGAGTAGACTATGAATGTTTTTTGGTTCCGGATCGAATTCAGTTTTTTGTTTGATATAATAAAATGTTTAAATAAAAAATGCATTCATTAAAATGTACCTAACCTAACCTAACCAAACATAATTTGCAGTAAACCTGCGAAAAATCGAGATGTGTGCTGGGACACATATTAGAAGTGAAACTTCAACGGAGAAGTTGAAAAACGAATCGCAACGGACAAGTAGAAAATCGAATGGCAACGGATAGGTGGAAAAATGAATCGCAACGGACAAGTGAAAAAACGAATCGCAACGTACAAGTGGAAAAACTTCAACTGACAAGCGACAAAATCAATCGCAACAAAATTTTAACTTGAAGTTTTACGGGTAGATTGTAAATGTACTTGTCCAATTTGAAAACCTGACATTGATTTAGTGATTTTTGTGTTGTGGTGTACCTTACGAATAACTTATTATATTAATTTATTCTCATTTTAATACTAAGCTTATACTAATGTAGAGCGTATCTGTTTATATGCTGGTGTTGCGAGGAAGTGCATGTGCAGTGTGTGCCTTATGTCTGTCTATACCTAAATATGTTATCCTATCTAGTGCCATGTGTGTTGTTTTTTCATTGCTGTATGGCTTTTTATCCTTTTTCCTGTTAAGTGTGCACTGTTTGTTACTTCTCCATTAGTTTTTCGTAAAGTAATTACATAACGTACTTGTGTACTTCTTAAAGGGAATAAAGCCTGAGATAGATAAATATGAAGAAAATAATCTTTGTTCTCATAAAACAGTGAAAATATGTTACAAAGCCATGTAAAATGGTGTTAAATTTTGACTTGTATATATGATAAAACTACTGTAAATTACATTAGGCTGCCATAGAGTAAATAACTAAATATTTAAAATGAACAAATTGGTGGTAGGACAAATAAAAGTTTAACAACACTCATTGCCACCTTTGTCTTCTGTGATCGCGGCCAATGAAAAGTGTCCGAAACATCGCAATAGTAAAAATCAAAGAAATTACTGCGGTGTTATCGTTAAAATATAGTATTATTATGTATACAAGTCGCGAAAACTTAAAAAATATTTTGTATGTATGTCCTCCAAAAAATGTTTTCCATTGGAATTTATTTTCAATGAAACTTTTGAATTTGATAATGTCTAAATTGTTTTCTAATTTAATTCATCACGTCGAATTTTGAACACCACTGTGTCTACAAAAACTGAATATAATTCAGGAATGTAGAGTATGTAATTGTTTTCAGCTCGCCAAGCAACTAGCTGGGACGGGGTTCACTTTGGAGAATTTTTCGTTCTCCTCCAAAGAACCCGTGGGTGTGGATAATCCTGAACAAGAAATCGTACGGTGAGTAAAGGTGGAAACATATTGTACAAGTTTCTTTGTACCAAACTAGATGGCGCTGTACGAAATTGAATCGCGCAAACATTCAGTTCGTCAAACGATTGCATGGCTTGCAAGAAAAAGGTCTTAAATTGGCGAACAAAATCAATAAAACTCACGTGAACTTTTACGGGAAAAAATGAATGTAGGATTTGCCGTACAAGTATTGAGTAGCTCGGTTGCAAATGCCATAGAATTTTTGAAATGCAGCATACATCCAGATTTTATTGGCAGTGAAGCCACTATCGAATATTTAAGAGTGCTACATAGTTTTGATTTATTTAATTCTAAAAATCCCTTTGGAACCGGTTTTAAATCGCCAATGCGCAGAGAAAATAAAGAAATCTGGCTTAACGTGTTATGTGACGTACGACATTATTTGTCTAAATTAAAAGTAAATGGACAAAACATTTTATCTCATAGGCGAAACACGCCCGCTTTAGGTCTTATAGTCGATACGTTGAGTTTTGCTGGCTTAGCAGATCTTTTAGAAAAAAAATGTGTGCTGGGACACATATTAGAAGTGAAACTTCAACGGACAAGTGGGAAAACGAATCGCAACGGACAAGTGGAAAAAAGAATCACAACGGACAAGTAGAAAATCTTCAACTGACAAGTGACAAAATGAATCGCAACAAAATTTCAACTTAAAGTGTTACGGGCAGATTGTTAACGTACTTGTCCTAATTGAAAACCTGCCCGTAAAACTTCAAGTTAAAATTTTGTTGCAATTCATTTTGTCACTTGTCAGTTGAATATTTTGCACTTGTCCGTTTTTTTTAAATTATATTCACTTAAGTCACATCAGTCTTCATTTTAAAACAATTTGAGTTATTCATGGTAAAATATTGCAACATTTTGTAATAAAACGTTTCAGACAATCACTCAAGATTCGTTTTCGCATATTTTATTATTATTTTTCTAAAAACTTTTTTTGTGCATTTTTAGGTGACAATGGTGTTTCCACATACCTCAAGAGGCATTTTTTTGCATTGATTGACGAGCTTAATAAATCGCCTAATCAAGACGTTACGCCTAATGAAACCAGTATGTACTTTTAGTTTTTGTTGTAATTATATTTTTTCTTCGCGTATCTATATAAAATTAACCTATGCATTAACTTTTCAGACACTGAAAAATCTAACCAAACATCACAGGAGATGAGAAATTTATTAAATGAGAGTAGTTCTTCTCCCAGCTCATCATTTGATTCGGATTCATCAGATGAAACGTTGATTGAAGGTTAGTTAGTTATTTTGTTATTGTAGTGACTCGAATTTGCTTACGAAAATGTTGAAGTAAATACTTATTATGTCTATATTTTGCAGATAGTGACGATTCTGTCAAAGATCCAATGTACATTCCACTTGAGCAACTTCTTGAGCGGAACAGTCCTGAGGTTAATACCTCAGGACTGTTGTTGTTGTCAGTTTTCAGTTGTCTCTATTGAGACAACTGAATATGCAATTCCGTAAACATCTACGTCGACGTCAGATAGTCACATAACTGTTTCCGAACTCTCTCCTCTGCAGCAGTCCTGAGTTGCCAGCTGAACAGACAATTGAGAATTCCATTGCAATTAACAATTTGGATAGCATAATTTCTTTGTCATCAACATCAACAGCAAATAGAACCATAACTTCATCTCTTGCAAGTCCGAATGCAAAACAAGGAAGAAAACGCACAATTAATCAAGTTGGAACAGAAATATGAAGAAAATGCTTTTAAGAGTTAGGCGACAATAAAAAGCATTGGGAATACATTTCGAAAAGTATGACTGTTATTACACCCAAATATCGATACTTTCGCGGAGGAGGAACAAGGAAACCTCGTAAAAAAAACACGCATTTTATTTCAAGCTGCCAAATAAATCGGTGAGAGTTTAGAAAATTTTCTTTAAGAACACCTTAGATATTAATGATCGGCCAATTCGCACAGTTTTAGAAAAATAAGACCAAGTGGAAAATTGTCTACTAGCTGATGACAAACGCGGTAAACATGACAAAGATCCGCGTGTTGATGAAGCAATAAGAAATGGCATTCGTGAATATATAGACGCGATACCAAAAATCGAGTCTCACTATACAGGATCTAATACAAGCAGAGTTTTTATAGATGGAAGTCAAAATATAGCTGACATCCACAATGACTATGTGGCAATGCAACAGCAAAAAAATTAAGTTTCGGCAATTATAGATAGATAGATAGATAGATAGATAACTCTTTATTGCACACCAAAACATACAATTACAAAACAGACAATATTTACAATATTTTCTAGGCGATACAATAGGCGGCCTTATCGCTCAAAGCGATCTCTTCCAGGCAACCTAAATGAAAAACAAATTTGAATCAGGCGATGTAGGTGGTGCAGGAAAAAGGCAATGGACACATAAATACTCAAACTAATTTAACAAATAAATATACAAATACATACATATATACATAGTTATAAATATAATATACAATAATATACGTATACAATAATATATTACAAAACACATATGTTATTATAATAAATGTATTAGCATGATTATATTGTGTTAATCAGACATAGCTATTTATGGATAAATAGTGTTTTCTGAGTAAATTTCTAAATGTTGGTAAGGATTTGGCCTCTCTGACAGTAAGAGGCAGCATATTCCAAAGTTTGACAGCCTGCACTGTAAAAGAATTATCATAATAGGATGAAGTGTGTGCAGGTGTCATAAGTTTTCGATACGTATCAGAGCGCAAGTTGTGGGCAGTGGATAGGCGAAGGAATTTAAAACGTTCCTTAAGGTACTGGGGACTATTAGGAGTAAATAATATATTATACAGGAGAGTGAGAATGTGAGTTATGTTCTTTTTTACAGAATATTCACTCAAGAATATAACATAATATGTTTACGGAAAAACTAGGAAATTTAATGGTGAACGTTTTACGTGGTTGTCTGAGTGAGGGTTTATGTTTTGTTTAGACAAAGCTTCAATTAAGTTCAGCTAAAGAATTAGCAGGAAAAAATGAAATAGTATATTCTATTGTGTAGAATGGATATTACAAACATGAAATATGTTATAGATATAGATTGGTTCCGTAAAAAAATATATAAAAGGAATTCCAATTAATAATTTAATAAAAGGGGGAGTAAATGCTATTCTTCTAAGTAGCTAATAATTGGGAGTTCTGGCCCACCCTAGTGACCCTTAACTCAATGGCATAAGGTTCAAATTAGTGCAAAAAAATAAATATTTTCTCCACTAAGTTTACCAACCGCAAAAGCGTGCTTAAGGGGCTTCTGGCCCACCCATGAACCAGTATAAGTTGAGCTCTGGTTAGTATCGGTGGAGTATGGGTGTAGAGCTTCAGTTATGTTGGTTTAGCCTCGAAATCGGTCGATTGAGCTGTGCGTGCATACGTTTTTGTGGGTGACGAGGGGTCTTGGAGGTCTGGTTTCTGGTTTGGTCGAGGACACCCTCTGCGACGCCTGTTGGTGTTGTCGGTGGTAAAGGTGATGGTCGAGGACGCCCTCTGCGACGCCGGTTGGTGTTGTCGGTGGTAAAGGTGATGGTCGAGGACGCCCTCTGCGACGCCGGTGTGGTAAAGGTGATGGTCGAGGACGCCCTCTGCGACGCCGGTTGGTGGTAAAGGTGTTATCGAGGACACCCTCTGCGACGCCGGTTTGGTGTTGTCGGTGGTGGTCGAGGATGCTCTCTTCGACCTCGGTTGGTCGAGGACGCCCTCTGCGACGTTGGTGTTGTCGATGAGGCCGGGTCGCAGAGCCCTGGTGCTTGTCGTTGCGGTTTGGACCGGATATATTCCGTTGATAAGAGTAGTGAAAAAGTGCATTCTCCATACAAAATGTATGGGGGAATGAGTTTACCAACTGTATAAAGCGAGTTAATTTTGTAAATGTATGTTTTGTTGAAAAAATGTGGTGGGAACGCAGATCTAAATTTCCCATTCGTTTAAATTTAAATCATATACAATGATAAGGGGGCAGGATGTCGTCCAATGATAAGCAGGTACATGAGTATACAGAACAAAAGATTTTTACACAACAATGTTGCAATCTATCTGGAACGGATATTAGATTTTTAAATTCTCTTTATAGAGAGGTTCTAAAGTCTAATATGATTTGATCGAGTATAAAAGCGTGCAGAAATGATAATTTTATGCATTCTGCAAAAATGTTGTTAGCAAGTATTTTACCTTGGGTAACGCTGCTTCACTTACAGCGTAATAATGATAGTAATGTGATAGTGAAAAACATAACAGGTTCAATCAATGAAGATTTGATACATTTATGTTCAACCGATTTGTGGTATTTAAAAAAGGTGCAGCTGTTAAATGAAGAAGGTGGTTTGATGAAAAATTGGCAATTGATTTTTTATATGAACGATGAAAATGATATCACGCCAAAGCAAGTAGTTTTAAATGTTGAAGATGAAATTGATCTCCGCTTATGCAGTGCAACTAATAAATTGTTATTGTACAAGCTGGAAATTATAAGATTTTTGAGCGGACGTGTAAAGCGAGACGGTGATGATGTAAAGAACGTCATGCATCAAAGTTGGTCATCTCAAACCTATGAGCAGACCTATAAAGATGAGAATGGTTTGGTGATCTCAGTGAAATTACCTAGGAAGGATGCAACATCCTTTTTTTCAACGACAACTTCTTCAACAACACCTTCAAGTACTAAAATTTCAAGCTATCCTATAAGCGAGGAATGTGAGCGGTATAAACAGGGGATGAAAAGAGTTGCATCGTATGCTCAAAATCAAATCGATAATTTAATGAAAGGCAAAATTCCCGATGAAGGATGCGATCCCCATTTATTTTCCACAATTGTTTAGATTATTCAACCGAAATATATATTTCCCACACTACGCCCATCACTAAGGTATGTGATAAGGAATATTATGTTTTTAATTACATTTTAATTACAACTAGTGTCATCATGCAGGACGTTGGAATAGGCGATCATTGTTTATTGTGGTTAGGCTTGTTCCTTATCAATATGATAAAGACAAAGTTGTCTTTTATTTTTCCCACAAAAGCTATGTGGGAAACTCCTGCGTAAATAATTATTTTGTAATGTGCACCATATAAATACAGCGTGAAATACCATCCACACTCATACTTCATTTATTAGTCAGAGAAGAGACATACTCTATAAAGTACTTCAATATTAATAATTATATTACCTAAATATTCTTCGAATTTTGTAAGTGTGCTATAATTTTAAAATGTCTGCTTTGATTAATCTCAACTGTTGCGGGAGTAAACGCTGGGTAAAAATCGGTGAACTAGAAGTAAATAAGCCGTATAAAATTGTGGAAGTTCAAAGAAGTGCTTCGAAATACTTTCCAAACAAAATGCAAACTATACTACAGTTACATAATGGTTATACTGTTGCATTACCCTCAAGATTTGATGATCTAAGCCAAGAAATGTTTGAGAAATTACAAACAGGGATTTATATAATCAATAAGGGTCCGAATGGAAAATCATTCACGATTAATTTCGAAGAAGAGTTACAAGAATCTTAAGGACGAAAAATCTAACATATATATATTTTTTTATTACAGTTAAGATGAACAATGTAAATAACCTGAACGGTCTGCTTGATACATTCCAAGATGATTGCAAACGAGATTGGTTCAATTTCTTTAAAAGTAATGTAATGTTGCAGATGTGGAGACTTCCAATACCACTAAGTAAATTACACGGAGATGTTCACCAAGTTTTAATATATATATATCAAGAAAGTCAATTTAATAATAACAACATTTTTACATTAATATCTTTGTGGGAAAATATACAAACTTATCAAGAAGACACTGTAGGGGATATCAATCTCGAATTTAAAGAGTGGTTAGACCTTTGGTGTGACGTCTCCAACGAATGTTTTGAAGATTACATGTTTACAGAAAAACTAGGAAACTTAATGGTGAACGTTTTACTAGCTTGTCTGAGTGAAGGTTTATGTTTAGTTTAGACAAAGGTTCAGCAGGTAATTTTTTTAAATTGTATATTGCATTGTGTGTATAATGGATATTACAAACATGATGTATGTTATAGATATAGATGGCTTCCCTGTAAGTGATAAAATATATATCAAAGAAATTGCAATCTATAACTTAAGAAACGGGGGAGTAATGCTGTTTCACGTACGACTTCCAGATTGGTTGTTATCTAGAAAAAGTAAAACGATTCATTTTTGTGAAAAAAATATACATGGCTTAGCATTCGAAAATAAAATGTCTGACATTACTTATAATGAATTATTAAATAAACTTAAAATATTAAATGGTAATAATAAATATCAATGGTGTTATAAAGGGGGGACTGTTGAAAAAAAACTTTTAGATTTCTTAAATTTTTCTTCTTTTAATATAGAACAACTAGGTTGTCCTAAAGTGGAAAAAATTATAATACAATTAAATTTACAATATTTAAAAAATTGTGAAAGACATACAAAGTTTAATAATAAGACGCGAATGTGTCATTGCAGTGGTGTAGAGGTTATAGCTTTTGCTTTATGGTTAAAAAAAAATACTTGTTGCCAAATTATATGAAAAAAAATACATTTTAAAGGAAAGGGGGAGTAATGCTGTTTCACGTACGTTTTCCTGGTTGGTTGTTATCTAGAAAAAGTAGAGCGATTTATTTTTTGTGAAAAAAATATACATGGCTTAGCATTTGAAAATAAAATGTCTGATATTACTTACAATCAATTATTATTAAATAAACTTAAAATGTTAAATGGTAATAATAATAAATATCAATGGTGTTATAAAGGAGGCACTGTTGAAAAATCTTTTGGATTTCTTAAATTTTTCTTATTTTAATATAGAACAACTAGGTTGTCCTAAAGTGGAAAAAATATAACCGAATTAAATTTACAATATTTGAAAAAAAATTGCGAAAGACATACAAAGTTTAATAATAAGACGCGAATGTGTCATTGTAGTGGTGTAGAGGTTATTAGCTTTTGCTTTAAAGGAAAAAACTTTTAGGTTTCTTTCTCTTAATATAGAACATCTAGGTTGTCCTAAAGTGGAAAAAAATATAACTGAATTAATGTTTACAGAAGAAAACTAGGAAACTTAATGTTGAAGGTTTATGTCTTATTTAGACAGGTTTCAGCTAAAGAATTAGCAGGTAATTAAAAAAATGTATATTGTATTGTGTAGAATGTGGATATTACAAACATGAAATCAAATTGTTATTATCACCCTTTCTTTTCAACACTTTCTCCACTAAGTATACATCGGGATATTTAACTTTTTGCAATTCATGCTCGTAGAATCCCCCTAAGACGGGGTGGTTCTCTTCATCTTGAAGGTGATAGGTTATTGGATTGGTGATATTAACTTTAACAATTTGAAATATTTCTGCACTCCAATTTCCAGTATAACCTTTGGAAAAAGTTGATTTATATTTACTGATTCGTACATAATCACCACATTTATACTTTGGTTTAGAGCTCACTTTGATATGGTTGTAAACGGTAGATAAGAGAGCGCCGGCGTTAGCATGATTCACGCTCGCTGGGGCCACCCCGATAGTGCGAGACCAACTGTTTAGGTATTTTGCTATAGGTTTGACATAAATAAAAACAATCTAACCCCTTGTGTCTACCCATGGAGAAATGCATTCGGATTGGTTCTTGATCTTCCATCGAGACATCATCGAATATTATAATGCTATTGTTGTGAGCCTCTTCCGGTGAAACCACCTCATTCTTATCTGAGAAGGTGTAGTAATTCACTTCGGGCACATGTTTGAATACTTTATCCAAAAAAACGTATTTTGGTTGGTTTAACGACTTAGAGTATAGGTAAATATTTTCAAAAATTACACCTTTCGAATCCAAGAGTAGAGTGAGCAAAATATTAGTTTTACCACAACCCGACGGACCGCATATCAAACTTCTTATATTGTTGGGTAGTAATACACCGTGTCTCGAAACGCCACCACCACAATTATCACCCTTCATATCCCAACCCTTGACTGATAAACAAGTCGTTTGTTTCTTGAACTTCATTCTGTTGAAAGACAATAGAAACGTGTGAACGTGTCTTAAATACGAAAAATGATTGATCATCAATCATCATCAATGATTGATGCTAAAGGCGGAAGTGGTTTAATTAATACACTTATCGATAATTTACCGATTGAACTACACCTACCCGGTTACAATTTCTGTGGGCCTGGAACAAAATTGAAAAAACGTTTGAAAAGAGGTGATAAAGGTATCAATCCCTTGGATGAGGCTTGCAAACACCACGACATTGCGTACGCTCAAAATTCATTCTTAGAGCATCGACACACGGCTGATTTAGAGTTAGCATCGGCAGCGGAGAAGCGTTGGCGTGAGTCCGAGAGGGTGGCGGCACTCGCTGTATGAAGTTCAAAGTTAAACGTGGTATGGAGCTCACCAAAGTTCGTAAAACCGTCAAAAAGCAGCGCTGCAACAAGACAAACCGTATGGGTGCCGCAATCAAGACCGTCAAAAAAAGCGGCGGTGCGAGAAAGCCGAGAGTTATAGCACTACCGAAGAAAGGGGGCTTTTTACCATTGATACCGATTTTAGGAGCTTTGGCTGCCGCTGGAACTCTAGCCGGAGGGGTCACAACCGCTGCGAAAAATATTTATGAAATGGTTAAAAAGAAAGATGGCTCCACCATGGCTGTGGGTAAAGGAATGTATATGGCACCCTATAAAAAAGGTATGGGCCTCTATCTTGCACCATATCAAAAAAACTAAACATTGCTCTGCCGAATAAGAGATCATACTATGGATCGAAGAGCTTCAATGTGCAAATCGCTCCGGCTCACTTCAAGACAAAGAGCCCCCTGATCGTCATCGACTGTTCCCGACACTGTCAACGGTGTGATTGATATCAAATTAGAGTTGGAGTTTAAAAAACCAGTTGCAGATGGTACAACCGCCTACTGTCTCATTCTGAACGACTCCCTGTTTCAATACAGTCTGTTGACGAAATCAGTTCGAAAAATAACTCAATAACTTGAGGAGCTTCAAACTCGAACCGCCTACTGTGTCATTTCGAATGGGCAAATCGCTTCGAACCTGATCGTCGTCGAAGAGCTCCAATGGGCTAACCGCTTCGTCATCGAAGAGCTCCGATGGGCTAACCGCTTCGTCGTCGAAGAGCTCCGATGGGCTAACCTGATCGTCATCGAAGAGCTCCGATGGGCTAACCTGATCGTCATCGAACGCCTACTGTCTCATTCTGAACGACTTCCTGTTTCAATACATGTTGCAGATGGTACAACCGCCTACTGTCTCATTCTGAACGACTCCCTGTTTCAATACAGTCTGTTGACGAAATCAGTTCGAAAAATAACTCAATAATTTGAGGAGCTTCAAACTCGAACCGCCTACTGTGTCATTTCGAATGGGCAAATCGCTTCGAACCTGATCGTCGTCGAAGAGCTCCAATGGGCTAACCTGATCGTCGTCGAAGAGCTCCGATGGGCTAACCTGATCGTCGTCGAAGAGCTCCGATGGGCTAACCTGATCGTCGTCGAAGAGCTCCAATGGGCTAACCGCTTCGAACCTGATCGTTGTCGAAGAGCTCCCGGCTAACCTGATCGTCGTCGAAGAGCTCCGATGGGCTAACCTGATCGTCGTCGAAGAGCTCCGATGGGCTAACCTGATCGTCGTCGAAGAGCACCTGATCGTCATCGAAGAGCTCCGATGGGCTAACCGCTTCGAACCTGGTCGTCATCGAACGCCTACTGTCTCATTCTGAACGACTTCCTGTTTCAATACAGGCTGTATAGTACATCATCAGCACTCGAGGAGACAAGATGTGTTCATACGCCCCGTCAATCCCATGTTTCAGTTTTGAAATATACCACCTCCCCGCACCGACGATACCCTATATTGCAACGTTTTTGAAACCATCAAGTCAGGTGAATGGAGAAATCGAGGTATCGGGGGACGTTTATTGCTGCGAAGACAGGAATGGAACACCATATTCATGAAGAACAGTGTTGAAATATCAAAATTCTTTTCGACCGGATGCATACCGACAGAACCGTGTACGGCGATCACTTTTGTGTGCGAGTCTAAAAATTTCATTTTGATACACGTGGGAGTGACTACAATGAGCATCTCCAGTGAAGAATGGTGGCACGTAAACCATATGCTAAACTGCATTGATTTACGTTTACAACAATTACAACGAGCGAGGGAGTGTTACGAGAACCGAATGAATTTCTTTAGAAGGCGATTTAAGCTTAGCCGGGTGAAGACGCTGCATGAGGCTTGTATTTTAATGGATAACATTTATGATAGATCTTGTATTGTCGACCATGAAATTAAGTGTTATTTAATTGAATATTTGTTTTATTCATGTTTACTTTAATAAACACAATGTAACATTCTATGTATTGGTCTTTTCATTCCACCCACGCAATATAGATAAGAGTGTGCGGTTTATATAAAGCACTTCATAAAAAAATAAGTAGTTTCCAACTGTCGGTAACCATGTATCGTTGTGAGTTCTGTAACTTAGAGGTTCCCAGCAATCAATTAATTACTCATTCCAGAACGAAGAGACACAAATTGCTGTGTAAACAAGAAGGTGGTGATTATTTCACATACGTTATCGAGTCGGCGTTCAAGTTCTAAGTCGTTAAACCAACCAAAATACGTTTTTTTGGATAAAGTATTCAAACATGTGCCCGAAGTGAATTACTACACCTTCTCAGATAAGAATGAGGTGGTTTCACCGGAAGAGGCTCACAACAATAGCATTATAATATTCGATGATGTCTCGATGGAAGATCAAGAACCAATCCGAATGCATTTCTCCATGGGTAGACACAAGGGGTTAGATTGTTTTTATTTATGTCAAACCTATAGCAAAATACCTAAACAGTTGGTCTCGCACTATCGGGGTGGCCCCAGCGAGCGTGAATCATGCTAACGCCGGCGCTCTCTTATCTACCGTTTACAACCATATCAAAGTGAGCTCTAAACCAAAGTATAAATGTGGTGATTATGTACGAATCAGTAAATATAAATCAACTTTTTCCAAAGGTTATACTGGAAATTGGAGTGCAGAAATATTTCAAATTGTTAAAGTTAATATCACCAATCCAATAACCTATCACCTTCAAGATGAAGAGAACCACCCCGTCTTAGGGGGATTCTACGAGCATGAATTGCAAAAAGTTAAATATCCCGATGTATACTTAGTGGAGAAAGTGTTGAAAAGAAAGGGTGATAATAACAATTTGATTTCATGTTTGTAATATCCACATTCTACACAATACAATATACATTTTTTTAATTACCTGCTAATTCTTTAGCTGAAACCTGTCTAAATAAGACATAAACCTTCAACATTAAGTTTCCTAGTTTTCTTCTGTAAACATTAATTCAGTTATATTTTTTTCCACTTTAGGACAACCTAGATGTTCTATATTAAAAGAAGAAAAATTTAAGAAATCTAAAAGTTTTTTTTCAACAGTCCCCCCTTTATAACACCATTGATATTTATTATTACCATTTAATATTTTAAGTTTATTTAATAATTCATTATAAGTAATGTCAGACATTTTATTTTCGAATGCTAAGCCATGTATATTTTTTTCACAAAAATGACTCGTTTTACTTTTTCTAGATAACAACCAACCAGGAAAACGTACGTGAAACAGCATTACTCCCCCTTTCCTTTAAAATGTATTTTTTTTCACATAATTTGGCAACAAGTATTTTTTTTTAACCATAAAGCAAAAGCTATAACCTCTACACCACTGCAATGACACATTCGCGTCTTATTATTAAACTTTGTATGTCTTTCACAATTTTTTAAATATTGTAAATTTAATTGTATTATAATTTCTTCCACTTTAGGACAACCTAGTTGTTCTATATTAAAAGAAGAAAAATTTAAGAAATCTAAAAGTTTTTTTTCAACAGTCCCCCCTTTATAACACCATTGATATTTATTATTACCATTTAATATTTTAAGTTTATTTAATAATTCATTATAAGTAATGTCAGACATTTTATTTTCGAATGCTAAGCCATGTATATTTTTTTCACAAAAATGAATCGTTTTACTTTTTCTAGATAACAACCAATCTGGAAGTCGTACGTGAAACAGCATTACTCCCCCGTTTCTTAAGTTATAGATTGCAATTTCTTTGATATATATTTTATCACTTACAGGGAAGCCATCTATATCTATAACATACATCATGTTTGTAATATCCATTATACACACAATTCAATATACAATTTAAAAAAATTACCTGCTGAACCTTTGTCTAAACTAAACATAAACCTTCACTCAGACAAGCTAGTAAAACGTTCACCATTAAGTTTCCTAGTTTTTCTGTAAACATGTAATCTTCAAAACATTCGTTGGAGACGTCACACCAAAGGTCTAACCACTCTTTAAATTCGAGATTGATATCCCCTATAGTGTCTTCTTGATAAGTTTGTATATTTTCCCACAAAGATATTAATGTAAAAATGTTGTTATTATTAAATTGACTTTCTTGATATATATATATTAAAACTTGGTGAACATCTCCGTGTAATTTACTTAGTGGTATTGGAAGTCTCCACATCTGCAACATTACATTACTTTTAAAGAAATTGAACCAATCTCGTTTGCAATCATCTTGGAATGTATCAAGCAGACCGTTCAGGTTATTTACATTGTTCATCTTAACTGTAATAAAAAAATATATATATGTTAGATTTTTCGTCCTTAAGATTCTTGTAACTCTTCTTCGAAATTAATCGTAAATGATTTTCCATTCGGACCCTTATTGATTATATAAATCCCTGTTTGTAATTTCTCAAACATTTCTTGGCTTAGATCATCAAATCTTGAGGGTAATGCAACAGTATAACCATTATGTAACTGTAGTATAGTTTGCATTTTGTTTGGAAAGTATTTCGAAGCACTTCTTTGAACTTCCACAATTTTATACGGCTTATTTACTTCTAGTTCACCGATTTTTACCCAACGTTTACTCCCGCAACAGTTGAGATTAATCAAAGCAGACATTTTAAAATTATAGCACACTTACAAAATTCGAAGAATATTTAGGTAATATAATTATTAATATTGCAGTACTTTATAGAGTATGTCTCTTCTCTGACTAATAAATGAAGGTTCGATTCGAGTTCGAAGCGATTTGCCCATTCGAAATGGCACAGTAGGCGGTTCGAGTTTGAAGCTCCTCAAGTGATGATGTATTATTGAGTTATTTTTCGAACTGATTTCGTCAACAGACTGTATTGAAACAGGGAGTCGTTCAGAATGAGACAGTAGGCGGTTGTACCATCTGCAACTGGTTTTTTAAACTCCAACTCTAATTTGATATCAATCACACCGTTGACACCTGAATTAAGTGTTTCTGTTTGTCGGGAACAGTTGATGACGATCAGGGGGCTCTTTGTCTTGAAGTGAGCCGGAGAGATTTGCACATTGAAGCTCTTCGATCCATAGTATGATCTCTTGAAGTTGATGAAGGCCTCGTAGAGGAGTGAGTACACTCCCTTTTCAAAGTCGTTAGCGAATGAGTCGTAGGGATAGTATTGTGAATTAAGATATAAGCGCGCATTATAAAAATTACAATGATCAAACAGGCTCTTATCTTTACTCGCTTCATTGTTACGTAAATGTTGAAATCCTAGTATGATGAAGCGAGGTTTTTCCAACTGAGTGGCCGTCTTCACGGACCACACATGTGAATATGATTTAAATTTAGACGATGGTCTCCAACCTTGGGATTATTTCACTTCCGCAGCAAGCCGCAAATTTGCGATCTACCACCTTCGAAATATCCACGCCACCGCCCTCAACCAACGAAAACGACGCATCTGCGTAACATGAACCCACCCCTAAACCTTACTTCCGCAACAACTCGGCAATCCACCACCTTCGAAATATCCACGCCACCGCCCCATCCACTCCTCAACTGAACCCACCCTTAACCTCACTTCCGCAACAAGCCGTCAAATTTGCGATCCACCACCCCTCGACCTCCACGCCACCGCTCTCATCCATCGAAACGATGTATCCTCGAAACGTGAACCTCACTTCTTCAACAAGCAACCAAATTTGCGATCGACCACCCCTCGACCGCCGCCCTCAAACATCGAAACGATGCATCCTCGAAACGCGAACCTCACTTCCACAGCAACCTGCCAAAATTGTGATACACCATTATTTTTTTGCACTATTTTGAACCTTATGCCATTGAGTTAAGGGTCACTAGGGTGGTCCAGAAGCCTTAATTCTATGCTACTCACCACCCCTGCGAAATATATCAACCTCCACCCCAACGTCACTTGGATGACCAGAAACCAGAGCTCCAAAACCTATCGTCGCCCACTAAACACTATGCATGCATAGCTCAAACACCGTTCTTCCTGGGAAAACCAACATAACTACATCTCTACACCCATACCTCATCCATACCAACCAGAGCTCAACTTAAGCAAGTTTATCCATGATCCTGAACCGACAATTCATACTGACCAAAAACCAGATCTCCGTGTTCCATCAACACCCACTAAACCTATCAAGCACAGCTCAAACAACGGAAAACCAACATAACTGTAACAATTTTTGCGGTTGGTAAACACATTCCCCCATACATCTTGTATAGAGAATCCACTTTTTCATGTGTGAGTCAGAACCAACAATTTTTACAACATTAACTCGTTTTTTGCGGTTGGTAAACTTATTTCCCTATACATTTTGTATGAAGAATACACTTATTCACTGACAATTCCTATCTACTCACGTCAACGAGGTTATAAATAGAAGATTTACCCAGAAATCGTTACAATATAACACAATAGATTGCATTTTATTTTTATCAACGGAATATATCCGGTCCACACCGCAGCGACCAGCACCAGAGCTCTATGACCCGTGCCATCACTGTGCAATAACTTCAACCCAAAGCTCTGGGCAGCCTCATCGACAACACCAACCGAGGCCGAAGAGAGCATCCTCAACACCTTTACCACCGACAACACCAAACCGGCGTTGCAGAGGGCGTCCTCGATAACACCTTTACCATCGGCGTCGCAGAGGGCGTCCTCGACCATCATCTTTACCACCGACAACACCAACCGGCGCCGCAGACGGCGTCCCCGACCAAACCAGAAACCAGACCTCCAAGACCCCTCGTTACCCACAAAACAATGGATCCACTCAACGAGGTTATCAACCCGGAAGTCGTTACAATATAATACAATAGACTACATTTGAAATTCACATCTACTCTTATCAACGGAATATATCCGGTCCAAACCGCAACGACCAGCACCAGGGCTCTGCGACCCGTCCAAAGCAGCCTCATCGACAACACCAACGTCGCAGAGGGCGTCCTCGACCAACCGAGGTCGAAGAGAGCATCCTCGACCACCACCGACAACACCAAACCGGCGTCGCAGAGGGTGTCCTCGATAACACCTTTACCACCGGCAACACCAACCGGCGTCGCAGAGGGCGTCCTCGACCATCACCTTTACCACCGACAACACCAACAGGCGTCGCAGAGGGTGTCCTCGACCAAACCAGAAACCAGACCTCCAAGACCCCTCGTCACCCACAAAAACGTATGCACGCACAGCTCAATCGACCGATTTCGAGGCTAAACCAACATAACTGAAGCTCTACACCCATACTCCACCGATACTAACCAGAGCTCAACTTATACTGGTTCATGGGTGGGCCAGAAGCCCCTTAAGCACGCTTTTTCGGTTGGTAAACTCAGTGGAAAAAATATTTATTTTTTTGCACTAATTTGAACCTTATGCCATTGAGTTAAGGGTCACTAGGGTGGGCCAGAACTCCCAATTATTACCTACTCTTCTACGATATCCTAATTGGTATTATCTAGAAAAAGTAGAGCGATTTATATTTGTGAAAACATGTACATAGCTATCACGTAACATTTGAAAATGTAATGTCTGACATTATTTACAACCAATTATTAAATAAACTTAAAATGTTAAATGGTTATAATAAATATCAATGGTGCTATAGAGGACGTTAAAAAAACTTTTATATTTCTTAAATTTTTGTTCTTTTGATATAGAAGAAGGTTGTCCTATAGTGGAAAAAATTACAACTGAATTAAATTTACAATATTTTAAAAAATGCGAAAGACATTATGTTTGATAATAATACGCGAATGTGCCATTGCAACGGTGTAGAGGTGTAGCTTTTGCTTTATGGTAAATAAATTACTTAAATAAACCTGGGACAGTGGTCTGGTGGGGCTGGACAGGCTTTGATGTAGGTTTTTTATTTTTATTTGTAAGCTAGGTTTATTTATAGTGTTGCCTTAATATTTATTACTTTGTTTTTGTAATTAATCTTATTTTTAAGTTATTTTAGCTTTTTTTCTGTATCTGTATAATGAATAAAAATAATTTACAATATTTGAAGTGTGTGTATACTTTATTTGATAAAACGAATGTAATATATGTTTAAGTAAATTGAAATACAACACTTGTTTATTGTATGTTGTTATCTTTATTTATCCAACTAGTAGTTTATCCCGAACCTCTTTACAAGAAAGTTATCAATCACCCTTTCTTTTTAACACTTTCTCTACTAAGTATACATCGGGCTATTAACATTTTGCAATTCATGCTCGTAGAATCCTCCCAAGATGGCTGCTTTTCTTCATCATGAAGGTGAAAAATTAATAATAATATTATAAGTGTGCTATCAAAACTTTCATTCATTTTTTAAATGTCCTCAAATCAGGCTTCGAATAATCTCAACTGTTGTGGGAGTAAATGTTGGGTAAAAATCTGCGAACTAGAAATAAATAAGTCGTACAAAATTATGAAAGTTCAAAGTGCTTCGAAATACTATCCTAACAAATTGCAAACTATATTACAGTTATATAATTGCTATACTGTTGCGTTACCCACAATATGATGACCTAAGGATGAATGATGAATAGCATGATCTAAGCAAAGAAATTTTTGAGAAATTGCAAACAGGGATTTATATAATCAATAAGAGTCAGAGTAGAAAATCATTCATGATTAATTTCGAAGACCCACAAAAATCATTACCGTAAAATGAAGAAAATTAACATATATTTTTATATTACAGTTGTCACGTTGCAATTTGGGTGCCTAAGCCTTGCAACACTGACAACTAGACTTCGTAAATCGGTTGTATTAACACCGCACAATTGTCGCACGGCCTTCTTAATTTGGTCATTAGAAAACACGCGATATCTCCAGTAACCTCGCCGCGCGCGCCTCTTACCTTCCGGCAGAAAACCACGCCACTTCATGCTTCCCCCGCGCGGCGGATCGGCAGTTTCCCCTGCTTCCCGCTTGCCCCCCGCCTCGTGTGTTTAAATATCGGAGCGCACCCGTAGCGGGCCTCCTCCCCTTTTTACACTCAACGTGTCTTTATCAAGACGCGGTAATCAGGGGCCAAGCCGTAATGGCGACCAACAACAATAACGTTACCACAGCACCAATCCCTTCGGAAAACCAACCCAGAAAGAAAGAGTTCTTTCAAAGGCCGAAAAATAAAGTATCCAACTCTATTCCAAAACCCAAGGCACTCAGCAACAACGAAACACCATTGACAAACGACCCGTTATGGAAAGTGTCCTTTATGATAGATGGCGAAACTGGTTTTACTAATGAATTAGCAACCAAGGAGTTTGAGGCTGATGCTGCTGGATTCGTTAATGTTGTCGAACAAGAGTACAGAGCGATTTCGGACGTTGACAAATACTATGCTTAGTCAATACCCGCGTCAGCACATGCCTACTACCACGGAGTAATATACTGGTACAAGCTCGCCTTGCATTCCCAGAAGAACGGTACTGCATCGCTTGAGCAAGATAGGCTAGTGCGGTTCGTCGACGGCTATCCGTCGTCGGTGATCGCTTCTGGAGCCGGTGAGTACCTGACTGGACTTGGTGACTTCCAAGATTCCACAGGTGTAAAACAGACTGCATGCGAGTGAGCCAAATCAGAATGGACACTTCGGGAGGGCCACTGCCTAAACCCACGGTCTGTATGAAACACTCCCCGCTCCAGCTATACTATTGCAACGTGTCGCGGAGGACGTTAATGCGACACGCCAACGTGGACAAGATCTCTGGATCGTTGAAGGGGTTGCCCCCTTGGCGCCTAGACAGGCGGCCCAAAACGATTTAGAACAAGAACCGGATGAACGTGCTGTGCGGAATGCTCGGCGCCGACAAGCCGAGATAGGTGCGGAAGAAGACGAGGAAGGAGTAAACGCACAAGAAGAAGAACGTCAAGAGGAGGCAGTAGCGAACAAACCTACTGTTAATCTGCTCGGTTGGCGAAGGGCGAAATCCCTGAACGCAAACCAGCTAAATGAGATGCTCGAGGTTATAGACCCAGACGATCCATTTGGTGGTTTGGTCAACCAAAGATACGCAGTACGACGTGAGCTTTTTGAGCTTGTCGGTCGACGGCTGCGGGAGTGTAAACGCTATAAAATGACTCCCATACCGAAGACCACTGTTGGGTCTCTAGTCCAACAGGTCGTCTGGCGTCCTGCCGAATCATTGACGAGAACCACACAGCAGGCCATCGAATCACCCGGCCATGCGACATCACGGACCCTACTACCGCTTAGAGTGGCGATAGCAGCAAAGATCATGTGCTATAAAACCCTCAGGCGCGAAATTGAAGATGACGACGGCACAGTCCGCAACAGTCGGTCGTGTTTAAAAAAAAAAAAGCGGGCCTCCTTCACGCTTTATCGTCACACGAGTTGAAGTCGCAGTAGTTCGACAGGACTTGGTTCCACATTTTGTCAGTTTAATTAGAGTCAGTGAATAGAAATCGAATACCAGATGGATCTCTCACCATCATTCCACGCCAGCAGCCGACCTCCGGAAGGCTTGGCAACGCCTGCCTTCTTAGAATAAAAGGCTCATGATTCTTCGTACCCTTATTTAGGGAGCCACGTGTGGGCAACTTTGCTTCCCCTGCCCACGTGGTCGGCCACCTTGGCCGTTCATCCATCTTCAACACACATATCCTCACCACGTGTCTCACGGCCGCCGACGCCGGCAGCCTTGCAGTGCGTCGGGGCACAACTTCCTGGCTTCGTGTCACAACTTCCTGGCTTCGTGTCCAGGATGGCGCCCAAATAATCTTCATCCTTCGTTAACTTAATTAATCTTTAAAACTAAACGTTTCTAATATAACCATTTCGGTATAAGGCGGCATATATCATCGTTATGACTCGATTAGGTTTCCCACGTCCCTTATTATTCTCCCGGACAGAGGTCTGTCGGCTTCAAGTCAGAACACCAGGGTGTAGACCTGTTAGTCTTCCCCTGAGTTGGTTTTTATTTAAGTTAGTTGTAACAATATTATGAATATATTGTACTGTAATCTGTACCCGTTTATCTGGCTCCCTAAACAAGATAATAAAGAAAAGTAGTCTTGCTCTAATGGTTTCACCAACTTTGAAGGATTTGGATATTGCCGCGGCAGAAGGCGTCTGGGCTTATCACACGATACAAGAAAATCACAGTTTTCGCTCTAATGATTGTGCGTCGAAATTAATTCAATCATGTTTTGAACCCAAATTTACATGCATGCGCGCGTACGAAATCAGAAGCTATTGTAGTAAATGTTTTGACGCCTACAGCAATGAAAGAATTAAAAGATGATCTTGATAAGTCCAATTTTACAACAATACTAAACGACGCTTCAAACCACGGTAACAAGAAAATATACCCTATTCTAGTGCGCTTTTTTTAAACCTTACGTAGGTGTGGAAGTAAAAATTTTAGATCTCCAAGAACAACCAGGTGAGACTTTTGAAATCATTGCCGATTATTTAAACCAAGTGTTGACAGATAATAATTTGACAGCAAAAGTCGTGGCATTTTGCGGAGACAATGCCAACGTCAATTTCGGAGGTGCGGCTAGGCGAGGAACTAACAATGTGTTAACGAAATTACAATCATCACTGAAAAAGCCATTGATAGGTATTGGATGTGGAGCCCATGTAATTCACAATGCAATAAAATCAGCTGCAGACAGGCTACCCTTAGATTATGAAAGCATTATTGTGAAGATATATTCATTTTTTTATATTTACACGATTCGAGTTGAAGCTCTAAAGGAGTTTTGCGCTGAAACTGAAACTGAATATCAACAAATGCTCGGCTATAGCAAAACTAGATGGCTTGCTCTTATGCCTGCCTTGGAAAGGGTTTTAAAAATGTATCAACCATTAAAAAACTACTTTTTGAGTATTGAAAAATGTCCTCTGTTACTAAAAAACTTTTTTGAAGATCCCACATCCGAATTGTGGCTTTATTTTTTACACGCTCAGGCAGCAAGTTTTCATCAAGCTGTATTGAAACTGGAAGGTCAGACTGTATCGGCAATTGAAGCTGCAAAAGAAATCAATCAACTAAAAGACAATTTGACTCAGAAACAGACCAATCAGTTTCTTCCATTTATGGTCCGTCAATTAATCGTGAAATCGAAAGATAATGCTACTGACATAGATGAAGAGTTTGTGAAAAGGACGGCTACAGAATTTTATCAAACAAGCTGTGATTATCTGGAGCAGTGGACTTGCTTTCTTATTAAAGAAATGGAGATATTTTATTGGGCAGATTTAAAAAAGGTCCCTGCATGGGAAGACGTTCAAAAATCTCTGGACGTATTAATTGAAAAGGAATATATTGACTGTAATAAAGATGCAGATGTTTTTGACGAATTTTCGTTAATTTGTAACTACATTACATCGCAGAAAGTAAACGAATGGAATAATCTTAATGTATCCACGGAAACTCGCTGGGTGGAAGTATTCAAACACTTTCAAGCCAACAATCTTCAGCATGAAAACTTTTCTATTTTAATTGAATATATTTTATGTTTGCCTGCTACAAATGCTCCAGTAGAAAGAGTATTCTCTATGATGAACAAATTGTGGCCATCTGAGAAGACCCAGTTACAAATTTCAGTTTTAAAGGCGATGTTGATAGTTAAGGTGAATATTAAAAAAACGTGCCAAGAGTTTCATTCATACTTAAAATCATCACCAGCTATATTAAAACAAATTTGTTCCTCTGCTAAATATAAATAGAACTAAAAGTTTCGGGTATATATATTTTATAATTCATAACTTTTAAGCTGACTTTTTGTGAATAAATAACTTTGAAAAAGTGTTTTTTTTTTATTGACTACCTGTTAATTAACCTAAATAAACCAATGTCCCGTTTTGAGTCAAAAAATAAATGGTCACGTTATATAAAGGGGAGACCGTTGGAAAAAACTTAGATTTCTAGATTTTTTGTTCTTTTGGTAGAAGAACTAGGTTGTCCTAAAGTGGAAAAAATTATAACTGAATTAAATTTACAATACAAAAAAAAATGCGAAAGACTCATTAGGTATGATAATAAGACACGAATATGTCATTGCAAGGGTGTAGAGGTTTTTCTCATCTTCTCCAGCAATGATCATAAAGTAATTATACCCTAGCTCACTGGAATCTATTATCAATTCCAGGAAGTCACGTGCGGGCAACGCAAACTTCCCCTTGCCCACGTGGTCGGCTAGTAGAGGGCCGACCCATTAAACACATTCGACACTTCGTACCTTCTACCACGTCTATCAGGGCCGCCGACGCTGGCAGCCTCTTGCAGTAGCGTCGCAGGCAGACTTGCCGAACCTCGTGAACTGGGATGGCGCTCAACATAATCAAAGCTATAACTATTCTAATTTAAACATTGCGATATAATTATCCGCGGTATATTTCACACGTTAAAAACAGTCTAGGTTTCCAACATCCCCGATAATTCTCCCGGACTGAGGTCCGTTGGCTTCAGGGCAGGTAACCAGGGTTTACAACAAACAACACTGTATGCGAGTCAAAATTTTTGGACGTTAGTCTCTCTTGAGAAAAAATCATTACGCCAAATAGCTAATGCTCAATCAACATCAGGAGGACGAGGATATAAAAGATGCCACTGCAAAACTAAATGTGGTAATAAAAAGTGTCTCTGCAAAGCTACCGGTATATTATGTAACTCTAAATGCCATTCAAGTTTATCTTGTTCGAATAAATAATAATTGCTTTTGATTGCTGTTAATTAGGTAAAAAGTTTAAATTTATAATGGTAAAGATAAAAATCGTTCAAAGAATAACACGCCGATGCCATTTTAGTTTATCTTTTTTGAATAAATAACTAAAGTAATTCGATTGTTGATTCTTGCTAATAATACTCATTGCAATTTGAATTATGTTATTCTAAAAATTTGTATAATGTTGTTTTCTTTTTCAAATAAATACATAATAACGTTCCTTGATTGTTGCTTGTTTTATTGTAGGTTGAAGCAATACGAAGAATAGAACCTAGTTTTAACCAGGTAGGATTGGCTACATTTAGTTGTAGCCAGCATAAAGAAGGCTATATCTAGTTTTAACCAAATGAAATCGGCTACACTTAGTTTTAGCCGGCTAGCACCGCACTTCGGGGATTAGCCGTAACAATACAAAAGCCAATTTAATGATATTGACATTTTTACATTAATAAAATTGTGGGAAAATATACAAACTTGTCAAGAAGACACTGAAGGAGATATCAATGTACAATTTCAAGAGTACTTAGATCTTTGGTGTGACGTCTCAAACGAATGCTTTGAAGATTATATGTTTACAGAAAAACTAGGAAACTTAATTGTGAACGTTTTACTAGATTGTCTGAGTGAAGGTATATGTTTTGTTTAGACAAAGGTTCAATTAAGTTCAGCTAAAGATCTAGCAGGAAAAATAAATCATTGTAATTGTATATTCTATTGTGTAGAATGGATATTACAAACATGAAGTATGTTATAGATATAGATGGGTTCTTTGTAAAAAATAAAATCTATGTAAAATAAATTGCAATTTATAATTTTAAAAAGAGGAGTAATGCTATTTCACGTACGACTTCCTGGTTGGTTATTATCTAGAAAAAGTAGAGTGATTCATTTTTGTGAAAAAAGTGTACATGGCTTACACGAACCACTTGAAAATGTAATGTCTGACATTACTTACAATCAATTATTAAATAAACTTAAAATGTCAAATTGTAATAATAAATATCAACGGTGCCATAAAGGCGGGACCGTTGAAAAAAAACTTTTACATTTCTTAATTTTTTGTTCTTTTCACATAGAAGAACTAGGTTGTCGTGGAAAAAATGATAACAGAATTAAATTTACAATATTTAAAAAATTGCGTAAGATTTTGTTTGATACTCAGACGCGAATGTGTCATTGCAGCGGTGTAGAGGTTATAACTTTTGCTTTATGGTCAAAAAAGTACTTAAATACTTGTTGACAAATTGTTATATAAAAAAGTGGAAAAAATATTTCAATGTAATTTACAATAATTGAAATGTGTATCTTTATTTGATTAAGCGAACTCTTTTTTAAGGAAACAGGGTCCAGTTACTTCAGAGGACCCGAAACAGCAACAGCCATCAAACTGTTACACCTCAGTACTTGTGACCCCACACATAACGGAGACAGTAGTGAAGGGAGAGCCCACTGTAAAGTTGAGCTGTATTATAGTTGTTCAGCCTCACCGGAGGTTTACCGTTCAATCACTATCAGCAAGATTATACTTTTAACAGTTTTACAATTATTAAACGATTTTCATGCGTCGAAAGAGTTTGTGTAGGCGTATAAGGGGGTACAGTTGAGAATAAATTACTAACCTCCCTAGGAACGGAAATCTTAAACAATTGAGTGTTTTAAATTTAATATGGTCGTACTCGATTTTTATTTAAATAATTCGAATAAATGCGCTAGACACGCTGCGTTTGATGAACATTCATCACAATGTGTAGAAAATGGATCAGTGTGTGAAAAATTAATGGGTTTATCTTTCAACCAAACGCTATGGCTCAAATCCTGCATCGATTGAATACCTCCTTGAGGACCAAAACAACGAGTGCATAAAAAAGGTTTTTATAAATAATAAATAACTCCTATATTCGATCAAAAAAAATGTTTTCATGATATTCAATAACAAAATAATAGTGTAACAGGGTCGGAGTAAATAAAATCCAGGTTATTGTTCACTTGGTACGAACTGGGAAAACTTTTATTACGATAACACTTACAAATCGGTCACTGTACACAACACGTACAATTCACAACAAAAATAGTCACGATAACAGATTACAAAAAAAAATATCTGTTCACAGTAAGCATGTGTCCGCTATACCAAAACGTAACTGAAAACGGTTGAGATGCCTCTAACGTACCGTATCGGTATTGATGCAGCTAGCAACGGCTATCAGTTATCTAATAATATCTATACTACGGCCAAAGAGACGAGATACAAAAGGTCATTCACCTAAAAACTACTGTGGAGATGACAATCTATTATCTATCTCTTTCCATCTCGTGTATTTGTTGTCGTAATTTGTCTGTCTTTGTCGTAAGATCAAGACGGGTTCGCCAACGTTCGGGCGCCATTTTATAGTAAGAGTTACTGTTTTTAGTTCATTCCGTTTCGGAACGCGCTCGTGGTGATTCTTGTTATTTGTAGAAGTTTTGTTATTTTTCGTTGTTTATTTAATTATTGTTAGATTGTTGTTGTTGAATATTGTTTGTTGTTATTAAGAGTGGTTAATGATGGAGCCACAACCAAGTACTTCGAGAGATAAATCAACAGATTTTAGTTCTCCAGAAAAGAAACGCCCAAAGGTATGTACAGGAAATATTTTACCATTGCATTGATATTTGGATTTTAGCTGATAGATATTAAATACAGTATACTTTAAAGTTATTTAAAAAACAACAACTGTAATAATAAAACTTTTTTAATTTATTAAAAATGCACGTGAATAAAGTATATCATTTTAATTTAATTTTCAATTTCAGGTGACTAGTTTTACGGTAAATGAAAAAAATATGGTTATTAACACCTATAAATATGTTAAAGAAACTGGGCCTAAGGATAAATACCCCTACAAAAAAGAGATGGCGCAGAAAACAGCTAGTATTTTAGGTATCGGCGTTGCATCAGTATATAGAATCCTCAAGGACTATAAAGAAAACGGCGAAATTTCTCCTCCTGTCACCACCAAACTTAGACCAACGTTTAGTGACAAAATCGATGATTTTACTAAATCAGCCATACGCAAAAAAGTACATGCTTTCTTTATTAAAGGCGAACTACCTACAGTGGAAAAAGTACTTTCAGATATTAATGAAGACGATACACTACCAAATTTCAAAAGGACTACTTTCCAAAAAATATTAAAACATTTAAGTTTAAGTATATCAAGAGGCAAAGAAATAATGCACTGATTGATAGAGATGATATTGTATTGTGGCGAAGAAAATATTTACATAAAATAAAGAAGTACAGAGAGGAGAATCGGCGTATTTTTTATATGAATGAAACATGGGTGACCGCAGGTTAGTAATTTTAAGTTAAAAAAAAAATACACTTGAGCGCACAGAGTTTCTATCTTCAGTAGGGGAGGGGGGGGGGGGTTTATTATCCTTTAACGCATAATCAAAACTAAGTATTTCTGCCTTAAAGATTGTGTAAGATTATTATTTGTAGTATTGCCTATGTTTTATTGTATCCTGTATGTTATTTTCAGGTCACACTGTTAATAAAACCTGGGTTGACACCGAAATAAAATCAAAACGGCGAGCGTTTTTTAGAAGGTCTTAGTACAGGTGCGAAGAATCCTACCTCAAAGGGCCGGCGACTAATCGTAGTGCACATTGGAAACGAGGATGGTTTTGTGGAAGACGGTAGCTGAGTGTTTGAATCCAAAGGCACCGGTGATTATCACGAATCAATGGATGCTGCACATTTTGAAAACTGGTTTGAGAAGATATTGCCCAAGTTAGGCGAGAATGCAGTTGTCGTCATGGATAACGCGCCTTACCACTCTAGGCGACAGGAAAAAACACCCAGCTCAACATGGTTGAAGGCTAACATTCAGCAGTGGCTTCGTAACAAAAATATCAGTTTCGATGAAAAGGAACTAAAATACAATTATTAAATAGAGTAAAAATGGTGAAGAACCAATATCAATTATATGTCGTAGACGAATTGGCAAAGAAATATGGCGTCGAAGTACTAAGACTCCCTCCCTATCATTGTGAATTAAACCCAATTGAGTTGATTTGGGCTGATGTAAAGGGGCACGTAGCTAGAAACAATACTACGTTTCAATTTGCAAAAGTAAAGGCACTATTAAGTGAGGGTATGGCGAAAGTCACGCCTGATCGGTGGAAGAAATGCGTGGAGCACGTTCATAAAGAAGAAGAGAAGTTTTTCAAACTTGATTTTATTGTAGATGACGTGATGGATAAATTTATTATACATGTTACAGATTCTGATTCTACAGACTCAGAACAATCGGCGTCAGACTGAATAAACAATGATTTCTTTAAAAAAATGTTTCACTTTTATCCTCATTACCATAAACATTATTATTATTCTCATTTCAACTCAATTTCTTTATATTAATTGTTACCTTTTTAGAATAACATATTAATAAATAAATTGTCCACTAAAATATATACACATTATATTATTTACACACAGGCACCGGTTGCTACACTAAATCAAGCAGTCGCAGCAATAAACTCTGACTTTGACCGCATACTGCAATGGAGTAAATCGAATGGACTTCTTGTGAATCCTGAGAAAACTCAAGTAATTATCATCGGTAGCTCACGGATGCTGTGTAAAATTGACTGGACCTGTATGCCAACTTTTCTTTTTGATGGAAAGATTATCTCTATCAGTGATAAGGTCAAAAACCTTGGAGTTTTATTTGATAGTGAATTGTCCTGGAGACCCCATATAACGGAGTTAAGTAGGCGGTTGTTTCTCTCCTCCAGGTCACTCTGGCGGCTGAAAAACTTCCTTCCCATCGCCACCAAAATTAAGCTTGCAGAGTCGCTACTTTTACCTATACTTGATTATGCCGACGCCAGCTATCTAGATCTAACTCAAGAACAACTTAATAAACTTGAGCGCCTCAAAAACTTTTCCATAAGGTTCATATTTGGGTTACGCAAGTATGACCACGTTTCTGAATTTCGAAAAAAACTCAAGTGGTTGCCAATACGTTTTCGCCGGAATACTCACATTCTTTCATTGCTTTACAGTATTTTATTCATCCCTACTACTCCACAGTACCTTAAAGAACGCTTCGAATTTATTTCTTGCTCTCACAATTTACGCCCTTCTAGTCAACATAGACTTATTACTCCTATCCATAAGACAACATTCTTCAATAATTCTTTCACGGTTAAGGCTATCCAACTTTGGAATTCATTGCCTGTTGCTGTCAGACAAGCAAAATCCCTAACAACATTTAAGAACTTGGTCAGAAAATTCTATCTGCAATATAATGATATGTAATTTTTTTTATAATTAATAGATATTATATTGCATATATTTATATGTTTATTATGTTTAAATAGTTGCATATTATCACAATATCTTGTATATGTATATAACTTATGTGTATATTTGTATATATAGTATAGTTATATATTTATTATTAAAATGTATGTAATCGTACAATAATTATGTATACCACCATCGCCACTCCCAATCACAATATTCTTGCCACGGGTTGTCTGGAAGAGATCGCTTTTTAGCGATAAGACCGCCCTTTGTACACAATTAAATTATTACCTACTAGTAGTCCGTAAGTTTTCTGTAATGGTGTACAATAAAGTGTTATCTATCTATCTATCTATATAATACAACTTTCAAAAAGTTACGCACCCCTGTATTTTCTAATGACCTTGCATTGGTTTTGTTTACATTTGGTATCGCTTCTCGTTGGCCCTAGTATAGGTACAAACAACTGACGATAACGCTACGTTGCCAACCAACTGACTCACTAACAATCACCATACTGCTATTCAGTGATTCCGTTTTCGCTACGTTGGCAACCGATCGCACGATAATAACCAAAATAATTATGCCTTCTCCCTCTTTCTAAATGATTCCTACCTTGCAAAACAGAGAAGAGGCGGTTATTGGCTAGCAACTTATTTACCATTATCCAGCAACGCACAGATTTAAGAACCAAAGACAACCTTATTTCTATGCAGCTAAGGCTTGAATAACCGTTGATAGACTGGACTGTAATAGGAATAGCGTTCATTATAGTTTGACTTATGAAAGGTGAAAGTTTATTATAATTAAACTTTGCCTTAATAGACATAAGGTCGTGATTACTTTACGAAGTTTGCTATATTCATGTAATATAAAATTGGTTTTTTGTGAAACATGCGCGCGCATGTGGCGTCATGGCGTATTTGTTTTGATACCGTCAACTACGGCATCTTTACCTTTTTGAAGCAACTTTGCCATATGCTATGTTTCTTTTGTTTTTGGACAATATTTTTTAATCTATGGCGTTTAACGCCTTCTTAAGCATATTGGTAAATTTTATAATAAACGGTGGTCCCATAATCCCAAAAAGTTTTCTAAGCTGGAAAGTTCACGGACTGTCAAAATATTGCATCATTTCTTTTGTGTGGTCAATTACACTCGCAGCGAACACCGAAAACAAACTGGTATTTAAAAGAAAAATCAGACTGCAGGCTTATATTTTATGGTGTGCAGTGAATCTTTAACAGAAGGTATCTCAAAGATTACATATGTAAATCATTTATTTCTTGTGTTACAGTGATAGGTAATGTTGTTTAATGTTAGGTAAAGTTACCACACTCTATGTCAGGGCAACTTTATCTGAGGCTAGGGTTGTTAAACTCCAGTTTACAAATTGGTAAATTATTTTTTATAAAAAAATACCTATTTACTTATTTCGGAATTTTATGGACAATTTATTTTTTGATTTCTAATTACTTTTTGGTGAAGGGTGCTTGTTTGTTGGGCGTATTTTTTTTATTAATTTCAGATTATAAGATTATAATTATAATATTAAAATTATTCTGAAGAGATGCTACTATTAGCGATCGACCTAATAAAGAACAAAACCATCACATATTATCAAGCGGAATAAAATATTTCATGTTTCAAAGCTGACCTTTTAGTTTGTAATTAATCATTGTTTTTAGAGGATACGAATAACTTAAGTTTAATTTTGATTGATTTTATTTAAATGTCTAATAATACCTACTAATAAAAGTTTTGATTTAAATGACAATTTTATTTTACTGCAACATATGCATGACAACCCTGATCACATAGCTCTTTACCTATGTTAATTTCAGAAATCTTCGAGCATCTTTACCTTACTATTAATTTTATCCGTTCAAGCATACCTAGTGCACAAAGGTAATTTCGACATTTTACGTAAAAACCTTTGGTAAAATTACTTGTCATGAAGCACTTCGTTATTATTTTAATGTAAACTTGGGCTTAGGTAATGTTACCAAAAATTGGTCAATTTTACCTAGCTCCTTATTTTGGTCACTATCGTGAATCTATATAAGCTTTAGGGTAATTTTATAGTTTATACAAAAGATACACACTAGAGCTACAAATTATACTACAAAACCTTAAAAAAATAAGGTAAAGATGCCACAGTTGACCGTAGCTGTAATGACCTGTTTGTATAGAGTTTAGACAAAAAGTTTGTTTTGTTTGAGCGGTGAAGTTTCATGTCTTTTTTTCCGCTTTGTTTAAACTTTTACTGAGGTGGGCGTGGTATCGATTGTGATAATTATTGATTATTGAAGATTGACTAATTGTAAAAAATTAGTAAGTAAGTTACATAACTTGTAATAAAAAATGTGAATATAGATTTGGTAGTTTTAAGTTAGTACCCAATTGTGATATTAGTGTTGTACAAAACTTTAATTTTTTAACTTTAATTTAATAAGAATAATGTCTGGCAGAAAGAGTATGGTGTGGACTCATTTTGAGAAAAAAGATAATATTTTCGCTATTTGTAAATATTGCAAGCAAACGTTGTCATATAAAACATCGACAGGGAACTTGAATTTTCATTTGAAAAAGGCTCATGCGTCTATTTTTTTGGCACAAAAAACTGACGTTAGGCAATTATCTTCAAATAATTCGGATGACTTGCCTCTGCAAGCAAACACTGTGAGAGCAGTTACCACCACGTCTTGTAGTAGTTCTATTGTGGCGACAGTTAGCGCTGGTTCAATTAGTTCTGATTTAGAATCTTGCCGTAAACGTCAAAAAACCATGAATCTCTACGTTACAAAAAAAATCACCCCAGAAGAACGAAAGCGCATTGACCGAGATTTATTAGAGTTATTTATAAGTGACTATCAGCTGTTTAGTATGGTAGAAAAAGGATTCAAAAAATTTGCCAAAAACATTCCAGGATACACTCTCCCCGGCAGAAAAGCAATTTCGGCTGCCATGATACCGGCTCTCTATGAAAAATGTTTAGCTTAGGTTAAAGAAACTGTGACCCAGGACATACGTTCCGTGTGCATAACAACAGACTGTTGGACATCATCTCAAACCGAAAGCTACATAGCAGTAACAGCCCACTACATTGACAAAGATTTTGAGCCTCGGCAAGTTTTACTTGAGTGCAAAAATATGAAGGAACGTCATAGTAGCGCTAATTTATCGCAAGAACTGAAAAGGGTGACGGACGACTACGGTTTAACCACAAAAGTAATTTTTGCTATATCAGACAATGCTAGAAATATAGAAAAAGCTATTGAAGATTTAAATTGGAAAAGATATGGGTGTTATGCGCATACTCTGAACCTAATAGTCTCACATGCGTTAAATCCTGTGGATGTTTTTATAGAAAGCATTAAAAAAATAGTAGCACATTTTAAGAGAAGTACGTCTGCCTTAGACATGCTTCTTAGCTACCAAATACGGAACATGGCAGACAGCGGGGACCCAAAGCGCCTAATCCAACAAGTTCCAACTCGCTGGAACTCGACATATTTCATGTTGCGCAGATTTTGCCTGCTGAAAGAAGCAGTAAAACATTGCATGGCGATGATTGACAAAGACTGGCCTGTAATTTCCACGGATGAATGGGAAATAGCAAACCAGCTGTGCGAAGTCTTGAAACCTTTTGAAGAGGCAACTTCTTCAATTAGTGGCGACCAATATCTGACCGGCAGTTTAGTAATAGTAATTGCAAACTGCTTAAAAGCTATTTGCGAAGACTTTTTAGAAAAGGCGGAATATAACCATTTTCAATCTGTCGTGAAACAAATTGTAGCATCCTTGAAAATAGGTCTCAATGACAGATTTCCCAGAATTGAGTTTAGCATAACTTTTGCACTATGCACTTTACTTGACCCTCGGTTTAAGAATTATGGCTTCCAAAATGATAACGCTTATTCAGAAATTAAAAAGCACACCCACAACCTAATTATTGGTCTGATAGACCGCGATAAAAAATCCAGCCTGTCTACAAAAGAACCAAATAATTTAGAAGACAAAGATGTTAGCGCTTGGGGAATGTTTGATGAGCTAATAAAAAAGAAAAAACCGCAAGGGAATGCCACTGCGACAGCCATACGGGAACTCCAAATGTATTTGGATGACGAAATGCTCCCAAGGCAAAATTCAGAAGGCCAATGGAACAATCCGTCCCAATGGTGGCGAGAGCACAAAGTGATTTACCCGCATTTGTCTGAGATTTATCAGACAAAATGCAACATAGTCAACGTCAGTTCCCTGTGAGCGCCTTTTTTCTAAAACAGGATTGCTAGTTAGTCAAAGAAGGTGCAATTTAAAACCTCGCAAAGTGGAACAGCTAGCCTTTTTAAATTCAAATTTAAATCCGAAGAGGTTCGACGAATGATTATAATATATGGTATGTAAATAATGAAAAAAATGGAAAATTTGTAAATAATGAAAAAAAGAAAAATTTGTAAATATTTTGTAAGGTAAGCCCTGTATATAAAATCATTGTATATATGGCGATTTTTAAATGCGCCACAATTTTTATCTATAGCTAAAAATTGTGCTAGTCCTAAGCCTAGAAAAGCATGAAGGGAAATTATCGAATACTCGCACATCGAATAAAGTCAAGTAATACGAGTAGATACTTTAGTAAGACAGACAGTATACTATGGCAGCTAGCATATTTGCATTGTCGACTAAACGAAAACGATGCGCGACCGCGTTTTAGTTGAAAACCTGCTTTGATACCGATATTCGGCAACGGTTATCAATACCGGTATTGAAACCAAATATCGGTTAGATACCCGTTGCCAGAAATAGCTGATAACGCCCATGTTTAGTTCACAGGGTTCAGACGTCCCACAATGTGGAAGCGAATAATCCCTGTTTCCAGGTAGTAGCTGTCTATGGTCCACAAGTGTGTCCCACGCAGTGGAAGCACACCTCGAAGCCGTAGGAGCTAATTGATAATTGAATGTATGGCACACTATCAATATTTGAATTTTGAAAAGCTTAGCACGTTTACTTTTCGTACAGCGCCATCTATTGTCGAGTAGTTGTTACAATAGTCATATTTCTGCAAACCAAAAACATAAATTATGGGTTTAAAATCAATAAAAAGTAAAATACATCTATCTATTTTCGATCGGAATCCTAAAACGATCATCTATCCAGATTTTAAGAAATCCATCGATCAACAGAAAATCCTCGTTTCAATATATCTGTAAGCAAGTATTAATATTAAGGTAGTATAAAATTTGTTTTGTAGCAAAAAAACACTATAAAATGGAGAATTTAATGGTAAGTAAATATTATGTAACTAAATATATATGGCATTCCCATCATATGTATGAATAAATAACAATTTTCTGTTATAACATTGAAAAATGTGAAGACGCGTTGCCGCGCTATTACTTGCTAAAATATGTTTTGTTTGTTGAATAAACAAAAACCTTGAACAAAGGAAGAGACGAGCTGCTTGCTCTCCTTAATTAAGGGGAGCAAAGTAATAAACAATAAAACGACCAACGCCACAGACAACAAAATGAGACTTGCAGAGTGGAACAACATCTGTGACACCTTCAACGCCAATGTGGGTATCTATCGCCGTACACCTCAACAACTGCGTCTTGAATTGGAGAATTTAAGAAGAACTCCCGTAAACGCAGTACTTCAATAAGGATGGGTCGAATGAAGGTAAAAAGTTGAGTATTCCCGTAATATAGTAACTGGTCAAATTATTAATACATGTAGTCCAGATAAAACAATAATCTGTCTATGTTTCAGACTGGAGGTGGGCCACTAGGATATTTCCCCCATGATGAAATTCTTGATCGGACACAAAACATCTTTAAGTGGTTGAGTGACACTGAAATTAGAGCATTTAACATTCTAGCACAAGCCGATTCAGATTTAGGTTATATGTTAGAAGTGGATTTAGAGTATCCGAATTATTTTCATGATTTACACAATGACCTTTTGTGCTGAAACAATAATCCCACCCAACCGTAAAAATAAAAAAAACTCACCCTCCACAATAAACAAAAATATGTAACTGACTACATTAATTTAATACAGAGTTTAGAAAACGGTTTAATTTGTGAAAAAATCATAGAATCCTCCACTCCACTCCACCAATATCCATGGCTTAAATCGTATATAGATTTGAATACGGAAAAAGGAAATCTGTCAAAAACTCGTTTGAGAAGAATTTTTTAAAACTAATGAATAACTCCATTTTCGGAAAAACTATAAAAAATGTAGATAAAAGAGTTGGTATAATATTGTGTAAAACACCTGGGAAGACCAAGAAACAAACGGCAAGTAGATATGGAGCTGAGCGATTTCACTTCCTAATTTTCACAGTTGTTAAATATTTTCATAGAATTTGCAGTACAATTGAATAAAACAAAAATATTGTATAATAAACACATTTATGTTGGATTTACCGTGTTTGAACTTTCAAAATATGTTATGTACGATTTGCATTATTCGTATCTAATAATAATATTGTAAGCGTGGTATTAAAATATTCATTAATTTTTAAATGTCTTCAAAGCAGGCTTTGAATAATCTCAACTGTTGTGGGATTACTCCCACAACAGTTGAGATTGTTGATTGTTGATGTTGGGTAAAAATCGGCGAACTAAAAACAAATAAGTCCTACAAAATTATGGAAGTTCAAAGAAGTGCTTCGAAATACTATCCTAACAAAATGCAAACTATGTTACAGTTATACAATGGTTATACTGTTGCGTTACCCTCAGGATTTGATGACCTAAGCAAAGAAATGTTTGAAAAAATTGCAAACAGGGATTTTTATATAATCAATATAAATAAAAATAGGGATATGAAGTTCATGCTTCACAAATTAATATGCCAGTAAAAAACATGATTGGTGAGCACCAGTTGTCATTAGATAAAAAGACTATGACATTCTACACATCTAGACCAGAGGTAGTTTCACTTACATGCGATGCAAAGGCCATGTATAATGAACCTGCTTTGTCTAGATTACTTGCAACAAAACAGCCTGCAGTAAGAAAGGAGAACCTTTATAAAAGTGGTGATTATGTAATAAAGAGAAAGATCCCTGTAAATGGACTGGCTAACATGATGATAAGTAATATGAAGTTTGACCATCTTTTTATAAGTCCTAGTTACTGCAAAATTAAAGTAGAGCAGAGTTATGGATGCATAGGATGCGACATCAAACCATATGTTGTCTTCAAATCATATGAGATAAAAAATGAAGGCATACTTGAATATGAAACTAATTGTACATGGGCACAATCAATATTATCATGCAATCCAGAACCATATGTAATGACACTTGAAGACAATAGTGACATATGTATGATTTATATCCCTTCTACAAATCAGACTATATCCATAAACTTCAATTTTATATTTGTTGGTGATGTCACAATGCTAAAGACATACTTTTCAGAATCATCAGTAGAAGCACTTAAAAACTTAGTAACTAAGGAGTCATTCTGGATTGGTCTTATGTCTTCATTAAACATATTTGCATTAACTTCTGTCACGTTGACTTTTGGGATAAGAATGATGAGACTTGGTCTTATATATAAGACCAATAAGAATATAGAGAATGCATGATTTACTATTTAAGCTAATTATAAAGATGTTAGACTGTAATATTCTTTGTAATTATATATAAGATTGCTAATTATAATCATATAGACTAATATATTATCTTTAAGTTTTAATGGTCTGTATCATGTGCCATATTTACAGTAAATATTATAACCAATTATTATTTAAGACTTATATTGTTAAGTTATATTAGTATTAGGACCAAACTAGATTAACATAGTATAGTAATATAGTATGTAATTAGATTAGTAAAAAAATATATATCTTGCCGTACTTGTAAGGAATATATGGAGATATGTTGCAAAAAAATATTACGTTAAGTCTTTATATTTATAACTATAATTATTTTATATCCTTTTATTGCGCTTTTGTCTTATTGAATATGCACTGTTTGCTACAACTCCATTAATTCTTCAAAAGTTATTCTGTAACATAATTCTGTATAAAATCTTTTTTTTTAAAAGTACTTAAATATAAAAAATAGAACAACAAATATAAAGAAAAACAATTTTTAGCTAGACGTGTTGCTGGGGAGTTTCTTGCCGCTTCTTCTCCTTAACAGCAATAACACGTTGCGAAGCGGTGTACATAGACTAGGAAGTAAAATTAAATTTTAACCTATATGTATGACCTTCAAAAAGTGTTCTACAGTGGAACTTATTTTGAATAAAAACTTTTGAATTTGAATTTGAATAAGGGCCCGACGGGAAAATCATTCATGATTAATTTCGAAGAAGAATCACAAGAATCCACAAACCACCATAAAGAAGAAAATCTATTTTTTTTTTATTACACTTAAGATGAACAATGTAAACAACCTGAACGGACTGGTTCAATTTCTTCAAAAGTAATGTAATGTTGCAGATGTGGAGATTTCCAATACCAAGTAAATTACACGGAGATGTTCATCAAGTTTTAATATATATATACCAAGAATACCAATTTAGAGATTATGACATTTTTAAATTAATAAAATTGTAGGAAAATATACAAACTTGTCAAGAAGACACTACGACATATCTATCTAGAATTTTAAGGGTGGTTAGATCTTTGGTGTGAAGTCTCAAAAGAATGCTTTGAAGATTTTATGTTTACAGAAAAACTAGGAAACTTAAGGGCTCCCGCACACGGGCCACCGGCCACAACCACAAAACGCCACCACTGGCATATTTCCTGTATTTTTCATACATTTTATATGGACTCGCCGCTCACGGTTGGCGCCGGTGGCGGCCACACGCTTCAAATCGTCGCAGCTTGCATCTTGTGGCTCGCACCGGCCACTAAACGCCGACACAAAAAGCCGCCACACGCCACTCGCGCGATTCCGCGCCCCTCTCTCCCTTGCCTCAGTTAACCTGTGTAAGTCGACGGTAACGCACGCACGTAGTCTGTAGTTCATATAGGTAGATAAATATGGATATAGAATTATTTATATCAGAGATACAATCCCGTCCTGCGATTTGGGATTCAAAAAGTGATAGTTATAGTAATAGAGGAGAAAAAGTGAAGGCCTGGGAAGAAATCTGCGAATTGTTTGTGGGAGATTTTTCGAATAAAACTGCCAAAGAAAAGAACATTGAAGGTAAGTTTAATAAAATAATATAAAACCATATATTTATATTCTATTTTCTTGCCACGGTATGGCTCCTTCATTCATAAAATAATCTTTTAACGTATCTCTTGCCGTAGACGCTCGTGTTCGTGGCCAGCCTGTATTTTGTATATTTTCGAGTCCCACTATTTTCAAAGTATGCCGAAAATTGAAGCCATCCCTTTTGCGAATAAAGTTGTGCAAAATGCAACAAGCTTTCACAATGTCTTCTGAGAAATGAACAGAAGTGTTTAATGGGCGATGTAATATTCTCCATTTGTTTGCTAGTACGCCGAAGGTACACTCAATGCAACGTCTGGCACGGCTTAACCTATAATTGAAAACTTTTTTGTCTAAGTCCAAATATTTTCCAGCATATGGCCTCATCATATTTTCACTGAGGCCAAATGCTTCATCACCAACAAATGTGTAGTTCAATGGTTGTCGATTACCGACCTGTCGTGGTGAGGGGATATTTAATGTCTTTCTTTATTATATTTTTTGTTGTTACAGTAACTAAATTACAGAGGAAGTGGAAGAGTCTTCGTGACAGTTTTAATAGAGAAAATGCAAAAAACAAGAACGTTGCGAGTGGTTCGGCAGCAACAAGCAGTAAACAGTACATTTATTTCAATCATCTATCGTTCTTGAATTCCTTAAAAGAAGTGAGACCGCCTACCGATGTTACTAATGCAACTGATGATGCGGAAACATCTCGCCCGAAAATAAACAGAAACATTAATATAAAAAGGGCCGAAAAATCAGAAAATGAAATTCTCAGAACACTTTCGGAAAATTTAAAACGTAAACATGATCAAATAAGCGACCAAAATGACCCCGATAAGCAATTTCTGATGTCGCTGCTTCCACATGTAAAAAAAATTGACGAAAATTGTAAACTTGATTTTCAATCAGAAATATTACAGTTAATTAGAAAGTACACGCATAATCAAAATTATGAAACCTATTCGGCACAATATTATGGTTATTCTTCAGGAAATGCCAACATACACTCGACACAAAAAGCTTCTACATCTGTTCAGCCTTCTCCACTTCATTCACATTATTCCGACAAGTCTATGCTTGACATATCATACTCTACACAAAACGCTTCTACATCTATCCCGTCTTCACCTATAATTCAGCCTTCTCCAACTCATTCATATTATTCTGACCAGTCTATGGACAACAGTTCTGTTATCGAAAACATGTTCCGTGATGATGACGAGTGATACCAAATTATAATAAAGACATAATAACTAAATACAAATACCTACGTGTTTTATTTGTTAACTAGCTATTCTCTAGTAGTATTGTGAACGTTTTACTAGATTGTCTGAGTGAAGGTATATGTTTTGTTTAGACAAAGGTTCAATTAAGTTCAGCTAAAGATCTAGCAGGAAAAATCATTCATCATTGTAATTGTATATTCTATTGTGTAAAATGGATATTACAAACATGAAGTTTGTTATAGATATAGATGGGTTCTTTGTAAAAAATAAAATTTATGTAAAATAAATTGCAATTTATAATTTAAAAAAGAGGAGTAATGCTATTTCACGTACGACTTCCTGGTTGGTTATTTTCTAGAAAAAGTAGAGTGATTCATTTTTGTGAAAAAAATGTACATGGCTTACACGAACCACTTGAAAATGTAATGTCTGACATTACTTACAATCAATTATTAAATAAACTTAAAATGTCAAATTGTAATAATAAATATCAACGGTGCCATAAAGGCGGGACCGTTGAAAAAAACTTTTACATTTCTTAATTTTTTGTTCTTTTCACATAGAAGAACTAGGTTGTCGTGGAAAAAATGATAACAGAATTAAATTTACAATATTTAAAAAATTGCGAAAGACATTTTGTTTGATACTCAGACGCGAATGTGTCATTGCAGCGGTGTAGAGGTTATAGCTTTTGCTTTATAGTTAAAAAAAGTACTTAAATACTTGTTGACAAATTGTTATATGAAAAAAGTGGAAAAATATTATTTCAATATAATTTACAATAATTGAATTGTGTGTCTTTATTTGATTAAGCGATTCCTTTTTTAAGGAAACAGGGTCCAGTTACTTCAGAGGACCCGAAACAGCAACAGCCATCAAACTGTTACACCCCAGTACTTCTAACCCCGCACATAACGGAGACAGTAGTGAAGGAGAGCCCACTGTAAAGTTGAGCAGTATAGTTGTTCAGCCTCACAGGAGGTTTACCGTTCAATCACTATCAGCAAGATTATACTTTTAACAGAGTTTTACGATTATTAAACGATTTTCATGCGTCGCAAGAGTTTGTGTAGGCGTATAAGGGCGTACAGTTGAGAATAAATTACTAACCTCCCTAGGAACGGAAATCTTAAATCAATTGAGTGTTTTAAATTCAATATGATTGTACTAGATTTTATTTTAAATAATTCGAAACAATGCGCTAGACACGCTGCGTTTGAAGAACATTCATCACAATGTGTCACTGTGCGGAGGTGAAAGTGGAAACTTTTGCATTTTGGCTTGAGAAATGTTACAGTAAAAGCGGGGTGTCAGACATTGTTTTTAACAAAAAAATACTGAATTCAACATCTTTTACTGTAACTAAAAGATGTCTTTTCATTGTGAAAAAATACCTATTTTTATTGTGAAAAAACTAGTTGTAACGAATGTAATCTTTTCACTCTATAAATTTGGAGTAACAAGCGAATATAATTGTTTTAAGTAAATAGAAATAAATTATTTTTATTGTAAAAAAAATAATACTTGCTATGAATGTAATCTGTAAATCTTTTCATTGTGAAAAAA
Source organism: Dendrolimus pini (assembly GCA_949752895.1). Taxonomy (NCBI): domain Eukaryota; kingdom Metazoa; phylum Arthropoda; class Insecta; order Lepidoptera; family Lasiocampidae; genus Dendrolimus; species Dendrolimus pini. The sequence goes on along the minus strand of OX457144.1, from coordinate 15,201,986 downwards.
ATACCTAATGTAATCTATTTACTCTGTTAATGAGAACTTTACTGTCAACGAAAAAACAATTACTATGAATTTAAAACAATGTGTAGAAAATGGATCAGTGAGTGAAAATTCATAGGATTTTATCTTTCAACCAAACGCTATGGCTATAATCCATATGATCGCCTTTGCTGGGCAATCCAAAGCTACAATAATAGTCATATTTCTGCAAAGCAAAAACAGAAACTATAAAATAAATTATGGGTTTCAAATGAAAAAATATTTGCTGAACAGTTGAGGATATTGATTCAAATATTAATATTATTATATCAAAGAAAATAAATGTCAAAAATGTATCAAAAGAATACGCAATTGCACAAACAATGAAAATTTTATAATAAAAAACATTGATGATGGCGACTTCATTACATATGCAGTAGAATAAACATAATTCCACTAACGGCGGCTTTCTATACTCGATCGGAAGCCTAAAACGGGTATCAATCCAGATTTTGAAAAATCCATCGATCATTCAGAAATCGTCGTTCCAATATAACAATCTGGTTATAAAATCTGACCAGAAAAAGGGACTGGACGCAAATTCGTGTCCTCCCGAACGTTTTGTTTCACGCAGTTTTAGTTAGAAATAGAAAATTTAAAGATATACTATAACGGGTAAAAGAAAGAAAAAAAATATTTTAAAGAGTTCTTTAAGATTTTTTTACATTCAAAGCAGTATATTTCATAAATAAACATTTTTTTATAATTATTGAATATATATTGTAGAAATAACCTTAGGGGATTTATTAAATATTTTAGGTTTACGTTCTGTTCTTCTGCAACTCAAACCTTTTCAATAGGAACAGAACGCCATCTTAAGAAAAATAAACCTCATGTCATTATTAAAATATTGTACACATTGATGTTCTTGAAAGCAAGTATTAAATATTTAGGTAGTTTAAAATTTGTTTTGTAGCAAAAAAAACACTAGAAAATGGAGAATTCAATGGTAAGTAAACATTATGTAACTAAATATATATTGCATTACCACCATATGTATGAATAAATAACAATTTTCTGTTATAACATTGAAAAATGTGAAGGCGCGTTGCCGCGCTATTGCGCGCCATTGCTAAAATATGTTTTGTTTATTGAATAAACAAAAACCTTTAACAAAGGGACGAGCTGCTTGCTCTCCTTAATTAAGGGGAGCAAAGTAATAAACATTAAAACGACCAACGCCACAGACGACAAAATGAGAGTTGCAGAGTGGAACAACATCTGTGACACCTTCAATGCCAATGTGGGTATCTATCGCCGTACACCTCAACAACTGCGTCTTGAGTGGGAGAATTTGAAGAAAAACTGCCGTAAGCGCAGTACTTCAATAATGATGGGCCGAATGAAGGTAAAAATTGAGTATTCCCGTAATATAGTAACTGGTCAAATTATTAATACATGTAGTCCAGATAAAACAATATTCTGTCTATGTTTCAGACTGGAGGTGGGCCACTAGGATATTTCCCCCATGATGAAATTCTTGATCGGACACAAAACAGCTTTAAGTGGTTGAGTGACACTGAAATTAGCGCATTTAACATTCTAGCACAAGCCGATTCCGATTTAGGTTATATACAGGGTGCGCCACAGAAAATTACTTATTTGAAAAAATTCCCGCGCGGTGAGTTGGGCGGGTAGAGGGGCAAGAGGGGGCGCATCTGGAGGGGGAAGTTCCCAAGTTTGTTTCTCCCTCCAGTCAGTTGCCATCATGCTCTGGTCTAGAGAGCAGCGGGCCTTCGCAGTTGAGAGCTTCTTTTCTAACGGTCGCTCACTTGTTGCTACGCAACGTGCCTTCCGCGCTCGCTTTGAAATTCCTCCTCACAGACTCGTTCCTGGCCGTAATTCGATTCTGTCGTGGGTTAACTCATTTCGGGAGTGTGGAAGTGTCGCTAAACCCAGAAATGGACTTCAACGGACCATCAGAACTCCGGAAAATATCGAAAGAGTGAGGCAGTCAGTTGTGCGTTCTCCCCGGCGTTCGGCTCGCAAACACGCAGCTGCTATGGGAATTTCTGATACCACTGTTCGACGAATTCTCCATGAAGACCTTCAATTTCATCCCTATAAATTGGCTGTTGTGCAAGAATTAACTGAACGCGATTTTGTTGCCCGTCAAAATGCATGTGAAATGCTGATTGACAACCTGCCTGAAGACGCGGTCGTTTTTTTCAGTGACGAGGCTCACTTCCACATTTCCGGCTGCGTCAACAAGCAAAACATGCGTTATTGGTGTGATGTAAATCCGCGTGAGCTTCACCAGAAGCCACTTAATTGTGAGCGAGTTACTGTCTGGTGTGCGGTGTCGGTAATGGGAATAACTGGTCCTTATTTTTTTGAAGAAAACGAACGCGCAGTTACCGTGAATGGAGCTCGTTACAGGAACATGATCGAGGATTTTTTTCTTCCAAGACTCGAAGAAATGAACGTTAGGAACGTGTGGTTTCAGCAAGATGGAGCCACAGCACACACAGCACGAGACTCAATGATTGTTGTTGTTGCGACAACATTTCCCCGACCGCCTCATCTCTCTCAGAGGCGATCTCCAATGGCCGGCACGCTCTCCAGATTTGACTCCATGCGATTTCTTTTTATGGGGTTATTTGAAATCCCTGGTTTATGTCGATCGACCACGGACCATACCACACCTCAAGAACAACATTCGCGACGCCATTGCCAACATACCGGTTGATATGCTGCGAAGAGTGGATACGAATTTCAAAAATCGACTTCATCAGTGTATGCGCAATGGGGGTCGCCATTTATCCGATGTCATTTTTAAGACTGCATAAAAAAAATTGGGATATTGTATTGTGAAATAAAATTTTTTTTATAACAATAACTGAAGTACTTTTTTTTTATTGACCTTTCAAATAAGTAAGTTTCTCTGGCGCACCCGTTATTAGAAGTGGATTTAGAGTACAATAAACAAAAATATGTAACTGACTACATTAATTTAATACAGAGTTTAGAAAACGGTTTAATTTGTAGAAAAAATCATAGAATCATCCACTCCACTCCACCAGTATCCATGGCTTAAATCGTATATAGATTTGAATACGGAAAAAGGAAATCTGACAAAAACTCGTTTGAGAAGGATTTTTTCAAACTAATGAATAACTCCATTTTCGGAAAAACTATAAAAAATGTAGATAAAAGAGTTGGTAAAAATTGTGTAAAACACCTGGGAAGACAAAGAAACAAACGGCAAGTAGATATGGAGCTGAGCGATTTCACTTCCTAATTTTCAGTTGTTAAATATTTTCAGAGAATTTGCAGTACAATTGAATAAAACAAAAATATTGTATAATAAACATTTATGTTGGATTTACCGTGTTTGAACTTTCAAAATATGTTATGTACGATTTGCATTATTCGTATCTAATAATAATATTGTAAGCGTGGTATTAAAATATTCATTAATTTTTAAATGTCTTCAAAGCAGGCTTTGAATAATCTCAACTGTTGTGGGAGTAAATGTTGGGTAAAAATCGGCGAACTAGAAATAAATAAGTCCTACAAAATTATGAAGTTCAAAGAAGTGCTTCGAAATACTATCCTAACAAAATGCAAACTATGTTACAGTTATACAATGGTTATACTGTTGCGTTACCCTCAGGACTTGATGACCTAAGCAAAGAAATGTTTGAAAAAATTGCAAACAGGGATTTTGATATAAACAATAAGGGCCCGACGGGAAAATTATTCATGATTAATTTCGAAAAATAACCACAAGAATCCACAAACCACCATAAAGAAGAAAATCTAACATTTTTTTTATTACACTTAAGATGAACAATGTAAACAACCTGAACGGACTGGTTCAATTTCTTCAAAAGTAATGTAATATTGCAGATGTGGAGATTTCCAATACCAAGTAAATTACACGGAGATGTTCATCAAGTTTTAATGTATATATACCAAGAATGCCAATTTAGTGATTATGAAATTTTTACATTTAAAAAAATTGTAGGAAAATATACAAACTTGTCAAGAAGACACTACGACATAATATCTATCTAGAATTTTAAGGGTGGTTAGATCTTTGGTGTGACGTCTCAAAAGAAAGCTTTGAAGATTATATGTTTACAGAAAAACTAGGAAACTTAATTGTGAACGTTTTACTAGATTGTCTGAGTGAAGGTATATGTTTTGTTTAGACAAAGGTTCAATTAAGTTCAGCTAAAGATCTAGCAGGAAAAATCATTCATCATTGTAATTGTATATTCTATTGTGTAAAATGGATGATACAAACATGAAGTTTGTTATAGATATAGATGGGTTCCCTGTAAAAAATAAAATTTATGTAAAATAAATTGCAATTTATAATTAAAAAAAGAGGAGTAATGCTATTTCACGTACGACTTCTTGGTTGGTTATTATCTAGAAAAAGTAGTGATTCATCTTTGTGGAAAAAGTGGACATGGCTTACACGAACCACTTGAAAATGTAATGTCTGACATTACTTACAATCAATTATTAAATAAACTTAAAATGTCAAATTGTAATAATAAATATCAACAGTGCCATAAAGGCGGGACCGTTGAAAAAAAACATTTACATTTCTTAATTTTTTGTTCTTTTCACATAGAAGAACTAGGTTGTCGTGGAAGAAATGATAACAGAATTAAATTTACAATATTTAAAAAATTGCGTAAGATTTTGTTTGATACTCAGACGCGAATGTGTCATTGCAGCGGTGTAGAGGTTATAACTTTTGCTTTATGGTTAAAAAAAGTACTTAAATACTTGTTGACAAATTGTTATATAAAAAAGTGGAAAAAAATATTTCAATATAATTTACAATAATTGAAATGTGTATCTTTATTTGATTAAGCGAACTCTTTTTTAAGGAAACAGGGTCCAGTTACTTCAGAGGACCCGAAACAGCAACAGCCATCAAACTGTTACACCTCAGTACTTGTGACCCCACACATAACGGAGACAGTAGTGAAGGAGAGCCCACTGTAAAGTTGAGCTGTATTATAGTTGTTCAGCCTCACCGGAGGTTTACCGTTCAATCACTATCAGCAAGATTATACTTTTAACAGAGTTTTACAATTATTAAACGATTTTCATGCGTCGAAAGAGTTTGTGTAGGCGTATAAGGGGGGTACAGTTGAGAATAAATTACTAACCTCCCTAGGAACGGAAATCTTAAATAAATTAAGTGTTTAAAATTCAATATGGTCGTGCTCGATTTTAATTTAAATAATTCGAAAAAATGCGCGAGACACGCTGCGTTTGATGAACATTTATCACATAATATTGTATCACTGTGCGCAGGTGAAAGTGGAAACTTTTGCATTTTGGCTTGACAAATATTATAATAAAAGCGGGGTGTCAGACATTGTTTTAATCAAAAAAATACTGAATTCAACATCTTTTACTGTAAGTAAAAGATGTCTTTTCATTGTGAAAAAATACCTATTTTTATTGTGAAAAAACTAGTTGTAACGAATGTAATCTTTTCACTCTATAAATTTGGAGTACCAAGCGAATATAATTGTTTTAAGTAAATAGAAATAAATTATTTTTATTGTAAAAAAATAATACTTGCTATGAATGTAATCTGTAAATCTTTTCATTGTGAAAAAAATACCTAATGTAATCTATTTACTCTGTTAACGAGAACTTTACATTCAACGAAATTTTTTTTTACTATGAATTTAAAACAATGTGTAGAAAATGTATCAGTGAGTGAAAATTCATAGGATTATCTTTCAACAAAACGCTATGGCTCAAACCCTATTTGACGGTCACCACTACGTACTGACAAAGGCGGAGAGTGGCAACATCAACGCAATAACAGCGACCGAACGATTGACAAAAAATACGAGCCCACACGCAAAATTCAGATGATATCCCACCCATATCTCTATATTCGAAAAAGGTCCTAGCTGCAGACGCAGGTACGTACAGAGTTTATATCGTTACTGCTAGATATAGAACCTTGAGCGTCGAAAATTTTACCCAGAGTGGTGTTGGATCGCCTTTTCTGGGCAATCCAATGCTACAATAATAGTCATATTTCTGCAAGGCAAAAACAGAAACTATAAAAATAAATAATGGGCTTTAAATTAAAAAAAAAAAAGTAAATCACATCTTGCTGAACAGTTGAGGATATTGATTCAAATATTAATATTATTATATCAAAGAAAATAAATGTCAAAAATGTATCAAAAGAATACGCAATTGCACAAACAATGAAAATTTTATAATAAAAAACATTGATGATGGCGACTTCATTACACATGCAGTAGAATAAACATAATTCCACTAACGGCGGCTTTCTATACTCGATCGGAAGCCTAAAACGGTTATCAATCCAGATTTTGAAAAATCCATCGATCATTCAGAAATCGTCGTTTCAATATAACAATCTGGTTATAAAATCTGGCCAGAAAAAGGGACTGGACGCAAATTCGTGTCCTCCCGAACGTTTTGTTTCACTCAGTTATAGTTAAGAGTTCTTTAAGTTTTTTTTACATTCAAAGCAGTATATTTCATAAATAATCATTTTTTTATAATTATTGAATATATGTTGTAGAAATAACCTTAGGGGATTTATTAAACATTTTAGGTTTACGTTCTGTTCTTCTACAACTCAAACCTTTTCAATAGGAACAGAACGCCATCTTAAGAAAAATAAACCTCATGTCATTATTAAAATATTGTACACATTGATGTTCTTGTAAGCAAGTATTAAATATTTAGGTAGTTTAAAATTTGTTTTCTAGCAAAAAAACACTATAAAATTGAGAATTCAATGGTAAGTAAATATTATGTAACTAAATATATATTGCATTACCATCATATGTATGAATAAATAACAATTTTCTGTTATAACATTGAAAAATTTGAAGACGCGTTGCCGCGCTATTACGCGCCATTACTTGCTAAAATGTGTTTTGTTTGATGAATAAACAAAAACCTTTAACAAAGGAAGGGACGAGCTGCTTGCTCTCCTTAATTAAGGGGAGCAAAGTAATAAACAATAAAACGACCAACGCCACAAACAACAAAATGAGACTTGCAGAGTGGAACAACATCTGTGACGCCTTCAATGCCAATGTGGGTATCTTACGCCGTACACCTCAACAACTGCGTCTTGAGTGGGAGAATTTGAAGAAAAACTGCCGTAAGCGCAGTACTTCAATAAGAATGGGCCAAATGAAGGTAAAAAGTTGAGTATTCCCGTAATATATTTTTACCAGTAACTGGCCAAATTATTAATAGATGTAGTCCAGATAAAACAATATTCTGTCTATGTTTCAGGCTGAAGGTGGGCCACTAGGATATTTCCTTCCTGATGAAATTCTTGATCGGGTGGCCTTGTTGCTGGGTAGCATAGTGGAGGTTTTGTCAAATAAATTCAGTAGTGATGCTGAGTTTCCAGTGGCTGGTGGTAATGGTGTTGTAGTAGGTGGTGGTGGTGAGAGCATATTGGTTGGTAGTCCATTGTCCATTCCAACTAATCAAGTAACATCTCTCAATTGACTAATTAGTATCTGTGTTTCAGAACAATCAGACTGGAACATAGACAAAGGAGTGTCAGCCATTAGTGTTTGAGATGGCCTTAACACTACTCCTATAATACCCAAATATCACAACATACAATTCATGATAATACGAGTACATATTCAAATTTGCTTTAAATCTATTAAGTTTCAAATCTTATCAAGGACCATAGCACAGCATACCACAATTTTCCAACCCGAAAATGGTAAAACTATTTAAACCACCACAAGAGTATTGATACATAAATAAATCACACGATGCACAAATTTACCAAAAAAACCGAAGCGTTTCTGTTTAATTTACGTGTTAGCTAAGGTTGGTGGTAGGCAGAATGGCGAGACCACACAGCAGTAGACAGTTTTGTCAAACAAGGACCATAGCACGATATAATATTCCCACCCAAAAACGGTAGAATTATTAAAACACCACGTGGATATAAATACACAGATAAATCAGACGAGGTAATGTCATCCAAAATATCAAATGACCGATGTTTCTTTTAGATGCGTTGTCTTCAACACAAATCCTCGATAGCAAACGATTTATTTCAAAGAGCCGCCATAAAGTACGATAAGAACCGAACTACAAAATAACTATCGACGGTCGTACAACATAACACGTTATCTTTTCAGCATATCCGTTCGAAACTTTACTGTTATTATTTGCTGTACAATATGATAAGAGACCGATCACATTATCTGCGGTACAAGACAACTCGCCCGGACATATTTGACCGCAACTACGTCCGTATGCAGTAATTATAAAAATACACAATTATATTACTTTGTCAAAGCAATTGTAGTTGATGCGTCAAGATAATTGTTCCATTTTTGTATAAATAACTACACAATTTTTCAATGTAACTAATGTCAAATATCATGCATATTGAAAATTTTAATACCCTTGTAGCAAATTGGCACCAGAAGGGAACAGGGCATTGTGTAACAGGAATCTCACCCAAATTGTAGACCCCTATGTAACGCCTAACGAAGTTCTCCATACAGCTCAAAAATTCAGACTTCAAATGGTCTAGCTTAACATAATAAGTACTTAAAAATACCATCGCCTTCATAAAGACAGATACTAAAGTTACTGTAATTGAAAAATATTATTCCACGAAACATCACCATACAAGTTCTTGCCAAAATTCCTAGTTAAATTAAAACAAATACTACCACTGAGTTATGGTTATGGATATAATAACAGTAAGTAATCATCCAGACCCTAGTAAGCCCTTTATAGCAGAGATGGTATACAACACACAAAGGATAGAATCACAATGGAAAGCTATTAAGCGATTTTGCAGGATAAGAAATTATAATAATGAGATTTTTTATGATACTAAATCATTTGATATAATAATATATATATTTATGCTATTATTGTGATCATCGTGCCACAGTGATAATGCAGACGGTATTCATAATACATGAATCACACGATTTCTCGTTTATAAAATTTAAAAAATCAATACCTTAATTTCGAGGAAACATTCATTTTCTAAAACTAAAGACTATTTTTTAGCACACTAATGGTCTATTCCCTACCTACGTTCATTATTCATTCACTTGCCTTAGCACTGGTTGAATTTGGCTTATGTCAAATTTTAGTCAATCATAAGGCAAATGAACTCTTGGTAAGATATAAGAACAGGCCATTAGTAAGCAGGGAATACAACCTTGTTAGTTCCAGCGTAATCACGAATTAATGAAATACAACATGACAATATTGTAGAACTCCATCTTTACTCATTCTCATTGCTATTAACACCAAAAAACAAATGGACTTTTTAAAAATCTGCACCAATCAAAATCATTTAAATTATTAATTTTTTTCATACCCAACAAGCAACATTTTGACTTCAAAATATTTTCACAAATGCGACACTGCATTTTTTTTAAGACTGAGTTAGCTTAAAATACCTCTGACCGGTAATTCTTGAGATTATCAGCTGTAAATCACAACGGAATAAGAAATGAGGGGTTGAGTTAACAGAACCAAAAAACCCAAAAAACTATTACTAATTCAAGACTTCAAAATAGACTCCTGTGTATAACGACTCCTGCATATAACAGCCATTTTAAATATATACCATCAATTCTCATTATTATTGACTTACATTCAACCCAAACAACACAAGATCTAGAAATACAATATTAAAACAAATTATTAGATTGCATAGATTACCATGTAAAAAAGCTCTGACATATATGTAACAAGTAACACTTGTCACTATCTGTTTGTATAGACAGCGAAACAAATATGACTTTACAGACAAATAAAGAAAGTATTATTTATATATTTGTGATTATCCCTAAACATCACCATCACTCAGAATCAAAATAAGACTCCTTTTAAACTGTAATAATTTTACCTCCATAACTTTTTCTGTTCAACAAGTTTACTTATGTTTAATGTTCGAAACCAAATAACTCAACTTTTTTATTACTAGAACCTGTCTAACAGAAACACAGCCCAGTTGATATTAAGACAATCACAGGTACAAAGCCAATGTGTTACCAACTATTAAAATGTTACCTATATAGCAGATGAGATTGGGACAAGAAAGAAATATAGGAAAGGAGTAGTTTCGAAACAAAACAGCTGAATTACTGCCAACTGCATAAAGTCCACAGAAATGTTATAGTTTATATGAATTAACTACAGAAAGCCAAGTAGTCTATTGCACAGTTATCTATTTTGCCAACTAAGAGTGGTTTTGTCTTATATTTCATACAAATTATACAATATTGGATGCTTGAAAGACAACAAAAAAAATTCATCAAATAACTAATGTGAAAGCTGTCCTGACATATTATTTTTTATTGCTGGAGTTAAGCAGACATGCAGACGGCCCACTTGATGATAAGCGGTTACCATTGCCTATGGACATTTGCAACATTAAAGGTGCTAGAAATAATTGAACATTAATAGAATGTGTAGAAGATTACAACACTGAAAACTCAATTATTTTTTTATTCATCCTCCACATTATGCAATTGCATACCCAGTATGCAATTAAAGAAACGGGCAAATCTTTTTAAATTGGTTATACCATTTTGAATGACAAATACAATAGGTCACTTATTAAAACAATGAGATGCATGCACAGTACCATTTTTACTCAAGAAATTGAATTGTACATGAATTTGATAGTTTGCAGCAGATTCATTTTGTGTCGCAACAGACCTAATGATTCCATTACCTTTTTTAAACACAAAACCTAATACAATCATACTCAAAGACAACAAAAATAATGACTATTTTGAAAGACCACAACTATTAACATCTAAGCAGTTTTGATAACAAGAACAACGATAGAACAGTGTAGGCAGGTTTGTTTAAAACTGCTATTAGCCTAATCTCATCTTATTTTCAAAAAATTAGGTTCAATTTGATGAAAGACTGATGTAGCAATACCGATATACCTCTTATACGTTTCGAACTTTTATTTTAATGACATTTATATTTTTTACACAATTAGTTTGCGTTTTAGAATGATTTTATTACTTTTCTTTCTTGCCTTTAAAGTCCTGATTCTCCATAATGATAAAACAATTTGACAATACAGACTAACACCTCAAAAAGAACAATTGATACACTATACAAAACAAATCCTTTTTCTGTGGACAGAAAACAATACTACAAACGTTTGAATAAAATGATTCTATTATTAGAATCATTTTAAATAATTTAAAAAAATATACGACTAAACAATCAGATCTAAAGAATTGGGGAAACAGATTTCTTTCACGAGAAAAAACTAGAACCAATCTTTTTTTTAATTAAAAAAGCAAAACGTGTTAATTAATTAATATGTTCGAAGTTTTAAAACAAAACTATATTTAACACGTATAACAACAATCTAATCAATATTCAACAACAATATAATATCTTTTCAAGACAGAATTTGTTTGAGAAATTTCTTGTGAAAAAACAAGCAACGACAAGACACAAGACACAAATACCCAAATTAAAATGGCGACCACAAAGTACTTTATATATACGGGTAATGGCGACTAAACGAAAAATTGACAATGAATTCGACAAAACTTCAAAGAAGTTCAAATGATATCTTTTATTAAGTTTATGGCTTGGCGACTAGGTCTTTAAGCCAGAGTTTTATGAATGAATGATAGAAAGAGTCTGACAGTCAGAGTAGTGATGATTGAAAAGAATGAACAGTGCTGCCAGCCCTTTAATAATTTCACCATAAGTTTGAATTTCTCTCGTAAATGCCAAATAAAACAAAAAAATCTGGTTATCGCGCAACAGTTCAGGAATTTTGAATTTATGAAAATTTCTGTAGACATATTCTTCAAATTGTTATTTTTAAGCTCTATATATAACTTCATTCTTCTCAAAAAAAATTACACCACCTTCCCATATTGATTTCAATTCAATTCAAAACCAAATTAAAATGTATCTTGCTTAAAATGGGATACTACACTATTGAAGAATATTTAAATGACAAAACTTCATTTACATAGCAGCTCGCTCCAACCTCTTATACTGTGTTTTTTACGAGTATAAGGTTTTTATCTTGCCGTACTTGTAAGGAATATATGGAGATATGTTGCAAAAAGTGCGTGTAACGTTCACACGCGATTGAAGTAAAACTACAGATGACGGTGTAAAATGTTCTGGAGATACAGACGTTTTCATTTAATAAGGAATCACTTACTATTTTTATATGATTTTTTTCAAATTCCTTTTTATCACTTGCACTTTTAGAAAATATTCTCTTATAAAACACGTGGACGTACAGATGCTATAAAATTAAGGTTATATTGGGTCAGCTGGATTCTGAGAGGTAGGGAGTATCCATAGCTAGAGTACCAAAATAGCTTACTTCGGTTATTCCCGACTTAAACATCGGAATATACTTACATCGACTGTACAAGCTAGTATACTGAAAAAACCTTAGTTATTTGTATGTATAATTAAATATTTATACATAATTAATTCTATTGTATAATTTTTATTATTATTATTAAATAGGATATTCTATTCTGAAAGTCAGATTTTCAAAAATTATGACGATAAGTTTTTTATTCAAATTAAATTCAAAAGTTTTTATTCAAAAGTTCCACTGTAGAACACTTTTTGTAGGTCATACATATAGGTTAAAATTTAATTTTACTTCATAGTCTATGTACACCGCTTCGCAACGTGTTATTGCTGTTAAGGAGAAGAAGCGGCAAGAAACTCCCCAGCAACACGTCTAGCTAAAAATTGTTTTTCTTTATATTTGTTGTTCTATTTAAATTTAAGTTCTTTTTTTTTAAGTTTTATACAGAATTATGTTACAGAATGACTTTTGAAGAATTAATGGAGTTGTAGCAAACAGTGCATATTCAATAAGACAGAACGCAATAAAAGGATAGAAAATATTATTATAATACTATTTTGAACTAAAACTTCTTTAGGCGCGACTACTAGGTAACTGGACGACAATGCAACGGAAGTCCGTTACGGCAATATCGACGGGTGCAAAGTAAACAAAGTTATCTACAAAATGATGATTTTTAGTTTATTGTACAATCGTTTTAATAAAACAATTCTTTACAATATGACATTATTTGTTTTGCATATATCACATCATTTCAATAAATTTTCGTACGTAAAAAAGCCACTGGCCAAAGTAACTGGACGACAATGCAACGGAAGTCCGTTACGGCAATAATATGGCGTCGCAATATGGCGTCACGTTTCTGTACCATACGGTTGTCAAATATTTTTGATTTTGTCAATAGATAGTTTATAAACAAAACAATTAAAAAAATTTGAAATTTTTTTTTAGTAAAAAATATTAAATTGTTTAACTGAACAGTGAAAAGAATTTCAGTCCTTAATTGTAACAAATAGGGATGGCCGCAATGCACGTCATAAGATCCAGTAACTTTTAATCATTCTTATCAAAATTTCACAATAGCATTACACAGAGATGCCTCATATATATTATATATTGTTAAAGACAAAACTTTGCATTAAAACGTTATGATAGATTGAATTAACAAAATTGATGTTACATATTATTTTATATTCGATATAGCATAATATTATCACAAATGTCTATAGATCGGATATACGATAGATATATTTGCTGAACATTCGTATTGAACAAAAAAAAACGATAAAATTACTATAACATATAAAGCCAGACAGTGCATGAAAAAGTATAAAGAATCAGGTTTTGCTCAGGATTGTTAATTATAATTTTACCTTATGATATCTGTACTTAAACGCTTCACCCAACATTCCTTCTTTTATTCCTTATTTGGCTTCTTTGTAGAAAAAGTTGGGTGCGTTGGAACTGAGGACTATAATTAACGGCCTAAAGCCCGCACATAAAACAAAACTTTTCCCTGATTTGATCGTGAGTCAATACAATATTTTAAACTGCATTAAAGACTATTACTTGCGAAGCATAGGCTTGTGTACCTTCTACAATTATTCTCTGACGCAGAACAATGTCTTCATATTTTTTTCTTCAGATCCAATAACTTATACAAAATAAAGTACCCAACTCAAATTATTTTAATAATTTACTAATTTAATGACAAACTAATATTATTTTTCAGTTTAACGAATAACTATTCTACATATCTTCATATTTTAATATATCTGTGTTATTTCTATTTTTCTCACCGAAGATAATTATTCTCTATATATCTATATATAAATGGAATTGAAACATATCATCAGAAGGGTAACTGTATTTAATTCAATGATCTTATAATAACTAGATTCGCAGTTTACGGCACCGACGTGTTGCCCCTACGAAGATGCCTGCAGGCATATCTGGCATCAGTTGTGAGTTGACATTAAGCGAGTGCGACGTATCCGCGTTGGGCGTAAAAACATATTCAAAATGGTGTGAAATGTACTGTTAAAAGTTGTGTACCACGGTCCGAAAATGATAATAAAGCAAGTGGCGTTAGCTTTCACATGTAAGTTTCCTTAATTTTGATCGCATTATTTAAAATAACATTAGAAAACAAAATAATATAATTATGGCGCATTGTATTTGTCATCGGTGTTGCCAGTAAACGAATTAAAATTTTAACGATTTTATTTATAACAATTTTTTTGGAGTTTAGTTCATGAAAAAGTGAATGATGGAAGTGTGCGCCAGTAAATTTGGTGTTCTTTAATAATAATATTTCTGCAACGACTCTAATATGCTTATTAATTTTTTTATGATACTACATAGTCAATAATTATCATAAAATAGTGTTAGGTTCAGTAGCAGTTAGAATGATCCTTATTTGTTTATCTAAGTCAAAAATGGCGCATTCTGCTATCAAAGGGAGGTTATCTTCGCAGATTTATATGACGAACTTGACAAGTATCGATATAAAGTGGAACCTTGCGCTATGTCTGACATATTCTAGTATATCTAGATACGTAGCGATTCTCCAAAGTAGACGATTTTAGGCCCTCAACGTTAATTGAACCTTTGCACATTTTTATTAAAATGTATTGTTATAGTAAGATATTAAGCAAGCCGTGAAAACCAAATCAAAACCCGTTTACTAAAAATATTTTTTCAAAAACATTTTCGATGTACAGATTCTTATAGTAATTATGTACTAAGTATATATTGTAAATTTTATATTCTACAAAAAAGAAGCCAAAGAAACATTCAATCTGGGGATATTTCTGACTACTGGCAACTCTGTCCGTTTTCACGAAAGCAATGCCTTGTCTCATTTTAACGTAATTGGTTGGACTATGGAAGAGACGAGACAAATATAGTTTACTTTGGCATAATTTATCGGTTTCAAAGCTACGTCTTTTTAACTCGCAAGTGGCTACGCGTTGTAAAGAATTATTTGTAAGACGTTGCTACTCTAGTATATGTAAGCTCACTGATTTCATTATTCAAATCTTTATATCTGTAAATACATAGTTCAACGCAAAATTTAATAAGATTAATTATTCACTAAAACAACTGAAATGCCAGAAAATAAAGACTATTTTTATTTATTTATTAAAAACAACTAAATTAAATTTATTTCTAACGATGATGTAATATGCAGGGACGAAATTTATCAATAAGTCCCACTATTAACTTATGAGAATCACTACTTATCAGATATACTTTAAAAAAAATTCCATCGAGTCACAACAATCACTTAAAGTAGTGAATAAATTGCTAAAGTGGCAACACTAAACCCAGTAAACTTAAGAGATGAGGCACTGATTTATAAAATGGAATAGGATTCAAGACTTACGATTCAATCAACTATTTAAAGTAAAACAATAATAATAATCAGTATTATTTATACAGATATTGTTGTTGTATTGTATTTAGTAAAAATTGATATTGACAATGGAACCAGGCGAAATCACTTTAGATTAGGGGCAGGGGCAAATGTTGACATTCAAAACAAAAATATGTGTATCTATTTGATTTATTCAATAATTTACGACAATTTTATGTTTGTTACTTGTCATCAGATCATTTGTACAGTCGTTCAATTGCGAAGCCAAAGCGCACTCGTCTTTATTACGAACGCTTGTTTCAATACATCGATCTAAATTCTTTTCCAATTTCTTCATTAACTTTGTGTCTTTAGCATAAAATTTGCTCACCAATAATATAAGATTTCCTGTTAAAAAAAATCAAATATTAAAGCATAAAAAAAACGTTTAAGTCCTAGATAATTATTACAAAAGTCCGTTGCCTACAAAAAAGTAAACAATCCCCATTTTAGATCGCTCCAAAAAGTACCAAGCTTTTGAGGGTTCTGCAGAATTTTTGGTAAAAACGGAATTCTTATGGAATTTTCAACTCCGTGCCCATATGTTACAGTATTTTTTCTTAGAAAATGTGGGTTCTACATATGTACAATTTAATAAACACTCAGTAAGTTTTACTTTTACTTTACAGTAAGTTGTAGTTCGTAGACCGCAACAAAGTTAGGTAGTAAAATTGCTAATAATAAATATTAGGCAGCCTATCATAGCTGTAAGGGTTGGAAAAGTAAGTTTGTCAATGAACATAGTCCTATGTGCTGAGGGAGTAAGGACACAGAGGAAGAAAAATCACATTGTATTTATAGGTAATTTTATTTGCGCTATACCTATTATTTACATACGGCGCGTAATAGCTTATAACGCCCAAAATTCTCAGTTAGCCATTCCACAAGGCGACCACGGTCTTTGTAGTCGTGGCAAAAACGTCACTAATGACGTTCTCATTTTCGATCACACAACGCTCACAACGACCCATGTCAAGAGTTGGGTCGAATAGCCGTTTCACTTGGGTTTACAATTGTAACGCGCGCAAGCAAGTGGAACGGGACAAATCGCGGTCGTGGACGAGGTCGTTGTGAGTTCCTTGTGGAACGTAGCCATAGTGATGTCATATCGCTTAACAGTGTGTACTATCGTTTTACAAAATTTCACCCGTAATAATACGGAGATATATATATTTATCTCAATATATAACAAGCACTTATTTAATGACACAATCTGTGTATTTTTTCTTTCTTACCTTTATTAATTTTTGCATTTTCTATAACTCCGTTTCTTTTTAAGACGCATGCTATGAGACATTCGCCATGAACAGGCGACTCTTTTAACGGTGACAAACGCTTTACACTCCTTTTATCTTTAGTCTGAACTTCTTTGAGACATTCCGTCATATTGCGCTTAAATTCTTCTACATATGGTGAGACCTCTTTAGGAAACTGACTGTATGACCAATCTGGCTCTCTTTCATCTTTTTTAACGTGGGTAGCTAAAAAAATGATTGAAATTATTTGTTCGTAGTCAAAAGAGTTAAACTATTTAAATTCGATTCATAATTACATACTTATATGACTATAACATAGTTCATATATTTTTGAAGTGATAACTTCTTATGGGAGGGTAAACCGCTTCGTTACGTAACGCGTTACGGCGCCAGTCTGTCGGCTTACCTTTCTCTCACGTTAGATTAGTTTAAGTTATCACTTCTGTTAGGCGTTCCGAGATGCACACCATCTGTTTTTTTATTATTATTATTAATAACACAGATTGTTAGTAATAAATATACTCTGTGGATACTCGTCACTAAATGCCACAACCTGGCCTATCTCCATATATTCAATGTACTCTGTGCTGGCCTAGTTGCCAAGCCATAAACATGAAAAAAAAGAATGCCGTAAATCGTGTGAATTTATAAAAGAACAATACCATCCCATGATGAGAATAACACTTTTAGACCTTTATGTTCATATTAGGACCTCAGAATACATGTACTCTAACGAGATTAGGACCCTTCAAGGCAAACGCATGTGAAGTCCAATGTGGCCGCTAGTGATACATAATGTACTTATATTAATTTAATACTTACGTTTGTTGCCTCGAGTACGTTTTTCCAGCTTCAAATTTCGTGTGATTATAGTGTCTTTATCAATCTTAATATTATGTATCGTATCGACGCCTAACATGCGAGTTTTTTCAGGCGATTCATCTACATTCACTTCAGAATTGACCATATTAAAAAATAACAAAACGACCCAAAGAACCGCCATTTTGCTCAACATTCGAATGTAAATTATTATTTTTATATCGCAAAAGTATTTTTTCGTAATTGCCATTTGCAATATTGTAGGATCGTTAAAACAAATTGGTTGTTAAAGTTAAAACTGAAGGTTTTGATATTTATAACCGCTTCCTATTTCTCATAGCCGTTCATTTACCTTACTATAAACCTAGTGTTGGGCAGTAGGTACATGACTTTAAAATGAGTTTTTAAGAGTAACATGACATTTTGTACTGAACCAATAGAATGTACCCCTTCAAATGAGGTGAGGACATTTGTACGGTTTGCACCGCGGCAGTACGTTTGAAGCGATGAGGCCGATGAGGCGGTGAGCGTCATTCCCCCATTCCTCCCGTTCAAAATAAGTTCGTTATTGTACTGTTGTAGCATAAACCTCGTTCCATCGTCCTCTTACTTTTGGAAGTAGCTCGACATTTTTTTTAGTGGTACATTTCAAATTTTGAGCCGTATCAGTACAAATGTATTTTTTACGGGACAAATGTACTGGCTCACACGTGTACTGCTCAACTCTATATAAGCCTAACTACGGAACATTCGGCGACGGATATTCCCTAGCCTATGACACGACCTTATCATTTGGATTTGTCACTTTTAATCACCATTTAATTAGGTAACTTATTGATTGATTAACTAATATAATAATGGCCAAGCACCATTACATTCTCCAATCTCAACACCTTTGTAATTTTCTGTGACAAATTATACAATAAATGTTATTCTATGCTACCATTTGGCAATAGGGGCTCGTCATAAGTGCGACGTTTAACTTGTAGCGAGACCCTAGTGCTAAAAGACGGTTTTATAAAATAAAAACACCAAAAATTCCTTACATTATATATTATTTATACATCTTATTATATTTTACATGCTTGTTAAGATCATATATATATATATATATATATATATATATATATATGATGAATATCGATGAATTTAATGAATGTTATCGACCGTTCTATTTATTGTCCTAACTATCGGTTAAAATTTGAAATAAGCTCCATCTATACAAGTAATGTCAAAATTGAACCGATGGTAGGGCAAGTGAAGCAATAATAAGATACAAGATCCGGCATTAGACAACTTAAACTACATCTAAGTTAGATATTACAGTTGAAAGTTGTTATATATTAATCATCTAAAGCCAGTTTAACTCAAATTTTATTCAAAAATGTATTTTATAAGAAAAAACAAGGTGTGCTAGTTTATTATTATACTATATGACGTTAATGTAAATATTGCTAGCCATTACCCACTTCTTCGTCCACTTTTACTTCTATACATTCTGGGTGAAGTAAACACGCATCTGAGGGCCACACGCATTTTGGGCCATTTTTCTAAATCAGGGCGCTGTAATAACATAAAGAGAGTTTAGTTTATTTATAGTTTTTAATTACATTTTTTAAAAATAATTAAAAAATAAACACTGTTGTAAATTATGTAAGTCGTCATTTGAAGTCTGCCTTGATTATAACTTTACATTCATAGAAAAAAACTAATTGTTTAGAAGTGATATATAGTTGAATTAAAATTGATTGCCAGAGTTTAAGAGATCTCATGTACAGGTCCCTAAATCAGTATAGATTCAAAAATTGTACTCACAAGTACATTTTCCCCGATCGTTTTAGTCAAATATTTCAACATTTTTTTTTTATTCGACGAAAACGTACGTCGTAATGTATTCAATAGCAATGCCTCTGTAAAGCTGTATGCCCATGTATTTGTTTATTCCTTACCAAAAATTTAAATATTATATGACTGCAAATTAAGGAATTTTCAAAATTATTTTGAGTGTAAAAACTTATAATATCGTCATATAGTATAATAATCGAATGTGACATTTAAGCCTCGATGTAATTAAATATATATAAACACAGCGAAACACTTAAATAGAGTAAGAAATTAATCCTCATTATCCCCGCAAATTGCTATTGCGCCTAGCCGCCATTTTGGTGACGTAACCGTAGCCGAACACTCAGTAACTCAGTACTGTTAGCATCACAGGCCGGCGAGTACGCGTACATATCGAGTTGCGGATGACGTCACGTGAATGTTAATTGACAAGGTTCCAGCGCAATAGCAATTTGCGGGAATAATACTACTATATGGTGAGGCTTCATCTGCGACAATATAACAAATACATTTCACGCAGATATAGCGACGGGCTTAATGCGATATTTGCAATTAGATGCAACATTGTTAATACATACATATATAACTTCACGCCAGGTCCCTTGCGGGGTAGGCACGAACAACAGAACGCCATTTAGGCTTATTCATACACACCTCACTTGCAACATTGTTAATGACGTTAAATATTGACAAATAACGTATGTATATACACTAATATTAGCGTATTCAGTAACGCCGATAATTTTAAACTCGGAAGAAACCGCACTATTCGGTTTGAATCCATTTGACTTTATAGCTATGCCAATAGAAGGGTTTTAATGTAATTTAGAATGAAGATATTTAATCATTTGTAGTATTTGTATTCTGGATAGATTTAATAATAATTATGATGAGCAGATTTAATAAAAATTTAAATTAACAAATTACATTTAGAATTAGAGGCTGGATGTCGTTTAGAATAGAATCTATAACTTAAATATTGGTCAGTAACCCTAGTAAAGATTTGAATTCACAATATTAATAAAATTTTGAATGAAGTTTTTAAAGAGAATTAGAATAAACAGATTTAATGAAAATTAGAAATAATTCACAGACAAAGCTGCAGTAACAGCTAAATAGACTAGTAGTGAAAGGACAACACCTAAATAAACTCAATCAATAACACCTTAATAGAAAAAAACTGAATTATATATAAAATATTCTTAAAACAAGGCTATTTACAAAGAAATCTGAGAGCATGTCTGGTCTAAAGTATGCCATAACAACCTTGACTTGTGTTCCGGCATTAGCGACCGGGTTCCAGTCTCCCTTAAGAGAGCAGCAGCGCATTTGTAGCACCTTTGGTGTTGCAAATGTCCATAGGCGATGGTAACCGCTTTCCATCAGGTGGGCCGTCTGTCTATCTGCTGAACTCACGCAATAAAAAAAATACTATCGGTTAAAATTTTACATAAGCTCCATAAAAGTAATGTCATAATTAAACCGATGGTAAGGCAATTGAATGAATAGTAAGATGTAACAGACGGCCATAAATGATCGAAACTGTAGGGAGAATGCAACTAAAATTGAGGACATACGACATATGCTACGTGCCACTAGAGACTCACAACGACCACGTTCACAACCGCGTTTTTTCCCGTTCCACTGGCCTGCGGGCGTTACAATCATAAACTCTAGTGGAACGGACTATTGAGCGTAACGATGAAATACACAAATGTCATTGGCTGATTCGAAAATCGCGCCTTTTACAACTTTTATTTAACTTGCAATGGATGTATGTATGTAAGTTCGGGTGGAATCTTGCAAGTTAAATTTGACCAACTTCCCGGTTTCCGAATGAGCTGAAATTTTACACGCATATGTATATTGCGTGACAATCCAATAATATGGTACCATGGGGCTGATCTGATGATGGAGTCGGAAGGTGGCCATAGGAACCCCTGTACTACACAAAATAGACCCTTCGTCTTTGGGTTCTATTTACGTGTCTGGGCTAGCACTCTGCGCTACATGATATCCAGGATCTCAAAAGCGTGTATTTAAAAACCCTTTTAAAAAAGCTTATTCAATGTCAAACGGTAGACAGAATTGATGCTCTGTGAACAACGACCACTTCGAGCTCTTGACATGGTTTGTTGTGAGCGCTGTGTGATCGAAAGTAACAACATTAGGGATGTTTCCGCTACGACCATAACGACCGTGGCCGCCATGTGGAACGGCAAACAAAGAGCATTTTGGTCGTTGTGAGCTACTAGAGAAACGCACCCATAGAGTGGTTATAAAATGCAGTCTTCCAATCTAATTAAAAGTTCTCAGTCAATTGTTGTAAGTTGGTTGTATACAAGTCGTGATTATTTTCTCTTCAGTTTTATATAAATTAAATTGAAGAGGAAATATACCATCATGCCCAAGCGAATAAATTTCAACCTGTAAATACATTTTAGATATTAAAAAAATCTAATTTATTTTATTCTGTAGACATAAAATACATTACTATATTATTATATAGATAGATATATAGTAACACTTGATTATAACACCAATACAAAATGAAGTTACAGACTAAAACTATATCTAATTATGTACAAAGGGCGGTCTTACCGTTAAAAAGCAAACTCTTCCAGACAACCCCAGGAATAACTTCAGATAATAATGGCAATGGTGGTATACATAATAAATAGAACCAACTACTTACTTTTTAATAATCTACATATATAAAAGAAAGTCTTGTTAGTTACACTATTTATAACTCAAGAACGGCTGTACCGATTTGGCTGAAAATGATGGGGAGGTAGCTTAGAACCCGGAGACTGACATAGGATACTTTTATCCCGTTGGAACCGGTAGGTGGCGCTGAGATCGGGTTCTAGAATCCTCCTAATCACATGGACCTATTTTGGTGATTTTGTTTTTGTGTGTTTCAGTGGGTGCCCGGATGGTTTAAATCCACAATTGGAACCGGTAGGTGGCGCTGGGGTCGGGTCCTAGATTTTTTCACAGCAGGACAACGTCTGCCGGGGCTGCTAGTAAATACATAAAATATTGTATATAAACGTTTATTCCGTTATTTACTATTGTCTGCCCATAACACAAGCGAACTTACTTAATTTGGGAATAAACAATGTTGGCCTTACTTATAATCGTTTGTTAAATTTTAAGAAACTGCTCAGATACTGATTAACGAAAATCTTACCCATAAACTCCTCTTAAGGATAAGAGGTGGTGGAAAACCAACTCATAAATAACTGACAAAAATAACCAACATCGAGAGGTGGTTTAAGTGACTGCTAAGAGGCAAGATGGCAAGTTTTATTTGAAACAGCCATTGTTTAGAAGCTTAAGAGTCTCTTATTTAAGAGATGTCTAATCCTTTCTTAACAAGATTATTATAAGTAAGGCCCTGTGTGTTTGTCCGTCGATAATAATAATTATTATTTCTTTTTCCAACTAATTACTTATTTGATGCAAAGGTCAATCATACTTAACTTTAACTAAATAACGCCTACTTATTCCGACCATACATTATACATACATATATTATACATTACATAATTTCTAACACGAACATCTTTGTATTTTTCAAATATTAACATGAACAAAATTTATTCCTATATTCATTTTCATATTTACAATGAATATTACGATTCACTATAACAAAAATGAATAAGAATCTAGTTTGTACATTAAATCATATTTAAAAAAAATTAACATCCCTAACTAGAAGTTCACAAAAACACTTAGGGCCGCTTGCATAATCTTCCTTAAATTTATTTAAGAAACACTAAACGCATTTAACACCCTTAAATACGATTAGCGTCTTGCACAGCGTAAAATTTGTCGCTAAATATGTTTAAAGAACTGTCAATACATTTTGTGTAAAAACGTATTTAGGCAGTTTCATATGATTAACAAATTTTAGAAAGCGACCCTTACATTTTACATCGGCTTGGGAACCTCACAAAAACTTTCAAATTAATTTAACTCAACAACAGATACGCTCAGTCACGAAATACGAAGGAAGAATTCCTATGGGATAACAGAACAAAATGCAAAATAGTTCAAGTGTCCTTTCATAAAATCTTCATTCTTAATTGGCGGGTGTCACTATACCTGAAAGAAGAAAATGATTCCTATTGTTATCCCCGCAAATTGCTAATGCGCCTCAGCACCGAGTTGCGGATGACGTCACGTGGATGTTAACTTGACGAGGTTCCAGCGCATTAGCAATTTGCGGGGATAATACAAGACACGCGCAGAAGGTTTGCCGATGATCACTTACTATTATGTTATTTACTTGTTGGAGGGAAGCTATGAATCGGATTGATTGTTGTTTGGATGTATAACGCACAATATTATTTGTTTAAATATTAACTACTCTTAAAATTCTTAATTCAATATTATTTGATTTGTTAAATCTTTGTATAACTTAAAGATCGTCCTAAACTAATAAAAGTCATGAATATTGTTATTTAATAAACGACCAATCGGAGCAGTGTGCAACCAATAAAGGACATATCACGAGAACTAGGCCTTCGCTGGCATACTTATATAGCATGATGTCCAAAGCACGTATTTCTTGAAAATAAAGAACGCAAGCACAATTTTTAAATAAACATTTTCATATATTCCATGGTAGTGGTGCAGGCAGTTTAATGACCTGATGTGCATATTGCTATAATTATCACGTGCTAACAACGGTGAAGAAGATCATGGTGATGAAACTTGCACATCGAGATAATTAATCAACGTGTCCAAACTGCCAAGCCGCCTTAGACGGATGGATAAGCGTGACGGGGATATAACTATCCTCCTGTATAATGGAAGGCCCGAGCCCAGCAGTGGGACCTTTATGGAGTGTTATCATATATTTATAATATATATTCGACATATATCCGGGTGCTTATAAATACCAATTTATGTTCCATAATTTTATTACAGACATAAACAAGTAATTCAGTTTTATTTATAAGTACAGACTTGTAACTGTAATCGATAATTTTTTTTGTACAAGCTCATCAGACAGCCGGACGGCCCACCTGATGGAAAGCGCTACTGCTC
Source organism: Dendrolimus pini (assembly GCA_949752895.1). Lineage (NCBI taxonomy): Eukaryota > Metazoa > Arthropoda > Insecta > Lepidoptera > Lasiocampidae > Dendrolimus > Dendrolimus pini. Next base: position 15,177,184 of record OX457144.1, on the reverse strand, counting down.
TCGTAAGTCTAGTTTTTAAAACTACGACTGGGTATATCATGAAAGAGACGAAGAAAGTATATAATTTACGGCCGGCGGCCTGTCATAAGAGGCTACAGTACAACCCACAGTCAGGTGGTAGGATATTTACCCGTCGGGGTGGTGACCCCCTGGTCTAGAGTAAGCCCCTATAACAACTTTGAGTTGTTCCACTCCACTTTCGAGAGCGGCAGCATATTGGTAGCACTTTTTGTGCTACAAATGTCCATAGACGACGGTAGCCGCTTTCCATCAGGTGGGCCATCTGCCTGTCTGATGAACTCACGCAAAAAAATTTTTTTTTTTTAAATCTTGAAAATTGTAACCTAAAACTTTTATCTATGTGAAAAAATTAAGTTTTTAAAAGTTCTTGTGAAGAGTGTGCTATGATATTATTGTTGTGATGTAAGGTTCTTGAATAAATATAACTTCAATCTTAAACTGGCTTTTTATTTTCACTTTTCTAAGTATCTTTTTTGTCGTACAAAATGGTCTCTTCTTCACTCTATTCAAAAACGGTGTCTGCTTTCATTTTTGAATTCCCACCAATGAGAGCTACTTTTATACACACCTCTCATTGGTTGGACATATCCTTACGTCCTGGCTAACATAGGCATATAGGCATTGAATTACAGAGTAGATAATTAATGTAGTTGATAAATTAAATTTAATTAGATAAATAAGAAAATTGAAATGGATATTTATATGTAATTTGTTTTATGATTAGAAATTATGATTTAAACATGAATGGAAAACATACCGTAGATTAAAGAAACTTGTTGCTATGTTATTTATTAGTAGCACTTGTCAAACGTCAAATGTCAAGAGATTGACCTTGAAAATGACCGACTTCTGTTTACGTATGAGAAGTAGGTTAAACAATACTAGTTTTATTTATTATGAAAGTTTCCAATAGAAATAAAATAGAATACCATAAATGTAAGAGCAAATAATTGAATTGGAAACCCGAGCGTATGGTAACCAGGATCATAGTATATTTTACGCAAATATAATATAAAATTAGCTACGACTAAACGTGGTAAGTGCATCCACTACACTTGTAAATGCAATTACTCACTGTTGGCAGGTGTAGGCGTGGTGGTGGGCGAGCAGGCCGCGCAGAGGGGCGCGGCGCGGGGCGACGCGAGCGCGGGCAGGGGGGCGCGGTGCACCACGCAGCGCGTGCACACGCAGCGCCCGCAGCCCCAGCAGTGGTGCTGCGCGACCGGGAGGGAACAGGTCAAAAACGCTTTGTGGCATTGACCCACTGGTCTTCTTTGAAGTTATACTTCTTTAGGCGCGACGAGAGTAAATTTTTGCGATGCCCGCGCACACCGTCACACGAAAAAGCTACACCATGAAGTTAGCTATAGTCAACATTTTAGTTTTTCACGATAGCCGAGTGTAGGACGGTGGTTGATCAACAACTCGTTGCTTAGCAAACGTTACATATATATATATTTGAGTGATCAGCAAAATCAAAGGATTTATTTTAATTCTAATTCCACTGAATTTCTAAATAAAGTAAGTAATTATATTGCTTTTTCTAATACTTGGGTGTGATTGTGGTATTTATTTTTATAAGTTATTTAGAGTTAACCTCAGTTTTTGATTGTATTTTTCAATACGGTCGGTAAATAAAGCCCCTATCACGGTCGACCGTGGTAGGGGCTGTATTTATTTAACCAATTTAAAGAAGTATAACTTCTAACGCGTGTAAATAAGTACATACACACTTTTTTTTTCTCCTTCTTTAGCCCAGGCGAGCATGATTTGCCCGCGTCTACTACTATTTCTGTTCTAACTATTTATATATATTTATACTACTAGGGGTTGGAAGTTGGATGGAATTTGGATTATGGTTGGTTGAGGTTGGTTAATTTTTGATTATATTATATACTTACATATACTATATATGAGTGTTTTACTAATATATATTTAATGCCTACATATACCCGAGCGCCCGCGTTGCCTCCCCCAAGTCAGAACCCCCAACTCACTGGTCTTTTATTATCACTAGTGGAACGGCTGCTGCGCAGGTATAACAAGATTGTTGTCAATTTGAAGCGCCATTTGCGAGAGCCTCGGGAACTAAACTATACTATAATAACTGTGTAAATGAATCGACTTTGTATATTGCGTTTAATAAAAATATGAATCACGGGGAATAATTCGGACCAGGAGATTCCGAAAATGTAATTTTTAGATTTTTTTTCTGTCTGTCTGTCTGTTAGAGCATCACGTAAAAACTACTGAACGGATTTAAATGAAATTCGAAATGGAGGTAACTCATATCACGGGGCGTAACTTACGATACTTTTTATCCCGATAAATAACGTCGTTTCCTTGAGATAGGCGAAAATAGCGGAAAAGGTGGCGTTGCGATCGGATTTTTTTTTAAACTAATGAACTTATATGCAAGGGTGGCTTATAACCCGAATCAACACTTTAGATACCTTTCGCCCAATTAAAGACGTCGTTCACGTGGAATAGACGGATTAGCAAAATAAACGGTACTGCAATTGCGATGTAGACAACCATCGCTGTAATTCAATATCAAATGCGTTGTCAGGTTGCCTACATGTCATTCATTACGTATTAGGTACTTCAAATCAGGTTGGCTGCAACTTTTCTTTGTTTTGCTGTGCAGTTGTCTACACTATCTTAATTTAGTTTCAGTGTACAGAGTTTCAGTCAAATCCAGCAATCCAGCAACTTTTCCGTGAAAACGTGACAGACAGACAGAGCTACTTTCGCATTTATAATATTGATAGAGACTAAATGAGTTTGTTTGTTTGCTTGAACGCGCTAATCCCAGGAACTGCTGGTCTGATTTGAAAAAATATTTCAGTGTTAGATAGCCCATTTATCGAGGAAGGCTAAATATCATCACGCTATGACCTATAGGAGCGGAGCACCAATGAAGAATGTTTCTTAATCGGGGGGTCTTGAAAACAAATTCCACGCGAACGACGTCGCGGGCACAGCTAGTTGATAATATATGTCTTAATTGACTTGAACGTCAACTACCCTATTTTTTTGCTGAGCTTACCTTCCTACTGAAGTGGTCCAGCGGCGTGGAGCAACTGCACTCGGTGACGTTCTTGACGCTCTTCCAGTCCAACGCGACCGAGTTCACCTCCTGCTCCAACTGGAGCAGACTCGGGGGGATGGCGTCGTCGCCTCGCTGCAATTCATCAAATACATACGCGCATACGCATTGTGTGAGATTGTAGAGATGGAAAAACTGAATAAAAGCAAACTTTATTAAATACGTGTGGTTTATTCCAAGAGACATGAAATAGAGAGAAAAAAGTGAGATTACATCAAGGGCGACCACCAAGGTCACAATAGGCAGGCAAAGGAACTCATTCATACAGCCACATAAATTAGTTATTGCCAGAACACATTTTTTTTTTTGTGCAAGTACTAAATATAATAAGTACAAAAATAATTTCCACGCGGTGCGTTGGGTGATATTAATGAATTTTAGGGTGGATTATTTTTAGAAATATTAAGTTGTCGGCAGGTCACTATATATCGAGGGCTTGATAACAAATGGGCGTACAGACAAAAATTCAGTTTTACACAAGGGACAAAATTGTGAACAAAACAAAACTAGGTGACTGTATAAGGCTGAAATTTGTCAACAACAAAAAAAAATGGCATTTTTGCGTATACGCCCATTTGTTATGAGGCCCTCGTATGGTGAATTAAATTATATACTGCTTAACAAAAAAATTAAAATAATGAAAATTATAAACAATAAATAAATTAACAGCTCATAAACCTAGCACTGGTGGGTCGCAGATCTCACTACAAGGCAACGGATAGTATACCCGCCACGCTTGTTCAAGGCTTGACAGGTTTTACACATCGGTTATCTCAATGTGCAGATTGTTATTTTTATATTAAATAGCTAACTTGTGCCACTTGTTTTTCATTACTGAAGCACAGCAGACAGGCTGTGATGGAAAGTAGTGACCGTTGCCTACGGACATTAGCAACACGAGAGGTCCTGTCAATGTGCTGCCAACTTTGAGGGCAACTGGAACCTGGTCACCGGAACATAACTTAAAGTTGTTATGGCGGCATACTCTAGACCAGGGGTGGTAGCCATCCAGACGGGCAGATGCCCTACCACCTGGCTATGGGTTCTTTTGTCGCCTCTTACATCCCTCGAATCCCCTTCAAGAAACAGCCCTTGCCTGTGTGATGAGTGGTATTTTGCTGGGTTTGTTCGGGGACCTCTCCCCGGCGTCCTTCAAGGGGTGGTCGTGGTTTGCGCACTCCATCTCCGACAGAGTGCCGCCAGACTCGTACAAAAGTCTGCAATCAATCAATCGTTTTGTTTTACCATTGTAGATATTGTATACATTATAGATATTGTTAAGAGTTGCAGGACTCGAATTAAAATGCCGTTAGAATTTATTAGAACTATACAAACGGGTATACAACGGGTACATATATAACTGTACACAACCAGTCCCAACGTAATGCACGATTCAATCACACGCGCAAAGTCCTTCACTAACGTCTTGCATCGCTTGCATCGCTAGACTGCTCATCCCTCCCTTGGGGCATTGCTTTATACTGTACAAATACAATATGTGTGCTCGACCGCGTGGACTGAATTCTCAAGAATCACACCAATGACTACCATAAAGATTACAATACACTGTAACGGCTGTTTTTCCAATCGCAAATTTTAAAAACAAAGTAAACAAAATAAGACGGTCATATGAGAGTTTCAATGTTATTAGCTCATACGCCGACGGGTAATAAATGTGCTTTGTTTACAGATATGCAGGTGGCCCAACTTGTAACAATATATTACAAGAATATATTGCAAATGTAACCAGTATTGTAAAAATGAATTCTTTGTAAATGTTTATTTCGGTGTGCAATAAAGCGTTACCTATCTTTATATCTGTAACATCAAGCTGCAATCTATACATATAAATAACATTGGAGTGTCTGTTTGTAATATTAAAATAACAGCTTTTCATTACATGCATATGAATATATATACGGTACATATACCAAAATAACATTTTGTACAATTTTTGTCTGTCTGTCTGTTTGTTCCGGCTATTCTCTGAAATGGCTGGACCGATTTTGACGCGACTTTTATTGGCAGGTAGCTGATATAATAAGGAGTTAGACAAATCTTTTATTTTGGAATTTAATTGTGAATTATTCAAAATATGACGATTTTCAATCACCACGCGGGAGAGACCGCGGGGCGCAGCTAGTCAAGCAATAATTTCTTCGCATCAACATGGGCACATACTCTGTGATCAAAGAGTATACACACATCTCATTAGTATTTATTTGTTGGCAATATTTAAAACCTCTCGTACTTTACAACGCTAAAAACGCTCCTTCAGCCATGCCACATAGAGACCACGGTCGTTATAGTCGCCGCGAAATCTCACTAATGACGTTATAATTTTCGATCACGCAACGCACACAACGACCCTTGTCAAGAAATGGGTCGAAGTGAGCGTTCACCACAGAGTATTAAACCTCTCTATCGATACGTCGGTAAAGGAGTGAATTTTAAACCAACAAATGGCACACTTATTTCGTCGTTAATCTGTTCCACTTGAGTTTATTTCGTCGTTAATGACATCAACGCTCCTTAATCTGTTCCACTTGAGTTTATGATTGTAACGCACACAAGTGGAACGGGAAAAATCGCGGTCGTGAGCGTGGTCGTTGTCAGCAAGAGGAACGTAGCCTTTGAAAATAATTTCTACTCTATGAGACCATAGACGTGTGTCTGACAATGACAGACATGTTAAACGTTCCCTTTTTTTTAAATTACATACTTCTAACCTCGAACTTCCGTCCCATTTATGCCAGTCCCCATGGTTCTTCCGATTTCGCAATCTCCCCAAAAAGATTACTTCTGCCATTATTCACCTAAGATTAGGACACATAAAATATGCACTCCAGTATTTTTGGCTAAAATCAGGGTACGGGATCATTCTCTGTTACTCGGTTTACTGTCCAAAATAATCTATGCCCTTATACGAGTATGACCTTCTCCCGTCTGACTTTCCTCATCCCATTTATATTAACACTAATCTAGAATTTTAAAGCTTAAAAATATATTTTTATAAGTAGTTAGTCTTATATGACCATTTGTGTTGTCTTTTCCTCAAACATGAGGGCTCTCTGGAGCTACCAGAGGTAACCACCAGAACAAGAATACCGTCCATCAAATTTTATCCTTTTTAGCTTCCTATATTTAACACCTGTCGCTTTTACTCTGACATTGGCAAAATCATTGTCAAAGCCGTAGGCGCCATTACCAACAAGAATATAATAATTCTACCCTCTATAAAATTACAGAAAGTTTCCCTTCACTTATTATTGTATAGATAAATAAATACAACGAATTAATAATTCGGACGAAATACCAAAATTTTGATTTCGCAAACTGGTTAATTTTAAGAATTAAAGTTTTAGTAAAACAAAAGTAATAAGTTAAGATTCATACTTATTATCGATTTGCAGTGACTCAGTTTTGGCTTCAATCTCTATGGAATTGACGTTTCCATTTTGATAGTTCACCACCGCAGTGTCTTTGCTCTTCTCGGCCTTCCTGCCCGATAGAAGGTTCTTGAATGTTGTTATTCTCTAAAAAATCAACATGATATAAGGTTCTTAATTAGGTTAATAGAACGCTCGTTTATTTTTAAACGTAAGTAAAATTGCTTTCAAGGATTTGTAAAAAGTTGCTTACCTCAAGAACCGAGTGTATTTTTATGATGCCGATGGTAAAGGTCAATAATCTCTTAAGGGTAATATCGAGACCTCTTTCCATCAGGAGTATCGTTTGCTTGCTTCAGGCAATAAAAAACTGTGAAGAAGAATTACCTTAGTGAGGTAGTTGATGTGATGCTCCAAGGCAGAAGAATGCTCGACAGCCGCTGGCAGCAAGTCGCCCAGGGGCTCCCGGGGGTGCACTCCATTCTCGTACCGACAATACATACCACGCCAGAATCTAAACATTCCAAAAACATTATTCATGTAGTATCTTTATATTGTTACAACCTAGGCTCCGACAAAGACAAATTCCACGTACAGATCTGTAAAAGTACATTTTATTACCTGTCGGCATTTGAACTAATTGCAATCCTTTTATTAACCTCTTCTTTTGTTCACTTATTTATTGGCATACAGTTCTAGTGGAGAACAGCCTATTGGCCTATTGTACTCGCTCATTAGCATCATTAGCCAGGTGTTACAAGCTAATTCTAGGGAACTGTGGCGACGTTGCCGAGCGAGCACGACACGACGGCCTGATGGAGAGAGGAGTCCGTTGAAATACGACTACGACACGGGCGGGACGTGTGTACATTCGGGAATCTATTAGTGACGGACTTTTCGCGTTTTATTGAATCACGACTTTCTGTATTACCTTTGTTGTGTTCGGTTACATTAGCACCTGTGTTATACGTGTTTGTACAATTCAGATAAACTCTATAATAATTCTAATGGCATTTTTAATTCGAGTACCGCTAATCCGTAACAATTTGCACGATTCAATAACACGCGCAAAGTCCGTCCTATGTAGCTTATCGAATGTACACGTCATCACATCCTCGCTTGACGCCCCGAGTATTGTTTTATACTAAGCTATTCAATACAACAATCGACCGCGTGGACTGAATTTTCCAAGACAACGTAATCTGCACACCTGCGGCCATAAACGAGTACAGTAACAATAGGATGTGTTTCTTGATTACAAATTTTAAACACAAAGTAAACAAAAGAAGTAAAAAATGCGGGGAAAGGTAATAAACTGCATGTGTGCATTCACTTTGTCGGCGTGTAACAATATTTATATAATTGTTGAAAGGCATATTATCCCCGCATATTGCGCCCGGCTGCCATTTTGGTGACGTAACCGTAGCCGAACACTCAGTACCGTAAGCATCACTGGCGACTGCGAGTACGCGCACATATCGAGTTGCGGATGACGTCACGTGAATGTTAATTTGACAAGGTTCCAGCGCATTAGCAGTTTGCGGGGATAATGCAATAATATAAATTTCACATTAGACACCGCAGCATACCTGATGCTCTGCGCTGCGAGATCGGGCTTGATGTGGTCCGGGTGCGCCTTGGGGTCGTAGAGGGGGTTCTTGTACTCGTGCAGGTGGCTCGCCATGTACCCCCAGAGCGAGAAGGTGCGCTCGCCGAGCCGCAGGTCGCGGCGGTCCTTCTCGCAGTTGCCGACGAACGTGCCGTACTGGCACGCGTGCGCGTGGTCGTGCAGCGTCAGCAGGAAGCGCTCGTTGAACTGGAACGCCTAACGCGACCAACGTTCACAACCACACCGGACCACAAATAATAAAGTTTTAATATAGGAGGGAAGGCCAACGAGCGCTGTAATGACACTCATTTAATTGCTGAAAATATCTATACTCGATCGGTCGACTTTCTGTACAATAAATTTTTTTGCTAAAAACCGAGTCAGGAGAATGTAAGAAGTGAAATAGAATTAATTTAGATTTTTTTTAAATGTTGTTTCTCTGTTTGCCTGTCAGTTTGTACCGATTAATCTCCGAAACGACTGGACAGATTTAAATGAAATTTTGTATGATTGTAGCTTATATCCCTGGTCAACATATAGGATACTTTTGATCCCGAAAAATTAAAGAGTTCCCGTGGGATAGTTAAAAAAGCTAGTATTAATGTAAATGTATTGTTAAGCGTTAGGCCGCAGTTGTTTATTTGTAAAAACGCTGACTATTGTACATAATTTGTACAGTACTTTTGACCAGAACGAGATTTCGAGGTGCTAAATCCGAACCTGGGGTCAGCTTGGTCCCAGACACCCTTAAAATTTTGGAGAGCGTATGGACGAAAAGACCGAATCTCGGATCAGTTTGGTCGATACAACCAAATAAAAACAAAGACGGTGTGCGTCTCGGGACGCCCAACAGAAGTGATGACTTCAACTGATCTAAAGTGAGAGAAAGGGAAGCGAGACAGACTGGCGTCTTAACGCGTTACGTAACGGAGCGGCTTGCCTGATTGAATTTTGTTTTGAAGTAATAACTTCTTATGGGGAGAAGTTATCACTTTAAAAAAATCAATTCAAAGACCTGAATAACAAACTATTTGTTTCTTACAATGTGAACGAATTTCTCAATATTTTTTTACTGGTTATTGGGAATAATAACATTATTGATAACATGACAGTCATATCCAAAAAACTGACTATTAGACGTATTTGACTTTTTAAACCATAATTAATTATATTGTATAATAATGTATTGGATTTAGGCTAAGTGTTTTTTATACTAGCTGTCCGGGCAGACGTCGTCCTGCCCGGAATAGCTTCAATCGATATGTCGACAGCAGCGCCACCTACCGGGTCCAATTGTGAACCAACTGAGAAACCTTCTCTGGCTAACGCACAACAACTTTGCTAAAGATCATTACATGATCAAATATGTAGTTTACGATACTATAAAGGGCATACAGACAAACATTCATTTTTATATATAACAAGAAGCAGAAGAAGATTCAGTATTGGATAAAATTAAACAATTTTACACTCTTAGGGTTACGATTGAGAGTATAACATACGCTATTGAATCATGCCATTAACAAATAAACATGTATTATTATTATTACACCCTTAAAGTCAACATTTTTGTCATGGTACTCGATCGATACAATAAAATTACAGGATGTAATTTTTACAGGTTTTAGTCGGTTCGATTCCCGGATGAAGCAAGAGAATTTTCGAATTGATTATTTCTTTTCAAAAATAAAGAAATGTTTCTTTGGAGTGAAAATTGTTATCATTAATATTTAGAGTACTTTCCCTCCAGGTGGCGTTGAAAAATTCCATTCTGTATATTTATAGTATTTTGCGAGCGCGATATGTATTATGGTATTTTAATAATGTAATTAATTTGATGAAATGCCAATGAACTGAATTGAGAAGAAGTGATAAAGCGAGAATTTAAATATATTAGAAGAAAGTTTCTACAGCTGACTGGACTATTGTCGTAACAAAAAGAATCTCTAGATAAACAAGGGCAATACAGTGGGGGGTATTGAGTTGGTCTTGTGCACAGTGGCTGGTGGGGTATACCTCGGGCCTCTGGCGCAGCAGCTGCCAGGTGCAGTCGAGCAGCTGCGTGAACACCGGCGACCTCTCGCGGCCGTCGCACGCGACGTGGCCGCAGCGCGCGCTGAACTTGTGCCCGAACGACAGCCAATCCTTCTCGATCAGCGACTGGAAGTTAAACGGATTGCTACCACCCGTGATCTCAAGTATGTAACCACATTGGTAACACCTTTAGGGCCTCACTTATAATAATCTCGTTCAGAAACGATTAGCCATCTCTTAAATAAAAGACTCTTAAGCCCCTAATCAATGGCTGTTTCAAATAAAACTTGCCATCTTGCCTCTTAGCACTCACTTAAACTAACTCTCGATAATATTTTCTTAAGTTTTCGCGACTTGTATGCATAATAAAACTACGTTTTACCAACAATAAACCTACCTACGTTTTATCAATAAAACTACGTAAAACCGTCAGGTTTTAAGCGCGGTAATATATTTGATATTTGGTTATTCCGACGTTTCGGCCGCTTTTCAGTGGCCGTGATCACTTCGAGCCACAACGCGTTGTGAAGCGGTGGTAAATTAGATTAGGCTCCCATAGAGTAAATAATAACCATAAACAAAATTAAAACTAAATAATTAAAATGAACAAGTTGGCGGTAGGCTAAATAAAACTTTAACAATACCTCTCGATGTTGGTTATTTTTGACAGTTATTTATGAGTTGCTTTACCACCACCTCTTATCCTTAAGAGGAGTTTAAGATTTTCGTTAATCAGTTGCTGAGCAGTTTTTTAAAATTTAACAAACAATTATAAGTAAGGTTACTACCATTAGTGTTACTAATGCCCATAGGCAACGGTAACCACCTTCAATCACGTCGACAGTTTGCCGAACTCTGCATTCTGCAGAGTCCCGTCTACTGAACTCGTGCAATAAAAAAAAGACGCATTTGGTCACAATCTAAGTCTAATATGCATGAATATTAGACTTAGACTGTAGGTAGAGGAGAGGCATAATAAATATACATTGCTACGATGTGTCCGCGACTTCATCCAAGTGTGACTTGAAATTCCCGCGGGATTCCCGGAGCACAAAGTAGCGTAGCATTTAAAAATGAATGCAAGCTATCGTTTTAGTGAAAACTGCGTCGGAGTAAGTGAATTTTTATGCATCCAAATTACAAACCGCTCCCGGGAAAATTCACGCGGGATTCCCGGGATGAAAAGTAGCGCCAGCGAAAGCCGCATCGAGACCGGCGCAGTAGTTTTTACGACGTGCTTTTTATGTGTGGCAACCCTGTTACTTCTCACACAACCGCTTTACGAACTTGAAAGGAAACACCTCGTTCAAGCCACCTGTGGGTGACTCATGCATGCGCGTGAGAAAGTGTCGAGTGGAGAGTTATCTGGGAACACGCATGAGGATTGGATGGATTGGATTATGATTTTATTATTACAACCTACATTTTTCTGTTTCTTGTGCTTTATATTTTAATCTTTGGTGCTCACGCAGTTTTTTTTAATGTTTAATACGGGTCGGATGCCACAAGTGATTGAGGAGGTGGGCATTGAAAATCAGCGCTGTGTCGGACTACGGTTCGGCACAGCAAAATGTTGAGTGCCAACCTCATTTCCAAAAATTTCTATATCTGTATAATTTTGTATATACTTTTTTATGTTAATACTGTTTTCTGTTGTGTGTCGCTATTGGAAATAAATACTTTTTCTTTATTAATTATAAGTAATTATCGTAATAATTGATTTAATTAAAGTATAACTATTATATTTAGCATTTTTTTAAACTTCCTCTGACGGCCATCTCAAATAACTAGCGTGTAGGCATAATAATAATAATATTTAGCAAATAAGCACATTTAATTCATAAGGAAAATAGTATGCATTTGACGAGACACATTAAATCTAGTTGTAATGGCATAAACACGGTTTTATTCTTACCAAAGACAATACCCCAACGTTGGTCGGCCACCCTACCAGGGTCACAAGGAAACAGACAAGAAATCCAAAACAATTGCATCGTGATCGTTTCTAATTAATTAAAGTCTATTCCACTTGTTTTTTTATAATAGCTTCAATGTACAGATTAGGCAGGTTTAGAATTTTAAAACATTATAGATAAATATTACCTAATACAACTACGTTTTAACGATTTAAGCGTGGTATATTTTTTTTGGTTATTCCTGATAATATCTTATACTTTACCCACTTTAATATTATATAAAATTATTAGAGCTAGGAATGTTTTCTGAACAGTTTCTTGCGCCGCTCCTTCTCTTCAAGCCATAACATGTTGCGAAGCGGTGGTTAAGGTTGGTAATTAGATTAGGCTCCCATAGAACAAACCATAAACAAAATTAAAATTAAATAATTAAAATGAACAAGCTGGGGGTAGGCTAAAAAAAACTAACAACATTCGTTGACTCTTGACATCTTTGTCTTCCGTGATCACGGGCACTGAAAAGTGGCCGAAGCGTCGGAATGACAAAAATCAAATAAATTACCGCGCTTAAAACCGTTAAAAATAGTTTTATTATGTATGCCTACAAGTCGCGAAAACTTAAGAAAATATTATTGAAGCTATACTTCTTTAGGCGCGTTACGGAAAAATGATGAGTAAATTTTTACGATGCGCGCGCACACCGTCAAACGAAAAAGCTACACCATGAAGTTAGCTATAGTCAACCGACACCCTGAAGTTAGCTATAGTCAACCGACACCCTGAAGTTAGCTATAGTCAACCGACACCCTGAAGTTAGCTATAGTCAACCGACACCCTGAACTTAGCTATAGTCAACCGACACCTTGAAGTTAGCTATAGTCAACCGACACCCTGAAGTTAGCTATAGTCAACCGACACCCTGAACTTAGCTATAGTCAACCGACACCTTGAAGTTAGCTATAGTCAACCGACACCCTGAAGTTAGCTATAGTCAACCGACACCTTGAAGTTAGCTATAGTCAACCGATACCCTGAAGTTAGCTATAGTCAACCGACACCTTGAAGTTAGCTATAGTCAACATTTTAGTTTTCCTATTGTGAGTGTCGTTTTTTATCTTGTCTAACGCGTGTATATAAGTACACACACACTTGTGCTAGATATTACCTGGTACCCGTTGATGGTGCGGTAGTGCGGGTCCAGGCAGAGCGCCGCCAGCGAGCACACCTGCCCGGTGCGGTCCCAGCCGTCGCTGCAGTGCACGCACACGCTCACGCCGCTCTCCACCGCGCACGCGATCCACCACGACGTGTCCAGTATCGATCTGAAATAGGTTTTTTTTTAAAATCTTTATTACATAAATGGGGTTTTGTCACTTTGTGATAATGTTACATTATTTCTAAATCCTTAAACTAAGTACTAACAGAACGAGCACTCTGGCCTCCCCAGAAAATGGAGACGACAGAATACTGCTCCAGTTACCCACATTATAATCTATTGGACACAGTCCGCCAACACGTGATAGAAATGTTCAGTTTTTTGGCATTCAGAGCAATTTAGTGAATTAAAAACCTTCATCATATATTTGATAAAATAGGGTTGTCACCTTTTAAAAATAATACTAGTATCTTTGTTTCATAAACCGTAATAATATTTTTTGGGAAACGTAAGTGAAAAAAAATAGTACACATTTATTTTTAATTAATTGTTTTATATTGTATTAATCTCATTATTAAAGTTTTAAAATAATTAATGAAGCTGAACAAAAAGCGCGACAATTGAATTAGAGTTGAAAATTTAGTACATATTTCGTAGCATACAATTTTTCTACAATATATAATACACTAGCTTCTGCCAGCGGATTCATCCGCGTGGAATAGTTAAAAAAAAAACAATTTTGACACATTCTTCATTGGTGCTCCGCTTCTATTGGTCTTAGTACAGTGATTGACATAGCCTATAGCCTTCCTCGATAAATGGGGTATCTAAACCATCACCACCAAGTTCATGAGATTAACGCGTCAAACAAACAAACTCTTCAGCTTTATATATTAGTATAAGATTTGGCTAAATATAGTAAGGTTCTGTACGGGCTACGGCGCGACACCCGTACAAAATGGTGGTGATAATGTTGATAGAATGTGGTGATAAATGATATTCACCTGGTTGGCTATAATGATGTATGTTAAATAAAATGCTAGATGCTATTAATAAACTTATGAAACTATTGATAAATGATAATGATTGATATAAATAAGATATAAAGTGCTAGAATGATTTGTGTGCTGTACGCGACACGTGAGAGCGACCGAGCGTGTTCGCTGCTTGATTAGAACTCTGACTTGTTCAGTTAACACGAACACTTGTAAGTATGGGTTTTCTATATTATATATATATATATATAATGAAAATGGTGTTCGTTTGAGGCTCAATCACGCTTAAACCACTGATCGTATCGACATGAAACTACCACCATTCGATGCGAAATTTTTCCTAGATGGTTTATGGCTATTTATCTATATATATATAGAAGATACTCGAAAACTACTGGACCGATCATCATGAAACCACAACCAGTCGACGCGGAATTAATCGTAGATGGTTATAGGCTATATATTTTTCAAAAACTACTGGACCGATCATCATGAAACCACAACCAGTCGACGCGGAATTAATCGTAGATGGTTATAGGCTATATATTTTTCAAATTCTATGAGCCCTTTCCCATGTTTTCTCAATTTGTTTGTTTATTAATTTATTTGAATAAGGCGGTACGAAGTTCGCCGAGTCAGCTAGTTTTATATAAAACCCATACTTAATGTACGCGGCCCGTACATATAATCTATATTACAGTACGATTGGGAACCCTAATCTGAAACGTTATTCGAAGCTCTATCATATACTGGTACTTTAGAAGTCGGTCAAATTGTAATTTTATCTGATTCCAAAAGCGCCCTTATGCATTCGGCTCGGTTAACCTCGACTTTTCGAGGTCTCCCGATAGCCTACAACATCCTAAAATCCATCCGTGAACTTTATGCTGCAAAAAAGGAACACGTCCCACGTAGGCATCATGGGTAACGAGGAAGCCGACAAAGCAGCGAGGCAGGCCACCACTGAGGGCATCTTGTATCACTGTTCCCCAACCCACACAGAGACATTGAGTTGTGTTAAAGTGCATATCAGAGAACAGTGGCAAGAATATTTTGATGAACGATCACTTTCGAAGGGCATATGGTACAAAACCATCCAGTGTCGGCTCCCTCGATGTCCGTGGTTCGCTTTGTCATCCATAGAATTGGACAGGAAAAGTGTTGTAGCTCTACTAAGACTTCGCAACAAGTTCAAATATAATATGATGAAGGTTTCGAATTCACCAAATTGCTCTGAATGCCAAAAAATTGAAGATATTTATCACGTGTTGGCGGAGTGTGTCCGGGGCGAGGCTACAATGTGGGCAACTGTCTTCTGTCTTCTCCATTGTCTGGGGAGGCCAGAGTGCTCGTTCAGTTATTATATCAGTGTACTTAGTTTAAGGAATGAGAAATGATTGTAAGATTGGACGGGGTGACATTATCACAAAAAGTGACAAAACCCCATTTATATAATAAAGATTAAAAAAAAAAGTATTATATAACACATACACAGAATGAGTCATTTTAAGTTCACCAGTTAATTATTTCATAAATGTTATATTGTTATATATTCCAGATTAATTGAAATCACATATTAATTACAAAATAACTGTACTTCAAAGTTAGTAAAAAGATCCATAACATAGAGTAGTTTTACTTATTGTCAGAGACACAGAGTACAGACAAACAATAGACAAAATACAAAATGACCACAGACAAGTAATTAAATAGTTTAAATAATTAACATTTACAACAATAAAGAACGTAGTAAAACAAAAGTTGTTAGATATTTTGGGGGCAGACCTGTGTGCTCGCCTTAGAATTTGACCTTGATCTACATTTTCAAGGTTATTTGAAGATCAACTTTTTTTTAAATAGATATATCAATTTTTTTTTCACCTTAGAAATGAAAAAACCAAACTATGTATTCTGACTTAAAATTTTCCGCTCTTTTGATTTCTTAAGTAAAAAATAGTACAAAACGGTCGATTTACGTATTAGAATATCTTTACATCCGCTAACTTCTCCTAAACCATGCAACGAATTTTGTAGCGGTTTTCACCATTAACTATGTAGTTGTTTCATCGAAGGTTATGTCTCTGTGTGTCAGAATTTCGGTCAAAATCGGGTTTTTGAAGTAAAACTTCTTTAGGCGCGACTAGGAGGTAACTGGACGACAATGCAACGGAAGTCCGTTACGGCCATATGGCGTCACGTTTCTCTACCATCCGGTTTTCAAATATTTTTTTGTCAATATTTGAAAACCGTTTTATAAATAAACAAATCAATCAAAAAAAATGAAAAAAAAATTATTAGTAAAAAAAGTTTTACTTCAATAGCGTGTGAACGTTACACGCACTCTTTTTTTTTTTAAATGAGTGCCGTTGGCTGCGGAGACAAAGCAAAAGTCATAGTTATACAAATAAACTAACTTGATGTGTTTCAGCCATCCAGATGATTCCAAACCACTGAGAAACGACGACATCGTTGGTATATTCTGTTCGCAAGCTGAAATAACAATAATAATAAAATTATTGGCAAAGCTTATCAAATGCATGGATTTATAATGAGATCGACTGACGATTTCCGTAGACCGTCATCATATCTATACTTATATAAAACACTAGTTCGTTCACAATTAGAGTACGCTGTAACTATCTGGAACCCATTTTACTCCAAATATATAGACGCAATTGAGAAAGTCCAGCAAAGATTCCTGCGAGCCATGCATTTTAGATGCTTCGGAAAATATTTGCCCTATGAACAACTGCTAAGCAAATATAACCTATTGACACTAAAGAGTAGACGCAAACACCTTGAAGCTGTTAACATTGTACAATATCGTAAATAATGTTTTTGACTGTATAGAGCTAAGTAACACTCTGTGCTATGCTGTTCCAAGAACTGTCCACAGGAGAGAGGTAGACTGTTTGCTATAAGTGCTTGCCGCACAAACTCTGGCCTTCGCTCTCCTCTCACACGTATGGTCGAACCCATAATAAACTCTTTGAACACATAGACATATTTACCAATTCTGCTTCTAAATGTAAATTCCTTGTTCAGAAAACACTAACACAACACTAATTCCATTTCTATTTTCTGCTTGCTCTTTTTCTTCTTTTACTAACTTTCTTTTCCTTTCTTGTATCAATAAGTATATACATATTTAATATTAAAGCCTAGCGATTACCAAAATCGCTTTAATAATATATTTATGTTTTAATCTGTGGACAGCGCTGTGGGCTGCATTATTGATTAATATTTTATTTTATTTGTAATTTTGTGTTTAATTTTAATAATGTAGCTGTTTGTTGATCCAATAAAATAAAATAAAACAAAACCATCAAATCAAATTAATTAAAACTTAGTTATAATTGAATTCGATTCTTATTACAAATCAAATTCAAATCCAAATGTTTTTATTAAAAATAAGTTTCAACGGAGAACAATTTTTGAAGGTCATACATATAGGTTAAATTTAAATTTTACTTCCTAGTCTATGTACACCGCTTTGCAACGTGTTATTGCTGTTAAGGAGGAGAAGCGGCAAGAAACTCCCCAGCAACACGTCTAGCTAAAAATTGTTTTTCTTTATATTTGTTGTTTTATTTATAACGGGTGCGCCAGAGAAACTTACTTATTTGAAAGGTCAATAAAAAAAAAGTACTTCAGTTATTGTTTTAAATTTTTTTTTATTTGAGAATACAATATCCCAATTATTTTTTTTATGCAGTCTTAAAAATGACATCGGATAAATGGCGACCCCCATTGCGCATACACTGATGAAGTCGATTTTTGAAATTCGTATCCACTCTTCGCAGCATATCAATCGGTATGTTGGCAATGGCGTCGCGAATGTTGTTCTTGAGGTGTGCTATGGTCCGTGGTCGATCGACATAAACCAGGGATTTCAAATAACCCCATAAAAAGAAATCGCATGGAGTCAAATCTGGAGAGCGTGCCGGCCATTGGAGATCGCCTCTGAGAGAGATGAGGCGGTCGGGGAAATGTTGTCGCAACAACAACAATCATTGAGTCTCGTGCTGTGTGTGCTGTGGCTCCATCTTGCTGAAACCACACGTTCCTAACGTTCATTTCTTCGAGTCTTGGAAGAAAAAATTCCTCGATCATGTTCCTGTAACGAGCTCCATTCACGGTAACTGCGCGTTCGTTTTCTTCAAAAAAATAAGGACCAATTATTCCCATTACCGACACACCGCACACCAGACAGTAACTCGCTCACAATTAAGTGGCTTCTGGTGAAGCTCACGCGGATTTACATCACACCAATAACGCATGTTTTGCTTGTTGACGCAGCCGGAAATGTGGAAGTGAGCCTCGTCACTGAAAAAAACGACCGCGTCTTCAGGCAGGTTGTCAATCAGCATTTCACATGCATTTTGACGGGCAACAAAATCGCGTTCAGTTAATTCTTGCACAACAGCCAATTTATAGGGATGAAATTGAAGGTCTTCATGGAGAATTCGTCGAACAGTGGTATCAGAAATTCCCATAGCAGCTGCGTGTTTGCGAGCCGAACGCCGGGGAGAACGCACAACTGACTGCCTCACTCTTTCGATATTTTCCGGAGTTCTGATGGTCCGTTGAAGTCCATTTCTGGGTTTAGCGACACTTCCACACTCCCGAAATGAGTTAACCCACGACAGAATCGAATTACGGCCAGGAACGAGTCTGTGAGGAGGAATTTCAAAGCGAGCGCGGAAGGCACGTTGCGTAGCAACAAGTGAGCGACCGTTAGAAGAGAAGCTCTCAACTGCGAAGGCCCGCTGCTCTCTAGACCAGAGCATGATGGCAACTGACTGGAGGGAGAAACAAACTTGGGAACTTCCCCCTCCAGATGCGCCCCCTCTTGCCCCTCTACCCGCCCAACTCACCGCGCGGGAATTTTTTCAAATAAGTAAGTTTCTCTGGCGCACCCTGTATTTAAGTTCTTTTTTTTAAGTTTTATACAGAATTGTGTTCCAGAATGACTTTTGAAGAATTAATTGAGTTGTATCGAGTTATCGAGTAGGTTGTTGTTTATAAAAATTGGTGCCCTAAAGTGTTAAGGTTAGAAGGGGAATAGATGAAAATAATGAAAGCATCAAAGCAGTTAATACACAGTTTATTTAATTATATCACATGTAACTGTTACAAGGAACAATAGATAAAACTGCTATACACCTTATATTCAACTACACCATAAATACTCTGTTACACCAGAGTTTTCCTTGTCACCCAAGTATACGGGTGGTTTGATGAATCTGCCCCAAAACCCTACCAGGCTAGCTATTTCAGGGTGGTGAGCTCGGCTAGGAGCTAGCGTAATGCATAACGTTATTGTGAGTGAAACTTAGTCAACTAGATTAAGTTACCGAACTATAAATATGATAAAAAAGATGGACGCCACCTGCTGTATCCTCCGGGGAAGATCTCGCAACAGGACAAGTAAGTAAACGAAGAGTAGACGATGTGTGTATCAACCGGACATGTGCCACCTCGTCCGGAACTCCGGTCCGCGACGAGCAGCCTTGTAGGAGGGTGTCCCTTTCTTAAACGCCCGTAGGGGTGTTCGGCGTTGTCCAATGACGTTTTCAAAACGTAGCTGTCAATGTGACAGCTACGAAGGCCGAAACCGCGAGGCGCTGGTGACCCGGTGATTTGGTCTACCAAGTGTGGTGCACCATATTGACTGCTTATGCTTTCAATTGCCAGTGGGACAACGGCTATCCGTTATTAAACAACTTTTGCTAACGCTAAGGGCCTATCTATGGATCTAGCTGCACAGCGCTATTTCTTCGGTTAGTTCCTTTTGGCCCGCACTCGTTATCGCAATCTTAGCTAGTCGCTGATTCGCGCGCTACAATAGCGCTGTAAAACATGAATCAACGATGATTGGTGGTGAACGATGGTGCTGATTGTCGTGACGAATATAATTTTGTCTTTTCCGAAATTGTTTAATTAAAATTAATTTAAAGTTATTCGCGACCAAGAATTATTATTTTACTTAATTTGCAATTTATGCCGCGAATATACCATAGACACCAAAACCATAACCAATACCGACTTCTAGGCCGCTTTCGTCCTCGCTCTCCTAGATGTCGCTATCGGTTTTAAATTTTACATGTTACAAGCCCATTAGGACATTACTAATTGAACCGTCATCGAGCTGTCAAAAGTAAAATAAACGCTTGGAAAGAGACTATAATCATACATCATTTTTTACCGGGGTAACATTTGTCACGTTGTGAATGCCACAGTAAATTATATAAATGATTATAAATTGCATACTAACTTTCAACCAATTTCTGGAGACTCTTCCTCATGACGTGTATGTTGCCGATTCCCATGAACTGAAACTTGATGTTCTCGTAAAACGCCTCGTTCTCGTAGCCCTTGCCCGCCGCCCTGTTCACCATTGCGTTTATCTGTGCAAATAAAGAATATACAGTTTATTGTGGTAGGCCCATGGAATATAATCATGATTGACGCCCTCTCAAGTAAGTGTTAAAAAGATACTATACATAATTTTTACAAAGTGGGTGCCAAGTAAAACATAAAAAATAATAGTTCAAAAAAACTAAAAAAATACGCTTTTATAGAAAATCCAACTAAAAAATAGAAAATAAATTTGAATTAAAAATAGTGTAAGAAAATATGATTTTATTGTAAAAAAGCGTGGGGTGCATGGTATCAATAGTTATAAATATTATATGAAAAGATATGAGTAGAAGAGTTATTTTGATAATATCCCTGCTTTTTTTACAATAAAATCATTTTTGTAGCAGCAGAGTGCCAAGACAAGTAAAACTAGCCCAAACACGACGGGTCTAACTTGTTTAGTGCAGGAGTTCCTATGGCCACCTTCCGACTCCATCATCAGATCAGCTCCATGGTACCATACTATTGCATTGTCACGCGATATACACATACGTGCAAAATTTCAGCTCAATCGGAAACCGGGAAGTCGATCAAATTTAACTTGAAAGATTTCGTTACATACTAACATACCTACATACTAACATACGTATGAAGCCAATAAAAGCATATTAAAAACAACAAAATCAACAAAAACAAGCGGGTATGTGACGTGACAGCGCCGTGTTATCAAACATCATTTTAACGAAAGACGAATGGATAGCAAGGCATTAGAGCAGTGTTTTTCAACCTTTTTCATGACACGACCCCTTTAGTATGAAGAAATATTTCGCGACCCCCTACCCGTTGCTTTTTTAACCGACTTCAAAAAAGGAGGAGGTTCTCAATTCGTCGGAATCTTTTTTTTATGTATTTTATTTTGTGACAAATATTCAATCCAACATATTTATTCATTTTCATAATCAGGGGTTCGACTAAATACATAATTAAGTACGTAAAACACATTTTTTTACATCGAATCCGTCACCAATAGATAACGTAATTTACGCGCATACGTACGACCACGTCCGATGCCGACCGCCCCGCATAAATGAGAAAGCGTTGCTATCGAGTAGCTCTTCGTGTATCTAATGCAGAAAAACCTAATACTATTGCCGAAAGTTTGATTTTACCAGCGGCTTTAGATATGACGGAGATTATGTTTGGCAAACAAGAGGTCGAAAAACTCAAAAGAATACCTCTGTCTGGCAGTACCATTCAACACGGATAAGTGATATGGCGACTGATGTTCGTAATCAAGTCATAGAAGAAATAAAAGAAAGTACTTTTGTGTCCTTGTAATTTAATGAATCTACAGATATTGCATGCAGTAGCTTTCCGAACCTTTTGCAACTCCGCTACAGAAGCGACCCACACGTTGAAAAACACTGCATTAGAGTATTGACTTACCCTTGGTCTTGTATCCACGACATACATATAACCGCAGTTCGGATTCGCCCGCCTTATCAAGTCGAGCATCTGTTCATCTTCCATGCATCTGTAAAAGAAATACAATCGGTATGTTAGATATTACGTCACGTATATGGATTTTTGTTGGCATAGCAAAGTTATAACTTTGGGCAGTCCACGTACGTGACGATATATGTCAACATAGAAAACAGATATTACCATCGGACAAGCACCTCACGAACATGTTCAGAATATATCAACTATGCAAATTCAAAACCTAGCAACTGTTAATTTTAAAATGAATATTTATGCATTACGTGTCTAGCTAAGCACTAGAGTTCAGGGATTCCCAAAGTGATCGATATCAAACCCCTGCGGTTTAAATCGGTTTCTCAGGGGTCGACAAAACTGACTTTGGGGGTCGACGAGGTCTAAAAATCGACTCCTATTAATTAACTAAACTTCTTATTTGAAACTTTCATGATACGGTATAAAGTGTGTTACGTGTACAAATGTGTGCTTTTTCATGAGAAAATTATGTAAGGTTTACTCACTTAACCAACCGCAAAACATTTAAATTGATAAGTATTTTAATATTTTCTTAAGTTTTCGCGACTTGTATACATAATAAAACTACGTTTTAACGGTTTTAAGCGCGGTAATTTATTAAGTTTTGGTTTGTCTACTTAATAAATTACCCCGCTTAAAACCGTTAAAACGTAGTTTTATTATGATAAGTATTTTGTTTCAATACGGAAAAAATCTAGTCGTATGATTTTTAAAATAATTTGACTATGGGGGTCTGAGGTATCATAAAAACGGGGTATCTTGTCCAAAATAGTTTGGGAATAACTGGACTAGCCAAAGTATTGTGTTTGCTGAAATATATGAAAATTGTATCAAAATACGGTATTGCTCCCTGTTCCGTAATATTATCACAAACAATTTTTCCGCGTATTTCATAACTTCCAATTTCAGTATACTTAAAAACAAATGTATAGCCACCCCGTGTGAGATATCGACGCCGATGCTGCCCTCAAGCGGACAGTCAGTGCAACTTCCTACACCGCACGCGCAGCATCGATCTTCCTGTTTTTTCGTCCATTTTCAAGTGTTTTCCAAATATACAATTAGTTGATCCTCTAGCCAGTCAAGTAATCGTGCCAGTGAATGTGATTTACAATCCACGATCGAAGGGTTCCCGCAGCACAGCAAGCAAGGTTGTGCATTTGATGTTTTCCAAATTTCGCATTCTAAACCATACACTCCCAATAAACTTAAATAGTAATAAATGGCATAACATCTTTAAAGATCCATGGCGGCTAAAGTGTCTACACACTATTACGGGCTCCATAGAGATCTCAACCGTCTATTGTTTTGGTTATTAGGCTACTGACCGCAAGAAACATGTCTATTAAAAAGTTAAGTGTAACAACTATTAATAATCGTTGTTTACTTATTATATATAATTAAAACTATAAATATTTAAATTAAAATAATACATATATGTAATTAATAAAAAATATAAATATCAATTAAATATAATATACAAAATAATTTAAAAGTCACCTACCATAATGTTTTACTGTAATTCGATACACGTAAAGGAACGTCGCAACGTGAACAAAAAAAAGACGACTGAATGACGGTGGAGAGAAAAAAAAGACATTTTGGATTGGCTCATAGATGAGATTGCGTATTCTAATTGTTACATATTTTGAAAACTGTTCTATTTTATTTTATTCTAATATCTTAGTATTAATACAAGCCAAACTAAATAATACTTAATTTATTTTTAAAATAAGTGCTCATTATTCCCATACTGGGTAAGTTGTGTAAATAGATATTTCTTCTCCTTATAAGGGTTTAAAGAACGGTTGTTAGCAGTGATTTGAAATTGTATTAAATATTTAGTAATTGTATTTGTATTTATTTATATGTAATGTAGTGTATGTAGTAACGTTTCTTTAAACCCTTAATAACTTATTTGTTACGTAAATTCTTCTTTCTTGTTTTATATAATGCAGAAAACCGTTATAAATTTTAGCATGGTATTTTAACTATTACATTACATATTTCTGTACTATTACTTTCCTTATATTGTACGCTTGGATTGTCTCAACGCCTAGAAAAGCCACTTAGTGAGTAGGTCCCAATCTCTCCCTGTAGATGACCTGGCTTTATTGCTGACAATCCAAGTGGCTAAAAGGGGCATAGTAAAACATTCGCTGAGCTCGACTACATTGCGGTTCCAGGAATTTGGTTGGGAGTAATCTCCTCCCACTCTCTCCAAAATCTACTCCGTCGACGTGCCTGCGCCTCAAGTATTAGAAGTTGCGAATAAGGAGTGCCGTGCTGTCCAGCATACTGCAAGGAATCTCAGGGGAGTGCGGTACCTATTCCAGGACTAGCCAGGAAAGCTGAACTTTGTTTGGCAAGAACCCACTAGTTACCATCTTATTTTCTTTAAAAAAAAATATAGTTTTAAATATACTCATTTTCTTACACTTATTTTGATTGCGTTTTATTTATTTTAAAATAAAACGTGACATAAGTTTTACGCCAACTAATTTTGATTGAAGGAGTTTTTTAAGCTCTCCGTTGATTTCTTTCATAAAATCAAAAATATAGAGGAGGCAGATGAAGTATTTTTAAAATTTTCTTAGTATATAAACAATAAGTTTTTTTTTCTCAATAAACAAACAGACAATAGCTCCATCTTTTGCAAAAACATCTAAATATCCTAAAATCCTCTCACCTGGCCGAGAATCCACTGAGGGGCTGACTGCATCTCGCTATGGCAGCTTTGTTGTGATGCAAGTATGCCAGGACCGGCAGTCTGCCGCGAGACCTGAAGCTCGCACTGCCCAGAAGGACGGCGGTAGACGCGCGAGCAGGCACGTACACCTCGCTTGGGTACGTATCGCACAGCTGAAATATTTCAAGAAAATTCCTTCAACAATAAAAAAATTAATCCCTAACTTTTCTTCTTCATAGTTATCCGAGCAAGAACGGATTAAGAATACTAATTCCTGGTGCCAGGCAACAACCACAGCCAGGTGGTAGGGCATTTGCCAGTCTGGATAGCTGGTCTGGTCCAAAGAAAAGAACATATATTTGCCAAACGCGACACAAATAAAATATAAAATATCGGATTTAAAATATTCTTAAAGTGGTATGCCGCAATTTGACAAATGACGTTGGCATTCAGTAGTATTGCTGTGTTTACACCCTTCCCCATTACCGTAGGCGTGCACCAGGGATCGGTCCTTAGTCCGTTTCTGTTCAGCGTGATACAAGATGAAGTGTCGAACAGCATCAGAGATGCGCATGAGCAACCTCCATGGTTGCTCATGTATGCTGACGATATCGCATTGGCAGATTAGGACAGGGGGCGCCTGGTGCGACGTGTAAATGAGTGGAAGAGGTCGCTAGAGCACGGCGGTCTGAAACTAAATGTGGCGAAAACTGAGTACTTGGCCTGCAACACTACAGATCCCACATCCGTGCGCATAGGCGAAGATACGGTCGAGCGCACGGATCAGTTTAAGTACGTGGGATCTGTCCTTAGTGCGTCCGGGGATATCGACCACGACGTCAAGGCCCGTATCACAGCAGCTTGGGCCAAGTGGCGTGAGGTGACAGGTGTCATTTGTGACCCCAAAATGCCGGTCAAATCAAAAGGACAGGTCTATAAATCCATCATTAGACCTGTCCTTTTGTATGGCAGTGAAGCGTGGGGAACAAATGTCTAGCCATGCCGCCTCCGCCAGGTCCCGGTCGAAGGGGAAGGCCCAAGAAATGCTGGCTTGACGTCGTGAAGGATGACATGCGTGCCAATGGTCTCAAAACGGTGGATGCTGAAGACCGTGCGAAGTGGAGTAGAAAAAGTAGGAATGCGGACCCTAGGCGTCGGAGTGAACGCTCCGAACGCAACCGGGATTTAACGCTCGGATGATGATGATGATGACTCAGTACTATTGCTGTGTCGGATGATTCTCCACGCACTGATTTTTAGTGCCCGCCTTTTAGTCTACATATTATGGCGAATGATGATGAAACCATCTAGTTAGTTTAAGGACTTTTAGAAAAAGCTAGATAATTCTGGAAGGAAAAGACAAGGACGGATATATTTTAGAAAGGGATAGACGATGAACGAAAGTTCTAGAATAGAAAGTTCGGGAAGGAAAAGACAGAGATAGATAGATGTTAGAAAGGGATAGATGATAAACGAAAGTTCAGGAATAGAAGGTTCGGGAAGGAAAAGACAGAGATAGATAGATCTTTAGAAAGGGACAGATAGTAAATAAAAGAATAACGAAAAGACGATCGAAATTATGGGTTCCAGAAAATTCTTCCGGGTATATAGACAGCGTAAGGCGCTTACCGGGCAGTTTAGAGTTGAGTTCAGTTCAAGACAGCGAAGAGACAAGTGCGATAAGGAAGAGAAGTTTAATAGAAGACACTGACGAGTTAAGTGCTGAATTTAGTGACAAGTTTAGTGGACAGTTAAGTGAAGGAAGAGTGTAGCGTAGTTCGAGAGACGAACCAGAACCGAGCGAGCTACACGCGGTAATATCGGAGGTGAGCACTGCAGTAGCAGGAGGTGGTCTACGCAATATCGGCGACGGTATTGTGAGCGAGACACCTTATTGTCGGGACTGTGTATCGTTAGTCGTGCGTATAGCGGCAACTCTGCAGAGGTATTACGTGCGGCTGTGTAAGTCAATAAAAGCGTTTAGTTAAAAACTGGTGTTTTCTTCCAATCCTAAGTGCGTACCCCGATCGCACGTAACAATATATTACACATGAGACCCATATAAAAAATAAGATTGTTTAATTTAGAGATGGTGAGACATGGTCAATTTCACCTCGGCTAATCATAGCTAATTAAAATTATTACTTATAAACCATTATTTACTTGATTTATTATTAAAATTGAACAGCGCCTAGCTGCGCTACACAATCTGCAGTTTTTGTAGACAACCTCAGAGTTGATAAATGCAAATTCACTTTCAGGAAACTATTACTTTAGAATTAATGTCTTAAGCTATAAGTAGTGCGCAAAGGGTTTGCTGATGACCACTCCTCCCGCTTCCTACGACTTGGACCGGGGCTTGTCTAAGCAGTACTAAGAACTAGACGATCGCAGGTCTTGGTTGTAGGAAGCGGGAGGGGTTATCATCGGCAAACCTTCTGCGCACAATTTATAAAACCATATTTACATGATGATATTGTTACGAGTTAAGCAGGACTCGAATTAAAATATCGTTGGAATTACTATAGAATTTATTGGAATTATACAAACACCTATAACTTAGGTACAAATATAATTAGACACTACTATTACAAAGTAGTTCAATAACACGCGCAAAGTCCGTCACTATATTGCTCATCGAATGTACGTCTTGCTCGTATCGTAATCCTCGCTTGACTACCTTACCCCTGCGTTCGGACATTGTTTTATACTAACTATACAATACAACAAAGGACCGCTTGGACTGACGTTTCCGAGAATCCGTAATCTACACACCTGGTTAATTATTCCTGCGAACGGCCATACGCGAAAACAATAACAATAGGCTATTGTCTGATTGCAAATATTAAACACAAAGTAAACAAAAGAAGTTAAATGCGGGGGGGAAACGTAATAAACCAGGTGCGCATTTCTTTGTCGGTATGTAACAATATCGTGAAACTAGTATAATGTGATGACAAAGACCTTTTACCTCGTAATCTTTATTGGCCGTGCACAGCACCCACTGGTCATTAGGAACGTTCATTCTTTGGTATTCGGTCTGTATATCGAAGAAATTCCAACCGGCAGATTTGGGCAGATCGTCCGGTGTTGACTTATAGTGGAAGCAGTATAACTCGTCGATGTGGACTGAAAACATATGAGATTCTTTCTTTATTTATCCTCCTTATTATATCCTCATCATTTAGAACAATACTTATGTAATAAATAATAAACTTAACGTAATAAACTTGTCTGTCGGCATCATGTCTACCGAAATTTCTACCTACTTCCTTTATCACGAAGATGCCTCAATATCGTAAGATATGAATAAAATAAGTAAAAAAATACAACAAAATTACTGGTGCATCAAAAGACGTCAGAGAAAATAACAGACTCTCCATTTAACGACAACTCTATATAACGCCATAAAATGCACTCCCTTCTGTTTCGTTATATAGAGTTTAAACTGTATTATCAAATTAGCCATCACCAATCTGAGTGTCATATCAAAACCGATTATATCATCTCAAGCATGTCTGCATATGAGTTTTGTTCTATTAACTAGTAAATTCTTGGCATTTTTTTAATTGCTCTTCACCGAACTCAACTGTACCGCCAGAACGAGATGCGTCGTGGAGGTCGAAATTTCCATTCAGAACTTATCATATCAATTACGTGCGGTTCTTTCAACCAGCTGCACCTTGTGAATACATATCGCAAAGAAAATCTTTTGAGATCGTAGAGTCTTAACTTGCAAATAGAAGCCCTCGAAAATGTTCATTTTCTCAGCATGGAACTCTTTGAACTAATTTGATAATGTACTTAAGATATTCACGGGTCGCAAAAGAAATTTTTTTGTGAATATCTCGCATCGCTATGACTTAAAATGATTGTACTATATAACTAAGAGATATTACTTCTATTCAATGAAACTCAAATTATAAATTAACAAACCCACCTGGCTGGCTCAAACGGAGCAGCGTCTGGTGCATTTCATGGCAGTCCCGTTCTCTTGGTATCACGAAGAAAACCGACTGGAATGTTTTTGTGCGGACAAGCAGCGGCGAGCCGGTCGTCGTGATTGGCAGACGTTCCACGGTTGATATGTGCATTAGGAGGATCTGAAATAGCATGGTCAATCTCAACATCATGCAAGAAGGGGTTGAATGTTGGGCTACTAAAGTGTCAAGTAAAACTTTCTGACAGCCGAGATCAGGACACTGATGATAATGAGTAATGATAGATAGATAGAAAACACAGAAAAGCTAATAGCCTACAAATATTTTAAATGTGCACAATGGGCGGCCTTATCGTTAAAAAGCGATCTCTTCCAGACAACCCGTGGCAAGAATAAAACAGGTTATATTTGTCAAAGGTGTCATACATAAATATTCTAGGATATGCAGTTACTTACATTACATTTTACTCACTAATAAACATATATGTAAAATATAGATATACAATATATACAAATACACCTATTGATATTACATACATAAATATATGTAAAGATATCAAACATTACTAGTTGCAGGTTGTGCTTTTTTGTCATGTTCTTAAATATTATTAGTGATTTAACTTGTCTAACAGTGACAGGTAGCGCATTCCGGAGTCGAATAGCCTGTACTGTAAAAGAATTTATTGATAAAAGATAAAAAATGTTTGGGTGTATTAAGTCTACGATTTAGAAGGTCGTACGTAAAGTTATAAGAGATTTACATAATGGAACTTTGTTATAACTTTATCTTACATTGATTAAATTTCCAAAAACTGTCTGAAGATTTCAACAGATATATATATATATTGTGACATATGCAATGCTTACCCATGTCTCCTTCCGCATTTCATGGTCGACGAAAATGAGGTGCGTTGTGGCGAAGTACAGCGTGCCTTTCGATGGATTCCTAAGGTTGTATTTGTCCAGTAGCTGCACGTTCTCCAACTGCAATAAAAGAGAAACAAGATCTTAATAGGGGTTAGTTATTTAATTAATAATCAAATAAACAGTCAAATAAACTTAATAAATTAGTTGACCGGTGAATTGCTCAACTTTCTAGATGCAGTGCTTACGCCATTTCATCTCTGTGGAAGGCTCTACTATTGTACCTCTCCTATCCATACATGTATTGACCTTACTCGTGGAAATAATAGGACATTTGTATACTTTTGTGATTTTTTGGCAGTTATCGTTAATGATCACAAGGACTTATCATTTTCACAAGTTAATTCGCTTCTTTACTAATTCAACTATAAATCAGGCATTATTCACGGTTCGAGCATTGACGTATAACTTTCGTGACCTCTCTTGACCGCTAGTAGCAAAATGATATTTTAAGCTAAATGGAAAGTTGGTTGCTCCGTGAGCAGTAGGGTGCAGTTTTCATATACATACTTGATCCATTCGATTCCGTTATATTATAACGTTATATACGCAAGGGACCTGGAGTGAAGTTATGTATGTATGTATGAATGTATGTTATATATTGTATTAATAAGTACACGCCATTCAATCGTGTCTATCATTACAATAAAGCTGAAGCTGATATTACACAGTGCATTTATGTCTTTCAATTTGGATGAAGCAACCAAATTATTCCCGTGAATGTCACTGAATACCGTCATGTCCTTTTAGTTCTGAGCCTTTCTACCAAGTTTATTCAATTCAGTTGATCCGTCTAACATCATTAGCATTAGATTACTTAAAGACATAGATAACAATTTTTTATTTATCCTGGCATTGTATTATTTATAATCATCATTATTTCTAATTATAGCGCCAATTCCATTTTGACATTCACAGTAGTTTTGGACTACCTACTTTCGTATTTTTTTATCGACAAGGACCACGTTTTTTTAATTAATTAATTAAATCTTTTGACTAATATTGTAACGAATTAATTTCAATATTACGTATTATTTTCTTTATTCATATTTGGTATTGTGTAATGCCGTGTGAAATTTATTAAATAAATACATTATTAAGTATTTGTAGAATATTTGGCATCCGGTGGAGAC
This sequence comes from Dendrolimus pini, assembly GCA_949752895.1. Classification (NCBI taxonomy): domain Eukaryota; kingdom Metazoa; phylum Arthropoda; class Insecta; order Lepidoptera; family Lasiocampidae; genus Dendrolimus; species Dendrolimus pini. The sequence goes on along the minus strand of OX457144.1, from coordinate 15,146,391 downwards.
ACACTAGTTGTACTGAAAAATCGAATAACTAACAGTATATACCTAAATCTGTTGGGAGTGTCGAGTACAATTTAAAAATAATCAAAAATCCGACGTATTAATTAGGGCCAACCGATTCCAAACTACTAGTAATTAAGTAATAATAGATAAAATAGAATATACTTTATGATAAAATTAATGAAACAATACACAAAAACAGCTTAGAATTAGATACAAATGGCGGTCTTATCGCTTACAGCAATCTCCTCCAGGCAGCTTTGGGATGGGCAGAAATATGGCACAAAAGCTAGGGCAGGGTTTTTATGCACAATATTTTAAAAATATATTAATATTATTATATGCATATATAATACATAATATAGTTTCTTCTGATGTTATGTGTTGAACTTTTTTAATAAAGGTTAGAAAGCGGAGCTTCCGCGTTAGCCTTCATGGCTATGTTTTTTATAACCACCCAAAATTCACTTTATATCTCAAATAATATTATAGATTACCCAGCCATGTTGGATAGATGTATATGTATAAGTATACACACGGGTAACTACCGAATACAAATTGTTTTCGGACTTTACCCAGAAGGCTTGGGTAATACTAGTTATACAGAGTCAACTTAACTTTCTAGCATTACCCGTAACATATATACGTCTATTAAAAGCAATACACACTATATAATTATTATTATTCACTAAATAGCATAAAGATACGTACAATAATAACAATATATATTATACTTTGAGTAGTAATCCTTAACATTGTATTAAAAGAGGATACTGATTGGGCTTCTCTCAATTCTAATGGAAGCGTATTCCATAATTGTACAGTTTGAACACTGAATGATTGATTATAAAACTTGGTTTATTGCGCGGTGTTTCTAATCTCGTGTTCACTGATGACGTGAGGAATTTCTCTTTATTTATACTGAAAAACTTCCTTAAGATAAGAAGGAGACTTGGGACTAAACAATACATTGTATAAAAAAGACAGGATATGCGTAATCTGGCGAAGGCTTACACTATATATACTATAGGCCACGTGAGCTTAGTGCGAAATTCGGATATATGAGCATATTTTCGTAAATCAAATATAAAAATTCTGGAGTCGCTCAAGTTTATCTGACCGGTATTCTGCGAGGTCGAGATATCTAGCATCGGCATAGTTAGGATGGGTAAAGGAAGGAATTGTGCCAGTGCAATTTTCGTATTAAGTGGTAAGAAATCTTCAGTCTCCGCAATGAATATGCGAATGCGAATTATTTGCGACTACCTTCTTTAAGTTGGGGTTCCCAAGATAAACTTTTATCAATTTGAACCCATAGATTTTTCAGTGAATCAGCAATTGAGATTCCGGCAAATGTAACGGGGGGTAACCTGTGTTTTTTTTTAAATAAATACGAAAAGCGTATGTAAATCATAAGACATATGGAGCGTTAACGCCGCCTCTGACGTCATCAAGTCACACCTGACACATGTCACCTAGTTAGCCTCTAATAGGTGCTAAATACATGTATCGAGTTGCACCCCTTTCATGTGGGTAGCTAACAATTACGGCGGAACCACAAAATTGTACAGAAAATTAACTCAGATAATGGACTACCGGGTTCAGGTACAAATACTATCATTGACCATCTACCTATAAAAATATAGTCTTGTATTGTATTGTAGGTGTTTATGCTACCGAAACGTGGTCTCTATAAGGCTGATATTAGGCGCCTCGATTCTTACCACATCAAGTGTTTAAGATCAATCCTTCATGTGAAGTGACAATACCGAATATCTAACACTGAAGTGCTGCGGCGGACGAAGCTAAGTGGTGTGGAAGCAATGCTTATACATAACAGAGACAAATGAGATGGTGCGACCACGTTGTACGCATGAAAGACACTAAAATGCTCAAAGCTGTCTTTTACTCACAGCTTAAGGATGGAAAGCGCAATTCTGGCGGTCAATTTCTGCGTTACAGGGACGTACTCAAGCGCCATCTGTCAGCATGTGACATCCCAAGTGCCGGCTGGGAAGATCTTGCTTTGCAAAGAAGGCAGTGGCGTAATTCTATTGATAAGGCTGTTGCTGCCTTCGAAACGCAGCGAGTAGAACACTCTGACGAGCAACGCCTTATCAAAAAGAACCGACTCTAAAATTTCTTACAACATACATACGACTCAACAGGACGGCTGTATTGCGCTCCTTGCAAAACTTTTAAAACCATATATGGTTTCGCTAGCCACCTGCCCTCGCACAGCCGGACTTGACAAGGTTCGCCGTTGATGAATACGTCAAGCAGAACTATAAAATTGTAACAACCTGACCACAACCTTGGTCTTAGTGACGGGGAGCTGCTAGTGCTTTATATTTTAATACTTGATTTTGTCGCCCGACATCATGTTTAGCTGTCTCTCGTAGCGACGAGATCGTTGTCAGACCGTAAAACCGCGTAACTCCTCTGCGAGCCGCGACTGCAGCTGAGCGGGCACAGTAACGTGCTATCTCTCTTGTGTACTCTGACATTGATCTTCCATTTGTCGGCTCGATGCGAACGCGCTGCTTGCCGCTCTCCTCAAGATCACGAACCACGTACCGCTTTATTTATTTTTTCAGGTTTGCTTGTAGGTTAACTGGAAAGCGGATGCACTTGATGGAAGGTGGTTGCCTGTCCTGGTCCTTTTTGAAAAGCTCCATATTGTAGGGCTGTGGGAAAACCACGGAAAGAAATTCATTCTATAACTTGCATATATGGCACGAAAATGCGTGCGTCACGCACAGTGGACGGCTTCCAGGAATCAAGGAAATATGGATGAACTTCCAATCGCCGGCGAGTAATGTAATGATAAAATAGTGACTTAGGCACCAAATCAAACATCTCATCAAAACACTCTCCGTTGTACAGACGGTAAAACACGCTTAGAGCGCCAATGTCTTTACTAAGACTTAAAGGTAAACCATACCGTTATACAAATACATTTTAAGAAAGAGTCAAACGGAAAAAGTGATGTTTATATCAGAGGTAGGAATAACTCAATTTCAACGCACACATTCTTCGCCTTATCCTGTTAGGTTACACAGTGAAAAGGTCAAAACGTATCAAGGCTGCACTTACGAGCCAAAGAGGCTTAAATGGAAAAGGAAAATGGCGAGAAGCGGAAAGAAAACGCACGGAAAGGAACATAAATCAAGTAGACGTGTTACTCGTGCATATGATAGTTACATGTATTTTTACCCATGCTAATGTATGTGGAAGTGACTTTATTTGGAAGTAAGTTTGTTGCTTATTACCTCTAAAATCTAAATCCTCAGACATCTGGTATATACCTACCTATAAATTATTTTTAAATAATAATTTCGAAAAGCGAGATTGAAGTAAAATAATTATGGTACCACTTAATTATGAGTCATTTTTTATTACTTGTGGCAGGCAAACGGCCTACTTGACCCATCACCTTCCAAGGTGGTGTCTGTCGCCTATGGACGATACACCGCAAGCGTTGCCAAATCTTTGCCGGGCTCTAAGAAATTTTATAATGCCCTTCTTAAACAACCCCATGTCATAGCGCAGAGAAAAACCTCGATAAGAGGTTCCCCGGTTCCTCCAGATCATTCTCGTACGCGGAACAAACGTTCTAAAGAACAGTTGCGTAGTCGAGGGTGGGAGCTCAAGGAAATGGGGGTGAACATCTTGTTAATGGCGAGCGGTGCGGTTGTTAAAATGATACTACCGCATCAAACAATTCCTCGGAACACACCCCATGGTACAGAGGGTAGATAATATAATACGGAGTCAGACGCGAAGTCTCACCGAAGGTTAAGCGATTCTATACTGCTTGTTAGAATGGGATCGTAGACGATACGAACTGCGCGACACTGGATAGAGTCGAGGTGGTCAATCTGGTAAGCAGGTGACGCGGCCTGTGAGCAGTACTCCATAATTATATTGCTTATTTGATTTAGGCGCTCTAAAGTAATCATTGGCTTGGTTTGGGGCGTTAGAGCAATCGAGAAAGAGCCAGGAAGCTGGCCGACAATAATTGTCTTTTTAATGCTCGACTACTACAGAGGCTTGACATCGAGGCAACTAGGTTGCTAGTCAGTCGGTCTTCTATCAGATACTATTCGGGGAGGTATCCCTAGAACAGCACAAGCTGGTTCCTCGATTCTTGTTTTACCATCGGACAAACAAACGCACCTGTTCCCACCACCGTTACATGGTAGAAACACCACCATCTAGGACGAAGCACTTAAACTTTTCTGGTGCATGCTGACGGAGAAGGGAATAATTTGTTGGAGAAATACAATCAAAGTCTTCAAGTAAGGAGTGAATAGATAACTTCGAGGTAAACGAAACAGCCAAATGATATATACCACAATGCCAAGTAGCATACTTTACTATCTCCAGTAGTATTGCGATCTTTAGTATCAAAAATTTACGACGTAAGGCGCGAACTACTACCCCACCTATGATACAAAAAAAAATCTCTGAAGAGCGGCGTATACAAAGAAATAGAGAAAGAAACGAAAGTATATTTCTAAAAGCGAGACACACAAAACAAAAAATAACAACAAAATATAAAGTACTAGCGCGCCCGGTGAACGTTGCCCTGCCCTGAAATAATAAAAATGTAAAACCCGATTGCAGCGCCACCTGCCGGGTCGAATTGTGAATCTAAACCATCCAGGGAGACTCACTTGAACACGCAAAAAAACTTTCAAATAGATTTGAGCGCCACCTACAGCTCCAATTGTCAGTGCTGTGTCAAAACGTAGTCCGAGCAATAATTTTCAGTGCCCACCTCCTAAATCACACAACATACCTTTCTGTCAAACTTCACGGTGTGAAACTTTTTCCAGGTTACTGTCAAACTGCTCTCCAACTATACGGGTCTATACTCAAAAGTTTGTGAGAATAATGAGTGACATACAAAGAGATATAGACGGACTGACAATGCTTTCATATGGGTTGCGTTTCCATTAAAATGGCTACGAGATCCTAAAAAACAAAATGACATCGTGTTAACGCTTTATTTAACATCTCATCCGAGGGATACATTCTTTAAGAGGCTCTTAAGGGTATTACCGATATCATTTTAAATGGCACTTGTCAGCGCACAAAGGGTTAAACTCAGAGGAAAATACGCGAGTGGGGGCGGTCCGTTGTTAGCACGTCTTCTTTGATACTGTATCTTTGTACAGATCGACATTTTCAAGGAATTATATTTAAATTTGTAATAATATCTAATATATAATAATAGGCCCATAAATTTCCTACTGCTGGGCTCGAGGCTCTCATAATAGGGGAACGGACAGGTATTGTTACGAGTTATGGGACTCGAATTAAATTATTAAAATGCAGTTGGAATTACTATTATATATACCCCCCCCCCCCCCGCGCCGCGTAAGCGCATCGTTTTATACTAAACTGTACAATACAACAAAGGACCGCGTGGACTGAAGTTTCCGAGAAACCGTAATCTGCACACACCTGCGGCCATAAACAAGTACAATAACAATAGGATATTGTCTAATTGCAAATTTTAAACACAAAGTAAACAAAAGAAGTCCAAATGCTCGAAAGGTAATAAACCAGGTGTGCATTCACCATGTAACAATACATAACATAATATCTGCATCTTAAAATCATTATAGTGTTAATGTGTTTATATTTATAGAGCTATTTTATATAAACAAATACACACGTATTTGTACAGTAGCGGAGAAAGACCTATAAATTTCACGTGGGCAACATGAAATTTAGGTCATTTGTCAACATTTTGAGAGGCCCACTTTTAACGCAAAAAGGTGAATTTGAAAAACAATTGAAACTAACTACTGACACTGGCCGGCGGCGGTTTATCGCAACAGTTACCGTGAATGTCGCTAGCCGAAAAAAAATTGTCAAAAATAGTTTGAGTCGGTTCATTTCAGACTTTCACTTTGGATGAATCCACCAAAGTGATCGTTATAAACATTCAATATCATTTTACTCTGTCGTGTCCTTTCATCTATGTACCTTTCAAACAAATTGATTCAATGTGTTTGATCTATTTCTATGAAGTGAAATATAAATAAATAAATAATCGGTAGACAAACACACACATTGTATATCCCCAAATTAAGCAAGTTACGCTTGTGTTATGGGTAATATACAACGGACTACTCTGGGGCCGATCCCAGACACCCAGACCATAGTAAATAACGGAGCTAATACGTTTCCAAAATTTACTATACCAGGAATCGAACCCGGAGCCTCTGCGTTCCAGTGAGGTAGGCTGGCAAAGGCTTGGCCCGCTCAACCACAGAGGCCGTCCAAATAAACTCCTTAGTTAAAAATATCTTAAACCTATTTTTTATGAACTAGGGCAACATGGTCACTGAGAGTCAAAACTGTTTAATTTATAAAAATAAACAAGAACAACATTTTAGCTACGATATTAGCGACCAGTGTTTATCAACTGAATTACAAATTACTAACAAACTTTACATCTACCTGACGGCTATGAATAAAATTAAATTTGTTCGTAACTAAACTCGCCGTGATGTTGGTGCAAGCGGAAAATTTTCGGATAAAATTTACCTTACGGGCAATACTGGTACTCATTAAATATAACTTTGAGTTTTGGTTAAGTACATTTTGTAAGTTTGAAAGTTTTCATAGAGCTTTTATTTGCAAATTTACAGGAACGGACAAAAAAATATTAATTCCTGCTGCCGAGTGATCTGTTGTAAGAGACGGCAAAACAACCCACAGGTAGTAGAGCATTTGCTCGTCTGGATGAGCACCATCTGGTCTAGAGAGTGTCGGCATAACAATCTGAGTTCCGGCATAAGTGAACCGGTTCCAGTCCCTAGGAGGCCATAGAACATTGTTAGCTCCTTTGGTATTGCAAATATCAACAGGCGACAGTAATCACTTGTCGTCAAGTGAACGGTGAACCTGTCTGCTATACAACTACTATTATTACAAATACACATCTATGTATCTACGAGTATCATTTAAGAGCTATGTTGTCGGTGAAGCCTCCTCAAATCTTCTCTATTATGGGCCAGTTGTTTTACTTCTAAGTACGCCATGACACCCACTTTTTCTTTTATTTGATCCATGAATGTTCGCCTTGGTCTTCCCTTCCCTCTCCTTGCCTCCACTTTGCCTTCAATTAAATTGCATAAGATGTGTCGTAGCAAATAGCCATACATCATCCCCCTTATTTCCACCAGAGTTTTTAAAATTGTGCGTTTCTCCTTAATCATATCCAGTACTTCTTCATTGGTCTTCTTTTCTTTTGAACTTATTTTCTCCATGCGCCCCCAACATCACATTTCAAATGCTTCTTTCTAATCTATCACGATCTCTTTGTGTCATTGTCCATGATTCACAGTTCACACCCGTCTAAAGCCATGCTCCAGATATAGGTATAGTCTATAGATAAATTTTAATTAAACTTTTTGTAACGTATTGTGCTTTTTTAAACCTAAATAAGTAGTTTTTGCTATTAAAAGCTTTTTAACAAACACATATATATATATATATATATATGGGTGAATTTTTCGACTTTTTTTCGCTCTCCACCTGAAAATTTGTTGTGTATATCGAAAAAAACTTCCGTGAAAGTCAGAGCTCTTAATGTGAAGTACTTTCTCTGAGCGTGAAAAGATTTTTCATATAAAGTACACGTACTCGTAAATCAAGTGTTTTTACTTTTCTATAACTCAGTCGTATTTTATGCTATCACATCGGGCTTGGTCGCGATTTACTCAGAATTAAACAATCGACAATAGTGTGCTTTGCAGCAAAAGTGTACCAAATACAGACTTATACTGATGAGGTAGTAGTACACGTCACTGAAGTTTATTTTCACATAAAATTCTAGTATTTTTGCTGTTATCTCCGAAGCAAGGTAATTTCCAAAAAAAATATAATAGCTTGGTTGAAAATTTAATTTCCTGCAAAAAAGTCTCGAAGACCTAATTGCTTAGATCAATATTTTCTAAGATATTGAACTTTAACTGGACTGGCTCGATCGGTTTAATTAATATTACGCTCTCAAAGAATATCGTCATGAAATAAAAGGGATAATTTTGAACTAATCCTGTTTCGTGCAAAGAGTGACTCTATGTGTTGACGACAGCATTGTATCATAGAAATTCGCCGACCCGTCTACACAGATGATAAGAGCATAGGTGTAATTTACTAAGCCTCGTAGATAACATGTATACGACCGTTGAACGCGAGAAAGAGACGGTCGGACAGAGATGTAAATAGTCGTATAATATTTCGTATAATGGTATATTGTTTTATTTGTTTAACTTAATTTAATTAATCAGTTTTAGAGCATGATATTATAGTATAAATAAGTATTGTCATAATAGCCTTAAGCTTGCTGGAAAATAAATGTTTTAATGTTTTGCGTTTCATTAGGACCCAAATAGATCCTGGTAAATGAGACCGGGCTACGGGCGTGCAGAACGCCGCCTGTAGCCCGGGACTCGAAATGAATAAGGGAACCGGGTTCCAGGCGTGCAGAACGCCGCCTGGAGCCCGGGACCCAAAAGGGTAGCGGAAACCGGGCTTCGGGAATGCAGAACGCAACCGGAGCCCGGAATCCGTGAGGTATGCCTGCACTACTGCCTACTTCATAGCGAGTAGGCCATAAAGCTAGTGCAGGCAGAGGTCCGCGCGCGACAGCGCCTGGTTTTGCATTGAGGTAATTTTGCATTAAGCGGGGGGCGAAGAATGTGCCCATAAGAATGCCCCGCGTTTTGAAACTATGGGTCATATGAATGTAAGAACCCACAGGATAGGCTAGGATCTATGGTATTGTGAATATTGTAATAGCGATAAGGTAAAATAAGGCTTATGTAATGTAAAATTAAATAAATAAATCAAAGGGGGTGTTACAACGAAGTGGGGGGTCGGCGGAGGCAGCTTGTGTATAAATACGAGGCGCTTTGCAAGTAGGGATGCAACATCGCTCATAAAAAACATCGATGTTAGGATATCGATGTTTTCAAAAGTGAAACATCGATGTTAAAAATATCGACGTTTGTGAACGATATATCGATGTTTATGAACGATGTTTTTTTATCACCGTTTAGATAAACTTTTGACGCTTGTTCCTGCGATGCATATGAATCATCGTTTTTTTTAACATCGATGCATCGCCCAAACCACTTTAGCAAACCTTTCTTAAATCTTGCTTTCACTAACATATTCCTTTTGCACCACTATCAGTCCATCTTTCAAAGAAATACCACACTCATTTCTCAATGCTCTAATTCCTACTAAATACCATGTTTATTCTATTTATATGTCTTTTGCCGTACCCAACATTCACTACCGTACTTATTATTCAACAGCGTGGGCACACACTAACACATCCTTATCACCATTTCAATTAAATGTACTACATCTGAGAAAAATGGTCATTTTTAATAGAAATGAAAGAAATAGGTATAATATTCAACTTTTACATTATTATTTTTTAGATTATGGCTGCAATGCCATTTATGCATTGATTTTGCCAATGTCGTGTGAACAGAAAAGCCAAGTGATGATTTTTCAACTTTTATATTATAAGTTATTATTGGCAATAAGAAATATTTTGAAAAAATGATATAATGGAAATCTATGTAGATCACAGATAGAGCGCAAGACGGCGCGTTATGACTGTGTAAGATAAAACATCGTTCATAAAATATCGTTCTGAAACAACGATGTATCATCGATGTTTTGGTTTCAACATCGATGTTAAAACATCGACTTTTATGAACGATACATCGATGTTTGGAAACATCGATGTTTTATTTCCATCCCTATTTGCAAGGCCTAGGCGTAGTTCGTGACAAGCAGCAGTTCACGCTAAGCAACCAACAAAGAAGCTCCCTCCCGCCGACCACGCCAACGAAGTTGAAGCCGCCCGTAGCATCAAATATTTTCATTTTATTTCGGCATCCTTCTGGCACCCGAACCAGCGACCAAACCAGCAACCACCAACAGTCCACTGCATCACCAACACTATGCACTGTACCCCATTCTTCGTATCTGATCTCTCTACCTCATCCCCTTAACCCATCCCGAAGGCTGGCAACGCGTTGGCTTCGTCCCTGATATTGCAAACTTTTATAGGCGAGGGTCGGTCACGTCTGCCGCAGGACCGATTGCCGATGGAGTAGACTAGTCCTGGTGTGGAATCCATGTCTCGGTAAACGTAGGGTCGGCCGCGCTCCAGACCGATGGGCTTACTACTTGCGCAAAGGCGCCGGTAGACGCTGGATGCGGATCTCGGAGGACAGCGTTGAGTGGCATCGACTAACTCGTCGGGCCTACGTTCAGCAAACAAACAGAGGACAAGCGACGGTAACCGCTTTTAATGAATCGGACCGTCTGCCTGTTTACCAGCTTCGCAATAAAAAAATATAACAAACGAGTGATGATGGTTATAAAATACGAGCCTTATACTAAAGATTTCGTTGAAACGTGAAAGCCAAAATTCGCTATTAACAGAATCGTCCAAAGCGTTTCAAAAAGGCACTTTTGCGCATTCCAATTTCAATACTTCACATAACAATGGGCAATGTGAAACGGGACGGAACCAAACAGCCCATTTCGTGTCCCGGGGAGGTAAATCCAGTAACTCGCTGCTACCGTGCCCGCTTAATTTCGGGCCATTCCATTTTCTGACAAAAGCGCGTTTGTACAGATTAACATTTCGGTATACAATGTGAAGTAATATACTATTATATGCTGTTTATTTAGAACTACTGCTGATTTTTGGACTAATCTACCAAACAGAATTGGTTGAAATGCACAGAACTAAATATATAGCAGCATAATGCTGAGTTACCAGCCTCATTTCATTGCCGTAAATCTAATATACTTTTTTTGCCAAAGAATTTACATATTTTCACATTATATTTTCTTATGCTGTGGTTATATACAACAAACAACTGTAGTTTTTATGTGTTATTATTTTATTTTTATTATATTATTTCACGCTAATAAATATTTTCTTTATTCTTTCTTTTCCTTCTATTTAATTTTATGTGTATGTTACGGGCAATTTGATAAATCCGGTCACTGTGAATAATGACCATTCTTTTTTTAATTTTTTTATTACGGGAGTTCAGCAGACAAGCAGACGGACCACTTGATGGAAAGCGGTTACCATCGCATATGGACATTTGTAAAACTAAAGGTGTACAAATGCGCTGCTACTCTCTTAAGGGAGACTGGAACCTGGGCACTAATGCCGGAACACAACACAAGTTTGTGATGGCATACTCTAGTCTAGAGCCTGAGTGTGGGTTGTTTGTCTGTATACATAATACCCGTATCAAGTGGGCAATATGAATAAAACTGCATAATCAATCACTTTTCCCGGATAGCATGAATAATGACAACCTTATCTTGGGCAAGGGCAATATAATAAAACACAGATGAACTGTAATTTGTGTATTAAATGAGGTTAGGGTATCCAACATATACGCTATCTAATATATAGCGTATCTAAATACCTATTCAGAGCTCTTTCCAATTACTTTGAAAGAAAAAAATTACTTTGCAATGACCAAAAAAGATTTAGAGAAAGAAGAACTATAAATATGGCAATTTATGATTTTTTTTATACAATGTAACACATAAAGTTGACAAAAACATACCAGTTTGCTAAATTTTTTGTGATATGACTCAAGCATTCGACTATGTCTGTCACAAAACTCTCCATAAAAAACTTGAAGCATATGGGGTACGAGGAAACATACTACAACTAATTAATTCCTACTTAGTAAATAGAACCCAGTACACAATGATGAATGACCACATGTCGTAGCGTGGAGGGAAAACCTCGGCGGGAAGTTCTCTCCAGATCATTGTTCTACGCGGTATAAACGTTCTAGAGAACCGTTGCGTAGTTGAGCATGGGAGCTCCAGGAAATGGGGGTGAACATCCTGTCGATGGCAAGCGGTGCGGTTGTAAAAATGAGGTGTTGGCACCAGATCAAACGAGAGGCCAAATCCTTACCAACGTTTAGAAATTTGCTCAGAAAACACTATTTGTCCAGAAATAGCTATTTCTGATTTACGGAATATAATCATGCTAAGACATTTATTTATTATAATAACTTATGTGTTATTGTATATATAAGACTACATATATATACAATAACTTATGTGTTATTGTATATATATATACAATAACACATATAAACATGTATGTATTTTTATATTTATTTCTTAAATTATTTTGAGTATTTATGTATCTATTGACTTTTTCTTGCACCACCTATTTCGCCTGAGTCAATTTCTGTCATTTAGGTTGCCTGGAAGAGATCGCTTTGAGCGATAAGGCCGCCTGTTGTATTGCCTAGAAAATATTGTAAACATGGTCTGTTTTTGTAATTGTATATTTTGGTGTGCAATAAAGTGTTATCTATCTATCAAACAGTTCCTCGGGAACACTCTCCGTTGTACAGGCGGTAGAATACGCAGAGGGACGCAGTCTCTCCATTGTGAATACACGCTGAATCTAAGATGGTCCATACTAGATATAGGCGCCGCGTTTAAAAGCGGCGGCGGCGTGCTGGAGCTCTTCAGTCGCTAGCGGCGCGACGCCGGCGGCGTGGTAATTTCAGACTGGCTACTGTCTTTAAATATACTCCGTCTATGTTTGCATAAAAAAATAGTCGTAAACAAGACTTGGGCACCTAAAAGTGTGAGCTGCAAACTGGGAATAAAGCCCATCACAGACGTAGCTATAATATATATTAATATATCGAGATATAAATTATAGTATAGCAAGCTACCACACACGGGAGCTGTACTATAATATATATTTTGCCCTCACTCGGTCTGCGGTCGTCCATGCAAGCGCAAAGTTTATTTTCTGTACAGGTGTAGAAATTTTGAAATAACACTATAATCAATCTAGGTACCTAAATGAATTCGACAAAAGCACTACCTTTAGATGATCTAATTGAAAGTTCCGATGCTGAATTTGATATGCATGTTGCCTTGTCAGGAACGATAAATAGAACCATCTGGGTAGAGCCGCATATAAAACAAAAGAAAACTCGCGGCTCATCCGTATCCTTAAAATATACTAAAATAAGTATCAATATGCCAAAATATACTGAGATATTAATGTCGACATATTTTTGTGGTGTCATAGAAATATATATTATAGCTGCGTGTGCGGTCACTCGAAAATTTTTATGGAAAATATTTCGTAATATGCCTTGCTATGATTCATATTAATATATATTATAGCTACATCTGTAACGGGCTTAAACATGCAGAACTCAAAAATGGATATCTACGTCTGTACTTTTGACACATTTGGCTATCTGTTTTATAGCATACTAGTACTTTAACTAACGATTTTAGAGAGCTCAGCTATTTTAAACACCCAAATTGCTAACAAATATATTGCTAATAAAATAGAATGCAAATTGTTAACAACTCAACCAACGTTTACTAGCGTACGCACTGCGCTTAAGGGCGGCGGCGGTGCCACGCCGGCGTGGTGACCATGTCCAGTACCTATTACTATAGAACAGTGGTTCCCAAACTTATTTTGTTTACTGCCCACTTTGAGAATAAATTATTTTTAGCGCCCCCATTTTCTTCAGTTACTCAAAAACCACTATAACGTCAAATTTAATTAATTGATTATTGTGAGCTATATAAGCGGAGATTAAACATTCATTCTAAACGAGACTTTTAATATAGCCCGCGAGAGTTAACTTGAGACCTATGCGCAGTAGGTAGTACACAACGGCCGTGAGGTCTCAAGTTAACTCTTACGGGGTACACCTGCCAATGAGAATGATTATTGAAACGCAACTTTATAGTACTCTATCTAGTACTCTTAATTAATATTAGTTGATGTTCACAAGTTATAGCCGAGAGTCGAGAGTTCAGTCTGTGTCTAAGAGTCCTTGTTACGGCTGCACCCAGCAACACCGGGTGGCGCGGGGCGATAGCCGCGGCGGGGGCGACGCCGCGCCTCGGCCGGTGTCACACATCACACGCTTACGAGCCTCTAACTTCAACGCGCGCGCACCACTTATAAATATATTATTGTAATAACCTAGCAATAAATCATATCAATATAAACGTTCATTCTTAATTCATCAAGTATACAGTCCACAAACCAGAGTCTCAACTGGCTCAGGCCTTTACAGCCCTCCTAGCTAGATGAAATTACAAATCGCCCGCCAAGCCTCTACACAACGCCCCCATATTTTTTTTCTGGGTCTCTTACCGCCCCCCTTTAGGCCTGCACCGCCCACAAGGGGGCGTTATCGCCCACTTTGGGAAGGATGCTATAGAAGAAGAATGTTAATCCTTAAAAATAGCAAGACCAAAGTTTAGCAGTGAGATTTTTATAATTCAAAATGAACATTGTTAACAAATTATGTAATTTGTTAAATTATCAAAATTCACGACGCGACTTCAGACGTCCTCTCCACGATGTTACCTGTTGGATTTGAAGATGACGTATCTAAAACAATAAATTTCCTTAATTTTAATGAATATATGTAAACAAGTAATTATATGTCTGCAAGTTGAAAAACGATAATCGCCCAGCAAAAAATCTTAAAAATCCTGATATAAAACGGATCAACCAAATTGAATTTGAATTTTGACGTGACAACGTCTTATAATTCGATGGAGCCGGCTGCACGCACGAAAAAACATGACTCATGCGGCGTTACCTCGCTCTGAGGCGTTCCATTTAAGGCTTGAAGTGCAAGCGAGAGCGCGGAACGAGTGACAAAGATGCACATTCGGCCCCCGCGTTCGGCAGCGTAATTGACATAATTGTATTTATACGTACAAATAAATGTAACTTGATCAATTCAATTGTGATTTCCATTTACCTCCTTCCCTATATCCATACAAAATATCTATCAAACAAATAAAATTAAAATTTTCTTTTGAAATGAAAAAAAATGAAACCATTCCATCAGTATTTTCTTATGAAGTTGTCACGTTCAACTATCGTCAGTAAACCGACTTTACAGACAACCGATTTTTTAAGTGAAACTTTCTGAAACGTATTATTTTTTGGTCTATAAAATAATACGGTAACGAGAAAAAAAAATGAATGAACAAGTTTTAGCGATTTTTAAAATCTTAAACAATTTGGACCAACATGTTAAAAATCTTTTTTGTGCTGTCCTTGGAGGGAGTTCTTAAAACATCAAAAATTTACATTATTTCACTCAAGACTCAAAAAAAGTCTGTTTTTTGCGCCAGTCTTATATATATTATATAAAATCTTAAAGCCTTACTCCCTATATAAAATTCACCAAGTTGAAATATATAGTCCAGCCAAATGCCCTTTTACTTAATACGACCCTTCGACCACACTAACTTAAGAGAAAGCGACCTACAAGCTTAACGTACTGAATCTCTATATGAATATGATATGCCTTCCTCCGGGTTAATGGTAGCTACGAATATTTTATACAGGACGTCACGTACAGTATAAAACAAAAATATACACCGCAATCTCATTAAATGTCACCATGAATTTTAATATAGATATTTAATCATAAAAAAGTTAAGACAAATCGGCAGAAACGCACATCCATTAATATAATATTGTTACAACCTAGGCCCCGACAAAGACAAATTCCACGTACAGATCTGTAAAAGTACATTTTATTACCTGTCGGCATTTGAACTAATTGTAATCCTTTTATGATCGTCTTCTTTTGTTTACTTATTTATTGGCATACGTTTCTAGTTATTGTAGAGAACAGCCTATTGTTCTATTGAACTAATTATTAAAATAATGTCGATTAAGATCCTGCTTACTTGCACACCATTGAAACTGTTAAAATGTACTGAACCATGTATTTCTATATAATAACACCTGTATACAACTACATATTTGCAAGAATAAATATTTCATTCCATTTTAAGAAAAGTGTCAAGTATTTGTGGAGTCATCTAAATTTTTTACCGACTTCGAAAAAAGGAGGAGGTTCTCAATTCGTCGGAATCTTTTTTTTTTTTTTTTTTGCTTTTTTTATGTATGTTCGCTGATAACTCCGTGATTTATGATCCGATTTACGTGATTCTTTTTTTGTTCGACGCGGAATAGCTTCCAATTAGTCCCCTAAAAATTTGACATAGTTTGGCCCAGTAGTTTTCATTTTACGATCATTTTTTTGTTCCCGGTTCTTGGGACCTATATTTTTTAAGAAGCGCGGCACCATTCGTAGGTCCACCCATACATAGCTAGACACTAAAAAGTAACAAATAAAATTTAAAAACTTCGTTTAAAAAAAGCGACTTCAAAAACGAAAAAACTAAAATGTATAAAATAACTTATTTCTTAAGTTATTATTATTAATATATATTATCTAAAACATCTTGAAGTCGGTGCAAAGTGAAACATAAAAATTACTATATTTTGAAAATTACTAAGCACCGACTTTAAGATGTTTTAGATAATATATATTAATAATAATAGCTTAAGAAATAAGTTATTTTATACATTTTAGTTTTTTAGATTGAAGCTTCGACTCTGTGTCAGTGTGCTTTGACCCTTATGGTGCCTTTCACCAGATGTGTGCTATGCAACGTTGCTGTGGATGTGTTTGATATCCACCAATCATATTGTTACGAGTCGCGAGACTCGAATTAAAATGCCGTTAGAATTACTATAGAGTTTATTAGAACTATACAAACACGTATAACACAGGTACAAATATAACCGAACACAACAAGTCCAAACGTAATACAGAAAGTCGTAATTCCATAAAACGCGCAAAGTCCGTCACTAAAGGATTCCCGATTGTAGTAGTATTTCGCTCGTGGTTATCGCTCGACTGCTCGTCCCTCAATCGGGGCATTGCTTTATACTGCACGGATGCAATATGTCTGCCCGGCTGCGTGGAACGAATTTCCTAGAATCAGTTTGTACTTTAAATCCAAGACACCTGGCTAATAAGTCGACTGCAACGGCCATAAACGAGTACAAACAAAAAAAACAATGGACTGTTCTCTAGAATAATTAGTAAACGCATGCCAATAAATAAGTAAACAAACGAAGTCCAAATACCGAAAGGTAATAAAATGTGTTTTAACAGGTATGCAGGTGTGAATTCGTTTTTGTCGGCGTCTAGGTCGTAACAATATTCATAGGGCCACATAGCATAGTACTGGTGGAAACTGATTCAACTAAGCTACTTTTTTATAAGGAGGGATGCGAGTTATGCACACGTGCTATGGATGCATGCTATAGATGTGTGCCTTCCTTATTGTTGATACCTTGCATAGCTGAAGCTGCGCATCTTCCTCGAAGCCACATTTTCTGCACCTGCTAAATAAGCTGCACCGCATTTTCATAGCCCATCTTATTCACTCGGCTACATAGCTTAGCATCAGTGGAAATGATCATAATATAGTATAGTTCTTAGCTGGATAGCACATCTCTGGTGAAAAGCACCCTTAGGGTTCCGTAAGCCGCTACCGAAGTTCGTAACAAATTGCCCATCAATCAGTCGCCTACCACAAAAAAATTACTAGTCTTTAACAGAAAAGCAAAAACAGTTAAACAGACGATTTGTTGCCTTTATTAACTTTTCTGCTGCTATAATGACGTTACTACTATGTATTTTTTTCAATGACAACAAAACTCGGATACATATATTATGTGAACAGACTTTAAAGAAGTAGTAATATTTATATTGTGCAATCAATTAAAACTATTCTTATTGAATAAAAAAAAGAACAGTCCATAAAAGTCCCACTGCTGGGCTTGGTTAAGAACTTCAATATCAGTTTTAATTTCTATGTATTCACAAAGTGGTTTTCTTAAGTTGCTAAATGATTTTATGACTTGCTTTCTGATCTGTTAAAAACTTAGATAGAACGTTGTAGTTGCGCATGTCTTTAGTAGGAATTACTGATATTTCCAGGATTTGTGAATTCTCAATTTCAATAACGCATTGTCCTAGTAGAAATGCCCTTTACTTTTAAATATTGGTAGACAACGTGAGCATCCACGTCCATCGTGGACGACGTCGCGGGCGAATCCTAGTTACCTGTATGTGTACAGATTTACACCTTAATACTAATACATATTACTACCTGCCTAATTCTATGAAGCGCAGCAGACAGGCTGACTGCCCAACTGGTTGTCTATTGTTTGCCCGTAAAATGTAAGCAATAGTACTCATATGCCATAATGTTACTTGCCCGAATTTCATTTGCCCGATTTGTTTACCATAACAGTTATGTGACATACTCGTTTGCCCGTACATTAGATTCCATAATGACAAGAGTGCCATACGTATTGTTATCCATATTATTAATTGCAATAATATTATTTAACAGAATATTTCAACGCCATACTAAATTTATTTCAACGTGGAAAATTAACCTAACGCCTTTGTACTAAAAAGCGATTGGCTTTCTAGCACTTCGCCGGCCGCTATCACGGTACGCTCGCTCGGCTCGTGCGTTGTTTTTCATGTTCTAACTAACCTAACCTAACCAAACGTATAGAATATATTATCGTTTAGTTTAAACCGATTTCATGATGATCGCCTATGGACATTAGCTATATCAGATGATTCCTCACCTCAAAGTTGTTATGGCGGCATATTCCAGGCCAACAGTGGTGTGAGTTGTTCTATCGCCTCTTACGATAGGCCTCTTAGATAAGGATATTTTTCATAAAACTAGTCGCTTTTTGTAACCCTGGCGGTGGCAATGTAAGTTTCATAACAAGTGTGTCTTTGCGTTTTATTTCTGTACATAATTGAAATAAACAGACCTATATATACTAAACTATTTTTGTCGATTGCCTTCAGAACCCAGAAAATAAATAAAAACCGTAAAATTTGAAAATCCTTTTTGCCGTTGTCGTCAGTCGTCGTCGTGAGTGCTTATAAGGAAAGCACACATAAAATATTTACAATATGATAAAGATGTTTACGCATCGATATCTATTCTCAATAATAGATTTTCTTATATCGTACGTTAGTTTGGGGCCCTTATTGTATATTTATGGCTATTTCGTGAAAATCCCTCAACATATTTTCTATACGCAATTTCTTAATACGATGGTTTTTGCTTTCCAAATGTGGATAGTCGTCCCAATTTTTATTATATATTTTTATTTATGTGACAAGAAATGGAAGCGCGTTACAGAAATATGTACGGACTACTTGGAAAATATTCCAAGTTGTCAGTACCTAACAAACTGCCCCTCTATAAACAAGTCCTGATACCGGTATGGACCTATGGCGTACAGCTGTGGGGCTGTACCAAACCAAGCAACATAGAAACAAGACAACGATTCCAAATCAAAGTACTGAGAGGCATTGTAAACGCGCCATGGTACATTAGATCGAGCGACCTCCATCGGTTGTTACTAGCATTATCAGAAAGTACACGGAAGCTCACGAGCATCGGGTTCACCATCATGTGAATGTCGAGGCGATCCAGATCCTCGACAACACGGATATAACGAGAAGGCTCAAATGGACAAAACCGTTCGAACTAGTGCTATAAACAAAACTAAAGTGTAGTGTACTTAATTTATTGTTACATGCCACCAAAGATAAACACACACTTGCCTGTCGTAAAGCGCATTTTATTACCTTTCCACATTTAGGAATTCTTTTTTTTTACTTTGTGTTTAGAATTTGTCATTAAGAAAACATTCTATTGTTATTGTACTTGTTTTATGGCCGTCATTAGTATCGAACTAATCCTTGTTGTTATTGTATTGCGTCGAAGCTTGCCAGGTATGGCATCGGTGCATTATAAAGCAATGGCCCAATGCGGAGAGGGGTAATCAAGCGACGATTACGATACAAGCAAGATGTGTACATTGATAAGCTATATAGTGACGGACTTTGCGTGTGTTATTGAATCATGCAGTTTCTACTGGTTGTCTCCAGTTATGTTTGTACTTGTTTTATACGTGTTTGTACAGTTCTAATAAATTCTATAGTAATTCCAACGGCATTTTAATTCGAGTTATGTAGCTCGTAACATTATTAAAGAGCACATGAACAAAGTGTCTTCCCCTTAATAGAGACAATAAGAAAAGTGTCTATTGCACTTTATTAGTTAGAATACTTTTAGTTAAATTAGGTTATATTTAAATTACTTATAGACTGGTAAACAAGTGCCTTTTGGACCAACTTTTTTTCAGTCATTCGATTCGGAATGGCATCTAGATGATTTTTGAAAAAAATGAAGTTCCGCTTGCAGAAATTGTAACCCAATTGTATTAACATTTAACTAAAAAAAGGGGGGGTTAGTTTTTTGCAAATATTTCAAAAAGTAATAAAGATTTTTCAAATTTGAAAAAAGATTCGAAAAGAGGAGGAAATTTCCTAAAATAAATGTTCATGTTCAAGCAAAAAAAATATATTAATTAACTATTGAATAACTAAATGAAAAATTATTAAAAATAAAATTTTCAAGCAGATTATTGTTCATTCATCTATTCAGTTAGTGCCTGAATTTTTCAAATTTTTATTTTCATATTTAGTATCCAGAGTACCCGTTTTCGGCCGTATTTTCATCCCTCTGGGAAAATTATAAATATTGATCTTACAGTTTCGGAAGTCGAGACTTTTTTTAGGAAATTTCCTCCTCTTTTCGGATCTTTTTTCAAATTTGAAAAATATTTATTACTTTTTGAGATATTTGCAAAAAACTACCCCCCCCCCTTTTTTTAGTTAATTGTTAATAACTTTTAAAATTATTGCAAGCGGAACTTAATTTTTTTCAAAAATCATCTAGATGCCATTCCGAATCGAATGACACCACATTTATAATTTTCAGAGACTGCTGAAAAAAGTTGGTCCAAAAGGCACTTGTTTACCATTATAAGTCTTTTTATATTAAATTGTAATATGAATGTGGTATTTTCAAATACAACATTTATGACAAAAAATGTAAGAAGAAAAAACAACGTTCGCTACCCCACGCAGAGTCTGATAATTATCCGTTAAACTTGAATATACTATTGAATTTCTCGTTTAACTCCTTTAAATAATTGCTTATATCGCAAGCTTAATTTAAAAAAAACCAAGAAGTATCTCAAATATTTCGTTTCTTGGGCCACTGAAAAGTGGCCGAAATGTCGGAATAACCAAAATCAAATAAATTACCGCGCTTAAAACCGTTAAAACGTAGTTTCTTTCTTTTTACTATCATTCGTAATTAATGTAAATACGTCGCTATTTCTTCATATAAATTCTTTTACATTTTTCTTTCTATTATAAACAAAAGTTAATTAAAAAAATAGCCTAATCCGTGTTCAGTCGTTCATATTGAGGAGTTTAGTGGTGGAAGCGTGAGATTGTCCAAAACCCTAATTAATTAATTAATCTTTATTTGCAGAGTTACAATGGTACGCAGACAATAGTTGGTAAACAATGTGACACGTATCACCGTATCTGACCTATGGTCGCGCGTAAAAAAAAACATTAACGAAAACACCACATATTGATAGCCTACTTTGGGCGGCTTGTCGTAAGAGGCGACAAAACAACCCACAGCCAGGTGGTAGAGCATTTGCCCGACTGGATGGCGACCACCCCTGGTCTAGAGTATGCCGCCATAACAACCTTGTGTAGTGTTCCGGCATTGGTGACCAGGTTCCAGTCTCCTTTAAGAGAACAGCAGCGCATTTGTAGCACCTTTGGTGTTGCAGCTATCCATAGGCGATGGTAACCGCTTTCCATCAAGTGGGCCGTCTGGTTGTCTGCTGAATTCCTGCAATAAAAAAAAATAAAAAAAAAAGTGGTTGAAGGGGCTAAGCCTATGACGGCTTACCTCACTGCAACGCAGACGTTCCGAGTTCGATTCCTGGTATGGTAAATTTCGGAAACGATTTTTCTACGTTATTTACTATGGTCTGGATGTTTGGGATCGGCTCCAGAGTAGTCCGTCGTATTATGTCCCACTCAAGCGCAGCCTGATTAATTTGATGTGTTTGTCTACCGATTATTTATATTTATTTACATCTCAAAAACTTATAAATGTATCTAGTTCAAACCAAACTTTGGATGTATTTCTTAAGTTCTGCGTCAGAAACTGTGGACGGTTGACACCTCCACAGATCCATTTGTTGTGTACGACACGGACTTGCTGATTTAGTAAGGTTGAAATCGATTTCGTGTCCACTGACTTGTATAATTGCTTCTTTAACGGGTTGTCTATCTTTCAAGCGGAATATAAGTTTTTTTTTTAGAAATTTCCTCTCTATCTTCGCAAATAAAAAGCCGTTAGAGTATTCGGATCCCAAACTCAAAGGACGCGAGTTTGAATCCTGGCCGGTAATAACATGCACCACTTAGGCAGTTTTCTGAACTAATATACATATAGTTAACATCACCACGTACTAACGATGAAGGAAAACATCGTGACGAAACCTGCACATCGAGATAACTGATTTTTCAAAAACGCCAATCCGCCTTGTGCAAGCGTAGCTGGTATATTGTCCGTGCCCCTATAGATGAGAGGCCCGAGCACAGCGAAACGCGTATGGACTGTTATTATTATTATCAAATCTAGGTCCACATTTAAAACGGCAGTATCAAGTCTGGTGTCAAGGTCGCTTAGTTTTTTTTTTAATCAGCACTCTTAACCTCTTTCATATGTCAGAAAAGAGGACTATAGACTTATATCACTATGACTAATTTATATAATGCAAAAAATACTTGGTCCCCTAATATTTCTGAGTTGTCGGTGCAGTAGTGGTGCGGAATCAATATGCTCGATATACGTACTCGGTACCGAAAGCTTACCAAGCGCCTATATTTCCGTAAGCGTTTCCCGATATGCTCGACATTGATGCGAGAATGGTACATACCGAGAGAATGCTAATGTAAACCAGGCTTTAGTCCAACTTGCTTGGTTTTTGTGATCGATAATGTACTTTGGAACCCGAAGACAATAACTAACAAGGCCAGATTCTTGTTTACAAAATTCGCAATACAGCCGAAGGTTGCGAGTCAATCAACGTCTCTCCGATAACATGAAAGAGTATTTTATGATTTCATTTATAACCCTTGTGTTAAGGCTACTGACACACAGGTCCAACTCAGGCCAACAATCATTCGTTGGCGTTCACTGGCAATCCGCCGCATGGAGGTATAATTAAAGGAGTCGAAGTATTCAACCCTTCACGTCTACAGTACAATTAGCTTGCAAAATCGAGTCTTTTTACGTATTCTATCATCTGTACAATTCGTAATAAGTGTTCCGATAAACTGTTCCGAACAGTGCCTTCGTCTTTTTCTTCCTCACTTCCTGAACCGCTTCGCTCTTGTACGCAACGAATCTCAAGAACGTGTCTCTTGCGCACCGTATTAGTAACACCTCTGGTGTTGTCAATACGCGACAGTGACCATTTTGCATCAGGTGGGTCATCAGCCTGTCTACTTATGCAATACAAAAGCTTGGAGCGACTTATTGAAAGTGCGACGCGCGTGGTTACTAGCGTAAACTGGTTTATTACAGCTTTAGTCACTGTGTATATATACTTGTGTACACTACTACAAACGCAAAAATACCAGCAAGGTGGTTTATTTATATATAGGGCCAACAACGACCATTCGTTGGCCTTTATTGGGACTGTCTGTACCCGGCCTAACATTACTCTCTAAAGGAAGGAAAAGCTTCTATGAGATTTATGCCGTAATATTAATTGGCTATAATTGTGCTCACTATCATAAGACGTACTCCCATCACTTACTTAGACTTATATAATTGAACTAACTTCTGCTGTGGCCAACACTTCGTTCGCGTGGTTTAAACTCATGAATGAAACATGAAAGATAAAATGTCCTGTTTGTGTATTTAAACTTTCATTGAAGTCTGCTGACAACAGACAAACTTTCAAATAAATATTTCAAAAATCTAAACACGGTTATTTATGTTATGGCTTACTGGGCTTATGGTTTTTTTATATTAAATGGTAAATTAAAGTGAAAACTGTTATTTGTAATCTACTTTAGTCTGAAAGTTATTCTCGAACAGGTTCCGAAGTGCTCTACGGTTTTCAATGTAAAAAATAATACCTAGGCAAAAATACAAGAAGTTTAACTTAAATCGGGTATATTTCATTTCGATATATTGCAGGGTTCAGAAAATAAACCGCTATAAACCAATGATAGGTACAGCTAGTAGAAAATATAGAAACATTTTTCATTTATAAAAAAGAATCAGTTGTCACAAAGACTATATTCTTCTATAATCACAGATTTCGCCAAAGCTACACTGTTCATTTGACTTTAACAATAAACAAAAGAGTATATATACGTGTGTGTATCAAATACATGGTAGGGCGTGTAATGTTTTTTAATTGACTTAATGTATTTTTATGTATAATTAAAAAAAAAGCATTCTGCACTCCTTTATACAAACTATGTGTGTGAAATTTCATACTCCTCGCTCGCGCAATTTTTGTAAAAAGGAGCACAAAGTTTTTGCTTCACGTATTAATATAATTATTATGAATTAATTATACAATATATTAGTAAATAATAAGAACATTGCCCGCGAAACGAATATCGGACTGGTCTTAATCCTATGCGTTAATCCAGGCAAACGACACCCCCGGGACAGGCAGCCTAACGGGGGTCATATTACACTCCAATTACGACGCGATCCCCGAGGATCAAGAGGCTGTAAACTGCGGCCTGCGTTACGGGAGATAAATTCAACGCCCACATCGCGTTTTATTGCAGAATCTGGTCCATTGGGGATCTCTCTATCAATTGCGTTTATGTCTGCGATTAAAGCACTGATTTTACGAAATGATTTACACATACGCGTAAGACTATCAAAAGGTTATTTTTATTGCAATAAGTTCAGCAGACAGGCAAACGAACAACCTGGAAGACTATGGAAAGTGGTTACCATCGCCTATGGACATTTACAACACCAAAGCTGCTGCAATGCGCTGATGCTCTCTAAAAAATACTGGAGCCTGGCCACTAATGCCCGAGCACAACTCAAGTTTGTTATGGCGGCATAGTTTAGGCCAGGGATGATAGCTATCCAGAACGGGCAAATATTCTACCACCATAACTACCTCTTCCAACAGGCCGCCCAGCCGCAGGAAATTGTTTTCTTTCTCCGTTCCTGCACAGATGGTGCAGGTGCACGGTGGATAAGATTTGTGTAAAGAAAATCAGAGTAGTTTTTTTTTCAGTAGAAACACGGTCTTATTGGGCTATCGTCACTCAGATTTAAAAAAAAAACTGATTAGTATTTTAGAGTATTTTTTTATTTAGGCAAAAGGTTCAAGTTCTTTAATAATCGCAACATGTCACGCGTCTCTAATTTTTTAACGATGAGGTAGAAAATTCAAATAAGAAGATTTAAGTTTTAAAAAAATTATCAAAAAAATTGGTCTAAATACGATCCGATAAGTATTTTTTTAAAGATATGGTGTATTTACGATGAAATACTTTTGTAGGAGACCTTGTCTAAATATCACATTAAACAGCTGAAGTGTATCCCTTCTACAAAACCCATCCCTGTGCCTGTCTGTGACATATACTTTAGGTGCTTAAATAACTTTTAAAATAAACGAATTTCATTAATTAATTCCACAAGCTGTCACTGCGGTAGTCCAACCGTTCAAAATTTCAGGAGGCAAGTTTGTAAAGACATAAGAAAATTGAGATTAACCACTTAAATAAAACATTTAATACTTTACTTAGATTTAGGGTTTCACAAAATTTATCCTCCAGGCTTTAGCTTGTAGGTGCGGGTTACATTTTAAACATCAAACACCGCCGCTTCCCAACTTTCAAGTCACGACTAATAACTTTCGCCACCTTGTTATGATGAGATTACGAATAAGGCCTTCATGTTCTCTTAGAAGAAAACCTCGAAATGTCTTACTTTGTAAATTTTACAAAACTATAAATGATAAAATGAGATTTGTATACACGTATTATTCACGAACTAACGGAGTAAACATGAAATAATCTGTATACCATTAGCACCAGATAGTTTCCTCTAGATACGAAAGGTCACGCGAACGAAGTCTTATGAACACCTCTTATATATGTAATGAATTATTACAACAAACCAGGGAAAACAATTTTATCAAAGAAAGTACACACAATTACTAAACAACCCAATTTATTTTTTCTTTCCAGGCGGCGGCTTTTTTCTATCCACTGCTCCTTTACTTTTAACAGTTTCATCTACTACCTTATGTAGAGGCAGCATGTACTGATCTGCTTGAAACAACAAGTGATTACGACGATGTTGCAAGGCATCAACTGAACGGGTTATACAAGACTCCAAGGCATCCGAACTCTTCATGATTGAAACACAGGCCTTAGACGCCTCTTGAGCTGCGTATTTTCCACCTTCATGAAACAATAGAATTTGAGACAGGAAACGAACATTTGAGATCCTTGCTTCGTGAACTCGGTGTTCCAAATACCGTTTATATAGGCCGATAGTATCATCTAATGATTCTTCGAAGATACGGCGATGTTTTAATAATCGAAGTGAGTAACTATTCATTTTTAATTTCTTTAGTTCTGGATCTAAGGGGTCTTTGGCTAATAGATTTTCCATATCAGACTGAATGCGGTTAATCCATTTGCAAAATGGATATAGCTCTGGCGCATCTAAAGATAAAAATTCAGATGCATCATTAGGTAAACGATCGACAAGCCTATAGACTGCGTCTAAATGTGAATTGAGCCGAGATTCGTGATAACGTAATTCAGCCAAGCGTATATCATAAGCAGCTTTAATACGTTCTGCTCTAATACTATGTGCTACTATTTTCTGGGAATATCGCATATGTAACACTTCAGCTCTCTCTTCAATCCATAATCGAGCTTGGTGACTGATCTCCTCGGGAACTAAAGACATGTTTCTCTCGAAAGATTCAAGAAAACCATTTCTCCAGTTAGTAATTGCTAATTCTTGCAGTTCTGTTTGTAAAATCGCACGCGGTAATGGAGAACGTAAAGAATAGCCGATTCGTGCAGACCCCAC
The DNA here is from genome assembly GCA_949752895.1 of Dendrolimus pini. Taxonomy (NCBI): domain Eukaryota; kingdom Metazoa; phylum Arthropoda; class Insecta; order Lepidoptera; family Lasiocampidae; genus Dendrolimus; species Dendrolimus pini. The sequence continues at coordinate 15,119,388 of OX457144.1, read as the reverse complement.
GCTATGCTGACTTGACATACTTCCTGAAGGTCCCAATAAGACTTTTGGATTAGCCTCTAAGAAACAATTGAATTCAGACAACAACAAGTTGACCAAAGCCGTTGGTAAATTCATGAATTCCTCAAGTCTACCTAATTCAGTTTCACTATGCTGAATATACATTTCCGCAGTGTGATCCAGCATTGCTATAATAATCTCATAATGTTGTTGCAATTTATCAACATCACTGGCACATCTCAGTTGTTCTAATGCGACGTTAAAAGTGACTTCGCTAGCTAACTCGATAGAATCGTGATTCGTTAAAAGGTCTTCAACAGCTGCCATAGTTAACTTCTGAGCAAGAGCTAAACGAAGCATGTGAGCATCCCATAGGTGGCCTGCATCATGCAATATCATGTATGTATCTCGAAGACATTCGCCTAAAGACCATAAGCTCTTTATCATTGTTAATTTATCGGCAGCTACATCTTGATAAACTTCTCTTGTATCCATACACTTTTTGTTAACATTACTTGAGATACTTCGTACTGTTTTATCAATTATTATGTGTATGTCATTGAGTTCACTCGTGCAATAATCTTCTACTAGAAAACATTGACGGAAACCCAGATTTTTCTCCAATTCGGTAAACTTACCAAAGAAACTGGTGTACACTTTGATAACAGCAGTACGATATGCTTGAACTAGCAGTGCAACACACTCGTCGAATCCCTCCTTATTATCCAGAAATTCTTTAATGGAAGGCAATGAGGTTGATCGGGTTCTTTCCAAAGCAAAAGAACTGTTCTGCTGAGATTCTCTAACTTGCCTCAGCCACGGCAAGGCACTTTTACCTCGTGTAGTTCTGTTAATTCCAAGAGACAACTGATTAAGTATTGATTGTACATGCAAGATACAGCCCTCCGTTTGGGCGCGTAACTGCGCTTCTAGATCACTATAAGCCCTGCAATTACTAAGTAATTGTTGATTTATCTCATATGCACGCTCATCAAAATCATGTAAAAGTTGTTTAGGTGATAAATGACCTTCAGCAATAAGTCGTTGGAAATGGTCACGGAAGCAAATTTTAATGTTTTCAGCTCTCTCTCTTTCCAAACACAAGGCTTCTCTTTTAAAAGTGGCAATATCATCAACTTGTCGGTTGTAGATATAAGAGACTTGATTTAAAGCTTTATCGCGCGTCTCTTTTGACATAGGACTCACAACTAATTCACATTTGTCAATAATACAATCTAACCCACGTTGATTCTCATGTATATGAGCTAGTAAATTTTCGGACAATGTACGTAGTTTAGATTCTATGTCTTTGTTTAGTTTACTAGTATTTTCAGTAATATTTCTAAGAATTCTTTCATGATTTTGTTCTCTGTCTTTAAGATATTTTGCGAGAACAGGACCGCCGTGTTTTGGAATCCACTGATCAGGCAATGTAGCAACAGCCACATCATCTTCGGCACAACCTGCTGGGGCCACCAGTTCCACATTCTTAGTTGCGACTACACATTCACAACCATCAGCTAGATTTTTCCGCTTATCGCTTTGCTTGTTAATTATTTTCTTAAACATGATTCACATACACGTTGTAATTGCGTAAAATATGTCAAAAAATAAAAGTCAAACCCAGTAACGTCAATAAACAAAAACGCTTTTAAAAGTAAATTCAAAGTAATAAAACCTTTTCAGTGACATTGAAATGTAAAAAGAACGAGGGATAATTCCAACGTAATGGTTAACTGACATCTATGTGGGGATGGTGGCAAAAAAGAAATAAGGGTCAGATTAATATATACATATATACTACATTTACACATATTTTTACCATATTACATATGAAAAGAAAGTTTATTTCATTGTTTATTTCTACTTCAAAAATTCGGATCTAAATAATGATCATAGAATTCATGATCATCGGCGGCAAGAACATTTTCTGTACTATGAATGTGTTTCAACTAGTTATACGTTTGAAGCCACTCATGAAAATTGGCATTGTATAATGATAAAAATGCTTTATATCAAAGGACAAAATGATAAGAATATCAGCATAATGGCCGCATATGATTCATTAATAAATTATCATGCATATTTCATTCTTAATTACATTGAGCATATACATATTGAGCCACACTTCGAATCATAGATATGCCACTGCTAAGCTATACTCGTCACGCTTTTCTAAGACAAATTAGTGGGTTTCACACACAGATAATCTCAATGTATAAAATTGCTCAAGACAACCCCTGGGTCAGATTTCTAGCGCACGTTACGTGTATAATATGACTTAGTGCTATTGAAGAAACCAGCTATACAATAAACAAAAGTAAATATGCCGAACACAAACTAGTCAGTCAACAAAGCAAGTCAACTAACTATCTTTTCACCAAAAAAATGGCTAATTTTGCCTTTGAAAGACGAAACTTCCTTTTCTTATTAGAACCAAACTCGATCTTAAACTTAGTTATTAAGTTAAAGAAATAAATAAATGAATGCTTCAGCAAAAATAATTGACTCATACAACTATATTCCTATTTATCAGTGAGAAGTTCTAAGCAGAAAAATAAAATAATAATTGTAGAGCATTACATTTCCCTAAAAAATTCTCTCGGAACATTTTTCTGTTCAATCGATAAATGATGAGGTATGAATTTTTTTCTATTGGACTGAGAAAGAAATACAAAACTGCGATGCGGAGGATCTTCCTATTAAAATAAAGAGCTCATGCTTGGTGAGAATTTTTTTAAGGTGTCTAGCAACCCATTTTTCCGTGTCACTTGTAAAAAAAAATGATTTTTTTGACCCACCCTAACGTATATAGTATTTTTACATAGGTTTTTTTGGTATATATATTTTAGTAGTTTCATGTCTTAACTCAATGATATATATATTTGTAAACAACAAATTAAATAAATTTGTTTTACATTGGAACTAAAATAGACTTAGTCTTGAAATGTAATATTGAGGTATAAATATTTAACAACACTTGCACATAAAAAAACAAAATCTTGCACATAAAAAACTAAATATTTTGTAAGAACTGCGTTCTTAATGCCCTCTATCTTTAGATTATTTAAGCTGCAACAGCAAATTGATGTTTTGTTTGTTTGTTGTAGCTAGATAGCACCAAAATTTTTCCGGTAATAACAAAAATGATTAAATACAATATATATTGTGCCTATACCAGTTTGAATGTATTTGTTGAAGAGTAATGATAAAACATTAAAAGTTTGTTAGTATGGATAAACACGGCTGCAAGGTAGGGACATCTTTTTTGTTCCAGAAAAGCTCTTCTGTAAAATTTCCATTCCATACTTATTGCCATTCCTCATCGGGCAAGCAAACGTACGCATGTGGCAGCGATATATAATGGATAATTCTACTCATACGAACAAAACGCTTATCGCAAAAGAGTGTAACTCATTGCCGGAGTTTGTATTTCTTGATACTTACAACATGGGTGTCTTCAAATCCGTGTAATTAGGTTGCCTTTTGGGTAAGCGAGCTCCATGTTAGACCATATCTCCGCTCCACGTCGGCCGAGATAATGGTCTAATGGGCACCTGTAATACCTGTATTCCTAAAGACATTTTAGTCAGCTTAAAAGTACGACTATATCCTTCTGTCCTTCGAAGAAATGAAATCAATAACCATTATGGTTGACTTTGCAGTTACTTTAAAAAGTTATATTCCCTTCGGGACCACCGAAAAATTTCCAAATTCTGTCCGCCTTTTAAGAAGTTCTAATTATGGCCCATTATCTTGATCCGGAGAGATACTCGTAGATCTCTTCACGTAATAGCCATTTAAAATGTGCCCCGGGAACAAGCACTGATTAAATGAAATATTATTTTTTCCTGTATTATTTCAGAAAAACATTACTTCACATGAACAATATAATTTCCCGTGTTTGTTTATTTAGCATCTACAGTAACGACCGATATTTGCTGTTAACACACGCTGTTCTGCTTGTATAAACTTATGCTCCGTAATCATGGTCATCATCCAAACGTTAAATGCCAGTTGCGTTCGTAACGTCTGATTAGAGACCGGAGTCCCCTTTTCTAGTTTTTCTTCGTAAACTTGGTATCGGAATCGCGAAACCTGTTCTATATCTATTTTTGTATCCTTTTGTAAGGCAGTGCAGCGTGCCTTTACTTGAGCGACACAAGAATGCGCTGCTGTCACGGAGGTGAATATGGTACGGTGGATGTGTAGAGTAACACGGGAGGACCTCGTTAGGAACTCTGGCATCCGTAGCAATCTTCACGTCTATGATTTAGTGGAAAAATTGCAAGAGATTCACCAGTTTCAGATTTCGCAAGGGTTTCACAATTAGGGATGCCGAAGATTACGCGAAATGGGAAAGTTGGCCCCATTCTCCCGGCGTGCCACGCCCTATGCGGGGGGTTTCCTAGTCCCAAGAACAACCATCCTTATCAGCTTGCATCGAGGCGTGACAGTAGTCATAACACGGTGCCGTGGCGCCTCTAGCAGGTTTATTGATTAGTCTGGTCCGGTTGGTGATTGCAATTTCTTCCATCATCAGAAGCTTATGTGTAGCACCAGGCCTCGGGTGTCCCGCATACTCCTCGGTGACCTCCCCGTATGCGCAAATGCATTCCTCCAGCATTAACGGATAAAAAGGGAACGCGGACCCCGTGCTTCGAATCATACGATCCGAACCCAACCGGGATTTAACGCTAGAATAATGAATAATTCTTCTATGTAATCATGCGGATTAAAATAGACCCGTAAAATCAAACAAATGAGGGCCATAAAGCTTGACTCAAACCAAAATATATCCTTCAACGACAAGATGACTCGTTACAAAATTCACAGACAAACAAACGAGCGTGTCCAAATTTACATTTATTTCGCCGCGTTACAAATTATTTCGTGTAACAATAGACGGCTGTATTGACGGGGACGCTGTGTTATGTAAACGTACAAAAAATGATCTAAAAAGTGTAAAATTACCCGACAGTCGTAACAAAAGCTCTTTCCGAATTATATAATTTTTCTTCTATTCTATTCTATGGCAACGCTTATTTGTTGGGCGAAATATAAGCCAGCTTCTGATCACGGATAATGTCAAAGAATTTCTTACGTCGTTAAAAAACTCTTTGCTGATACTCAAAGGAATAGCTAGGTTTATACAACACAATAAGATATTTGGTGAAGACTTTCGTACTGTACTTACTTTCTATCGCGTTATGCGCTAATATACACACCACGTAATTCCGGCTGTCCGGCGCGTTTGGTTTGCCATGCCAATCGAATACTAATCCTTCAGTCGCCAAAGCGTCGGCACCATTCCTCAGGTGTGTCGTTACACTAAGTGTTGACCGGACAAGCCAGCTCTGTATCAGGTTTCATTGAAATCACTTTAGTAGTTTTCCGTAATGCTCCAACAGATAAAATATTTAAAATATTAAGAGTGAAGTTCATAGACTGGAGAAAAACGTTGAATCAACTAAACAGGTGATCAGAACTTAACAGTCGACATAATTGAGGAGCGTTTTTATAGTGTTCACCAACATCTTTTGCGTTTCGGTTAGGTAAACGAGCGGTATTGGGCGTTTTTTAATGAATGGCGAATTAAAAGAGTGAGTATATAACTAGACTAAATGAAAAAGTCAATTGACGTCTGCAAAATCCGTCAAAGCTAAATGACATTACGAATTTGTTGCTTAAAAAGTAATAATACAAAGTTTGACGAGTTATGTGCAATATTTTATGTCAATTTACATATGTCATTCGCTTCGTAGTACTTACATAACCTGGTAGATGTCAGTTAACATATCAAATTTTAAACAAATTAAACAATATAGTATTACAAACTTTGATTATAAAGATTACAAACGTGGAAGAAAAGAAAAAGGGTACAGCAAATTTCTGTAACAGTGAAAAGCAGATTTTGACTGATCTATTTATGAAATATAAATAAGTCATTGAACACAAACGGACAGGTGCATACATGCATGCATGCATGCAAATCTAGTTGCGAACAATACTTTTTCATATTCTTCAAAGAAACTCCGACGCTCCTAAAATAATTCGAGGCCTCCTTGTAACTATGTCTATATTATGTAGATATTCTAGCGAATTTATATTGTCATCTTCTTGCATTATGAAATTTAAAGCAGGCAGCATTTTACTCAATGCTAAAATTATTAAATAAATAATTATTTGTTTAAAATAATAGTGGAACATAAGTAAACACCATCACCAGTAGCAAAACTATTTTACACAAACTGCATAAAAAAGTTCCTTCAAAAGTCTGATTAAAGTTTACCGGTGTTTAAACGGCTCAGATTTGCTCGTTTAAGTTAACCAACTCATTTTCGTCGATAACCATGGAATATTTTGTGGTGAACACTAAAAGTTGCCTAAACAGTGGTTATTTTATTTTAACAGTCGGTCAAATGTCTATGCACACCACCGTTAGTCTCGAAATCTACTGGTCCGAATTAGCCCCCCCTAATTTCTCATTTATAAATTTATTGTACAATCTCGAGCACACTACATATTTATAATATTATATATAGCTACATCATAAATATAGATTGATAAGTAACAAAACATCAAAGGCGTTCCAACACCTGTGAACAAGCAGACGGATATTTGCCTTGAAAGAACCTTTTCGAGTGAATTTCGTTACACAAAATTGTTGTGTACATAAAGCGAAATTGTTTCGCGACCCGCCTCTTTATGCGCAAGACGTTTTAGGGTCCCGTAGCGTATTTTCTCCCATATCCCTGCGGGAACGCATAAAGAACACTAATCCCTGCAGCCAGGTACCCTATAGCCTGGGTAAAACGGGACAAAACAACTCATTCACATGTTGTATGTAAACATAAGCACATTTTATAGTTGTATAGGCTATAGTTTTATATTGAAATTAAGGCAATTAATGTTATGGAAGATGCATACGTCTAATCATCGCAGCGGACAACGAACAACTGGCTAGCGCAACAAGTAAGCGCACATATTAATAGTTGCTCTATCTCGCTCGCACATCGTCCGTACCGCTCACACATTGTGCTATATATTATATTAGCGGTACGACTTGATAATACTTAAGATAAGATTACAGTTTCCAAAATAAATTAGTTCATTCATATCAGCGCTCGACAGCGAAAACTACTCTCTGCCATCTGAAGTATATGTGGGAATAAAAAGATTTATTCAGATATGTATACAATATGCACATGGACATATGACAATTACTTTAAACAATTAATTATTACAATATTATATTTGGGAGTACATGTTGTAGACCGAGGATGAACGAATGGAAGGGGCGATGGCGTGGTGAAACAAAACGGAGGCAAAGGTTTCGTGTCTATAATTCCATCAGTATAATTTAACCTCTACCTTACGCTGCTACAACATCATTAATTTGGGTAATTGCACTTCACCTAAATATTTGCAAACATAGATTTAAATAATTATAGTTATAAGGGGTTAATCATTGTATATGAATGTGAATCACGTCGATGCAACACAATATACCTCAAAGAGCTTGATAACTTTCAACGAAAATGTTTTGCGCAATATTAAGAAGCTTTAGAGATACAGAGCATTATTGATTGGATGCTTTTTTTATCAGTCCGTGGCTAAATAATTTGAAGTTTGTCACGTACACAGAACCCTTCGTAGTACGTAGACGGCAACGCGCTTGGCCAATTTCTTATTTTTCGCTCTGAAACTGAAAATTTCAGACTCTTTTATAATTTAGTGACAAATAAAAACATTCAGGGCGCGATGAATAAGAATGCTTTTTGTTGGTTTTCACGGTTTGTGGTTTTGTTACGGCCGCGATCAAGCACAACAGGTTGATGGCCCGATGAATTTTTAAGGAGAAACCTACTAATAAAATCTTAAAATAGATAGATAGATAGCACTTTATTGCTCACCAAATATAAAGTTTCAAAATACACAATTACTATTTTGTCATGGTAAAAACAATAGGCGGCCTTATCGCTTAATGCAATCTCTTCCAGGCAACCTAACTTAAGGAATAATTTAACCTAATCTGGCAATGTAGGTAGTGCAGGTCATTAAATATATCATAAATAAATATATACTTAAACTACATAATTTATAAATTAAATACATATACTTAAACTACTTTATAAATTAAACACATATATAGATTTAATAGTCTATAATATAAGCATTAGGCATAATTATTTAAAGAAAAGTAGTGTTTTCTGAGTGCGTTCTTAAATGTAGGCGATATAATAGGCTTAAAATATTATAAATTAAATCAAAAATATATTATTTTTATTGCTGAAGCACAGCAGACAGGCTGACGGCACTACTGTGATGGAAAGTGGTTGAAACATGATTGCCCGGGTCTAAACACTTGGTCACTTACTCTGGCTCATATGGACTATAAGAACTTAATAAAATACTTAATACAAGCTAAACACACATTTTAGGACAAGATTTGGTATTCCAAACCTTGTCCTAAACTGGTTGGGATACGTTTTATGGTTAGCATGCGAAAGGTGCCTGTCTGGATGTTCCGGCTAATGTCTGAAGCAACTGGACTGACTAGGACTTTCTCTGGCGGATAGCTGAAGTTATAAGGAGTAATTTAGACAATATTTTTTAGAGTTCCGCGAAAAAGATTTCACGCGGAAGAAGTCGCAGGCACAGCTAATTTAAATATAATAAGGATCTAAAAATGTAACTACTATTTTTTTTAATATGGGAAGCTCCTCATTTTCGCGAAGCCTCGGGAGGAAAAATGTAAAATTTAAACTTGCTTTCGAGCAAGATTCTCGCGAGAATGTGGAGCGCCCGTTACAATTATTAATTTGAAATATTTCTCTTATAATATGCCCCTATATTATACTCGTAATAGAATAACTTAAGGGCTCGTACTCTGAAATAACATCTCATGTTTACATTTCATTATACGCATAATTGTCAATTTGATAACATGAGAGCATATATTACGAAAGCTAGGAAAAATAAAATCTGCCAAAAGCGTACAGTCCACGAACTATGAAGGGTTTTGTACGCATGAAAAACGTCCACTGCTTTTATCATTTGGCCACTGAACCATAAAAACTACCGTGCCATGGTTATAGTATGGTGGTAGTAGAAAATTCCCCATATCCCAAAAACTAAACACTGACGGATAAATTTTAAATATTATTATCTGAGTTATTTTTACATTGATAATATCACAGAGTATTACTGCCTGGCTGCCTGTCTGCTGAACTTCTGCAATATAAAAAGGCCAGCCCTTTGGTCAAGCGAGACTTAATTTTATATAATAGAACTAATCGTTTCTGAGAAAAATCTTTGTGACATACAAAACAGCCGAACAGACTTACATAGATGGCGAACAAATAAGTATGCCTTTTCCGCCTAAACGATAACAGAATGGCAACGCGTACGATGTTCCTCTAGCACATGCCTGTAAATAATATTATAACACAAACTCTCAATATACAACTTCAAAATATCATAACCATCTTACCACCGCAATGTCATGTCAAAGGCATACCTTATTCTATTTGCATTACATAAATTTTCAAGGCGGCCTGATATGAGACTACGAACTTGTGTAAGTATATGTAAATTCTATCAAGTACATTATTACCACTAGCTCTACCTACGACTTCATTTAGAATAAATTATAGGAACGGATAAGGAATACAATTTGCTATGGCCGCGCGGCCTGTCGTATGCGGCGACAAAACAACCCACAGCGAGGTGTTAGCGTATTTGCTCGTCTGGAGTACTATCTCCCTGGCCTAAAGTATTCCGCTATAAGAACCTTGAGTTGTGTTCCGGCATTACTAGCCAGGTTCCAGTCTCCCTTTAATGATCCAGCACATTGGTGGCAGTTTTGGTGTTAAAAATATCCATAGGCGATGGTAACAACTTACCGTCAAGTGGGCCGTCTGCCTGTCTGCTGAACTCATGCAACAAAAAAAACCTTAGTAGAATTCCGATGGCCCACCATCTTCCTTATCCTATCTCTCCTGTCCCACCCTAAAGACTGGTAACACGTTAGTTTCGCCTCTGGTATAGCAAACGTATAAAGAGGCGACTGTAATCAATTTCCATTACGAGAGCCGTCTGCATGTTATTCAACTTCGTAATAAAAAAGACTAATAAACTCAACATTATTGAAATAACTTGAAAGAAGGCTAGTTTTATCTCCAGAGCGATTCTAAAGCTGGACAACTGAGCTCCGCAAGCAGCAATACAATTTCGGGACGTAGCAACTTAGATTGTGTTTTCAATAACTGCGAATTTATTGTCATTAAACTGACGCCGGGAGAATATGTGAGTTGAACTGTTCGATCTGATGTGTAGGGGGACCTACACCATTCCAAATGACGATAAGGCAAAAAAAGAAACAAAATGTTTCGCCTGTACGTTCCTTCTGCGTACGGCAGAGCTGTGGAATGCGCTACCAGAGTACGTGTTTCCCGAAAAGTAAAACCCGAGTATCTTCAAGTCTTGTGGGAATATGTATTATCTAGATAGATGTGCTTCGTCTTCGACCGCATCAGCGTCTAATAATAGCCGTGATCTTGGTGAAACGAGAAATGTTTAATACACAGGTTTAAATTATTAAGGATTATGACATTTTTATTGATTACGCTGTAAACACAGAACGCACTTGCTAAGATTTGAAATTTCATAGCTAAGCCCCATCCAAGATTATCAATTAATTAATTAATGCAGGCTTTCAACGTGCGTGGTTGGTCACGAAGTTTACTTTCAAGTGACAATGAAATAAAAAATATATCAACGTTTTACCTAATAAACTACTACACCCAAAAATAGAGAGCCCATGAAACGAAAGATCCAATAAACGGGACTAAAAGGTTTGCTTCGATTGCAGTTCGACACGCTATATAAGAATTAGGGAATCTAAGTAAGTAATGAAGTTGGCGAACTAGGAATAGTTTTTGACAAAATACCTATAACATGTACCGAACTAGCGATGGGCTAATCCGAAATTTTTCAACAATTGAAAAAAATCGAATCAGGTCAACAATTAATTTGTTTTTCGACTAGAATAATCGAGATGTTTACCGGTTATGTAGAGTCAAATTACTCCGCTCGATACTAACAATGCGCATCGATTTATCGGTGATTATGAAAACCGAGTTGGACATCAAATGATTGACCAATGACTGCGAAGGAAAGTTATCAAGAGTCAACGAATTATTTGAGCAATTGAACATATAAGATGTTCGATTCATCGCGCATCGCTATCCTGAAAGTTAAACGACTGTTTTTATCAAGCGTTTTGATTCAAATGTTAAATTATATTATTATTTTATTTAACAAAACTATTAAATGGAATCTTTTTAAAATCATCTTATCTTTCTAAAATTCTGTTGCGGGACCGAAACCTTAGATTTGGACTTTTTTTCGCTTGCTCCTCCATTATGTGGTAGAATTGAGATTATTATTATTCAAAAATCTTAAATACTTACATTTTTCCTTACTACTAATACATAACGAACTTTACACACATTTATTACTTATTCATTTACACTTTTCTTTTGTTGCTATATTAAAGATACCTATTTTATTTACGATTTTTAAACGCTCTGTGTACATATAGGTATTATAATGTCACTACCGTTTCTTGTTGACCCCATTCTTTTTATTTACCTTTTTATCATTTTGTCAGCACTGCGGGACTTTTTCATGCGACAGAGTTTATAACATATTTAACGACTAGATTACAAATACAATTTTAAAACAAAAACATCTTTAATAGGATTAGCCAAAGAGAATCTATGCTTATGAAACCACTTCTCCAGTGAATCTTAGCTTGAACAAAACTTTTTGTATTCGAATCATTTATTTGTGCTCTACATCGCAGCAATTCGCTTGATGTATGCGGAGATACTTAAATATGATAAATCTTATACTAATATATAAAGCTGAAGAGTTGGTTTGTTTGCTTGAATGCGCTAATCTCAGGAACTACTGGTCAGATCTGATTTTTTTTTGTGTTAGATAGCCCATTTATCGATGAATATAATAACAGCCCATAAATGTCTCACTGCTGGGCTCGGGCTTCCTACTATAGGGGAACGGACAGTATACCCACCACGCTTGTCCAAGGCGGCTTGGTACGTTTAACACATCGGTTATCTCGATATACAGGTTGCATCACGATGTTATTAGCACGTGGTAATTGTACCAATATGCACATTAGCTCAGAAAAGTGCCTCAGTGGTGCATGCGTTCTGGCCAGGATAGAACACGCGCTCGCGTCCTTAGAGTTTGGGACGCGTGCGCCAGCCATTACGCTACCACGACTTGCTTATCGAGGAATGCTATAGACTATATATCATCACGCTAAGACCAATAGGAGCGGAGCATCAATGAAGAATATTTCAAAATCAGTTTTTTAAAATTACTTTTTTTTTAAATATTCGACGCGGACGAGGTTGCGAGCAAAAGCTAATGCTATATAAACTGTAACATGCCATAATGCTATTTCGACTACAATATAATCCAACCAGCCGGCATTACCAGATATAAAGCTGTCCTAATACTGATTTTAAATAACTATTTAACTAAGAATGTTATGTAAGTCGACAAATTTTAACGGTTCACAAATATGTACACAAAGTTTGATATGAGCCATGTGCCTACCTTATTAATAAAATTTGTGATATACCCTCCAGCTACAACCCAAAACTTGTAACCTGTTTACTCAACATATGAGGGAAACGTCATGTAATGATGTACATGCCAACATTGTTTCCTCCAAACTCTTACATGTAATATTAATAATGTCATACTCGTATTCTTCTTTATGTAGCATTTGTAGATCTGCTAATATTTGCAACACCAACAACATTTGTTAATCAATTCGTAGATGGCTACCACCGCTGCCCTAGAGCAGGGGCGTAGCTACCGCCGTATCAATGATACGGTGCCCCCAGGCTACAGGGGCCACGAAAATGTGTAAGCAAAAATTCCTAAAATGTTATCCAAAATCTTTAATAGATTTTTTGAGAATAACTGCTAGGTAAACAGAAAAAGCTATCAAACTTGTCATGTGTACAGAGACAGAAAATCTAAAAAAACTGAAATCGTCTTCAGCTATAGATAATTTGATAAATAAATTTGCCGAAATAAAGCAAGAAAAGTGTATCTATGATATGAACTGTTTGTCTAACTTAGTTCCTAGAAGCAAAAAGTATAAGTTATAACTTATAATCAATATGTAATTTTAATTCACTTCGAGCAATTTTCGTTTCTTTTATAAAAAATCCCCTTCCCTTGGGCCGCCCAACACATTTTGATACAGGGCCTACTAAGGCAAGCTACGCCACTGCTCTTTAGTATACAGCCACAACAGCCTTCAGACTGTGTGCTGTATTTCAGCAATAAGAAAAATCTATAATGTTACAAACTAGGCGCCGACAAAGACAAATTCTACAGATTTGTAGAAGCACATTTATCACCCGTCGGCATTTTAACTAATTGTAATTCTTTAATGATCGTCTAATTTTATTTACTTATTGATTGTCATACGAACAGCCACAGCCAGCCCGTTGTTGTAACATACTCGTTTATGGCGAATCATTAGCCAGGTGTTGCGGATTAAATATAGGTAAGGTATAAAACGACGGCCTCATGGAGAGCGACAGCAGTCAAGCGACGATTACGATACGGGCGTGACGTGTATACATAACGAGAAATTAAAAGGGACGGAAGTTGCGCGTTTTATGGAATTATGACCTTCGGCATTACGTAAGAAGATGTTTCACCTACTCACTTGTATAATTAGCAAAACCATTGTTTATTTACTTGAAGTGGTCAATATTTACAACAAAATCGCAACCACAATGGCCGCCAGCGATACTGACGCGAAATGAAAAGCTCAGTTTTCATAAGCCAGCAAACGCGGGTTTTATACGCGTAATGAACGGTAATTTTAAATGGTCTGTTGAACTCAGAAAAATATTTCAGCTATTGTTATTATTCATTGAAGAATAAATGACTGCTCTTTAAGGACCTTTGATCCTCGACAATGTCTATTGTTTTATTTGTTTACTTTAAATATTAATTAGCAGTAGAACGTTACACGCGGCTTCGTGTGCTAAAATCAATATGCCAAAGAACTTATCCAATGAAATAATTGTCCAAATAAATAACATTTTTTTATATGCGTACACACACGCAAACGTGTCAAATACATGGTAGTGTGTGTGTGTTTTTTTATTGATTCAATGTATTTTTTATGCATATTTTAAAAAATATTAGCATTCGGCACTCCTTCTCTATATAAACTATAGTCTATAAGTGTGAAATTTCACACTCCCCCGTCCGCGCAAGTTTCGTAAAAGGGGTACAAAGTTTTTCCTTCACGTATTAATATAATTATATCTAGGTATTGTAATGACAGCTAATTACTTAACTGAAAAATGGCTGTCCCAACGACGATAAGAACTTAGCTTAGAACCTAGTTTTGCAAGTTAACTAATGCCAATGTAAATCAAACTTATAGTCCCAAAATTGAACTATAATACTATAAGAACGTTACTTAAGAATACCTAATTACTCTAAACAGCAGACTATCTAATCTAATAGATACTCTGGGAATCTAATAGATACTCTGGGACCAAGTAAAAGTATAGAAAGAACCTACGTGAGCAAAAGCGACAAATGAAGTGAAACATTTTTTTAAACATGTGTCCGTAAACTTACGTAATATACACGTGATGTGTGTGGTTCATGGTAATGTATCTACTGGGTACTATTCCACATTTATCCATACTAATTCGATAATTTGCCTCTTATTTTAAGATCGACATCTTTTAGTGGGCTTCACTTTGACTTCCATCTTACTATTAATAGTCTAAGTAGATACATGATATACGCCACAAACGGACTACCCAAGCGAATTAAATAATACATTACTCAAGCGGATCGGGTCGCTTCAAATAATTTCGAAACTACCCACGTAGCTGTCAAAACATCAACACAGACAAGCTGATTTCGGACCGAGGTAACCACCTCTCAGCTAGTTGATTGAACCTTTTACAGTCATGAATATTTCATAGCGACGTAAAAGTGATACGACAACCACGCCACGACCCATCCGTTGTTGCTCTTACCTAAAACAAAGTAAAAGAGAATTGTTAATGATATTCGCATAGTAAACAAAAAACTTATCATTTCTCATATTCTGAAAGTTCGCTTGGAGTTGCCTGATCACAGGGATGAAAACAATACTTTTCGTATGCGTGAAACGATTTTCTCTGCATTCAAAATTTTTTAAAAACTATGCGAAGATAATACATGTGACTCATATCCCTACTTTTTTGCAATCATTTTCGACTTATAGATTACTTTACATTAAGTTATTATTTAAGTTACATAAATTTGAAATTAATATATACTTATCATCATTATTATCGGTGACAAAATAATGGCTGGTAGAATGCCACAGAAAAAGAAAGTTAGTTGACGTTTCACATATGACGTATTAAATTAATTCATCAGACTCTAGATATGGACTAAGTATCAACTATCCCACGGGAACTCTTTAATTTTTGGGATCAAAAGTATCCTATATGTTGACCAGGGATATAACCTACCACCATACAAAATTTATTTTAAATCGGTCCAGTCGTTTCGAAGATTAACTCGTACAAACAGTTTTTTTTTTAAATCTAAATATTTTCTATTTCACTTCTTACATCCCCCTGACTAGGTTTTTAGCAGTTTTTTAATTGTACAGAAATTCGACCTCTACAGTTTTATTTACTATAGGTATATGTTTAATGCTTGATTTCATTAGAGAAGTAGTTGATTAACTAACTCGAACTATTAGCTTCCTCGCTTCGCTCGTGCGCCAAACCATCTCATGCCTAAATAGGTCACTTTCACCTCTCGTATAAGAATCTACTATTGAATTGTGTAAGGTCTCTTACCCCCTTTTTCATAAAACTTCTTAAAAGAGATTTATAGCCTCATTAAAAAGTTTTCAAAGTGTTACTGTGATGTATAATAATTTTTTAATAAAAAAGGAAACAAAGAGTTGAAATTAATCTTTGGCTATCTGGATCCCCAAAGAAAAAAGAACCCTTTTTAGATTTGGGTTTATAGACAGATAAAATTCTACCAAGATACAGTAAATTATCTTCTATCTTAACATGGAATAACACACAGTCTGTCTGGCTGTGTATATATCCGCCAACTCCTCTTTGGCCGCCTTTTGTTCGACAATTACTAGTAAACTCTTGGAAACAGTATAGTTAGGGCCGCTTGCATAACGTTCCTTAAATTTAAACACTAAACGCATTTAACACCTTTAAATACGATTAGCGTCTTGCACAACGCTAAATTTGTCGCTGAATATGTTTAAACAACTGTCAATACATTTTGCCTAAAACGTTTTTAGGCAGTTTAATATGATTAAGTAATTTTATTTAAAGGCGATCGTTATGCAAGCGACCCTTATAAAAAACCTAATTAAGTTTTTATGTTAGTAAATCATACCTATTTTCTAAGGGTATTTTTTATGGAATATTCTAGTATACAATAATAATAACGATGTATGTATACCAACAGAATTTCCTCGTATTTTTCGACATTAATTTCCGCAAGTGCAAATAAACTTGGTTACGCCCGACGTAATTCAAGTGTGACGTCTGAGACGGAGGTCGGCTAGGATTGGCTGCAATATGGGCGCGGCTGTATTACCACTATATATAGGTCTTGCAGGTCATGCCAGGTCACTGCGCTAGTAGCCAGTGCTCTATGACATTACCGGTATTGTGTAACAGGGCAAAAACAAGGTTTCCAGCGGAAGTGAAATAATGACGTTGATTAAAATCTTATTTCGTGATCTACGTGAATATATTTGTGCTTTGTCTAATGCTTTGTGCTATAGCTGAATATCGAATTTTATTTTCCGCTGATATATTAAATTTAATTGAAATTTACGACAATATGGGCCGCTTGCACAGCGATCGCCTTTAAATAAAATTAGTTAAACATATTAAACTGCCTAAATACGTTTTACACAGAACGTATTGACAGTTCTTTAAACATATTTAGCGGTAAATTTTGCTTTGTGCATGACGCTAATTGTATTTAAGGGTGTTAAATGCGATTTGTGTTTCTTAAATTTTAAGCAACGTTATACAAGCGGCCCTAATTCTTTTCCTTTCTTTCTAAAATTAAAATATAATTTTCTAAGGATTTGAGAAACAAATATACTGTTACGAATTTGTAGGGGATTTATTAAGTTTCAAAATGCCGTTGCAATGATCACAAACTATATTAGAAGTACACACACGTAATTCACAGTCACAAGTCACAGTTACAAGTATAGCCAAATACAACAAAATCAACCCGTAGGGCAGAAAATCGTTATTACATAAATCGCACAAACTTCGTCGTAATAAGATACTCGCTCTGAAAGTGCACTAGGTAACGCCTCATTCGCGGTCAGAACACGAGTGGCGCATTTTCCGACTGACCCACCCTTATCCATTTGTAAAATAGACATGGCCTCATAGCAACATGCCGCCCACTTGTTCTTGAAATCGTTAAATAGTCAGCTTAATGGCTTCCGAAAATTCGCATGAAATACCAACAGAGGAAAGAAGGTCTTATAACGTCTTATGGCGGCGTGAACAAAGAGATTAGCGCGAACAATAGATCACTTAAATTCAAACGGGTAATAAGACACTTGCAAAGGATTAGTATCGGCTTGCAACAATACGATATACAGCACGGTTCATTGCTATTTCTTTTTATTATCTAAGCGGTATAGGTAGATAATACAATACGTAAAATAAAAGAAAACTCAAGAAACTACTATTTTCTTAAGTTTTCTCTACTAGTGCATATAATTATAAGAATATTTTAACGGATTTAATTTTACTTAATTGATATTATTCTTCTTTAATATAAGCAGTTACCAAAAAAAATCTATAATATTATAAAATCCTAAATATGCCGTGTCTGTACATTGAAGCCATTACATAAACGATGGACACGCTGTATTTTATTTAGATTTCTTGTATAGGTATATATCGGTTTGAATGAATGAATGAATGAAAACTCTTTATTGTTCACCATAACTTAAACCTAGATATTTAATATAAAACATATTTCAATTAGAACAATGGTAGGCCTTATCGCTTATAGCGATCTCTTCCAGACAACCTGGTGTCCAAGGAGATATTACATTTTTGTTGGTTTGCCTGTTTGTTCGGGATTCACGTAAAAACTACTGGGTCGATTTCGATGCGGTTTTCGCTGGTCGACGGCAAATTTTTAGACTTAAAATCGTTGCCGCGGGATAAAATGCGCTACGTTTTATCCCGCGAATCCCGCGGGATTTTTTTCGGGAATTGTTTAAATTGCCCAGATTAAAAAAATCGAATTCTAATTTAATGTAATAATATGTATAACTTGTTCAGATGCATAAAAACTAGCTTATTCCGACACAGTTTCCACTAAAACGATAGCTTATATTCATTTTTTCAAAGCTGCATGCAATAATTTGTATCCCGGGAATCCCGCGGGAATTTCAAGTCAAGGGTCGACAGTTCACAGACACCGGTACTAGTAGATAGTAATATACAAAATAAACTGACGGACTCATAAACTGCATCAAAGTTCAGGATTACTTTGAAATGATTTTTTTAAATAAGTATGCAAACTTTTTAGATTAAATTATATAAATATGGAGAGACTGGCTCTTAATTTAAAAAAAAAGGAAAATTTAAAAATAGAACTGCAGTAAAACAAATGAATATAGCCGGGAAAAGAAAATTTACTCGTAGTATCAGATTTGCGTGTTATTTATAGCAAAGTTTTAAATTGATTCTCATTGATTTTTTATTCTTTTGTCAATTGAATTCTTGTTACCAGCAGAAT
This sequence comes from Dendrolimus pini, assembly GCA_949752895.1. Taxonomy (NCBI): domain Eukaryota; kingdom Metazoa; phylum Arthropoda; class Insecta; order Lepidoptera; family Lasiocampidae; genus Dendrolimus; species Dendrolimus pini. The sequence goes on along the minus strand of OX457144.1, from coordinate 15,100,482 downwards.
TGTTGGGTTAGTTTTTTTACTCGTCGAGAGTTTTTGAACCATAATATGGATACTTCGTCCGAACAAGCGGCTCAAATTGTAGCATTGGTGCGGGAGGGCTTGGATCAACGAACGATTGGTAGAAATTTGAATTTAAACCAGTCTACGGTTTCTAGAATATACAGAAGGTTTGTGGAGACAGGTTCTTACAGAAGGAGACATGGTACAGGCAGGACTCGAGCAACCACCGGTCGTGATGACCGATTTATTATTACAACTTCCCTGCGAAATCGTTTCCTCACGTCTGTTAACATCAAAACAGAGCTTAATGAAGTGCGTGGAGTAAACGTGAGTGCACGAACAATAAGAAGAAGGTTAAAGGAAGCGGATATCACCCCTTTTAGACCAGCAAATGGTCCAAAGTTGTCTGTACCTCACAGACAAGCTCGCTTAAGATTTGCGCGTGATCACCTGAATTGGACAGAAGAGCAATGGACCTCCGTATTGTTCACGGACGAGTGTAGGACATGTTTATATGGTGCAGATGGTCGCAGAAGAGTCTATCGTCGACGTGGGGAGCGATATGTTCAAAGTTGCATTGAGGAGCGTGTTCCTTTTGGAGGCGGTTCGTGTATGGTCTGGGGTGGCATATCGATGAACGGGCGAACAGAACTGGTGTTCATAGACATGGTCCGTCAAAACGGTAATAGAGAGGGTTTGACTGCACATCGCTACATAACAGAGATCTTAGAAGATCACGTGGGTACGTACATGGGATTCATAGGCGAAAATTTTACTTTAATGCAGGATAATGCCCGACCGCACGCTGCTGCACAATTTCGACAATATTGCGAAGAGGTTGGGATACGTACAATGAGTTGGCCAGCACGCAGTCCGGATCTTAATCCCATTGAGCATGTTTGGGACAATTTAAAAAGAGCTGTATATGCGAGAAACCCTTTGCCCACGACAGTGGCAGCACTAAGAACAGCACTTTCAGAAGAATGGGACAATATTCCGCAAGATCTTTTAATAACCCAAATAAAATCTATGCGGAACCGATTAAAATCCGTAATAAGGGCACGTGGAGGTAATACACCTTATTAAAACATAAATAAACCCTTGCATAAAGTTTGTGTCTATTGTTAAAACCAATTTTTTAATTAAAACAATTTTCCTTAAATTTCTGTTTTTTCTTCAAAAAAAGTCTTAAGATCCTTTCCAGTACACAAACTTAAACTTAAGGATATGACCCTACGCTGTTTTAAAGTTCACGAACCAATCTAGAGGTTTCAATTTAAATCTGTATAGAAAGTTTGCATACTTGGTTAAAATATTTATTTCAAAGTCGTCTATTACTTTGATGCAGTTTATGAGTCCGTCAGTGTAGTTATGCTTATAATTAATGTATTAATAATTCATGTACGTTGTTCAACACTTCATCGGGTTCTAAGCACTCCATAAAACGAATGGAGAATTCTCAAAGAGTGAGTTCAAACAAACCTCATGAAATATCTACCACTAACGTTAGCCGCTCAGACTATTTGCTTTGCCATCCGCCTTAATTGGGTTTTGCATTACTGAGGCGTTTCTGCATATTGATCAAGTTTCTCACTCCGTCTGATCCGATTTTATGCTCCATTTCGCATTATTTTATCGCAAGCCAACGTCTACGGTTGAGATACATAAAAGATCACTCAATTCTGTTCACTGTTTGCAACTTAGCGCTTTGGACGCTAGATCTCGTGGCATTTCAAAAATTTTTTCGGCTACCTATAATTCTAAAATAACCTAAAAAAAGGTAGTGGTCGCTCGTGGTCGAAATTAGTATATACCCCAGACGTTTCCTAAATTCAGCACGTCAAATTGTATATATAGTTACATACCGACAAAGATGAATGGACACCTGCCTGTCATAAAGCGCAGTTTATTACCTTTCCCGCATTTGGAATGCTTTTGTTTACTTTGTGTTTAACATTTGCAATTAGACAATAGCCTATTGTTATTGTACTCGTTTATGGCCGCACGTGTATAGATTACGTTTTCTTGGAAAAATCCAGTCCACGCGGTCGAGTGTTATATTGTATAGTTAGTATAAAACAATGCCCGAACGGAGAGGTAAAGCAGTCAAGCGACGATTACGATACTAGCAAGATGTGTGTACATTCGACAAGCTGTATAGTGACGGACTTTGCGCGTGTTAATGAATCGTGCAGTTTGTACTGGTTGCGTCCAGTTATATTTGTATCTGTTTTATATGTGTTTGTATATGTTGTGGGTAGTTTTGAATATGATATCGTTAGTACGTATTAAAGTCAGTTGTTGTCTAGAACTCGGTGTTTCATTTATGTAAATCACCACATGGTGACAGCGGTGAAAAAATCAGTATAAATACTGTGAAAAATGATCAATTATATCGAAAATCCGTGATTTGTGCATATGTGCGTATAAATCGTAACGATGGAACACGCGAGACCGCCGCCCGAGTTGAATTTCGAGGGTGGCCCCGTGGCGCGGGCCGACGCCTGGAAGCGGTGGAGGCAACAATTCCAGCTATTTGTAAAGGCATCAGGGACTAATTCTGAATCGTCAGGAGTGCAAGCTAGTCTGCTCGTGAACCTTATAGGGCGGTTTTGACGTATATCAAACGTTCACTTTTAAGAATGACACAGAAAAAGACGACGTTGACGTCATTGTAAAAAAATTGCGAATTCAGTACATTACGTGATGACCTAATTAAAGATCGAATCGTGTGTGGTATTAGGAATACCACTGTGAGAGATAGATTGCTGAGATGCGAAGACCTCGACTTAGAAAATGCAATTAAGGTTTGCCAAGTTCAAGAAGTGTCACAAGAAAATAGTAAACAGTTGGGCGCAAATGGTGTGTTCAAACACAGTACATGTTCACGGGGTGGAACGACGGGTGAGAAGCGGCGGCGGGCGCTGCGCAGCGCGGAGGCCGCGGCGGCGACAGCGGCGGTGCCGAAGTCGCGCGGCAGCGGCGCGAGTGCCCCGGGTGCGGCGGCTCGCGCTGCGCCGATGATTGTCCCGCACAGTACGTTACTTGTTTTTCTTGCGGACACCGTGGACATAAACGCCAGAATGTGTAAGTCGCATTTTTTTCATAATAAAGAAAGTGTTAGAAAAATATGTGAAATAGAAAAATATAACGCTGCAGTGAATGTGAGCTCGAAGGAAGAAAGAAAGAAAGAAAGAAGAAAGAAAGAAACTTTATTTGCAAAAAAAATAGCGACGCAATTACATTTTTACACACAGAGCATATTTTGAAAATCTGTACGCCGCATCTTCAGCAAACAAGGTTTGCACTCAGCATATTGCTGTGCCGGAACTAGCATGAGGAAGATGAATTATATTTTTTGAATATGGTTACTAGTGCCAATAGCCAAGAACAGTGGTCGGAAACTTTGTATTGTTCAAATGGGTCTGAGGTATTTAAGCTTGACTCTGGTGCCGATATCAATGTAATTTCGTATATAAGCTTTAGATCATTAGGGTTCAGTAACGGAATTATAAAGCCGTCTAAAATAAAATTACAGTCGTATACGGTTAATTTTATACATATCAAAGGTGTATGTGAGTTAAAGTGGGTCTATAAAAATAATGTTTTCTATTTGAATTTTGCTATTGCAGATATTGAATGTGCAAGCGTGTTGGGACGGAAAATATAGTATTGTAATAGACAAGTCAATACCCCCCGTTATTAGCGCGTCTAGAAAAATTCCTTTAGGCTTAAGGGAACGTTTAGCTGATGAACTAAAGAAAATGGAAAATTTAGGGGTGATTAGGAAAGTGTCGCACCCAACGCAGTGGGTCCACCCGCTCATGTTGGTGGCTAAGAAAAATAATGGCATACGAGTGTGCCTCCATCCCCGGGAACTAAACGTGGCGGTGCGGCGCGCGCACTTTCAGCTGCCCACGCTCACAGAGATGGCGGCGCGTATGCACGGAGCTGCCGTCTTCTCGGTTTTGGACGCGAACTCGGGTTTTTGGACAGTACAGCTGGATGACGCGAGCGCTGACCTCTGTACTTTTGCCACGCCGTTTGGACGGTATCAGTTTCTACGTTTGCCATTTGGCATTAGTTGTGCCTCTGAAGTTTTCCACGGGAAATTGCGCCAGTTGTTAGAAAACTTACAAGGAGTGGATAATTTCATTGACGATGTAATTATTTGGGGTCGTAATAGGAAGGAACACGATGAACGATTGAAAGAATTTTTAAATCGAGCCAGAGAAATTAATCTCAAATTTAATAGGGAAAAATGAAGGATAGGAGTGAAAGAGGTGCATTATTTAGGGCATATTTTTGACGCGAACGGCATAAGGCCAGATGACGAGAAGGTCGGTCATGAATTAAAATTGTTTTGGCCCTTTAGAGATGAATTTTTCATTGTTGATAGTGTTATATTTAGAAATGGTATAGTACTAATTCCACAATCGTTAAGAAAAGAAATGCTTAGTATTGTACACGAATGGCACATGGGGATAGACCGGTGCAAGCGGCGCGCGAGGCAAGTCATGTACTGGCCAAATATGAGTCGTGACGTTGAATTGTATGTCAGACGATGCCCCACCTGCCAGGAGTGTTTAAGCGCACCCGCTAGGGAGCCTTTGATACCAATTGAAATACCTGAATTGCCATGGAACAAAGTGGGCTCTGATATTTTTGAAGTTAATAAAAAATATTTTTTAATAATTGTAGATTATTATTCAAATTACGTGGAGGTGTGTAAAATGCTAAATATTTCATCGAATACCGTTATTGCAAATATGAAAGAGATTTTTTCACGTCACGGTATCCCAGCCACCCTAATAAGCGTTAACGGGACTCAATATAGTAGTCATGAGTTTAGAATGTTTGCCAGAGAGTGGGGTTTCAATCATATTACGTCGTCGCCACACTCTCCACAAGCAAATGGAAAAAGTAAGCGTACCGTGCAGACAATTAAAACAATGCTAAAAAAATCCATAAAAAGCAATTCAGACTTTCAATTGGCATTACTTAATTTTCGTAATACACCGAGGGATGGTTTAAGCTCTCCTGCGCAGCTCTTAATGGGCCGCAGATTGAGATGCAGATTACCGGTGCATCCGGACTTACTAAAACCAAAATCTGTTGAACCGGCAGAATATAAAAATATGATAAAGAAGCAATCTAAGACTAAAGAAATGTATGATAAACATTGTAAGGCCTTACCCAAATTCAAAATAGGCGATGACGTAATATGTGTAGAAGATAAAAGAAGATGCCGTGCTAAAGTAGTAGGGGAGGCCGATACACCGCGCTCTTATATCGTACAAAATAAAATAGGTAGCAGATTTAGACGCAATCGTCGTCATCTTATAAAATGAGATACGGGTTTTGAATATCATATCGTGAGTACGTATTAAAGTCAGTTGTTGTCTAGAACTCGGTGTTTCATTTATGTAAATCACTACAGTATAGTTCTAATAAATTCTATAGTAATTCCAACGACACTTTAATTATAGTCCTGTAGCTCGTACCAATATTTATCAGATTTTTTTATTTAAATTTGGTTGCGGACTAATGTTATTAGTACAAAAGTTTGGATGGATATTTGCTACTTAATCACGCCAGAGCGGCTGAACGGATCTCGATGAAAATTAGCACAAAGATAAATTATAGTCTGGAATAGCAAACACTTTTTATCCCGGGAGGTGTTCTGTTCTCTTGGAATAACGTTAACGCGAGCGAAGCCACGGGAAAGCTAGTTCTCAATACATTACACTTGAAAATGTACATAGGCGACGGTAACAAGTTTCCATCAGGTGATCCGCCTGCCTGTCTGCTGTTCTTCAGAAATAAAAAGGAACCCTATATAGGTGAAAGGCTTTTAAAATTTATGCACGTAACCTTTTAGCCTTTAATAGTCTCTGAGGAATTCTATTTCTTAAATCTCAGGAAAAAGCTCTTGTCTTACGCTTTAAAGCCAATTACAATTTGGGCTTTTAGGGTTCTGTAGCTATTTTGAGCGAAACCCACTATGTTATCGTCAAGTCAGTCCGCCTTCTTTGAATGAATGAATTAATGAATTTTTATTTACAGTATAGGTAGTGGTTTGTCGATCGACAATAGTTTTTGAATGTCTCATCAGTGGTCTATGTGCAAGAAATGTAGTGGAAATGGGTAATCTATATACCACTACACAACGCTGTAATCAAGATGTGAAAAAAATAAAAATTAAGGTTGGCTATCATGCATGTAACAGAAAAGTGAGCTTTTTTTAGTGTATATTCACGCTGAGGTACCTTAGGTCAAGGGCGAAATGCTAGATCCCGTGGACTTCCCCCTCTCCCTCTTGGTAAAGAGGGTACCCTTCCCCGGGAGTGCCCTAAGTGAGAGCCAAGTGTAGAGGTGCCACAGATATAACACTTATGGTTCAGTTCCTATGGTACCCCATGAAAGCACATAGGAGAGGGGCGCAGGTTAGGTTTAGTGGGTAGTCTGACGGTCGACCACCCATGTCCCTCCAATCGGAGGCCACAGTGGGTATCCGGCCGATCAGAAGTCCCACAGATCCTTCGGTCCCGAGGATGGTGTCCCAAGAAAAAACAATGCCCTGCGTCATGAAAAAAAACGGGCGAAATTCTGCGCAACAAGGGAAAATAGCAAGCTGTGGCCTCTTCCTGCGAGGACGTCATGTCGCCAAAGGAGGCGGCCGAAAGATAGACAGACGAGGATGAGTGAGGGAATCTCCGTCCCAAACGGCGAACACGGGGTCGGAGACGCCGCTAAGCTCACCTCCATTCATTGACGTAATGGAACCGGTAGTGGTCGGGAGACCACCGCAATGAACTACGCCTAGGGACGTGGGTGAAGGTCAAGGTGTGTGCCGGTCGCCGGGAGCCCCCTCGTAAATCTCTTCCGGGGTCCGGGTGACGCATCAGCGACATCAAAAAAAGATTGTGTAGACTAGGTTCAGCCGCGTCACTGTGCACTTCTCTCCACCGCACTTTCGCCATCAAGTAGGCGTCAGCGGTGAAGCGAATAACGTACGCATATACACAAAAAATCACAGAATAGCGCACAACCAGACAAAATTTGGGGGTTTTAGACAATAGAAAAAAAATACTTTTAACATATAAATTTATATGAAACATCCGTCCAGTAATTCTGTCACACATTTATGGTATCAAGTGGACGTTTCTCATTTGTACGGAACCCTCCATAGTTCGTGGACTGCCAAGCACTTGTCCGACTTTATTTAAGTCCATATTAAATCCTTTGTCTTACGCTGTAGAAGCAATTAGAACCCGCGTTTTTGTTTAATTAAAACTCAAGAAAGCTTTTATAATCAACATCTCTATCAATTAACGTCCGATGGGTACTCCAATTTCGACGATGACTACAAACAATGGCTTTGTTATGACTTTATAACCGTTGTTTCGTTATAATTCAACTCGAATAAGTTTTCGACATTTGTATTTTTAGGGTAGTTTTTAGCCATATTGGCAAATAATATTTTCTTAAGTTTTCGCGACTTGTATACATAATATAACTACGTTTTAACGGTTTTAAGCGCGGTAATTTATTAGGTTTTGGTTTGTCCCACGTTTCGGCCGCTTTTCAGTGGCCGTGGTGACGGACGACAAAAAGCCACATCATGTTGTGAAGCGGTGGTAAATTAGATTAGGCTCCCATAGAGTAAATAATAACCATAAACAAAATTAAAACTAAATAATTAAAATGAACAATTTGGCGGTAGGCTAAATAAAACTTTAACAATACTCGTTGGACAAATGTCACCTTTGTTGTCCATGACCATGGCCACTGAAAGCGGCCGAAACGTCGGACAAACCAAAAACTAATAAATTACCGCGCTTAAAACGTAGTTTTATTACATATTGGCAAATATTAATTTTAGGCATGTTGCTGGGGAGTGCCGTTTCTTCTCCTTAAATTGCCGACACTTCAGCGACTACAATATGATCGATACGTTATTATGTAATAGCAACTCGATCACAAAGTATTTCTAAGCGTTATTTATAGTAATATTAAAGTAGCCTAAAGTAGGCCACAGCGTCAGCAAAACGCTGCACGACCAAACAAAGGAGGTTTAGTTGTTAGGTCCGAGCATGCTATCGGGGGTTACTACTTTACTGTTATTCCCAAGCGGTAAGGTGTCCATGATAATCCATACCTCGAAAAAAAGAAGGAAATAGACTTTGATTTTCAGAAACATTGTTTACTTTAAGAAAATGTTCTGCAACAAAACTTAGTTTGAACAAAAACTTTTGAATTAGAATTTAATCAAGAGAACTCCTGCAATGTTGAGTTGATACAATTCGAAGGCATAAGCATAATAATGTAAAGAAGTTGTTTCTTTTTGTTGTATCTTTGCTTTTTGTTCTTGCCTTAAAATAAACGTTATTCTTTTTCCATTCTTAAAAAGTATATACTCTGTACTAAACTTCATTTGTTTATAAATGTTGTATTTAAAAATATCACAATAATATTACCATGTAAGAGGGTAAGGTAAGGTAAGGTACAGTATAAGGTGTAGAAGTATAGGTACTTTAAAAAACCTAAATTTACTAAAACAATTAAGGGCGCGTTCCCACTATGTCGCAACGATTAATTTATCGTTGGACGACTGTCGTCTCTAGCTGTTCCCATTATAACGATTGTTTGTCGTCTAATTTTTTTATCTTTTAACGACTATCGTATCTAGCTGTTCCCATTAGATCGCGACGACTTGGCTACGATAGATTTGCCGTCACGATTTAGTCGTAACGATCTTTTATTGTTTTACGACTGTCGTGCTAGCCGCCCACACTCCAAGTGTCATGACAATCTGTCGTCACTGAAAAAAATGTCGTAGACGACAGTAAGTCGTGTCGTTCTATATGTGAACACCTCCATTTAAAAATATAAGCCACGACACTTTAAACTACACGATTATCTGTCGTCACGACATAGTGGGAAGGCGCCCTTACGCTAAAAAATTGTAAATTAGCACTTTCTTATTGTGTCTATTTAAGGCGAAGACACATAGTTCATGTGTTATTTATTAATATCTGGCACATAGTATATTTTAGTTTTGTTTACAGCATTAGTTCAAAAGGTTTTAATCCTTTTAGCCTTTTGTTATAATTAAAAAGAAAGAAAAAAATGTTTATTTACAGCTATTTAAAATTATATATAAGCAGTTTAATAAAAGCCAGAAGTTGACTAACTCTAAACAGGCCTTACACTAACTCAGCAAATGCTGGTTGATAACAACCAACGCTGGTCTTCCGTTAGTGCCAAGCAGCAACGTCACCTTCACAAAAGAAAACAATTACTAATGAACATTTAATATTTTAATATTATTGTTACATGCCGGCACAGGTGAAGGCACACTTGCCTGTCATAAAACGCAGTTTATTACCTTGTCGCATTTGGAGTTCTTTTGTTTACTTTGTGTTTAAAATTTGCAATTAGACAATAGACTATTGTTATTGTTTTCCACTTTGTTGACCGCTCGCAGGAATAATTAACCAGGTGTGCAGATTACGGTTTCTCAGAAACCTGAGTCCACGCAGTTGATTGTTGTATTATAAAGTTTACTATAAAACAATGCCCGAACGGAGCGGTGAGGCAGTCAAGCGAGGATTACGATACGAGCAAGTATATTCGATGACCGATTAGTAACGGACTTTGCGCGTGTTATTGAATCGTGCAGTTTGTACTAGTAGTGTCTAGTTATATTTGTACCTATGTTATACGTGTTTGTATAGTTCTAATAAATTCTATAGTAATTCCAACGGCATTTTAATTCGAGTCCTGCGTAACTCGTAACATTATTTATAATTAGAACAACATCAAACAAAGAACAGATCTTGAACAATTTAATATAAGTACATAATACGTTATGAAATGATTATTGAAATGTGAAAATTATTATTATTAATTAAAGAACATATTATTGAAATGAGACACGAGCGCCATAACCACAAATAGTACGACTTCCAAAATTAATTTACAATTTAATCTAAACACTACGCTTGATTAAACACACGTCGAGTTTGTCGTTGATATTATGTGTATATTAATTAATTAATAATAACAAGCATGGCTTTTGGAATATTATGTAACATGAATTTTGTATATGGTACAATTTTCTGTGACTGTGGTCGTGAGATTATAATCCCTAATACTTGATTGTGTTCCTTTGATTATTAGGCCCAATTTATAAGCTAGAAGTCACTAAAAGACATTTTATGACGAACTTCTTAAACATGGAAATAAATATGTTTAATTCAAAATGGAATCTTACAGATTACTTCTTGATAGTCATGAGTCTATCACCACTTCCAAAGCAATATTATTTACTGTTAAGGGAGAAGAAGCCGCGCAACAAACTCCCCGGCAACATATCTTTACTAAAACTCTAATAATGTAACCCAAGTTGTAAAAAATTACCTAAAATATAAACTGTTTTGCATTCCAACAAAACAGGTATTATGTGTTGAATGAGACACAGTGTTGTTTGAAGAAAGCATGTAATAATTTGCCCTTATTTAATATTTATAGAATAAAAACTCACCAACTTTACCATGATTTTATACCTCTTTCTTTCACTCACCAGCATTCCATCTCTTTCTTTTATGTGACAGATGTAAGTAGCTGTCAATTCATATAGTCTTCAGCGCAACAGCAAGAAACTTGCCGCAACACTGTGTCTCATTCAACACATAATACCTGTTTTGTTGGAATGCAAAACAGTTATATTATGTGTCTTATTTCGACACAGTGTTGTTTGAAGACCTGTTTGTTATCTGCTGGTGAAAAACCAAGTAATACAATGCATATGATGATTAGAAATTTAAAAATATCTCTTGTGAGAGATATTTTTCATACACAGTATATCAGATTTCCTTTAAGAATTTTAATTAGTCTGCGAAGGAAAATAAAAAATTAATACTAATAACTTCACAATTTCCAGCAATATTAATTTATATTATTATATGAATATAGTCTCTCCCTGTCTCCCTGGGTTTGCTGGAAGAAAACTCTCTTTGGACTTGTTAATCTTGTTTTGGTACATCACCACTCTTTGTAGTTGTATATGTAACTATTTTGTGTACAATAAACAAAGAAAGAATAATAATCCTCTATTCTGAAATCAATTATTATTTTAAAGAAACCGATTGATTGATAAGATGATAGGATATCAAAGTTCCTTGGTAAGGAACCTATCTTATGAATCTTCCAATAAAAATGGAAAACCTAAAGATAAACATAACTAAAGAGTCTTAATAAATAACTAATATTAGTTCATAGCTAATCTTGACTAGATCTGACATCATAAATATAAATATTTATATGTTTCAATACTTATAAGATTCCTCTACCATCCCTTGTACTGATCTATTTTATAACCAACTTCTTGTATCAACATCTAGCTAATAGATACTATGTGGAGTAGTTTAGAATACTACTATACTACATATTTACAAAAAAAATTATATTCTATACAATGTATCTGAAAACAGTAATTATGGTTCTTTAAGCAATATTTTATCTTTTGGGAAAATGATAGAAATGTATAAACTTGTATTCATTCTCTATCTAGGCCTTTGGACCTCTCAGGTACTGTTATGAAATGTTTAATGTGTGTGACAGGACAAAACAATCATTTTGGTGTTTCTGTCACATCCAGATAGACTGCTTATTATCTGATCTATAATCTTCTTATTAAACAAAATTATGGCTACCAGTCAATAGTTTTGATTGTCTGAGGATGTCCTGGTGTCAACACATCATAGATTCTACAACCTGAGGCAAGTAGTAGTAGGCCACTACTATAGCCATATCCAGCTACTAATATGAAATTATAAATTGTAATTTTATTTATTTATTTTAATTTTGTCAAATAGAAAAGCTAATATTCCAGACAGATATTATTTTTAGTTTCTGGTTTAACAAGTAAAATGATCTTAAGTATTTGATGATCATCTTATATCTCTGCTAATCTTATTATATGATAGATAGAAAACACTTTAATTTATACCATTACCAAAACTTAAGAACCAGTAATATATGTTAGCCTGTCAAAAATTATTTGTGACAATGTCTATTGTAGAAATATAGTAATTGTAGTGGTAAGTATTATTAAGTAGGTGTCTGCCAACTACTTTTGATAAGTTTTGCTATTTGTGATTCAGTAAGAGACTTGATCACTCAAATTTTAACTTTTTAATCAAAAAGGGGCACTATCTGTCTGTGCTGCCCATCTACTGAGGTCTTCCTCCTGTCTTAAATAAGAATTGTTAATAATTTTTGCTTTCAAGTTCGGCCTGTGAAAGCCTTTGTTCTATTCTGGTTTTAATAAAAGAAAATTTCCCTCTAACCTAGTTCACGTAAGTATTCTATTAGGTTAGGTGGGAAGAATTGCCAAGCCCAGCCGAAAGTCCCATTTCTACCGAATACATTGTAGAAAATTGAGCACAGATGTCTGGGGTCGCTTATTACATACTTTGATTAAAATTAGTCCATGTTTGGATGCTCCGAATTTTGAACATAGCCTCCTTGGCCTGGAGCAGAAGAAGCCACTTCAGAACTTTAGGACCATTAGACATTTGGCTTATGGTTCAGTTCAGCTTCCCCGGGAGATAAGTGGCAGAGAAAGAGAGTTAAGCTGCATTGTTCTGTGAGATATAACAAGCTGGTAGGCATCTTTACAAGGGATTACGTCCTTTTCTCACCATGTATTAAACCTCTTTGAGTCATCCACTGACCATTTATTGTTACAAACATAGTATACATCTCTTTCGCCTTTGAACTCCAAGGCATTGATTACGGGCCCACTTTCCAATCGATGAGCAAATTTTGTTTAGCTGCACACCCCAACCTGAGTTTGAGGTCAAAAGACTGAATAATACACTTATTTGACCAGTGGTTCTGAGATCTGCTCTCCTTTGACCAACCTTATTTCAGGTTTTGCTAAATAGTAGGGATAGATATTCCCTCTTGGCCTGCTCTGTTTGAATAATTTTAGGCACATTTGCAGTGATTGTGAAAGTCAATTCTTTAAAATTGCATAGCATGCAAATCTCAATTTAGTCAATAGCCCCTTTAGGAGTAGTAATATGTGTATTCAACATGTTTGAACTCACAATTTTTTTTATGGTTTATATGACTTTTCACTTTGTCTCGCCTGGTGTCCCAAACAGTTATAACAATAGGGAAACAGACCTTAGGCTTTAGAGCAAATAATTTGATCCCACCTGGGGTCTAATGCTCACATGGTGGTTGTAAGACAGATTTTTTGATAATTTATATGCCCTGCTTGTATCCAACATTCTCAAAGTTTCTGCAACCTGAGAATCAAGGACCTTCCGTCCTGATTGACTAAAGGGTAATTGGGTATGGTGTCTATAGGATTTCTGTAATGCAACTTGCTATAGTAGCAAACACTCCTATGGCAAATGTTAAGCCACAAGGAAGAGCAATTAAGAGCGGAGTTTCCAATCTTTAAAAAACAATTGAGATACCTTCTATCATCTTACAGAATGTCACAGTCTCATAGCATAGATGATCTCACCTATGATATTATAAGTTAGTATAAATAAGGTCTACAATTAGTTAACAAATAGACCACTACTTTGCTGTTTTAACATTAATCAAACAATATTATATTTTTATTTATTTTTTATTAGTAAGATGATAAGCTGTTATCTTAACCCCTGCTCTCTCATATGTAATTAATAGCATTACTTATTGTAATGTGTAACTAAACTTTGCTGGAAACCACTCAAAGGAATGTCCTTCTGAGGTTTAACTATTGGTAAGTGAAAATATGTCCGTTGAATGTCTGTTGTCACTAACCAATATGTCTGAAGTTTAAATAATTCATCTATTTGTAATGCAAAATGTTTTACATTGAAATGAACATTACATTTTGTAAAATGTTTTACAATATATTTACATATGAATTGATTGACCTCTGAGGTCCAAGAGGGCAGAAATCAACATCTGACTTCTTTATCAAAAAACATCTGAATGCAGATCTTTTAATGGAGTCTGTTATATTCACTACTTTTAATAGGTGAACTATCTCTTTTCTCATTATGTGTCTTGTGTAGTCTAAACAGTTTACACTAAGATTTATAAACTTGGCTGTCTAATAAGTAAGACTTAGATCACTTGTCATCTAAGACATTAGATGTGTTACTTTTTAACTTAAAGTAGCTACTTATCTTTAAACTTTAATCACCCTTGTAAGCCACTCAATGATGCTATAATAAGTTGTACAACATCAGAACAAAAATATAGTCTTGACTACAAGTAATTTGCCCTGTAGTCTCTAGTATTAAATTATGGGACATTGGTCCCACTGACTTATTAATTCTATCAATGAGTAATGTAAAAATTACTAAGCTTTGGTGAAAATCAGCTGTGGTGCCTCCTGTGAGGACTTAACTTACAAGCCCTCGTGTACAAGACCCGTGTTCGGGTGGGTTATAGTCACACGGCACACCTATTACACCATGAACAGATCCGCTTCGCTTCACACTCACCTTAGACTTCATGGTTATTTTATTATTATTATTTTATAACCACCCAAAATTATCTTTGTATCTCAAATAATAAATAAATGTGCCGTCTATCTATACCGCACTCCAGTGTTTTACCACTGAATTAAAAGTTGTTCAACTTCAGCCAGCAGCAGCTGGATGTTTATCCAGCTATAGCTGTTGTTCAGAAATTGTCATTGTTCTAAAATATTATAAAAAACAAATTTGTCCACAATGGTTCTGCACCGATAAGTGATCTTCTTTTACATTGAAATGAAAAATATTATGTCTTAGCACAACACTATTAGTAATACAATATTGTGATAAATGGCCTTTCAATCATATTAATCAAAAATCAAAATTTAATTTTAAACGTAACTCTTGGTTAGCTTATAAACAATCGGTATACTAACCTCGGTGTCTTATTTCCCCTACTGAAACTTTCAGTTAGGTGTCAAAACAAGTCAAATCTTGTTTGAAAACTCAAATTGTACTTACATTTCTTGTTCAGTGGAATAAGGCAAAATACTTTCCTCATCGTTCGAGCTTGAAAAACGAAGATAATTCATCGTAATTGGTTTCACTCGAAAAGCTGTTAATAGCAGAAATCACCAAAGGCTTATGTTGCACATTCCACCTGAACACTTGATTTTGTACTTTTTATAACACAATGAAAAGACGAATGGTAAGTGTTATAATGAAATACTATATTATATATTATCACTGTTCTCTCAACACTTCAAAATCCAATTAATATTGAATAGTTTAAACACTTGAAATATATGTGGGGAACAAATGTCTAGCCATGCCGCCTCCGCCAGGTCCCGGTCGAAGGGGAAGGCCCAAGAAATGCTGGGTTGACGTCGTGAAGGATGACACGCGTGTCAATGGTCTCAAAACGGGGCATGCTGAAGACCGCGCGAAGTGGAGTAGAAAAAGTAGGAAAGTGGACCCTGGGCGTCGGAGTGAACGCTCCGAACGCAACCGGGATTTAACGCTCGGATGATGATGATGATGAGTTTAAACACTTGAAATAATTTACAAATTTTGCAATGTTTTGCCGGCAAAATTTTACAATGCATATGAATTGACAGCTACTTACATCTATCACATAAAGGAAAGAGATGGCATGCTGGTGAGTGAAAGAAAGAGGTATAAAATCATGGTAAAGTTGGTGAGTTTTTAAGGGCATCACACACGGCGAAGATGCTATAATATTTCATCTTAAGATAGAATATCGCTCACTATACAATTTGTATGAACTATCACACACGGTTAAGATGATATATATTTTCATATTAAGTATCTTAAGATGCCGAGATATGCGAAATATTGTCTTAATATTTTGCTTGCTATATATTTTGTATCTTAACATACAAAATATATAGCAAGCTCCTTTATACAGCGTGTGCACTTAATATGCAACGCAAAATGGATTGAAATATATTTTATTTATTCAACTACCTTTTCTCTCGAGTTTTTGTTATTACTCGATGTACTTTTTGTTAATATTATGTTGATATAATGACTTGTTTACCTTTTTATGTACAATGCATATCGTCTCGCCTGTTTCCCATAGTGGTTCAGTTTTCTAGCTGTATTTTTATTCTTATAAACATCAGGAGATATGAATCAAGCAATACCAATCTACCTCTTTTATATTTTATATCATTGTTTACATACCGATATCTAAACAATGATATAAAATATAAAAGAGGTAGATAAGTTAGTAGGACGCCGATAAGGAACAGCACAAGAGGACACAAATGTGTGTTCTTTTCATTGCAAGAGTAGTCTAACGTGATCAAATAGGCACAATAGGCACAAAAACAAGTTGTCATTTTGTATGGCATAGCCAGTCCAGCGTGCTTGTTTTATAGAGGTCAGTGGAGTATAACGTATCTGTATTGAAATAGCATTGTCTCTAAAAGAATTTTCCACTGCCTAGTGCCTGTGACGATGGTGAGGACTGTTTTCGTTGCAGAATGCGGGGTGCGGGCCTGTTTGTCTCGTTCCCGCTCGCTCATTCATTGTATTTGTATTGTAGCCTGCGAGGTTAGAATGTATGTAACGAGCACGATACGATTTTTGGCATCGATTGATTGTGATTAGTACACGATGTTCTCGCAACCAATCATAGCCAAACGACGCTAAGCGTTCGTGTCGTAGAAAAGGACAAAAAATCGAAATGTGTGCTAGGACACATATTAGAAGTGAAACTTCAACGGACAAGTGGAAAAAAGAATCGCAACGGACAAGTGGAAAAACTCATCGCAACGTACAAGTGGAAAAACTTCAACTGACAAGTGACAAAATAACTCGCAAAAAAGTTTTAACTTCAAGTTTTTAAGTCGTATTCGAAGTCAGAATTATCATCTGATGAGTTATCTAATAAATCTAATAGTAAGGCTGTGTTATTCATATTATATCACCCTGTAAATATATTCAGTTGAGAAATATACGTGTAACCCCTAGTCAAACCTTTGATAGAATGACTCGAACGGATATATTATAGCATCTTAACCGTGTGTGATACCTTAAGATGCTATAATATTTTATATCCAGGCATCTTAACATGAAATATTATAGCATCTTCGCCGTGTGTGACGCCCTTTATGCTATAAATATTAAATAAGGGCAAATTATTACAAGCTTTCTTCAAACAACACCGTGTCGAAATAAGACACATAATATTCTTTACATCGCATGCGCTGCCATAACTATTAATGATAGAATAAAATAATGTAGTACGACTTTGCAGAACACATCGTTATTTACAAATAGTGTCGCGACAGCATATGTCTAACTATTATAGTTGTGACACAATAAGTGTTCTTTTATTTTAAAATTTTAATTGAATTGCCGCCGCTAGAAAAGGCTCTTTATTTGTATCTTGGTATTCATCTTTATCAAAATAAAATTCATATTCAAGACTGCTTCAATACCTTTATATAACTTTTTCAATTATTCAATTCGGACATTCCATTCGAAAGATATCACCAGTTTAAAAATGTAAGTATTAGAAAAAATTTCGTGGTCGCCGCGCACCCTGCTCGACTAGCTAGGCTTATGCGGTGTAGGAGTCACTGGGGTACGGGAAGCACGGGAGGGGTAATATTTTGAATTCGCTTAATAGGTAATTAAACTCAACAAAAAAGTTTTTTTAGATACCCGTGCGAAGCCGGGTACGGCCGCTAGTTCACTTATAAAATAGTAATAGTACATTATGGTACTAGTGTGTAACATTGGTGATTACCGCCGAGGCGCCATTGAGACTCGAGCCGTTGGCGAGGGTCTTAAGAGAGCCGAGGACGGTAATCATCAATACGGGTACGGCCGCTAGTTCACTTATAAAATAGTAATAGTACATTATGGTACTAGTGTGTAACATTGGTGATTACCGCCGAGGCGCCATTGAGACTCGAGCCGTTGGCGAGGGTCTTAAGAGAGCCGAGGACGGTAATCATCAATACACACGTGTATCATACGACGTTTTTCAACACACTTGTGAATAAAATAACAACAAAAACTCATTTTATTTAGAAGATAACAGTTTTCCTATGCGCGCGCATTGCGATTGGCCACAGACTAAAGGGATGAGTTTTTTTTTTATTTTCCGCGTATAGGGTTTGCGCCTATTCTGCCACGTACAAAATGGGGAATTTAAAGTTCTCTTTTATTACAGAGAAAAAAAAAGTTATATATGAGTGAAAGTTTTATTTATTAAACACGTACGAGTTAAAATTATCTATTTAAATAAGAAGTTGCATGAAATGAGCAAGCAATAGGAACATTAATTTATTTGTTCTATAGAACAAGATCTTTTTTTTTTAATAAAAACTTTTTTAAGAACAAAGCAACTCAACCAATAAAATTTAAAAAAAATCTATAACTCACTAGTGAGTTATAATTTTTTTTAGTCACAGTTTGATTATGGGTGTCATTCTGTGCCTAATTGCGGTGACCATAGAGCCACTTTATGAGCAAGTGTGTTGAAAAGATTATTTTTCATAGAATGCGTAAACCCGTACAAAGTAAATGCCGTACTGCGACATTATTTTCATCCAGCTCATTTAACTTGAAAATCTCTTAACATAATCCGACATGAAACGTATCGAGGTCGATTCACACGGCACGTGACAACGTGACGGGAGTACGACGTGACACTAGACATTATCGTTTACTCAGCGAGATCGCAATATTAATGGCAACACCGAGGGAGAATATTAAATCTCGACTTCGAAAGGGGCGTTTTAGATAAATACGCAGAAACTAGGTTAGCAAATTTGGCGTAGACAGAGAAACCTATAGACAAATTGATAGCTTTTGTCGCATTCACACAAGAAAAAGAGCAACTTATGCCTATGTCGTGTAAAAGAATGAGACAGAACGATACTATTTTTTGTTTCACTGAGCGTGCCGCGGTTTAGATCACCGGTGTTCTTAACAAAGTTCGACAACTGAAGCGCAGCAGCTATCGTCTTCCTATAAAATACAGTTTTCACGTGCTTTATGTGAAGTAATTCATATTATATTTTGTTTTCAACAACTTAGACTTCCTATTTCAACCTTTTTGTTAAGAACATGGTGCGGTGTAGCGTTAAAGGGTGTAAAAGTGATAGCGGAACGAAAACCCAGGTTTGTCTTTTCACTCGTAAGTATACCACTGTTTATCAGTTACTAGGCATTCAGTAGCATTTTATTATGTTCATATATTGTGTATAATGTACTCTATACGTAAATTCATCGTTAAAATAGCACAAAAATAAAAATTACAAATTTGAACCTAAAATTTAGTGTGGCCAACTTTTTTTAAAATTATTTCACACTATTATAGGAAATACAATTTATTCTGCATCGTGTATTAATGAAATATCTGAAATATTTAATGGCTTGTTGTAGTTTTCCTGAACCTGATAATTTACGTCAGAATTGGATATCTGTAGGACGGACAGATTGGACACCAAAACTATCATCAAAAATTTGCATTGCATTTTGAGAAAAAATTGTTAATCAAAAAGAAGAAAATTACATTGCTATTCCCTAATGCCTGTACCTATTCTGGTAAATATATTCAGTTAATAATATATTAAGTTTCGAACCAGGTATTTTAAGATTTTTATATGTTTAGTGTTTTTAAAACTACAGTGTGAACTCCATGTAACGTCACTCGATTTAATGACAAACTCCTTTAAGAATCGAAATCACTTGGCTTTGGTTGGTTTAGATTGTCTTCCACACAATAACACACTATCTAGCGTTACACCCACTCTCAATAACGACAACAATTAAGTAATAATGCCGTTTAAGTTGCCAAAATTAGTAAAAGCGGCGCAGCTGTACGTTCTTCAAAGTACTATTTTCTGTAAACAACAACTTTCTTCACCCTTTTTTGTATAAATTGATATTTTTTTTAAGGAAAAAATGCCTTGTATTCCATCATGTTCCTGCTTCAGTTTAAATGAAGATAGAATTATGGAAACTGATAATCATTTAAACATTCCCGTAAGTGCACTATATTAAATAAAAATAATATGATTTTCCCGCAATCAATACAGTTTTTGCTATGTACATACAGTATTAAGATAAATTACTTTCGTTATATGAATTCGCATATTCTCCACAACCATCACTAGGAAGTTATGCAAACAAAAATATTGTGTCCAAAAAAATATTGTTTCCAATAAAGTTATGGTTTTAGTAACCATAAACGGGTTTTTTGATTTTAGGACAAGACGCCAGAGTACACACCTCGAACGTTGCGAAAAAAATGGCAAAGCTTGAAAATACAATCATCAGAACGACTGAAAAAATTAAGAGCTCTTCGAGAAAAAAGTAGACATTTAACGAAAAAGGTAGCTAAACAAGAAAATGTTATTGCAGAACTGAAAACAAAGTCATTAATAAGTGAGGAAGATGGGGATTTATTGGAATCTGTTGACTCTGCCAATAAAGACTTCTTGAAAAAATTAAAAATAAACATGTTCAATTATTTAAGCCAGAACCGACTATCACATAAGAAACGGCAGTTATTTAGGACTACATCATCATCATCTATCCTTAGTCTCCTGCCCTCATTGCAATTAATTAATTTGAGTTACGCAGCATGTCTTCTCCTTCGCATAGCATGCATAGCAACCTATCGATGAAAATCGATTTGTCAGGTTCATTTTACAGGCTTCCTTACATACAAATTTCTAATTATCACAATTATTTTTCCTCACAAGGTATCCCTAAATATAGTGACGTCATCTTTTTTGTCCCTTTCTGCGGCACGCTATAGCGGCGTCTATAGGATTCTCTGTCTACGAAATTTGGTGTCGAAATCAAGCCCATTAACCATAAGAGATAGCTACTAAAGCGATTAACTCAAAGACCAGCCACAATTAATTATCTATGTCTGATAGAAAAATTTACATTTTCATACCCTAAAATTAACTGTTATTATCCGCAAGAGTTAACTTGAGACCTGGGCGGAATGCGCGCTCCCCTCCCGACACCCGCCTTCTTACCGCTCTCGCCATCGACGCCTCAGTACCTCGCGCTTACGTCATCCGAGCGAAGTCTCAAGTTAACTCTTGCGGATTGTACACATAAATTAAAACATTGTTACTTACGGACCTGGTATAAAACCTCAAATCGCTTGACAAACCACAATTATTGTAGCGAAGTATTGCACGTTACGAGATGGTTGCTTAGGCCACAAAGTGCACCATACCAAAGAGTGAAAGGAAAGAAAGAAATAAAAAATATTTATTTAGAATAAGTACAGATTAAGTACAAGTGTAATCCCTGACTTAGAGGATAGTGGTAAGTGTGAAAAGTTGTATGACGTTTAGGTTTACAATCTAAACACATTTTTTTTATTGCTGAAGCACAGCAAACAGGCTGACAGGCCAACTGTGATGGAGAGTGGTTACCGTCGCCTATGAACATTAGCTATACTAGATGCTGCCGGCCTTGAAGGAGAAAATAGAACCGGGCCACTAATGCAGTCGGCCAAAAGCCCTAGCACCTAGCTATAGGTTGTTTTGTCGCCTCTTACAATCTTACGACAGGCCGCCCGGCCGCAGGAATTAGTATTCTTT
Organism: Dendrolimus pini; assembly: GCA_949752895.1. Lineage (NCBI taxonomy): Eukaryota > Metazoa > Arthropoda > Insecta > Lepidoptera > Lasiocampidae > Dendrolimus > Dendrolimus pini. Next base: position 15,078,872 of record OX457144.1, on the reverse strand, counting down.
TCGCATTCCTGCACGAAGAAAAAATACTTAGGATATGTCACCATTAACTTCATATTCTTGACCATTAACCTACTGACCGTAACGTCTAGACAACTGTAACTTTGCCAAGAGAACAAGCCATGGCATCGAATGTAACAATGACTTGACTGGGCTCCACTCAACTTACTACATAAATTATTGTTTAACACACTTGGCATACTTCCAAAGTTCAATAAAATGCAACGAATGGCCGTGTGCGAGACGTACTAACGCATAGATTGGCATAAATGTAATGCGGGTCGGATATTAAGTTCAGGTTTCAAAATGAATACAGTCATCACTTTTTATTATTATTATTAATTTCTTTTTTATTGCAGGAATTCAGCAGACTGGCAGACAGCCCACTAGATGGAAAGCGGTTACCATCGCCTATGGACATTTGCAACACCAAAGGTGCTACAAATGCGCTACTGCTCTCTTAAGGAAGACTGGAACCTGGTCACTAATGCCGGAACACAACTCAGGGTTGTTATGGCGACATACTTTAGACCGGGGTGGTAGCCATCCAGTCGGACAAATGCCCTACCACCTGGCTGTGGGTTGTTTTGTCGCCTCTTACGACAGGCCGCCCGGCCGCAGGAAATTATATTCTTTCTCCGTTCCTGCACGGATAAATTAACGGATTAAAATGATAAAGCTTTAAGAATTGAATATTTGCCAACTGTTGTCAGAGCAATACCGCACCTACCCTTTGTTAACGCAAAATAGAGATCAAGTAACCTTTTAAAGTAAAACTCTTTAGAATTGTGATTTAAAACTCGATGCAACGAAAAATAATAACGATAAAAAGAGATAAACACATAAATCTACAGGACTAAGTCTGAGAGAGAATGAAATAAGAGTTTTACACTGTGCAGCACAGATTAGAGAGTCAATAAGAACGATGATTAAATATACGTCCAATTTGGACTGATATAAACCTGATAATAATATATTTTAGACTAAAACAGTCAAAAAATTGAAAGTGATACTTAAGAAGTTTATTTTGAATTATAATATGTATGATGCGGCTAAAGGAACTATATTTATATTAATAAAAGTTAGAGAAGAATTATCTGTGAGTATATTCTCTGAAGGTTCACTACTAGTGCGCATGAACTGAACACACACAATTTTTAGGCGCTTAACTTCGGAGATAAGGGCCGAAGAAAACAGTTCCAATAGCCCACCTCCCCCTATTCCATTCACCTATCCCATCTTAGCTGGCAAAGCTTGGTTGGCTTGGCCCTTAATGTTGCAACCGTCTATAGGCGACAGGGGTTTTAGTGGGTATTCCTAACTGGGGAGTGGCAATGGCATCTCTATTTCTGTCTAGGGGTGCTAGTGCCACCTGATCTGGCGAATCCCACACACAGGCTGCGAATTATCCCCCAACGTTCTACCACTGTCGCGGCCTATGGTCCTCAATCGGATTTCCCCTGGCCAAGAAAAATATCGGTACTATAAAAAAATTAAAACCATTGTTTTTAGCCAAATTCAAAAAAAGGAGGAGGTTCTCAATTCGTCGGAATATATATTTTTTTATGTATGTTCACCGATTACTCCGAGATTTATTATCCCATTTACGTGATTCTTTTTTAGTTCGACGCGGAATAGTTGCCATTTGGTCTTCTAAAAATTTAACATACTTTAACCCCGTAGTTTTCATTTTATGAACATTCTTTATGAAAAAAAATCCATTCCGTTCCATATGTACACCGATTACTCTGAGATTTATGATCCGATTTAGATCATTCTTTTTTAGTTCGATGCGGAATAGTTGCCATTTAGTCCCCTAAAAATTTAACATACTTTGGCCCAGTAGTTTTCATTTTATGAACATTTTTTATGAAAAAAATTTCCATTCCGTTCCATATGTACACCGATTACTTTGAGATTTATGATCCGATTTACGTGATTCTTCTTTAGTTTGATGCGGAATAGTTGCCATTTGGTCTCCTAAAAATTATATACTATACAGTTTGGCCCAGTAGTATTCATTTTACGAACTTTTTTTGTTCCCGTACTATATTTTTTAAGGCGCGCGCACCGTCGTAGGCGTACCCATAGCTAGACACTAAAAAGTAACAAATAATTAAAATAAAAACTTCGTTTAAAAAACCGACTTCAAAAACTTAAAAATATAAAATAAGTTATTTCTAAAGCTATTATTAATTATAATATCTTATTTTTAATACATAGGTATTATCTAAAACAGCTGAAGTCGGTGCAAAGTAAAACATAAAAATTACTATATTTTGAAAATTACTAAGCACCGACTTTAAGATGTTTTAGATAATATATATTAAAAATAAGATATTATAACTAATAATAGCTTTAGAAATAAGTTATTTTATCCTTTTTTATATCTAAAAACCTTTAGACAACATTTGCAATATATGTACCGTCCTTAAAACGAATTTTGCGTCCTCAAGATGTGTTTAAAGAAGGTCGTAGGGCAGGCACGTAGCATGAACGTTTTATTTGTTTTCTGTCCTTCTCAAGGGGTATCGCGATAGAGTATTGGTATGGGTATACATTCACAATTTACTACTGATTACGTTTTAAGGGTTCCGTAGCCAACTCTTAAATATCTGTCTACAAATATATTCAAAAGAAAACTACACAAATGGCTGCTGGATAAATGTTTTAACTCCCCTATATGAATTTTTGGGATCATTTTTAAATAAGCCTGTATGGCGCTCTGTTGTTCGTGCCTACCCCGCAAGGGACCTGGCGTGAAGTTATGTATGTATTGTATGTATGTATTTTTAAAATATTTTTTTTTTATATGTGACATCTATATATTAAGACGTGAAGCAAAAACACGGGAAAAACTTTGTACCCCTTGTTACGAAAATTGCGCGGGCAGAGTATCATGAAATTTCGCACGCTTATAGTTTATATAGAAAAGGAGTGCAGAATATCAATATTTTTTTCTTAAGTTTTCGCGACTTGTATACATAATAAAACTACATTTTAACGATTTTAACCGCGCTTAAAACCGTTAAAACGGAGTTTTATTATATGTTTTTTTTTAATATACATAAAAAATACATTAAATCATTAAAATAAACATTACACACACTACCATGTATCTGACACACGCATGGATACTCTTTTGTTTATTGTTAAAGTCAAATTAATAGTATAAGTATTAATAGTATTAGTCCATTGAAATGTTACAATTTAAGGACCGAATATTACATTTATTAGAGGACGCTATTTTATTTTTGGGACATGTGTGGGGGGTCAATAGAAGCTTAACCTCAAGTTTGTGGGGTCGCCACCCTTGTCCCCCGGCCGCCATCTTGGAAAAAGGGGTGAAAACATTTTTTTCGCGATATCTCGGAAACTATGCGTCTTACAAAAAATTTGTAGTCATAATTTGTAGCAAATTGTTTTGCCTACAAATATGTTGATATAACTTTTTGCCCTAAATAAAAAATTAAAGAAGTTATAAGCAAAAAACTGAGAATTTTTTTATTCATTCCCAACTCTTTTCTTTACCGTAGAACTTACCAAATTTAACTTATCGAATATTAAGCATGTAGAAAAGGTCCCCGTTTTCCCCGCCACCTATGAGATATAGTCCGTAGGCGCGTTTCTTTTACGTTGTATCCCCAGTAGGCCTACTCCACAGACATCTTGCTTATAAGGTAATCCTCGACATAATAATATTTTAATCACTTATTAGCTAGCTACTCTAATCGACTTTTCTTCGATGGTCCAGGCTGTGGCTCAGAATCTAAATCAACGTCAAATGTGAAAGTTTGAGGAATGACAGGAGTTAAAATTGGAGTCATAGTGACTTCACTGGAGTCATTATGATATCGAGGATTACCTTATAAGCAAGATGTCCGTGGAGTAGGCCTACTGGGGATACCACGTAAAAAAACGCGCCTACAGACTCTACCTCATAGGTGGCGTGGAAAACGGGGGACCTTTTCTACATGCTTAACATTCGATAAGTTAAATTTGGTAAGTTCTATGGTAAAGAAAAGAGTTAGGAATGAATAAAAAAAATCTCACTTTTTTGCTTATAACTTCTTTAATTTTTTATGTAGGGCAAAAAGTTATATAAACATATTTGTAGGCAAAACAATTTGCTACAAATTATGACTTTACAAATTTTTTGTAAGACGCATAGTTACCGAGATATCGCGAAAAAAGTGTTTTCACCCCTTTTTTCAAGATGGCGGCCGGGGGACAAGGGTGGCGACCCCACAAACTTGAGGTTAAGCTTCTATCGACCCCCCACACATGTCCCAAAAATAAAATTGCGTCCTCTAAAAAATGCAAAGCTCATGTAACATTTCAATGGACTATATAGCCTTGGCGAAATCTGTGATTATAGAAGAGTTTTTATTATGATCGAATTTCGACCACGGGCGACCACTAGTAAAATTAAATATTTATAAGTATTTCACAGAAACGTATTTTTGCTTATCTCTAATTAGTTTTTTTAATAATCTAAGAAAAATTTGAAGTGGTCATCCGCAAAACACGCGAGCCTTGTTTCCTCATGTCATCTCTATGTATGATGGATGACATGTACCGTATTTTATACAAATTAATGAATTTGAACTCGCTAAAACAAAACCCTTGTATTCATCACGTCTATTAGTCCATCTATCATGTTAGTGACTGTATAAAATACCCACAAATATGTTCTGAAAAACAGATGTAATATGTACCCCTCTTCTATTTCAACAATGTATATGGTACAATAACCTCTTAACACTTATTTATTCAATACTGGAATGAAATAATATTTGTAATACTTTTTGGACGGTTTCATTAATATTATTAATTAATGAATCATTTGTTTTAATTGTTCTATATCTATCTCGGAACTTCGCGGTCGAGTCTAACAAATTAGGAGAAATAAAAGTTCACCGCCTCGCTGGCTCGGTCACGTAGAACGAATGGGAGAGGATCGCAGCGTGAGGAAAGCATATTCGGGCCGGCAGGTCGGCGTCCTGACGGCAGTCCCAAATATCGCTGGCAGGACAGTGTGGAGGCTGACCTCTCGGAGCTACGACCCAATAATTGCGCAGGACAGAGAAAAGCGGCATGCTCTCGTTTCGGAGGCCAAGACCCACTTTAGGTCGCTGGGCCAACAAAGTAAGTAAGTAAGTATATTATAATTTCTACGAAACCGTAATCTTGTTTAGACCAGCACCTTCTCCGTAACGAAAAAGTTAACAATTCGAGATTAATTAATGACACTTCACTATAATCAATCAATAGGTGTATTTATATATGTCTATTAAGTATACAATATATGTAAGTAGCTGCATATCCTCTAATACTTATGTATACCACCTTTGATCAATATCATACGTTTTATTCCTGCCACAGATTGCCTGGAAGAAATCACTTCTTAGGGATAAGACCGCCCATTGTGCACATTTAGAATATTTTTACGTTATAAGTTCTTCTGTGTTTTCTGCAATGGTGTACAATAAAGTGTTATCTATCTATCTATAATCGTTACGATTGAATCGAAACATATAAATTTATTGCCAGATTGTTTTCGTATGAAATCTATTTTTATGGTCCTTGGCAAAGGATCGTCATGTGACAGAAATGTCAGATTCGCTTAGTCTTACGATATACAGAAATTGGCAGACAAATAATATATTGTTTATTGTAGCTTAGGTTTGCGTCTGACCGCGATGATGGTAAGTGACAATATCGTATGGGATGATCAGTACAAATTAAGAAGCATAATAATAATGAAAAACACTTTGATGGTGTATATGTATCTTGTTCTAGAAGATAAATTTTTGGATGAATGTATGCACGAAAACTATTGTTCACCATAACTAAAACCTAGACATTTAATATCAATACATTTCCATTAGAACAATGGACGGCCCTAACGCCCTGTCGGAGACATTACAGGAAAATTAAATAATATTTGGTGGTTTAACTAAATTAAAACTGATGCAATTGTTATACCACGTACCCCTAAGAGAACTGCTTAGCTAGGCATGACCTAGAAACAGGCTGCCTACACGTGCTCCTATTTCCCAATGACGCACGTAATTATTGCGCAAGGCAAATTTAGTTTTAAGGTAATAATTTTGTATCGAGTCATTCTATAGCCTAATATCGGCTTTGATACTTGTAATTTAGCTAGTAGATTTTAACATTAAATTTAATTAAAATAAAATTGGTTTTTTTTGGATCCTCCGGCTGGCACCTTCGTAATTGGCGCAGTCGGTAGGATACTCGAAGCGTTTCGAGGATAGTAGATAGGGAAGCTCATACATCGAGAACCGTATCGTTAATCGCTATCGTCGTCGCGAGCGATCACGCGTCTTCGAGTGTCCTGAAAGAACCTGGGGTCCTGCCGAGAGGAAAATCAAGACATCGAGACCAGAGAAAACCAGCATGAACAGAGTATTGTAAGTACACTTAAAAATCGTTTCTAGGTGTTGCTTTCAATATTTTCCTAGTTTTTATATTTCCAAAATTTTTCACCCTAAGGCTTCTACCCCTAGAGCGCCTGTGCGAACTAGGGAGATCCGTAGGTTAGATATAGACCTTCGTAGGAATTTAGATACTAGCATTAATAGTTTGAACAGTAGTAGTAGTTATTTAGGCTTAAATTCTGAACATTCATTTTTATTAGAAGTTAACAAAATGGTAGACGTAGACACAATTTTCAAGGCGCTTCGCCTCCTGCCCGATTTTGACGGTAACCCTCATGTGTTGCCCAGATTTATACATTTGTGCGACCAAATTATAGCTGAATTTATTGAGGCGAACCCAGGTAACGAACTATCTAGGCTTTGTTTAATTAACGGCATATTAAATAAAATAACTGGGCCCGCCGCACGCATTATTAATTCAAACGGAATAACTGAGAATTGGGATAGCATTAAATCAATACTAATAAATAATTTTTCTGACCAAAGAGATGAGACCGCTCTCTATAGTGACCTTATGTTAGCCACGCAGGGTAATAGCACCCCACAGGAATTCTATGATCGTTGCATAAACTTATTCAGCACTATCATGACTTACGTCACCTTACACGAAAGTATCCAGACAACTATTGAAGCCAAACGTACCCTTTACGGGAAATTAACAATGCAAGCGTTTGTCCGCGGATTAAAAGAACCATTAGGTTCGCGAATTCGGTGTATGCGTCCTGACAGTGTTGAAAAGGCTCTCGAACTTGTACAGGAAGAATTGAATTGCATGTATCTTCAAAACCGTAATGAACCGGATAAAAAACCGTCCACATTTAAACCCGGGCCTATGGCCCCCACTATGCCTAAAGCATTCAATTTTCCTATGCAAACCGCCCCTATACCTATATGGCAACCAAATCAAGCGACATCGCAGCCCCACCAGATGAGGCAGTTTAGACCAGGTATGCCTTCGCGTACGCAACAAATGTTCCGTGCGCCGCCACCTAGTTATAATCCATACGCGAACAGATTCCAAACGCCAACCCACAATGTCTCTCAATCCTATGGCCCTAAGCCTATGAGTGGAGTTAGCCACTATGTTGCAAGAGAAAGACCGTCTCCACAGTTAACTGGCCACGATTGGCGGAAACATGGCAACCCGCCGCCTACTAATTATTTTAAAAGTAGGGAGATGAATCTGAACGAGTGTGAGAATTATAATGACCATTTTTATCAACCTGAGTTTTATCCGTATTATGAGACCGATCAATACGACTATAATATGTTTTACAATTGCGATTATAATAATATAGGTACACCTACATATTCGAATAGCGAGCCAAATTACTTAGTGGAGTATCCACCAGCCTCACTGGAGGAACCCGGACCAAGTCACTCGAGCTCTGAGGAGCAGGATTTTCACGAAGACCAGAAGTCAGAAAAATTAAAATAGAATTAAATTTACAAACACAGAGGCAGCTTCCGTATATTCAGATACACAATCCACCCTTAAAGTTCTTAATTGATACGGGGGCAAATCAGTCCTTCCTCAGTCCAGAGGCTGTAGACAAATTTTACAGCAATGTACCCTTAAATTTTGATCCCTTCGAAGTAACGAACGTACACGCTACCTCGCGTAATAATTATTCTATCACTATTCCATGTTTTAGCGAGTTTAAAGAATCGGAACATATAAAATTATTTGTCTATAAGTTCCATAACTATTTCGATGGACTTATCGGACTGGATTTGTTAGAAAAATTTGAAGCAAAAATAGACTTAAAGCATAAATTATTAATTACTAGACTTTCTTCAAACACTATTAAAATGTATAATTCGCGTAACGTAAACTTGTTTGAAGACGTAATTCCAGGAAATTCAACAAAATTAGTTCGTATTCCTATTAATTTACACGACGGAGAAGCATTTATTAACAAGCAAATGATATCTAATTGCATTATAAATGATTGCCTAGTAACAGTAAAAAATAGCCGTGCATTTATTGAAGTTACGAATCCGACACCGCATGATGTAATATTTTCGATGCACCGCGCTGTACAAGCAGAGGCTCATAATAATATCGCGTACATGCGCACCGAATCGGAGACCTCGCGGTCGCGCGAAGTATTAAATCGCTTACGTACGAATCATTTGAATAATGAGGAACGCGCTAACTTAGAAACATTATGCACTAAATATGCAGACGTGTTTTATATAGACGGAGAACCTTTAACATTCACGAATAAAATAAAGCATAGAATAAATACTACAGACGAGTCACCCGTTTATACAAAAAGTTATAGGTACCCTTACGTTCACCGTGATGAAGTGAAAGATCAAATCGGTAAAATGCTTAGTCAGGGAATTATTCGCCCTTCCGAATCGGCTTGGAGCTCTCCTATTTGGATAGTTCCCAAGAAATCAGACGCCTCCGGAAAGACTAAATGGCGTTTAGTCGTCGATTTCCGTAAAATAAATGAGAAAACCATCGACGATAAGTACCCAATTCCTAATATTTCAGACATTTTAGATAAACTAGGTAACTGTCAATATTTTTCGACACTAGATTTAGCTAGTGGCTTCTACCAAGTTGAAATGGATCCTTCTGATATACCAAAAACCGCATTTAATGTAGAAAACGGACACTATGAATTCTTACGCATGCCGATGGGACTAAAGAATGCACCATCAACCTTTCAAAGAGTGATGGACAATGTTCTTAAAGACCTGCAAAATGTGATCTGCTTGGTCTACCTAGATGACGTCATTGTTTTCAGTACGTCACTACAAGAACACATAATAAATCTCGAAAAAGTATTCCAAAGGCTACGCGAGTCTAACTTTAAAATCCAAATGGATAAGTCGGAATTTCTTAAATTAGAAACAGCTTATCTAGGGCACATTATCTCGCGAGAAGGTATAAAACCAAACCCTGATAAAATTTCGGCAGTTCAAAATTATCCTTTACCGAAATCTCCCAAAGAAATAAAGCAATTTTTAGGCCTCATTGGATATTATAGGAAATTTATACCAGACTTTGCACGAATAACTAAACCTCTCACAAACTGTCTTAAGAAAGGTAGAAAAATAGTATTTAATTCTGAGTATACTAACTGTTTCGAAAAATGTAAGCAGCTATTAACCAACGACCCAATTTTACAGTATCCAGATTTTAGTAAAGATTTTATTTTAACAACAGATGCTTCTAACGCAGCCATTGGTGCTATTCTTTCTCAAGGTACCTTAGGATCCGATAAACCAGTTTGCTATGCTTCACGCACTCTTAATGATAGCGAAACGAACTATTCCACTACCGAGAAAGAACTCCTGGCAATAGTGTGGGCGACTAAATATTTTAGGCCTTATCTTTACGGAAGGAAATTTAAAATAGTCACCGACCACAAACCTTTGGAGTGGGTTATGAGTCTTAAAGACCATAATGCCCGATTGACACGATGGCGGCTTAAATTATCTGAGTACGATTATACTGTAGTGTACAAAAAGGGAGTACATAATACGAACGCCGACGCTTTGTCGCGTATCGAACTTCATAATGAGGAAACTGAGTCTTTAGCTGTCAATACATCAGAACGTCCACCTTCGGTTGCAGATAGTTCCACACTAACTGCGCACACGAGTATGGAAAACCCCATCCTCGAAGTACCCATAGTCGATGCCCCGCTTAACAAATACCATAGGCAAATCCACATAACAGTAGTTGGAGATATTAAGAAAAGGCCCTCTGTCTCCAAACCTTTTGATACCCATACCCGAATTGCAGTACAAGTATCTCAATCTAATTTAGAGACTGACGTCATTAATGTCATTAAGGAGTACGTTAACCCAAAAGTAAAAACCGCATTACTGATAAACCCTTTGTTATCTATGTATGATGTCATCCCCGTAATTCAAGAAAATTTTAAAAGTTCCGCAATGAATTTAGTTCTGGCTACTCATGAACTAGAGAATATTAAAGAATATCTGAGACAACAGGAAATTATAAAGCATTATCACGATGGTAAAACAAACCATCGCGGTATTAATGAATGTCACTTAGCTCTTTCGAAATGTTACTATTGGCCAAAAATGAAGGAGCATATTACAAAATTTATTAACGAATGCACCATTTGTGGCGAAGCTAAATACGATAGAAATCCCATTAAACAGCAATTTAACGTGGTCCCCCCAGCTACCAAACCATTTGAAATCGTACATATAGACCTTTTAACTATACAGACAGAAAAATATATGACTATTGTAGACGTTTTCTCTAAATATGCTCAAGCGTATCACATTCGAGATGGTACAGCTATTAGCATACTACAAGCCCTATTAAAGTTTTGTACTCATCACGGTTTACCTCTAACAATAGTTTCTGATAACGGTACAGAATTCACAAACCAGTTATTTAGCGAATTTTTAAATACACATAAAATTAAACACCACAGGACTTTACCTCATACCCCAAACGAGAACGGGATAGTGGAAAGATTCCACTCTACCTTGCTAGAACATTTGCGTATTTTAAAACTTAAGAACAAACATGATGACGTTGTTAACTTGATCCCTTATGCTATTTTAGCCTATAACAGTTCTATACATAGTTTCACAAAATGTAGACCATTCGATATAATTACCGGACATCTTGATCCCCGGGATCCATTCGATATAGATCTTACCAAACACCTTATGCAGCAGTACGTCCAGAACCATAGAGATCAAATGAAAGTAGTATTCGACCACATTAATGAAAGTTCCTTGGAACATCGCACACACCTGACAGAGAATAGAAATAAAAATCGTGAGTCCGAAATCGAATATCAGCCACAACAGCCTATATATGTTAGTAACCCCTTAGCAAGTCGTCAGAAAATCGCACCCCGGTACACTAGAGATACGGTCCTAGCTGATTTACCAATACATATTTACACATCTAGGAAACGCGGCCCCGTCGCCAAGAGCCGTCTTAAACGCCTACCAAAAACTGCTCAATTGTTACAGGGTGCTTCTGGTCCTGACTGCTCATTCGATAGCGGCCCAGGATTCAAACCAAGAAGTAATATTTGAAAGCCTTAATGAAGGACCTGGACTACTACCATTTCGCCTAGGAACAACGAGACTTATTAGACATTATCATACATTCTTACAATATGTACAATTAAAAGACATAGAAGGAGAAATTAACCTATTGCACTCCCAATTAACGGATTATAAGTTTAAACTTAGCAACAACACGCATTCTTTATTTGAAATACAAATAGAATATCTTGCTGCCAAACTGACAAAAGTAACGGGACATTTAGATACTCTAAAATCTAAACGTACTAAGAGAGGTCTCATTGACGGATTTGGTTCAGTAATTAAAAGTTTAACTGGTAATTTAGATTACTCCGATGCAATAAAATATGACAATGCTATCAAAATTCTACAGAATAACGACGATCAAATAATACAAGAATTAAATAACCATATAAGTCTCAGTAAGGAATGGATGTCCCAGCATTCTAATATAATTAATAAATTAACTGAAAATCAGGTTAACATCAACAAAACCCTTCAGCTCATACTAGATAGACAGACTTATAAAGATTACAGCCTTATTAAATATGCAAAATTTGCCCAATATCTAACTATAGTAACTGAAAACATAGATGAAGTTTTAGGAGAGTTAATTAGAATAGAAAATATATTAGCTTTTATTCATACTTCAAGCCCTTATCATTCTATGATAAGCATAGAAGTTTTAGATAGTATGATTCATAGGTTAATTAAAATCTACGGCAAAGATCAGGTATTAGATTTAGACCTTAGAGAATATTATGATTTGATCAAACCGGGTTACTATTACTCAGGCAGTCAAATAGTAATTATTTTCAAGATACCAATATTCACTGTAGACATCTACGAATTATATAAATTAGCAATAGCTCCCAATAAGTTCAAACAGGCCCTCATCCCTCCATTCCCATTGATAGCAACTAACAAGAACGATTATGTGTACATGGAGGCTGAATGCCCGAAGTATAATAACTGGTATCTCTGCGAAGAGAAGATGGACCATCACCTTCGTAAAACCTCGGACTGCGTGCAGCATCTACTCACAGATCAATACCTCGACAACACCTGCGAGCTTACTACAGTAACTCTATCCAAAGGAGCCATGGAGCAGTTAGATGAAAGACACTATGTCTTATCTTTCCCCAACTTAACTAAAATACATACTGTCTGTGGAAAGGAAAACTTTAACCTAATAAATGGAAGTTACCTCGTGACCATCCCCATCAACTGTTTCCTGTATGCGAATGAATTTACCATAGCTAACGTCAATGATCAGGTAGAAGGACGGCCCATTAAGATATTCACGATCCCTCATGAAGATACTCAACAAGAAGAAATTATGAACGTTAACCTGAATTCAATGGACCTTAGAAAATTACACGAAATTCAACATAAGATCTCAATGCAGCCTTTAATTCACATTGAAAAGACTCATTCGAAACAGGTGCTACAGATGACTATTCCACTCTACGTTATACTGCTTGGTGCCTTAATACTCATGGGATTTATATTGATGAGAAAATACAAGACATTAATTCAATGCCATCGTCCTAAAGAAGATAATGGAGATAAGCAATGTGAGATAGAAGAATCTTCATCCCGAAAGCCGGATTCAGCGATATTTTCGCAACTGAAAGCACGAAAATAGTCGCTGGTTTGAGAGGGGAGGTGTTATACCACGTACCCCTAAGAGAACTGCTTAGCTAGGCATGACCTAGAAACAGGCTGCCTACACGTGCTCCTATTTCCCAATGACGCACGTAATTATTGCGCAAGGCAAATTTAGTTTTAAGGTAATAATTTTGTATCGAGTCATTCTATAGCCTAATATCGGCTTTGATACTTGTAATTTAGCTAGTAGATTTTAACATTAAATTTAATTAAAATAAAATTGGTTTTTTTTGGATCCTCCGGCTGGCACCTTCGTAATTCAATCGTAATTAAAGAAAAAACAAAATAATAACAATAATAAATCAATATAGATATACATAATTAAATAGATTATAATAATAGAAATTACATATACTTCCATGCGACCAATAATACAATTCCATTTACGGCAACAATTTTTTTAATGGACAAATAATGGTCAGTGGTCAAGTGTTTCAATGTAGAAATGGATATAGCTTGTCTTATTTTCAGTTCCACAGGCGAACAGGTATTTTAGTTACAATTTTAGTTAAATTACAATTTAAATATCATTAAACAGTGCGAAAATCCCGTTTGTATTGTTCGAAAATGATCTTCTAAGGACAAAAAATGTATATTTGTATCCGTGCAAGTACGGAAAAAGAATACAATTTCCTGCGGCCGGGCGGCATGTCGTAAGAAGCGACAATACACTCCACAGCCAGTTGGTAAGGTATTTGCCCGTCTGGATTGCTACCACCCCTGGTCTAGAGTATGCCGCCGTAACAACCTTGAGTTATGTTTCGGCATGAGTGACCAGGTTCCAGTCTCCCTTAAGATAGCAGCAGCGCATTTGTAGCATTGGTGTTGCAAATGTCCATAGGCGATGGTAATCACTTTCCATTAGGTGGGTTATGTCCGCTGAACTCAAGCAATAAGAAAAAAATCTGTCATTATTTTATCACTGTTAAATAGTACCAATTTTTATTTTTTAGATATGGGATATTTTTTGTTCCATGCTTTTTAGGGTTCAGTAGATATAATAAAAATGGTGTAAAATGACTGTAACAAACCTATCACTGATCGTCCAACACCTGATAGCTCGGTTTTGTTATCTTGTAGTAAATAAAACCAGGCATTATTGGAATCGGGTCCTCGAGGAGAAGGAGGAGAAGTGGAGGTCAGCTGCTTCGCATTTCCGATCACGCCGCTTATTAAAGATGCTTTGTATGTAAGCTTAGTTCAGAGATAAATTCCCTCTAGTGCAGTGTTTTTTAACCTGTAGGTCGCGACCCCCAGGGGGGTCGCAGAGCCTTGCTCGGGGGGTCGCCGGCAGAAGGGAAAAGGCTATTTAAATTTATACCTCGTACTTAGGTACTTTCTACGCTCAGCACCTTTTTGTTGAGTAAGGGCCTAATAATGAGTATAGGTAACAAATTAGATGTGGTGTATTCACATCACTAGTTTGTAAGTTTGTATTCTCTATGTTCATGTTCTTTCTCTTTGGTCTTTGTGTGTCATTTCTAACAGTCATATTCTCATATTTAATTTTGTATCTTTTAAAATAAATACTTTAAAGTCAGTCCATATTATTATTATCATTTATAATGTATCTCTACCCATAATAAATACAATCAAAAAGTACACAACAGTAGAGAAAAACATAAACATAGTCTTTAAATTACTAACTTTTTATCTGTCTATGACCCAAGGGGGTCGCTAAAATTTTTCAACCTGTAAAGGGGTCGCGTATTCAAAAAGATTGAAAACCACTGCTCTAGTGTATAAGATGAATTTGTTTTCTAGTCACGAATTTCGGGATTTTCAGCAATGGATACCCATATGCTGACTGAGGTAAGGAAATAGTTCAATAATATTTTTCCGTTTACTTTTTAGACAGCCCATTTATCCACACATACACATTTTATCCTTAATCTTATCTATAGTATGATAAATCTGTAGATGTTGCGAGTTTGTGAAATGAAATAAAAATGTGAAAAAAATCAGAGTACTTGTTCGGACCAGCCGATTTCTAAAACGCAATTTTACAGTTTTCGTCAATCAATCACAGTTTAGTCACAGTTAGTACAGTCTTTGCCTGCCTATTAGAGCATCACGTGAAAACTACAGAACGGATTTGAATGAAACTCGATACAGAGATAGCTCCATATCATAGTCAACCTTTAGGATATTTTAACCAACTTTAAAAAAAAGGAAGAGGTTCTCAATTAGTTATGTAATTTTGTTATGTATGTTCAGTCATAACTTTTGTGATTCTGACCCATTTTTTAGCCCATCCCTAGGTAGTGCTGCAAAACCAATACGCTGCTGAAAATAACCTTTGATTTCACCTATATTAATTAAGCAAAATAACTAAGCTTTGTTACCTTTTTTTATTGCATGAGTTCAGTAACGGCAGACGGCCCACTTAATGCCGGAACACAAATCAAGGTTGTTATGGCGGCATACTTTAGACTACGGGTGGTAGCCATCCAGTCGGGCAAATACCCGAAACGACCTGTCTGTGGGTTATTTTGTCGCCTCTTACGACAGGCCGCCCGGCCGCAGGAAATTGTATTCTTTCTCCGTTCCTGCACGGATGATACCTGTCCAAAGTGTACAAAGACATGGGCAAATGCTACTTATGAATAACTTTACTCCGTTTTAATACAATCGCATTTAACAGACATAAATATAAATAATCAATTTTAAAAGAACCATAAACACGCGATAGCGTTATCAGAGAGACATTAGGCGAAGCACGAAAACAACCTATTATTTTGTACAATAATAAAGACATTTATGCCCAAGTGAAGTTCGTTGTATCCTTATCTGAACCCTTGAAATAGGTGAGCGGTCATGCAGTTGAATTTAACAAAATATACACGGTCTTATACATGTCCTGTTAGAGTAAGTGTGTTCCAGTTAGAGTAAGACTGCACTTAAGGGTTCTTAAAGAAGCCTTAGGTTCGCGTTTGAACAATATCTCGAACGAAGATATAAATAACTCTGTAAGGCGGAGCACACTTACCCAGAAGGTACCTATTCTAACACGGGACTAGAAGACACCCAGGTTGTAGGTTTCGGGAAAAATAGACTACGGCAGTGAGTTGCGCTCCTTTGCTGTACGCAAAATGAAGTTGAACGCGAATGGCTTTGTTCGTATAGGTGGTATGTCCACCATATACCGGTGCCTGCGTCGAGGAGTCGGCAGAATCAGATTAATAAACTCCACACGTTATCCAAAATTATAAGCAAGCAACACTGCGTCGATGTTCGAGACTTTGAATTTTGTCATCGAACAGCTAGTCGTTGGTGGTCTCTCTCAGGTTAATTTTACAAAGCCTATTTGCCCACGAAATAACATTAAACTTCGTTATGTCAACAGCATTATCATGGTGCACATAAAATGCGATGTCCATCGTTTTCGGGTTGCAATCGCCTCCATAAATTATATTTACCGATAATAATGCATTACAAACTAATCAGCCGGCTATCCTTATTGTTTGCAGTGAAGTCATGACCTAGATTTTCGATTATGAACTGTTACTATGTAATATTTACTAGGGTTACATGTAAAATCGATACCGCAGTTAATAAGATGTGTTTACCTATGAAAATGTCGTTCTACAGTACTGGCCGTTTCAATTAAAATAATTTTTGGCTAAGAATTCTAATTTCAAATTAATTTGATTTAAAAAACATGGAAGTTTTGTTTATTGATTAGCGTTATGTATTTATCGCATTTGAATCTTTTCCGTCATCATGGATGTGTTAAAAATTCGAATATGGAATATGACTACCGTCGTGGCAGCAACACAGCACAAGCGGCACGGAATATCAACGACGTTTACGGAGCGAAGACTACAAACGAACGCTCTACATGTAATCGGTTTACCCGTTTCCATTCTGGAAATTTCGACCTGAAAAATTAATCTCGTGGTCGTCCCAAAACTTTGGTCGACAATGACGAATTAAAGCGACTGTGCAGCTTGCACAAGAGTTTGTTTGAACGCGCTAATCTCAGTAACTACTGGTCGGATTTGAAGAATTCTTTCAGTGTTAGATAGCCCATTTATCGAGGCTATAGGCTATATATCATCATGCTAAAACCAATAGGAGTAGAGCACCAATGAAGAATGTTTCAAAATCGTTTTTTTTTACTTACTTTTTTTAACTATTCCACGCGGACGAAGTCGCGGACAGAAGCTGGTAGGTAATAAAGCGGCAATATTTCATGTTTTTTGATATATCAGAATAAATGATATTAATAAATATATTACGAAGGGGGATGACATATATAAGAATAAAACTGAATAGCATTCTCGAATGGGTAGCTAGCTAAATTGATATTATTGTGAATTGTGATCTTAGTTAAGATTAATTATTATGTTATATTTAATGTTATAACTTGGATTTATAATATTGATTTCTACTTTATCTTTAAAATCGAAGAAGACTGAACCACAAGGACATTACGTTAAACACACAATTTTGAGATTTTATTTAATTTGACTTTTATAATAATACGTAATTTTATTTGTTTTGACACTAAGGGCCGCGTGCATAAGGTTGTTTAAATTTTTTAAGAAACACAAAACGTGTTTAACACCCTTAAATACAGTTAGCTTCTTGCACAACGCAAATTTTGCCTCTAAATATATTTAAAGAACTGTCAATACGATATGTGTAAAACGTATTTAGGCACTTTAATATGATTAACTAATTTTATTTAACGGTGATCGTTATGTAAGCGACCGTGAGAATTTGTTTTCTCTTTTTAAAATCTATACATATAATAAAATAATAAAATTGTAGAGGTCGAATTTCTGTACAATGAAAAAAAAGGCTAAAAACCGAGTCAGGGGATGTAAGAAGTGAAATAGAACTAATTTAGATTTTTTCGAATTTTTTGTTTCACTGTTTGTCTACCTGTTTGTACCGGCTAATCTCCGAAACGACTGGACCGATTTACATGAAATTTTGTACGGCGATAGCTTATATCCCTGGTCAACATATAGGATACTTTTAATCCCGAAAAATTAAAGAGTTCCCGTGGGATAGTTAAAAAGCTTTAATTACTTATACAGCTTATAACAGGCTAAAAGTAATTTCTCTGCAACGTAACATAATAGAAGCGGATATTTTGACAGGATGTGGTGTCGGTGAGAGAGTTTTATCTTATATATATAATAAATAAAGGTGATAAGTTTGTTTCTTTATTTGTTTGCTTGATCGCGCTAATCTCAGGAATTACTGGTCTGATTTGAAATTTTTTCACTGTTAGATAGCAAATTTATCGAGGAAGGTTATAGGCTATATATTATCACGCTAAGAGCAATAGGAGCGGAGCACCAATGAAGAATGTTTCAAACTCGCGGGGTTTTTTTTAACTTACTTTTTGTTGAACTATTCCACGCGAACGAAGACGCGGGCAGAAGCTAGTAAGTCATAATTAAGTTGATTTCGTATACGTATCGTTTTATTTTTACACTTCATAACGGTCCATGTCGGAACGAAAAAGGAAAGTTATCCAGGTTAGCTCAATATGACCGGCCGGACCCGACCGGATTGTCGGAAATCCGGTCGGATACGGCCGAATTGCAATCCCTTATAACGACACATCTGCGGAATATTCGGTGGTAGAAAATTCGATTAAATACGCTCGCAATGTTTTTTAAATAACCTACGACACGTCAGCAGAATTTACGTTCCGCAGGTATGTCGTTAGGGTTAAGCTCCAACTATTTAATACAACGCAAAAGTAAGTCTTGTTCAATGATGTAAAATACATCGCGCGCAGTGGAGAAGAAACAGTAAGAAACCGGACCCTGGGCATCGAAGTGATCGCTCCAAACGCAACCGGGATTTAACGCTCGGATGATGATGATGAATGTAAAATACATGTACAAATATCTCGTATCATTAGTACACAGATTGCAATTTTGTGATATTATTTAAAGTATTATCAGTTATAATTGCTCCCAATCGGTTATGACTTTCGCCGGCTGCTGCCGTACCTATGTGTCGACAAAACTTTTCTAAGTTTCCCCATAGTACTCTCGTGATTTATCAGAGATATATTGAATCCATAGTTAAAAATGCGTTAAACGTATTTATTCCAGTCCAACAAACCCTATCAAAATTAATTTTAGTAATTAAAATTATATTTGTGTAAATCAATCAACTCCCTGGTAAATTAAAGAGATTACAGATGTGTTAAACCTGTTAAATACAATTTGAATGAAAACTGTTTATTGTTCACCATAAACTTAAATCTAAAAATTAATAATCGGCGGCCGTATCTCTTACAGGCAACCAGGTGTCCAAGATTTTTTAAAGAAAAGTTAAATCAATCATCTCTCTCTAAAAATACAATGACCCCATCTCAGTAGTTGGATATTGAAAAAGATATGTCGAAACCTCACCTTCTCAGTGACAGCAAGTCCAGCATACTCCTCAGAAGACAGACAGTCTCCTTTCAGCCAGCTCGCCAGCTTGCCCAGTTCTTCGAGCATGTTTGACGGTGACAACGAACTTAGTGCCATGTTTAATTTCGAAATAGTTTCTCATATAATTGTAATGTTTAATATTTATTAATTTTAAATCACTTTCATACAAACGCGTCGAGTTAAACCATTAGCATAGCATCATACCAATTTAATTAACTAAACCTAAACAATCTCTGAATCTGAATCAATTCGGAAAAATCTTAGTTAACACTTTATCCAATTCGAATACCTATCAAAGATAACTTTTCCGAACTCAAATAACTTTGTTGATAAAATTTAAACTTCTAAAAAGTTCATTACCATCGTAATTCCACGTTACGGCATAAAACAGGCAATATAAATCAAAGTTAATAATCCCCTTAAAGGCGGGGAAAAGATATCACGAACCGGCAGCTTGCCGAATTTATTGCACCCAAAAAGATTTCCTAGGGGATGTTATATATTACTGCGGCGGGGAAGAACATCAACCCTCACCTCACGACAGCTGCTTACCGACTGACAATATCCTGAATTCCTGAAATTGGAGTCTCAGATTCGTATAGCAAATATTCAAGACTTTACTCTTGGACTCTATTGTCTCCCATTAGGGTGCATTTCGAAATGTCAAAGGGCAAAAAATTGTAACTCTAAGCATGCGCGTGAGACAGAGACCGATATACACAGGTTCTATCTGTGCGAACGAGAAATCAACAATTTTCTCATATCGCAGTATTTTCGAATTTCAAAAGCACGTGCGACAGTCTTTACAGCCATTCCGAAATCCGGTGACGTAACAGAAAGGCGGTTTTTACAGAGCGGTTTGAGTTAGCCAATTTCCGGTCCTGCCTCTCAATTCATAAGGTGGGAAACGTCAAATGAAAGTTAATACAGGAAAACTAAGTAGTATAGTGGAGTATTTAATTAAATCATTTTAAGAGATACTAGAGCGCGAGTTCGACAAAGGGCGCGGGTTTGATCCTGGTCGGAACGCATGCACCACTTAGGCAGTTTTTTGACCTAATGTGCACTTTGTTACAATTACCACATGCTAATAACGGTCAAGAAAAACCTCTGCATCGAGATAACTGATGTATCAACCTGCCAAGCCGCCTTGCACCAGCTTGGCGGGTATACTGTCCGTTCCCCTATAATGGGAGACCCGAGCCCAGCAGTGGGACATTTATGGGCTGCTATTATAATATTTATTTATTATTACTAGCTGACCCGGCGAACTTCGTACCGCCATATTATCTGAATTCCTAAGACTGTTTAATGACATAAAAACAAAATCACCAAAATTGGTCCAGGTGATTAGGAGAATTCTATAACCCGATCTCAGCACCACCTACCGGTTCTAACTGTGAATCTAAGCCATCCGGGGACCCACTCAAACACACAAAAACAAAATCACCAAAATCGGTCCAGGTGATTACGAGGATTCTAGAACCCGATCTCAGCACCACCTACTGGTTCCAATTGTGGCTGTAAACCATCCCGGGACCTACTGAACAACAGAATTTGATCAAAAACGGATGTATAGTTTATGATTCTATAAAGGGCAAACAGACAGATATTCATTTTTATATATCAAGAAGATAAGAAATACTAAGCCAATTGTTACATTATATTAACTCCTCATCATAGTAATAAGAAATCCTCATCACTTTTACTTTAAAAGTTTCACGGGTGTCACTTTGATGTCTTTGGAAGAGTAGGCACATAGTATTTTAGTACAATAATAAAATTACATTTTAAAGGTTCCAAGCATATTTTTACATCCTTACCATCCCTGATCACAACTACTGAAAGTGGCCGAAACATAGGATTAATAAAAATGAAATAAAATAACGCCCTTAGAAAAATGACAGCAGCTACTTACTTAAATAAAAAGTCACTAAAAACATTATTATAATTTTTTCAAGGCAGACTAAATTACCCCAAATACATAATGTAACATGTAGATTGGCAACCTTAATGTATTAAAAAAAAAACCATGTATTTATTCACCTCAATGTGAAAACATTTACAGAGCACCAAAAAGTACAATTTTATGATTGTACTAGGATGTGCCCCAGACTTAGTATTGAAATTGCCTTGACACAAAATATGGCAGCATTCGAAAAGGAACGTAAACTATAGTTTTAGTGAAAACTGTGTCGGAATAAGCTCATTTTTATGCAACCAAACAACAAATTCCAGTTCTGCTTCTTCGAAAATTCCCAGGAAAAATATTCACACATTTTATAAGACTAAATAAGCTATCGATTAGTAAAAACAATCACATTGGAATTGGATATTTTTATATCCGGCTATATTAAAACATTTCTAGAACATTTCCCACGGAATACTGGGATAAAAAGTAGGGCAGAGTTTAAATCTGACAATTATAGACAGCCCCTAAAGAGTGATATTAGATAGTGCTCCAGAAATCATTATGATTATGGACAACTTTTTGTTAAATCGAATGGTGCAAATTTATAACAATAAAACTGCATTTATATGGTTTTACGTGCAGTATTTTCCTAGCCAAGATCAGGGTTCCTGACCACTCCCTTTGTGAATGTGGATTAGCTGAAGGGACGTTGGAGCATATTTCCTTTCATTGCAATAAAATTAAACCCCACTCTACAATATCTTATCATGGGGTTTCCCCTGCCCTGTCTGTCTAAACTCTATGTTATCTTTAAATGATAATGTTTATGTTTTATATAAATTTTTAGTGCTTAATAACATTCATTTATTAGATAGTGTAACATATTATATGTTTTTCTTTTGTCCACAGGACGACACAGAAAGTCTTTGCAATTGAATACCGATTAAAGCCTTTTTTCTTTAAATTTTCTTTCACCTGTGACTTTACTTTCATATTACATTACATATGTGTCATCGGCAAAATCAATGCCTATGCATTGGAGCCACTTGGAAAAATATAGAATAGAATAGAAGTGCAGTATTTGAATTGATTTTTTTAATTTTATTCTGAATTTTTAGCTACTTTTAAGTAGCTACGATCACAGAAGAGAGAGATGTCAAGTGTCAATGAGTAATGTTAAAAGTTTTTACTTAGCCTACTGCCAACTTATTCATTTTAATTTCCTAATTTTAATATACTGCACTTAAAACTTTCAAATGTTCTTTTATTATGTGCACTATTCATGAAAACTTAAGAAAATAGAGTGTGAAATTCACTTTTAAAATAATAATATTCAGATAAAAATTCAACATACATAGTATAGTGAATGGAGCTTAAAAATGATTTCATTGAATTTATTGTTTAAACTAAATTCTTCAATAGTTTTTAAGATTTCACATTTTTTTATAAAACCCCATAACATAGGTATTTAAAAATGAAATATAATGTGTGTATAAGTAATAAAATGTATATCAAATTAAATCAATGGAAAAAAGATTTTATGGTGAGATGTTTGGACATAGTACATTGAAAGAATCATATTAAGGTAGTAACTCCATAGTTTTCACATATTATGAAAGCATAATGCCTATATACAGTGTAAGCCTATAAAAACAGTGGATAGAGTCTCATTCAACAGCGAGAGTTGCAGTGATAATATGGCAACTATAGTAGAGGTGTGTGGTTCCAGATTGTAATAGTTCTAGGAACTATGTCCACCATGGGAAAGATGTTGATCCAATTTGAGGAATCAAATGAATTTGTTCCGCAACTCCCAAACTGAGCAAATACAATAACATGACTTTGACTCCCACTAAATACTCTATTTAGATTAAAACAAATAATAAAAATACCTATAATAAAAGTATAGGTAAAGGTAAATCAATTGATGATTTTAGTTTTAAGAATGCATAAATTGCCTACTTGGCTTTGCATTTCAATTAAACCAATGAAAACCTAAGGACCTATTTAATTATGGACACTAATTGCAAGACATGGACCGAAACCAAACATCTGAACTAGTGAAACTTGTTAGAAAAGTATTGGATTGTATTGTTTAAATACAATAATAATAAAATAAGAAATAATTTTTTTTTGCTAAAAGCAATGATCTAATTAAATATTAAAATATTTTTAATAAAGTTTATCACGGAGTTTATCTCTTGCAAACAATAATAACTACAGATAACAAAACAGAATGTCCACCTACCACAAAAAAATAGCAAAATAATAGCCTTACTTTGATTGATATTTTTGAGGTAAACTTGATCTAATAAACAATTTTAATGCGGTAATAAGGTACGTGTAAAGCTTATAATAAACGTACCTTTGGTGTTTTTATGATATCCATCGCAGCAGCTGATAAAAATCAATATTTTGTGCAGCTATTTTCAAGTTAGCATATGTATGTCGTTCGAATCATTCACACAAGTTTTTAGTCAAGAAACACAATAATTTAAGGATTTTAAGTTATACACTCTTTGGTTTTAATTTAATCGCTACATTCAACAAGTTAAATTCATATTTCGTAAAATAAAAACTTTGATTGTTTCCATCCACCACTGAACTGAACTGACGTTTTCAGCAAATTTTAAAGACTTCTCCACATTTTCGCGAGAATACGAGAATTAATGTGGAAGGCTCTCATATTCTCGCGATGTTGTCCGCAAGGCAATAGAGCAGAGCACGCGACAACTTAGGGTAGGTAAATTCAGCAGAATTCCGCGATTTTATTAGAAGTAGGCCCTGAATTTAGATTATTTATATATATATATATATATATATATATATATATATATGTATATATATTTGCACATTGCACGACTGAGCGAATCGCGCGAATTTTATTCCACTGTGCGAACATAGCCATACTTACTTTATACGGTACAAAATATTCGCACGAAAATAAATCGCACTGCTTCGCGTTCAATTTGCATCAAGTCACAGATTTTTTTCCCGCGCGATTTTTTTATCGCCAGTGCGGCTACTCCTATAATATTCAATGTGTTACAGAATGACGAGAAATAAATCGTGCTGTGAAATATCGCTGTGCGGACAGGCCCTTATACTCTGCAATAATCTGCTGAGCTTAGAAAGTAGCTACGTACGAGGTAGAAAATTAAATTGCCTTTTCCCTTTTGGCGGCGACCCCCCGAGCAAGGCTCTGCGACCCCCTAGGGGTCGCGACCCACAGGTTGAAAAACTCTGCTATAGTGATAAGATAAGGGCTACGTTCCAAGAAGGACTAAAAACGACTACGTTCACGACCACAATTTTTCCCGTGCCGCTTGCTTGCCGGCGTTACAATTGTAAACCCAAGTGAACGGTTATTCGACCCACCCCTTGACATGGGTCGTTGTGAGCGTTGTGTAATCGAAAATGATTACGTCAGTAGTGACGTTTTTGCCAGGACCACAACGACCACGGTCGCCATATGGAACGGCTAACAGAGCATTTTGGGCTTTGTGAGCTGTATGTGGAACGCACTGTAAAAGTGTTGGCCATTTTTAAAAAATCTCTGGTGACAATTGACAATTGACATTTTCAGCTGTCATCGGTCATTGTGTTTTGCACACAGTCGCTTTTTACTTCCAAGTTTTCGTTTTCATTTTCATTCGTGGAATCGCGTTGTTTATTCGCTGGCGAATCTGATTTTATAGGGAATTTACTGCAATATTGTTATTAACTAACCTGATACGAGTACTTTGAAAATAATGACTTCAACAATGCCTAGCGAAAGTAACGAGGAACGTCGTCGCAGGGTAAGTGAATCATGTTTTTTCCAATTAAAGCAACTTATCGGTAAATTAGGTCCCAAGATTGGCATAAATCACTTTATTGCGATGTATTTTGGGAACTTTATAAAGAGTCAAACACGCTTGTGGACCGGTTTTACTTTGAATATTGAATTTCATTATAAATTTAAAGAGATTCGTTGATTGGTTATCTGAATTGATGCTAGAATTTTCCACGCAGTTTCTTTATCAACAATAATAAGAAAATTTCATGACAATAGAAGGCATATAGATATTATTGCTCTTTTTCTTTCATTATTTAAGATTTTTAAACAGTATGAAGACATCATGTAGGTATAGTTGATCCTTAATGTATATATTCTAGAAACCATAGAAAGTACAATATCAATAACTTGCATAGTACAATAGTTTTGCTTATTAATTTTCACCCAAACTACCATAAGGTTGTGCCTTATAATGTATATGAATGTTATTATTAATTATTATTTTTGTCTTATACTAAAATGGAATCTCAAAATCTTGATCAAGATAGATATTGAAAGCCATTATTACCTTGCTAAAGTTAGAAAAGTATTACAAATAAATACATTAAATTAGAACATTATAAACTAAACCTAATATTCAAACATTAGTTATATAGTGTTCTACCTATAATTCCTTAAGAGTAATTCTTATGGGCTCGGGACTCTGTGATCCAAGTCTCTAACCATCACACAGCACACATAATTAACTCTCCCTGGGAGTTTTTTCATCCCTTAAGTGATGCTGAGGTTGAAACACCAAATTGATTGATTTATTAAAAAAAAAATACAATACTTATATCAAGTTTATTTTAAATGTTAACTAGTAGTAATACAGATAAATGAGTAATAAGATTAGGAGGTAGCATACCTGTAATATATGGATGTGAAAAAGACCATTTGGTTTAAATATTTTTTTTAAGTGATCTCACTTTGGAAATTTGAATCACTTGAAATTATTGCATATGCATTAAGTGTCTTCAAATCTCTTGAATAGATTTCTTCTAGATATACATACTCCATCATAGACTGCATTTCCACCTGATATAGTGTAACAAAAAGCACTAATTATTTTTTATTAAAATCAATAGGCATTTTACTGTTAAAATAATTGTATATGTAAGTTTATTAACACAGTTAGTAATTTTTCCAGTATAGATGTTCTATTTCACAGAATCCACTCAGCCCTGATTTTAGTACTGATGTGTTCCAATATTTGTTTGTATGTGTGTGTGTGTGACAGAGAGAGAGTGTGTGTTGTATGTGCATGTATGCATGTTTGTGTGTGTGAACTTAATGCATACTTTTAGTCACAAAACTATAGAATATAGATAGTCAATAGAAATAACAAAATTTCAGTTAAATTGTGTCTTTAGGTGATTTATATCAAAACATTTTCTACTGTAATATCTAACTTTAGATGTGGCTTAAGTCGTCTAAGACATTTAAACATTAATAAATATTGTAATTTATTGCATAAATCCTTTTTGTAATATAGGATAATGATCTTCTAACAAAAAATCATGTACAGACTCACTCTCTGCCTATTTTATCGTTGTTCTTCAAACATTGCAACAGACAGACACTAGGAAGGCAGAGAACAATCTAAGGAATGGGAAGCACCCAGTAAAAAGAAAAGAATTAACTCAAGACTACCTACAATCACAGTTGGCACCACCTGGATATATTGTATTTATAGAAAACCTCAATTGAAATTTTATGACAATGCCTTATTATTATTATAAAACATTTTTTAAACATATCAGTCACAAAATAGTTACATAACAATGTCAAGAAAAATGAAAATATTATGTTTCAAATGTTTATTATCATTAAAATGCTAAATTATGCATGCAAGTTGCTCTACTTTTAATGGAATTTTTATTACAGGGGTGGTAATGCCATCAGAATGTATTATTCCTTAAATATTTCAATGCCACTTTTCTGCAATCCAAATTAAATGTAACAATACATTCATTTGAATTTAAGTTTTTGTTTTCCTACTATAAATATCTTAAACTATTTGCTAATTTTTTTGCTTTACTTTTTTGATTATCCCTGCCTTATGATTTTGCTAATATGGAATTCATCATCATTAGGGATGTTTGGGTTCCTGTAGTCATTTTGGAAAAATAAGTAATAAAATCTTTATTAATCTAACGAAACATGTGTTTACATAATAAGAAACAGTGCATTGCATTGTAAAATTATAAAACTGTGTTGCAACTCCCACCTCAAGACAACAATGTAAATTATAATGGAGTATAGTATAACAAAATTAACCAAAAAAACAAGCTCAAGTGTATTCACGATTACCAGCAAGTTTAAATGTGACACACGGAACACCATATACACACATATGCACACAGCAAATGTGTGTATATGGTGTTCTGTGGAACACAACACCATTTGCGCACATATTACCACAACACCTGGCTAAAAATGGAACCATTATGAATAAAGAAGTAGTAAATTTAGTTGGTGCAATTGTGTAGTGTAGTGTTATGATACTAATATCTAATATAGACTGATATTAGCTAGATAACAGTTTATTGTACACAATACAACATTTAATTTACAAGCACACACACTATATGTGATTGTGGTTTGATATATGTTAGTTTGTTCATTTTTTTATATACTTACAGGTGCTGCTGGGGCCTCTTCCAGCAAATTTCCTGCGAACTGATGGAGCAACAGATACTGTTGATGCTGATTATCAGGCAGCCTTAGCTCTCCAGCAGCAGTTGTGTGGTGCCCAAGTATGTTTATTTACAACTTGAAAGCTACTCATTGCGGTTTTTGCAAGATTCACTTTAAAACAATAATAGGTCAAAGGAATCATGGCTTGTTTCAAAGGCTGCACAGTAACGGAGTACAGAACCATGTAAAGTGGAGAGACACCCCAGACCATAGACTAAATAAAGGAACATTAGTTTACACAATTTACCATGCCAGGAGTTAAATCCGAAGCCTCTGCAATTCAGGGAGCCTGACCAGCAAAACTTAGCTCACTCACAGCTGTCATAACAAGATACAAACATTAATTGCAAAATTACACGTTTTGTTTACTTAGTTATGAATGATGATGAATGAAAAATGAACACAAATTGTGTTACATTAGCTTTCATACCAGAGTAAATAACGAAAGCATTGTTTCTCTAACTACTGGGTTCTAGACAATAATACTCATATTATTAGATCATTTAAATTGTATAATTTTTATAATTTAATTTTGTAATATTTGATCAGGTACCAGCTACGGGACCTCCACTGACAGCAAGATTAAGCATCACAATAGCACAGGCGAAGCTCACCAAAAATTATGGTAAGACATGCAAATAAAATATATAAAGATTAATATTTATGTGGCCAATGAAGATAGAGAGAAAGAGCGCAATGGCAGATGAATGTTGTGAGCGGAGTGATTTGAAGCCTCCTAGGCCACGCCTTATCTCGCGATTTTTTTATTTTTTTTAAATACTCTACGGACTCGAGTGTACCCTTTTTTAAAGCTTTATTTCAAGATTTAGTTTTTAAAATTTAACACGCTTATTATTTTAGTTCTTGTGTGTGACATTAATTAATTTGTGTTGAAGTGTATCCTACGAGTGACTTATTATATTAATTTATCCTAATTTTAATACTAAACTTATACTAGTGTAGAGTGTATCTGTTTGTTGCTGGTGTTGTGAGGAAGTGCATGTGCAGTGTGTGCCTGTCTGTAAGTGAAAGTGTTGATCTTGTGGCAGGCCTAACTAGAATGGATCCGTACGTGCGGCTGCGCGTGGGCCACTGCATTTACGAGACGCACACCGACCCCAGCGGCGGGAAGACGCCCAGGTGGAACAAAGTCATCCATTGGTAAGTTGCTCTTTAGCATCAATTAAATCATAGGTATCGATAAGCTATTAATTTAAATATTGTTACGACCTAGACGCCGACAAAGATTAATTAACACTTGCATACCTGTAGAAACACATTTTATTACCTTTCGGCATTTGGACTCCTTTTGTTTAGTTTGTGTTTAAAATTGGCAATTATAAAACAGCCCATTGTGTATTGTAATCTTTTATGGCAGTCATTAGCCGGGTGTGTCTAATTTAAAGTACAAACTGATTCTAGGAAATTCGGTCCACGCGTACGGGCAGACATTTTGCATCTGTGCAGTATAAAGCAATGCCTCTATTGAGGGAGGAGACAGACGAGCGAAGCAAGACTTGTGTACGTTCGGTAATCTATTTAGTGACGGACTTTGCGCGTGTTATTGAATTACGGCCTTCTGCATTACGTTTGGACTTGTTGTGTTTGGTTATATTTGTACCTGTGTTATACATGTTTGTATATATTCTAATAAATTCTATAGTAATTCTAACGGCATTTTAATTCCAGTCTCGTGACTCGTAACAATATTATTATTATCTCGTAGTGAAGGGGTCGCAAGACTTTTTGCTTAACTTTTTGGCGTTATCGTGGGTCGCGACATAAAAATTGTTAACAAACAATAAGTCCAGCGTGAAGCATGGCCTATACTTGAGCGTCACAAGCAAGAATTGCGTGTCACGCAGATGAATATGTTGGGATGTATGTGTGGAGTCACGGGAAAAGACCGTGTCTGGAACTCCCGCATCCGCGGCAGCCTTCATGGCCGTGACATAGCAGACAGACTGCAAGAGTGTCGCCTCCGCCAGGTCCTAGGCGAAAAGGAAAGCCCAAGAAATTCTGACTTGACATTGTGAAGGACAACATGCGATGATCTTAAAACGGGGGACGCTGCAGACCGCACGAAGTGGAATGGAGAAAGTAGGAAAGCATACCCTGGGCGGAGTGACCGGGTTAACCTTCCGGTGTTGCAAACCTCTATAGGCGGCGGTAAACATTTTCCATTGATGGCCAATTTCTATATCTTACTATTTATTAGTGAGCTCCATGCAATTAATGTGGAAATTCAACTGATGGTGAGGCAAGCGAATGAATAGTAATATATGGAAACCGACCGTATATGGGGCCGTATGCTTGTTTGCCAGCTCCACAATGAAAACAATATTATAGTTTAAATCATTGAATACTGCCGCACTCACCACCTTGACATTCAGCGCCGAAGTGGCGTCAAACGCAGGGTTACCAGCTTGTCGGTTTTTTATCGGATTCACTTCGGAGAGTGTGCAGCTGAGCTCTTTGATCTAATCCCACCATCTCCCTTCCATCATCGAACAACCAGCCCCACCGGCAAGCGGCATCGATATATGGTAGATATTCCACATTCATCGTACGCACCGCAAAGGAGTGGAATTCGTTGCCGGAGTCTGTCTTTCCCGATACTTTATAACCTGGGAGTCTTCAACTCCCGTGTGAATAAGATACCTTCTAGGTAACCGTGCTCCATCCTAGACCACGTCTGCGCTCCGCATAGGGCAAGATTGTGGCCAAAAGCGAACCTAGACTACAATTTTAAAAAAAGTACAGGCACAAAAATGACAGCTGCCTGACAGCAACACATGTCAGTGGCTTGAACTGCTGAACGTTCTTTCCAGCCTCCTTCCCCCCGGTGTCAACTCTGTATATCTGGAGATCTTCGACGAGTGCTCGTTCACTATGGACGAGTTGATCGCGTGGGCCCACATCAACATACCGACTGCCGTTCTAAATGTATGTCACCATATTTTATTATAGTTAATTCATAACTAGCTGTATCCTTCACGTCGTACGCAGGGACATACAATTTATATTCTTTCAAGGACAGCGATAAATTATGTCATATGATGGGGGGGACGAAGTGTGACGTTTTGTGACAAGAGGTGGGAGCGATCCCTAAATTTCGTGAGGTCACATTTCAAAATCTAACGTAAAGCGCCTCGTCCACGGAGAGATAATAGAGCTAGACAGCTTGGAGACTAATCTAATCTATACTCCAATTTCTACGTACATATAGAGATCATTAGAGCGCCCTATTTCTGTTTTTTGCCTGCGTACACTACACTACTCGTAGACTAGATATTCCGTCACGATATACACTCAGTCATATCTCTCAGTTCAAAGCATGGCGCGGTCACGCTTAGCTGCTGCGATTGTGGTTTCTTTGTTATTGAAAAAGAAGAATTAGGAAAAGGTGAAACGAAGCTGCTGGACTAAACAATGGATACTAGATCGATCAAAACAAGGAGCATATAGTAATTTAATACGGGAATTGAAAGTAAAAGATGTAATATTTTACAGAAATTTTCTTCGCGTAGCGCCGTCACATTTTCAGTTTCTCCTAGAACTTATCAAGCCGAAAATTGAAAAACGAGATACTGTGATGCGAAAAGCGATAACTGCTGCAGAAAGATTGGCCTTGCCCTAGCTAGACTGATTAAGGCATGTGGATAATTCGAGAGCTCTCTATTCGTATCGCTAGTCTCGCTCTCGTACCTGCGTCCACGACGCCTTCCGAGAGTAGCCGAGCGTGTCTACCTAGACTGTAGTGTACTCTAGCTAGGGTAGTCTCGCTAATGTGTACACGTCCTAGATTGCCCTATGAGAGTCGCTCTCCGTTATTTTAATCTATCGTGGACGAGCCGCTTAATTAAGCTTTGAAACACGAAAATTTTTGAAACGAAAATATTTCCAACTCTTATCTTGTATGACCAATTGTTTTTGCACTTTTAAATTCAGACAGATTATGATTCATTTGTGGATAACTTTTATGTAGTGATTGAAAAATAAATAAGACCCTAAAAATACTAAGAACTATACGCTAGTAAATGTGCTTATAATAACAACATGTTGATTTTAGGGGGAGACACATGAAGACTGGTATCCATTGAACGGCAAGCAAGGAGACGGCTTGGAAGGGATGATCAACCTGGTGCTTAGTTATTCTGTAAGTGCCTACAGTAGGGCCATTCTAAGTGGCCCCATTTGACATCTGTCAAACGGATATCGAATAGTGATGTGACATATCAAATACAAAAGTTTTATTCAAGGGTAGTTCCAATGTACATAAACATCGATTTGCAACACGTTATCGTTGTTTGTCTATATATACTGTTTCCAAGTGTTTATTTTACTTTTGACGTTTGCACGTCTATCAAGTTACATATTTTTTGATAGAAGAGCCCATACGAAAAAAATGACCTAATTGTCTTACTTTATTGTTTTGACTGACGTATATTTTATTTGAAAATAAAAAATGTTTACTTATTTAATGTATGTAAAATATGTTTATTGAAATTTGAGTATCTTTATTACACGTTAAGTATTTTTGGCAAAAATATATACATGAGTTAAATGGATTAAAACCTATTTATAAACCTTTTTTGCTGGTTGTACAAGAAATTTTAAGATTCACGTTTAAAATTACTGTAAACAAAAAATACTACTCCAAATGCAAAAACATTTCGAAGCTAATTCACCAATATCATTTGTAAAAACAACTTACCGCACTAGTGTCATAAATAGCTATTTCTCTTCTATTCTATATTTGCCAGGTGGTAGGGCATTTGCCCGACTGGATGGTTACCACCCCTGGTTTAAAGTATGTCGCCATAACAACCTTGAGTTGTTGTCCCCCTTAAGAGAGCAGCAGCGCATTTGTAGCACCTGTGGTGTTGCAAATGTCCATAGGCGATGGTAACCGCTTTCCACCAAGCGGCCCGTCTGCCTGTCTGCTGAACTCCTGCAATAAAATAAAAAATTATATATATATATATATATATTCTATTGCTGCGTTTACAAAGGTGGGTCCCGCGGCCGTGGCCGCGTTCCCCCCGGTGCTGGTGGTGCCCTCTACGGGGATGGGGTACGCGGCGATGCCGGTGTTCTCGGCCCCGCCCCCCGCCGCGCCGCACCTGCCCCCCCCGCCGCCGCAGCAGGCGCCCATCACGCCCGACCAGCTCCAACAGGTAATCTATACATATAATAAAATTGTACAGGTCAAATTTCTGGTACAAAGAAAAAAAAAATGCTAAAAACCAAGTCAGGGGGATGTAAGAAGTGTAATAAAACTTATTTAGGTTTTTTTTTAATTTCTGTTTCTCTGTTTGTCTGTCTGTTTTTACCGGCTAATCTCGGAAACGAGTGGACCGATTTACATGAAATGTTGTATGGTGGTAGCATATATCCCTGGTCAACATATAGGATACTTTTGATCCCGAAAAATCAAAGAGTTCCCGTGGTATAGTTAAAAAGCTTTAATTACTTAAACAGCTTATAACATACTGAGAGTAATTTATCTGCAACGTAACATAACAGAAGCGGATACTCTGACAGGGTGTGGTGTCGGTGAGAGAGTTTTATCTTATATATGTAATATATAAAGCTGATAAGTTTGTTTGTTTGCTTGAACGCGCTAATCTCAGGAACTACTGGTCTGATTTGAATTTTTTTAAAGTGTTAGATAGCCCATTTATCGAGGAAGGTTAAAGGCTACCATACCATACCATACCATCACGGTAAAAGCAATAGGAGCGGAGCACCAATGAAGAATGTTTCAAAATCGCGGGTTTTTTTAACTTACTTTATTTTTAAACTATTCCACGCGAACGTAGTCGCGGGTAGAAGCTAGTATACATATAATTGTACATTCATTTCTTCCTTTTGTTTTGTAATCAGTTTATTTTTATCTGAAATTTATTGTTAAAGATTTTGTTACGAGTTGCAGGAATCGAATTAAAATGCCGTTGGTATTACTATATAATTTATTAGAATACAAACACGTATAAGGTACAAATATAATAACACGCGTAGAGTCCATCACTAAAGAGATTACCGAATGTAGTACACACGTCTTGCTCCGCTCGTGGTTATCGCTCGACTGCCTCATCTCTCAGTTGAAGTATCCCTTTATACTGTACAGATGCAATAGATCTGATGGCCGCGTGGAGAATTTCTTAGAACCAGCTTGTATTTTAAATACGCGACACCTGACAAAGATTACAATACGCAATGGGCTGTTTTTTCAATCACAAATTTTAAACACAAAGTAAACAAAAGAAGACGGTCCTCAAAGCGCTTCAATGGTATTACCTCAAACACTGAGGGCGAGTAATAAATGCGCTTTGTTTACAAATATGCAGGTGGCCTAATTATAACAATATTATGGTTTAGTTTGGTTTTTGTGTGACCTCGTTTATAGTGACATGGCACTTATTATGACCTATTTTTATAAATTATGTTATAGTGTCAATGATAGCAATTTTTGAATTTATCTCGAGTTTAAAAATTGATCTATTGCTTTGATTATAAACAAAACAACTCTTCTACAAAAATAACAGTGCTAGATGAACTTCTTATAGTTAATTATGCCTATAACAAAATGTATTGAATATATAATAATAATTTTCTATGTATGTATGTATATTTGTATGACGTGTTTGTCACGTTCATTTTATAGGGTCGTTTCTTAAGTCAATATTTATTTCTTTGTTTCTTTCATTGTATTTTGTCGATGCCAGCCAACCGTCGTCCACTGCTGGACCTAGGCCTCTCCAAGTTTGTGCCACCTATCCCGGTCCTCTTCTGGTTTCATCCAGCCCATTATTTTATGTGTATTATCTAATTCTAAAGTATTTGAGGTAATATAGGTTGATTTCATTGAAATTTTCAGATCGAAGAAATGTTTCCAAGTATGGATAAGGAAGTGATCAAGTCTGTCTTGGAGGCGAATCGCGGTAACAAGGATGCGACTATCAACTCTCTACTTCAGATGTCTGAATAATTTAAGTACTATAATCCTTTGTGTTAAATTTGTATTACATGACTATTATCATATTTAAAATGCATTTTATAGTATGAGCAAAAGTTGAATGCGTGCTTGAAGTTCGCACGCGTCATTACTCATTGTGTAGTATAATATATTATATTGTGCTCCCAACTTATCTCTGAAATGAGGAACTTCGCTGTGTTCGGTCCGGTGTTGCCAATCTATGAATAATCTTCAAAGACATTGAATATATTACATTAATCTGATATTATAATGCTCGGGCCCCATCTGCGAAAATGATATAGTTATTCACTGAGGCCAAATGTGTTTTATTTATGGTTTTTATTAATAATAACGCTATTAACGAATCAACATTTTTCTTTAAACTGGCAGCCCTAATTCGTATGAAATTACACAGATAAGTTGGCCGAAATATACACAGATATAAGGTTTACTATCTATCTCTATCCGGACTCGTATGCCATCTCTTTCGCACAACACAACGTAAAGATATGCAATAGGCGTTAATATTTGACTAGACCTGGAACTAACTTCACTCGAGGCGCATTGAAGTTTTGCGCGTACTGCCATTGGCTTATATAGTAATTATAATGTACAAGAGAATGTTATTAAATGTGACCAATCAACTATTGATTTGGAAGAATTTTCGGAATGACAATGTTCCAATAAGCAATGTATCTCTGAAAAAGTTTCTAAACTCAACATTTACAGAAGGCACAATAAATCTGTTCTGCTGTGTTTTGTTATAGAGAAATACCGCTAAACTTTGAACCATTGTTTCATTGTATAAAACATGTTTTTCAATAGAAATCGATCAGACCTTTAAATATTTTTGAAGTGATAACTTCTTATGGAAGGGTAAACCGTTTCGTTACGTAACGTTAAGGCGCCAGTCTGTTTGGCTTCTGTTTCTCTCAGGTTAGATTATGTCAGATGTCCCGAAACGCACCCAGTCTGTTTTTTCGCTCACGAAAAAGCGTCACGGCCGCATGCTCTAATACTTACATTTTTAAACTCGTGATATCTCTCGAATGGAATGTCCGAATTGAATCATTCAAAAAGTTATATAAAGGTATTGAATATGAAGTAATTTATTTTGATAAGGATGAATACCGAGATACAAATAAAGAGCCTTTTCTAGCGGCGGCATTTTAATTAAAATTTTAAAATAAAAAAACACTTATTGTGGCATAACTATAATAGACATATGCTGTCGCGACACTTTTTGTAGATAATGATGTGTTCTGCAAAGTCGTAGTACATTATTTTTATTCTAATAGGGGCTGGTCTAAATTTATTTTTAAATAATATAACATGCTTTGAAATTCTAGTCATGTTTTTACTTTTACATAACAAAAGGCAAGAAAAGAATGGCTAAGCGCCTTCTATGAGTATTGTAGAATGTTAGGCTCGGCGCACACGGGCCACCGACACATGCTTTTCCATACATTTTTTAAGGAACCGCCACACAAGTGTGGCTGGACACTACGGAATTCTATTATTATTTTTTTGCAAAGCGATTGTCATCCCTATTAATATTCTTCCATGCTACCTACATTTCGTAATTATCTCTATATTTGCATATAATATAAATAGGTGCTGTGCTTTAGGTATATTGTTTTCATAAATATAAAATAATATCAATAAACTACTTAAATACTTCGTTAAAATAAAGAATACTGCTTACAAATAAAATATAAGAAATAATATGAAATTATTGAAATTATTTATTGATTATTTTTAGTTGTTTTTAATTGCTCAATTACGTTTTTAACGTTGGAATTTTATTTTTTGCATTGGTATCTTGTTACATAAAGTACTAAGATGAAAATAATATTGATGCTAAAAAAAAAACTATAAAATGTTTATATAATTTGTATTAAATACTTACTCCGCTTAGCAGTCTAATTTTTTTTATATGATAAATACTTTAATTTAATATGGACCAATAAGATAACAAATAATAAAAGTGAAATACGTTTTATTCTCCTACACTAATTATACACCATGCAAAGAAAATAATACAGTAATATTTATCATTGCTGCCTGTGAAATGGGGTATTTTGGTAAAGCCCGACAATACCTTAAAAATCAGAGTGAGATACATTAGACAAAAACATAAGAGTAACCTTTGATACTAATTATAGTTTTGAATC
This sequence comes from Dendrolimus pini, assembly GCA_949752895.1. Lineage (NCBI taxonomy): Eukaryota > Metazoa > Arthropoda > Insecta > Lepidoptera > Lasiocampidae > Dendrolimus > Dendrolimus pini. The sequence continues at coordinate 15,041,702 of OX457144.1, read as the reverse complement.
ATAGTCAAGTTAGAACTAAACTCCATTCTATTGGTTGGAATTACTGACCAATAGAAGATTGAAAAGTTCACATGACTGAATATAGGAATATTCATGAGATTGTTTACCATAACGATACGCAGGACTACCAAATTCTAAAAATTAACATCACTAATATTATGTTATATATAGAGATTATTACAAAGCGTAAAGTATTTTAAATTCTTGTTGGTGTTTTCTACTAATAATTGTGATTTTAGGTGTTTTTAACTTTACCTTTCGGTGTTAATATTTTTGATTGTTGGTAACCCTGCGCATCAAGCTATCGTGAACGGGGAACAGTACTAAGGTGGAACTAATTCAGTGACTGAATTGAACTAGAAAGGAGTAACATAAGACTAATTTCATTTGCAAATTAAATTCTTTATTTGTTTTTATTTATATTATATATTTTATGACAAGAAATGTCACCTAAAATGGCCTTCACTCCTGGATATGACGCTGCCCAAGAACGGCCATATTTGGTAGAGCAACACTTCATATGCACTATATACAAGCATTAGAATCAATTTGTCTGTCATATTATTTATATTCAGAATTGGATTTTTGTGAAACAGCTTAATTGTCTGATTTGTGCCAAATAATTTGCCATTTGCGCAATTTTAGCCTACGTTTTTTTATGATTTAATATGTTATCATTGTTGTATTTATTTGTAATTTTACAATGTATTTTATTAAATTATCAAACTACTTTATTGTTTTATTTACGGCCTTGTAAAAATGTCGCTAGGAAATGATAGCTGTCGCCGATCACGAGACGAACAGGTAAATTAGCTTCGTAATGTTTTTGCGTATAAGAATTCTTATTCTTATAGACCGTTCCAGGCAGATGTAGTGGTGGGTGTATATATAAATAAAATTTAAAAACTTCGTTTAAAAAAACCGACTTCAAAAACTAAAATGTATAAAATAACTTATTTCTTAAGCTATTATTATTAATATATATTATCTAAAACATCTTAAAGTCGGTGCTTAGTAATTTTCAAAATATAGTGATTTTTATGTTTTACTTTGCACCGACTTCAAGATGTTTTAGATAATATATATTAATAATAATAGCTTAAGAAATAAGTTATTTTATACATTTTAGTTTTTGAAGTCGGTTTTTTTAAACGAAGTTTTTAAATTTTATTTGTTACTTTTTAGTGACTAGCTATATATGGGTGGACCTACGAATGGTGCCGCGCTTCTTAAAAAATATAGGTCCCAAGAACCGGGAACAAAAAAATGTTCATAAAATGAAAACTACTGGGCCAAACTATGTAAAAATTTTAGGGGACCAATTGGAAGCTATTCCGCGTCGAACAAAAAATCAAAAATCACGTAAATCGGATCATAAATCACGGAGTTATCGGCGAACATACATAAAAAAAAAGCAACAACAAAAAAAAAAGATCCCGACGAATTGAGAACCTCCTCCTTTTTTCGAAGTCGGTTAAGTACTCTGTGGTGTAAAGTGTTATTTATTTGTGATCTATATCTTTGACCTTAGACCATTTAACCGAAGGACGAGGCTCGCGTCTAATTTTGCAAACAAATAATTCAGCCATTTGCTGCGGGGGGAAGAGTAAAGAACACATTGAAACAATCGCATACACCCAAATATTATTTGTGTTGTCATAAACGCAAACATGTACAAATCTTCAAAACTAGTTTAGAAACAGCGTATATTTACACTCGTTACGCACACAAAGACGACTCACACATTTCAATATACAAGAAATTGCCATATCATTATAAAAATTTTCGCCTATGAATCCCATGTAAGGCACCACGTGATCTTCTAAGATCTCTGTTATGTAGCGATGTGCAGTCAAACCCTCTCTATTACCGTTTTGACGGACCATGTCTATGAACACAAGTTCTGTTCGCCCGTTCACCGATATGCCACCCCAAACCATACACGAACCGCCTCCAAAAGGAACACGCTCCTCAATGCAACTTTGAGCATATCGCTCCCCACGTCGACGATAGACTCTTCTGCTAGGGGTACGGCCGTCCTGGTGAGGAGAGACATCGTGCACGACGAACTTCCACTACCGGATTTCGAGGAGCTCCGCACCATCGGGGTGCTAGTCAAGGCGGCCGGAAGGGAGGTGAAGATATTCGCCGCCCAGCCCCCGACTCGTCTGCACCGACCTCAACAACATCTTTGACGGGATCACCTCCACCGTGCTGGCGGCCGATATCAACGCCAAGCACCACGTGTGGGGGTCAAGAGTCATCAACCCGGCCGGCACCAGACTGCTGGAACTCGCCGAAGCCAGCGGTCTCACAGTGCTCGGGCCGGACTCGCCGACCCATATCCCGTCAAACCCTCGCCACAGTGCGGACGTACTTGACATCGTAGTCCACCAGAACATCAGCTGCCCGGTCAACATAGAGGTGCTGTACGACCTGGATTCGCAGCACCTCCCAATCCTCGTGTCGCTCGCCCTCGCGGCTGTTGCCGTGCCGCGGAGGACGCTGAGCGCGAGGACTGACTGGGCAGCATACGCCACTCAACTAGAAAACATCCCCCTGGGCAGGCTCTCCGCTCCAGAAGAGGTGGAGGCTGCCACCCGGCTCATCATGGAGCGGATCGAGACCGCCCGGGACTCAGCGACTACGATGGTCACACCGCGGAGCAGACGTCCAGAGCTCCCGGCCCGGATCAGCCAGGACATCAGCCGCAAGCGCGCACTCAGGCGCTTATGGGCCAGAACCAGATGTCCGGTGCTTAAGTCTAGGCTGAACGCCTTAACAGCCCAGGTTTCAGATGCGGTAAAGACCTGGCGAGGGGAGACCTGGGAGAGTGCATTAGACCGGGCCTCCGTACACGCCACGGACCTACACGCATTGAACAGAGCTCTGCAAAAGACGTCCATCCCCACCTACCCCCTGCTGGATGCACAAGGGAGGCGGTGCTTTGCTCCCGGGGAGCGCGCGGAACTGTTCGCAGCGCACCTGTAGGAGCAATTCAAACCGCACCCAATCCCAGCAGGAGTCTCCCAGGAGATAAGGGAACACCACCAGAGCGTCGTGTCAACGGTCACCGAGTTCCTGTCGCGCCCACACGAGCCTCTAGGCGGGGAGGACTTCATCTCCCCTGCCGTGGTTCGTAAAGCGGTGCTCTGTCTCCCCAGACGGAAGGCACCGGGTTGCGACGGGATACCCACGAAAGCCCTGAGGCACCTCCCGCGAAGAGGCTGCGCGGCACTCGCGCGCCTTTTCAATGGGATCCTCAGGACCAACCACTTCCCCGACGCCTGGAAGACAGGAAAAGTCGTCATGCTCCCGAAACCGGGCAAGGATCGGCGCCTGCCCGCAAGTTACCGGCCAATAACACTCCTATCACACCTAGCGAAGCTGTTCGAGCGACTGCTGCTGCGACGATTAGCTCCGCGCATTGAGCCCCGCGCGGAGCAGTTCGGGTTCCGCAGCAGCCATTCCACCACGCTCCAGCTGACGCGAGTGTTACATCACCTGGCCCACGAGCTAAACCAAGATAGGTGCACCATCGCAGTGTTCCTAGATGTCGAAAAGGCCTTCGACAGAGTTTGGCACGAAGGCCTCATCTATAAACTGATTGCCACGAACACTCCACCTGCGATGGTGAAGCTCGTGGTGTCTTTCCTCCATGGCCGGGACTTCTACGTTTCGGTCGAGCAGACGACTTCCCAAAAGCGTACCATTTCTGCTGGTGTTCCCCAAGGCAGCTGTCTCTCGCCAGCGCTGTACGGCTTGTACACGGACGACGTCCCAACACTCGAGGGCTCCTTGGCCCCTGGGGAGAGGGACGTCACGCTGGCGTTGTACGCAGATGACAGCGCCTTTCTCGCGTCCTCTCGTAGTCCCAACATAGCAGCTCGCCGAATGCAGCGCATGATGGACATTCTACCGGCGTGGCTGGACAAGTGGCGCATGGCGGTCAATGTGGCCAAGACCGCCGCGCTACCGGTCGCCCGCCGGCGCGTCATGCCTGACCACCTTCAGCTTCGAGGCCAGGAGATCGAGTGGCAGACCTCGGTCAAGTACCTCGGAGTGCACATCGACAGGTCGTTGAGCATGGGCCCCCAGGTTGAGCATGCGGTCAACCAGACTCGCACCGCTAAGGCCCTGCTCCGACCTGTACTATCATCCAGCTTGCCTCTGAGGACGAAGATCGGGGTCTATAAGACCTATCTCCGCTCGAGGCTGACCTACGCAGCTCCGGCGTGGGATGCGCTGTGTTCGGCTACCAGGAAGAAGTTTCTGCAGAGACAGCAGAACATCGCCTTGCGGATGTGTACGGGCGCAGGTCGGTTCGTAAGGAACGACGTGATCGCCCGCGACTTGAGCATTCCCAGTGTTGAGGACTTCGTGGCGATGTCGGCGCATCGGCTGTACGACCGCGCCGACAACGGCCGCCTCACCCACCTCCACGGGATTGCTCCCCTACACGCGCGACCTCCCGATCACGAGACCCCAAGATGGCTACCGACCCCCCGTGACCTCATCCGCCGGGATTAGGGCGATGTGAGAGGACGCGAAAAATCTCCTATGCCGCAGATGGCCAACCGAAGCCCGTGATGACCATCGAAAGCCGCAGACTGGCCAACCATGCCGCAGACGGAGCCAACGTGAAGCCCGCGATGGCCACCGAAAGCCGCTGATTGGCCGACGCGAGCCTGCCGACATACCCCTTATGTGTCTGGCGGCTCCCGTTCCCCGTCACCGGGGGGTAGTTGCCCCCCGCGAATTTGGACCGGGGTAAAGAGTTTCTAACTCGAAGCCCCATACCGGCTCTGCCAACACACAAGGCAGAGACGATGACCCTCATACGACTCTTCTGCGACCATCTGCACCATATAAACATGTCCTACACTCGTCTGTGAACAATACGGAGGTCCATTGCTCTTCTGTCCAATTCAGGTCACGCGCATTCTTAAGCGAGCTTTTCTGTGAGCTACAGACAACTTTGGACCATTTGCTGGTCTAAAAGGGGTGATATCCGCTTCCTTTAACATTCTTCTTATTGTTCGTGCACTCACGTTTACTCCACGCACTTCATTAAGCTCTGTTTTGATGTTAACAGACGTGAGGAAACGATTTCGCAGGGAAGTTGTAACAATAAATCGGTCATCACGACCGGTGGTTGCTCGAGTCCTGCCTGTACCACGTCTCCTTCTGTAAGAACCTGTCTCCACAAACCTTCTGTATATTCTAGAAACCGTAGACGGATTTAAATTTCTACCAATCGTTTGTTGATCCAAGCCCTCCCGCACCAATTCTACAATTTGAGCCGCTTGTTCGGACGAAGTATCCATATGGTTCAAAAACTCTCGATGAGTTAAAAAAAACTAACCCAACAATTCTGCTGGTAACAATAATTCAATTGACAAAAGAATAAAAAATCAATGAGAATCAATTTAAAACTTTGCTATAAATAACACGCAAATTACGAGTAAATTTTCTTTTCCCAGTTATATTCATTTGTTTTACTGCAGTTTTATTTTTAAATTTTCCTTTTTTTTGAGATTAAGAGCCAGTCTCTCCATATTTATATAATTTAATCTAAAAAGTTTGCATACTTATTTAAAAAAATCATTTCAAAGTAATCCTGAACTTTGATGCAGTTTATGAGTCCGTCAGTTTATAATTAAAAATTACATTACATTCCACATGTTAACGTAAGTAACTTGCATACCTGAGAAGTGTGTGTGTGGTAGTGGTGTAACAGGTGATGATAGTGAAAGCAAGAATTAAGAAAGGTTTGCTAAAGTGGTTTGGGCCATACATTGATGTTAAAAAAACGATGTTTCATTTGCATTGCAGGAACAAGCGTCAAAAGTTTATGTAAATGGTGATAAAAAAACATCGTTCATAAACATCGATATTTTTAACATCGATGTTTTTTATGAGCGATGTTGCATCCCTAGATATGCCAAAAAAGCACTAGAATGACTGAAAAGCGTGAATTCTACTAAAATCTACCAAATAATTTTTACATACTAAATTCTGTTGCCAGTACCTCAAAATCTACCAAAAAAGTAGAAATCTACTAAATCTGGTCACGCTGCCTTGCACACACTTGTCACTTGACAGGCATTTTTTTATTTATTATTTTATTATATTTATGGCTTGGCAACTAGGCCTTTAAGCCAGATCTTAGTTTATAATATACATTTAGTTTCTTCATTTTCTTAAGCCTATGTGTAGCACAGCTGAACTGTAGGTAATCAGTTAGTGCCATTCAACAGAGTTCTTGTGACAACTCAAAAGGCCACATTTGACTATACAGTTCACATTTCTCACAAAACACATAATTACTACTCAAAAACTATCAATATCCTACAACTATTGTTCATTTTAGAGTAATTTTACACATTTTTAGAAAATAAAACTGCACAGCACAACATCACCTTTCAGTTCCCGCCAAAAACTCACTTGACAGGCATGGTGGGTATAATGTCTGTTCCCAATAGTGCGAGGCCTGAGCTCACCAGTGGGGGGACATTATTTAAAAACATAAATAAATTTCTAATATTTTTTTTAAGTTTTGCGACTAGTACCTACTACATAAAATACATTATTTGAAATGTTAAAAAATAGTTTTATTAAAAAATTACTAATATTTATAATCTACTGACAATTAAATAATCTACTGTTATCATTAATGGTTTTAGTTTAATTAAGGATTTTTATATTTGTGGTTCTTTTATTGCTAATTTAATTAATTCTTGTGATTTTTTCAGCTTAAAGAAGATATGGAGAATTATTTTTACTATACTACAATGGGAGGTAGAGCAAAAATTAAAGTTGATGTAGTACCCCGCACAAGTTTAGTTTTCAACTTTACCATGGCAATACAACTTTTAGTTCAAAAAGAAGACAAAAGCAACCAATTATCCAGGAGAATTCAAATGAATCATCAAAAAATATTGAATATCACAATCCTCAAGAATCAACTGTTATGGTTGAGGCTGTATTTTTTAATAGTGTTGATCAAATTGAAGATAATTCTGATCCTTTAAGTACAAAATCAACTGAAAAAGTCACTGTTGGAACACAGACTGATTTTAAAAAACATACTATTGCTGTGCAAGTACATCTTCATCCCAAGTATCGTAGTAAACCAGTATAATGCAATTACACTTTACTTAGAGTTCATAGATCATGCTCCCCAATTCAACCTGATAGATAGTATAACTACAGCAACATTTCTAATAAAATCATTGTGATGAAAATCTTTTTCAAATTCACTTGAAGCTAAATATTTCATCCAGTAGTTTTACACATTCTGATAGTATGACCCTTACATCATTAATAGAAACACGGAGTCTCGAACTTTCAAAGGGCCAGTTCCTACGTCTTACTACTGACCATAAGCTCCATACAAATAATGTTAAAATTCAACCGATGGTAGGGTAGTGAATAAATAATAATGTGGCGAGTGATAGTGGTACAAACTAGTTGGTTTAAGATTTTTTAGAAAAAGGTAGAAGAGTCTGGAAAGAACAGACAAGGACAGATACATGTTGCTGGCAAGAGATAGATGATAAACGAATGTTCTAGAATAGAAAGTTCAGGAAGAAAAAGACAGAGATAGATAGATGTTATAAAGGGATAGATGATAAACAAAAGGTTTGGGCAGGAAAAGACAGAGATAGATAGATGTTTAGAAAGGGACAGATAGTAAATAAAAGAATATCGAAAATATGGGTTCCAGATTCTTCCGGGTATATAGCAGCATAAGGTGCGCCTACCGGGCAGTTTAGAGTTGAGTGGTGAATTTAGAGTAAAGTTTAGTGGACAGTTCAGTGAAGGAGGAGTGTAGCGTAGTTTGAGAGAAGATTCAGAAGCAAGCTACACGCGGTAAACTCCGGGGTGAGCTCTGCAGTAGTAGAAGGAGGTCTTCGCAATATCGGCGACGGTATTGTGAGTGAGACAACTTATCGTCGAGCCAGTGAGTCATTGGTCGTGCGTGTAGGCGCGACCCTGCGGAGAGGAGTCACGTTCGGCTGTTTAAGTCAATAAATGCATTTAGTTAAAAATTGGTGTTTTCTTCCAATCCTAAGTGCGTAACCCTGCTTGCACGTAACAATAAGATACAGGAACTAGTCAAAATGAGGCCAGCTTAAGAATGCCTGTCACGCCGCAACTACAGTGTGCTATTAGAACTATGTATTAAATCGAATTAGTAAGGATAAAGATGGAACAGTTACCAGTGGATACATTAAAATTAACAACAGACAATCATATCCATATGGCTACATAACTTTACACACACAACTATAAAAACTAATAAAAACAATGCTGCACTTCATTTGACGCGTTTGTTCAAGTATTTATACATCATGAGAAACAAAGTTTAATAGAAACTCGGAGGAATAATAAACAACTTTATTTCATACTAATATCTTTTTTCTTTTTCTTCTTTGTAGCAATATCTTTCTGCACTTTTTCATTTTCAGCTTTTCTCTTAATCATTGATATTTTTCCTATAACATTTTTAAACCTGTCATCCTTCTTCATTAATGTCTTATTGACTTTCTTAAGGCCATCTTTAATGGTGTCATCCAGGTTATTACCCGTCTCTTTCTGTTGTTGGCGATCATCGTTCTCTCCCTTTTCCTTCTTGAGTTGACATTGCAGCTCTTTTATCTTTGCCAATTTGGCCTTTTTCGCGGCTTTAACCCGTTTGCGACGCATTTCTTCTAATCTGTAACAAATTATTCTTAAATATGATTCTCTTTGAATGTGCACTTATGGATATTATTTCAAATCTTATTTCATTGCATCAAAGTCCGAAATTGTGTACCTAATAAAAAAGAATGGTTTTACAGTCTTATCCATATTGAGTTACAAACTTACTTGTAACTCAATATGAATAAGACTGTTTGTATTATTTCACTCCTCACAAATTTTCCATGTGTGGGGGGGGGGGGGATTACAACTTTAAAATCGAATCTTATGAATATAACTTAGGACAGTTTTTATCCCGATAGATGACATCATGTCGGCGAGATGGACAAATATAACTAAAACGATGGCGCTGCGGTCGCATAGCTTTCGTGCTGCCGTTATAATCCACTAACAAATACGCCGTTACAACAAACTCGACAACACGGTTAGTTTTAAAGTAGTCATGTTTCGTACGATGGTTGACCCGCTATTTTATTCGTCTATCTAGCCATTCAGTCGGGAAAATGCCCTACCAACTGGCTGTGGGTTGTTTTGTCGCCTGTTAAGATAGGTCGCCCGGCCGCAGGAAGTTGTGTTCTTTCTCCGTTCCTGCACGTATGACGTATTTATATATATATATATATATATATATATATAGATATATAAAATTCTCGTGTCACAGTGTTAGTTACCATACTCCTTCGAAACGGCTTGACCGATTCTCATGAAATTTTGTGTGCATATTGGGTAGGTCTGAGAATCGGACAACATCTATTTTTCATCCCCCTAAAAGTTAAGGGTCCACCCCTAAATATTTATTTTTAATTTTTAGATAATTTATTATTTTTTATGATACAGCATTAAAAAATACATACAACCCTAAATTTTCAACCCTCTACGATCAACCCCTATTTTTTAATAGCGATATTAGTATTTTTATAATTTTCTACTGGGATGATTTAGATTTTAATTTGAACGATTCTCATGAAATTTTGTGTGCATATTGGGTAGGTCTGAGAATCGGACAACATCTATTTTTCATCCCCCTAAATTTTAAGGGTAGTCCACCACTAAATATTTCTTTTTAATTTTCAGATAATTTATTTTTTTATGATACAGGATTAAAAAATACATAGATAGATGACGCTGGAATCGGGTTCTAGATTTTTATTTTTTAAAGGCAGGACAACGTCTGCCGGGTACAGCTATATATATATATATATATATATATATATATATATATATATATATATATATATATCAAAATCCCTAACAACATTTAAGAACTTGGTCAGAAAATTCTATCTGCAATATAATGATATGTAATTTTTTTATAATTAATAGATATTATATTGCATATATTTATATGTTTATTATGTTTAAATAGTTGCATATTATCACAATATCTTGTATATAACTTATGTGTATATTTGTATATATAGTATAGTTATATATTTATTATTAAAATGTATGTAATCGTACAATAATTATGTATACCACCATCGCCACTCCGAATCACAATATTCTTGCCACGGGTTGTCTGGAAGAGATCGCTTTTTAGCGATAAGGCCGCCCTTTGTACACAATTAAATTATTATTAGTAGTCCGTAAGTTTTCTGTAATGGTGTACAATAAAGTGTTATCTATCTATATATATATATATATATATATATATATATATGTATATGTCGGAGGGAGCTATGAATCGGATTGATTGTTATTTGGATGTATAACGCACAATATTATTTGTTTACATTTTTAATTACTTTTAAAATGTTTAATTTGATTTTATTTGATTTGTTAAATCTTTCTATAACTTAAAGATCGTCCTAACCTAATAAAAGTTATGAATATTGTAATTTGTAAGAATAAGCCTAAATGGCGCTCTGTTGTTCGTGCCTACCCCGCAAGGGAGCTGGCGTGAAGTTATGTATATATGTAATATTGTAATTTAATAAACGACCAATCAGAGCAGAGCATATGCCGAGCGGGGTCAAGACGTTTGTGTACATACATGAGTAGTATCTACCTTAGTAGACGGAGGGGTTTTTGCGACACATTTGGGTGATGGTAACGGGTCGAGTTGGACCGTGGAGAAATTTAAAGAAATTGTTGAAGTTAGAAGTATGATCGGTGCCCTGAACCCGCTGCTCGGTCTAAACTGTGTCGAAATATTGTTTCAATCTAAATTAAAAGTGTATAAACCGTGGCCATTGTGTTTTATGCTCGCATTTTACCCTGATGACGCCCACTAAACCTGCAACCAATAAAGATGTCACGAGAACGATGCCTTCTCCGAGATATATAAATATCATACATACCTTTTACTTGGACATAACTATTTTGTCTGTGTATAAGATTATTAAAGATTTTCTTATTTTATAAGAGAATAATGTTGAATCGCTCACCCTTCCTCCATGAGGTCGGGGTCCACCCCGGCCTGGAGCCACCTCTTGATGCGGTAGTTCCGCTTCCGCTGCTCGAACTCCTCGTTGTCCAGCTGCGCCTCCTGTTCGCGACGCGTCACGCTCACCGTCGTGAACACTTTCACCGCTTCGTCGTCTGGACAATAAATACCATCAGACAGTCAAATACATAAATCTTTATTCATACAAAACGTGACTACTTAACGATTTAAAAAAAAACATAATTTGTGTTGCGTTATTAATTGTTACAGACATTAAACCTTTACAGGTGCATTATTCAAATCCAATAATGTAGCTAACCATTAGAGTCGTTATTTTAACGCTATAAACCAGTCTTTTTCAATTTGTGGGTCTATACCCCAAGGGCCGCAGAGCCTTGCTCGGGGGGTCGCGGGCAAAAGGGCAAAGGCAATTTAAGTTTATACCTCATACTTAGATACTTTCTAATCTCAACAGCTTTTTGCAAAGTAAAAGCCGTAATAATAAATATAGGAAACAATATACAGAAAGGCATAAATGTAGTCATTTAAATTACTAACTTTTTGCCTGTCTATGACCCAATGGGGTTGCATATTCAAAAAGATTGAAAAGCACTGCTGTAAACAAAGTTCATATGGCTACAACCGGTAACACTAATATCCCAAATGGACTTAGACATAAGGATATTTTTAAAGTCTGTTTCAACTTACCATCAATCTTGTATTCGGTTAATTTAGTTTTTATCTGATCCTCGATTTCGCCTAAACGGAGGATATCGTAAGGAGTGATTAGAGATATCGCCATACCGGTGCGACCGGCGCGAGCGGTGCGGCCGACCCTGCAAAACGTATTTCATTAACCACCCTCAAAATAGGAAGGAAGCACTTGATATAATTGCCGCCAAGGATAAGTTAAATGATGTTGTTATCAGGGTCGTAGCTACCGCGGTATCAGCCGTGTCAATCATACGAGGCCCCCAGGCTACAGGGGCCCCGAAAGTGTGTAAGCAAAAAGTCTTAAAATTTTATCCACAATCTTTTATAGATTACTTACATTTTTGAGAACAACTGTTGGGACCGTTTTCTAAATTTTCATTAGAATGCTACATTACCCCAGATTAATGTGCGCTATATTTAGTACTAGAAAAAATTAGGGTTCCCTACTAAAACTTCAATAATGTACGCCAAGGTTTAAAAAAAATAGTGTTTGAGTGGGTCCGGGGATGGTTTAGATTTACAATTAGTCCCAGTAGGTGGCGCTGGAAACGAGATCTTGACTTTTATTTTCTCAGGGCTGGACAACGTCTGCCGGTAGCGCTAGTTTGAAATACGAGTATGCTGGCACTAGCGGATAACTAATAAATTATAAGGGTTTTTGTGGCGCCATCTAGTTGTACAGTATTAAAGATCTTGTATGGTTTCCCCATTCTTTTTTAATATAACCTACGTACGAGATGAAAATGTTGAGATGGATGTGTGGTGTTACAAGAATGGATAAGGTGAGAAATGAGTAGGTACATAAGGGGATCTTTGAAAGTTGCACCCGTCACTGAATAATTGAGGGGAGGAAGACTAAGTTGGTATGGGCATATAATGAGGGTTGAAGTCACGTGACAAAAAGAATGTTGAACTACAAGATAGATGGGTACAAATGTAAAGATAGACCAAAAAAGAGATGGATGGATTGTGTGAAGGATGATATGATATGTGGTGTGATAGAAGATGTATGTCAGAGTAGACGAGCGTGGAAGGAAAAGACATATCGTACCCAAATAATTGGGATATGCTGAAAGAAATAATATTTAATAGCTTTAGAAATAAGTTATTTTATACATTTTAGTTTTTTAGTTTTTGAAGTCGGTTTTTTTAAACGAAGTTTTTATTTTTTATTTGTTACTTTTTAGTGTCTAGCTATGTATGGGTGGACATACGAATGGTGCCGCGCTTCTTAAAAAATATAGGTCCCAAGAACCGGGAACAAAAAAATGATCGTAAAATGAAAACTACTGGGCCACACTATGTCAAATTTTTAGGGGACCACATGGCAGCTATTCCGCGTCGAACAAAAAAAGAATCACGTAAATCGAATCATAAATCTCAGAGTAATCGGTGTACATATGGAACGGAGTGAAAATTATTTTCATGAAAAATGTTCATAAAATGAAAACTACTGGGCCAAACTATGTCAAATTTTTAGGGGACCACATGGCAGCTATTCCGCGTCGAACAAAAAAAGAATCACGTAAATCGAATCATAAATCTCAGAGTAATCGGTGTACATATGGAACGGAGTGAAAATTATTTTCATGAAAAATGTTCATAAAATGAAAACTACTGGGCCAAACTATGTCAAATTTTTAGGGGACCACATGGCAGCTATTCCGCGTCGAACAAAAAAAGAATCACGTAAATCGAATCATAAATCTCAGAGTAATCGGTGTACATATGGAACGGAGTGAAAATTATTTTCATGAAAAATGTTCATAAAATGATAACTACTGGGCCAAACTATGTAAAAATTTTAGGGGACCAATTGGAAGCTATTCCGCGTCGAACAAAAAAAGAATCACGTAAATCGAATCATAAATCTCAGAGTAATCGGTGTACATATGGAACGGAGTGAAAATTATTTTCATGAAAAATGTTCATAAAATGAAAACTACTGGGCCACACTATGTCAAATTTTTAGGGGACCACATGGCAGCTATTCCGCGTCGAACAAAAAAAGAATCACGTAAATCGAATCATAAATCTCAGAGTAATCGGTGTACATATGGAACGGAGTGAAAATTATTTTCATGAAAAATGTTCATAAAATGAAAACTACTGGGCCAAACTATGTCAAATTTTTAGGGGACCACATGGCAGCTATTCCGCGTCGAACAAAAAAAGAATCACGTAAATCGAATCATAAATCTCAGAGTAATCGGTGTACATATGGAACGGAGTGAAAATTATTTTCATGAAAAATGTTCATAAAATGAAAACTACTGGGCCAAACTATGTCAAATTTTTAGGGGACCACATGGCAGCTATTCCGCGTCGAACAAAAAAAGAATCACGTAAATCGAATCATAAATCTCAGAGTAATCGGTGTACATATGGAACGGAGTGAAAATTATTTTCATGAAAAATGTTCATAAAATGAAAACTACTGGGCCAAACTATGTCAAATTTTTAGGGGACCACATGGCAGCTATTCCGCGTCGAACAAAAAAAGAATCACGTAAATCGAATCATAAATCTCAGAGTAATCGGTGTACATATGGAACGGAGTGAAAATTATTTTCATGAAAAATGTTCATAAAATGATAACTACTGGGCCAAACTATGTAAAAATTTTAGGGGACCAATTGGAAGCTATTCCGCGTCGAACAAAAAAAGAATCACGTAAATCGGATCATAAATGACGGAGTAATCGGCGAACATACATTAAAAAAAAGCAAAAAAAAAAAAAAAAAAGATCCCGACGAATTGAGAACCTCCTCCTTTTTTCGAAGTCGGTTAACAAGAGAGATATAACAACCTAAGTAGACCATAGATTGTGCACCACTATTACAAATTTTTTCACTTAAAAGCACTCACCTATGTATATATTCTTTAGGCTCCAAGGGCAATTTGTGATTGACCACCAAATCGACGGTGGGTATATCCAGACCCCTAGCGGCGACGTTGGTGGCCACGAGTGTACACTTCAGGTTACTCCTGAACTGGGTCAGGGCCGCCAAACGCTCCTTCTGGCGCATGAACCCGTGAAGGCAAACATTGTCCATTGATATGGCGTTCAACATCATCGAAAGGACTTGACACTCTCTAAAAAAATGAATGATTTGTTCTAACTCAAAATTCTAGTTCTAAAATCAATACCAACACGAACATGTTAACTATGCTCTGATTTTTAGTTACCTGGACTAAAATGGCAGCTGCGATCAATCCTTATCGATGTAAATATTATATCTAATAACTAGAGACGTGACTACTAGTCGGTAAAGCCGACTATCCGGCCACTATTCGTAGTCGGCGACTATTCGGAAAAGAATGCCGACTACCCGGCTTCTCACGTTGTAGTTTATAGTCTATATTTTACTAATACATTGTAATCCATACACGAGACTTTCTTTTTGATATGATGAAATTTTAATTGAGCTCTTTCACCTTAATGAACAATATCAGTATTATCTTTAAGCAATTTTTTTTTGTTTAATTTGTTTGGGAAACATACAATAATTAATATTCTTAAATATAAAACACAAAATGAATACATATATCAATCAAGTTTCCACTACAAAATAATTTATATAATAAAAATAAAAATTGACTTAAACAATTAATTACAAAAAAGAAAAAAAAGAAATACCATTATACGGAAATTACATGAAACACAATAACACCGCCCTGACCTGTACAAAAGTAAAAATCAAGTAAATGTGAAGTAAACAAAACAGGTTCAGTTGCGACTTGCGCGCGAATCAGCTATAAACGAAGCGATACGGAAATCCCCGAAACCGTGTTCGGCTTTCCCGACTAATCGGCTTGTTTTCAACCGACTAATTGGCTAGTCGGCCAAGTCATAATCGGTACATCTATACTAATTACCCGTTTTATTTTGATAATTATTAAACTGAACCGATTTGATATATTATTTGTGTTGTATTGTCCTCCGTGTCTCCACTTGCTGGTCCCGGAAGAACAGCGCTGGTCTTAGCAGCTAGCATTACGCTTAGTCTGGGTCCAATTTTAGGACTTATATTGATGCATTTATCTTTTAGTTTACTCAGTATTATTAAAATGTATATTTGTACTAAAATAATTCTTTTTCTCTTTCTTTCTTTTTTGTATTCATAAGTGAAGTGAGTTGAATCCTACAGAATTTTTAGAGGATTCAACTCCCAATGGCGAGTTGCTTCAAGCTTGCATCATAAAAAAGTCGGTTGCAGCTGTCATTTTAGTCCAGGTAAATAAAAATCTAAGTATACCCCGTTCAGAATAACTTGACGCGCAGGGTTACCAACAATCAAAAATATTAACACCTAAAGCTTGAGTCAGAAACAGTTAGACTCGCGTTAATCACTAGAAAAAATCCAACAAAATTTAAGAATAGTTTACGTTTTTAAATAAATAGAGATTTTATTATTTATTTTGTAACACGATATTAACTTATATTAATTTTAGAATTTGGTAACCCTGCGTGTCAATCATAAACGGGGTATATAATTGTGCTAAAGAAACTTCGTTCGCGTTGCCATGGCGACCTACTTGGTTTTTAGCTCTGTGTCGAGTTTCGTTTCATTTAAGTCCGTTCAGTTTGTGATGATCTAACGGACAGAGACAAAAATTCTACTTGGCTAAATGCAACTTGCATTTCCAGAATTAGCCCTACTGATTTTTTTTCACATTTTCAAATGCATTGTACAAACTCGAACATAGACATATTTTTTAAAGTTCAGTCTAATATTGCAAAAGCTTATTACTCGTCATCCAACATCATTCGAGGGTTAAATCCCGGTCCGCTTACCAACTTTTTCTTCCTCACTTCACGCGATCTTCGGCATCCCCAGTTTTGAGACTATTGGGATGCATGGCATCATTCACAATGTCAAGCCAGCCTTTCTTGGGCCTTCCCCTTCTACCAGAAACCGAAGGAGGCAGCATGGCTAGGTATTTTTTTCTCTACATAATTAGAAGCAAGTGAGGTGTGTAAGAATAAGCCTGAACGGCGCTCTGTTGTTCGTGCCTACCCCGCAAGGGACCTGGCGTGAAGTTATGTGTGTATGTATAATTAGGCGGTCTCCATATAAGGTGGCCGTAGTAATATAAGTAAGTAATACTCATTATAAAACTGGCGCATTGACTTTATCAAGAAGTATATTTGCGAGTAGAGATAGATATAATTCATAAGGCTACCTACTTTGTACCTGACTTAATGCAATGTAAAATGAATAAATAAGCAAGCTCTCTTAGAATTTGTCTGCCATGTTACTGACATAGACTGTCACGAATGCAGAGATTCTCGAGTTCTGTGTCCACATATCCAAGGCAACATATTTATTTTCGTGCTAGAGCATATTACTTATAATAATAGTCCATAAACGTTCCACTGCTGAGCTCGGGCGTCCCACTAAAGTAGACGGACAGTATACCCGCCACGCGTGTCCAAGGCGGCTTGGCAGGTTTGACACATCGGTTATCTCGATGTGCAGGTTGCATCACAATGTTTTCCTTCACCGCTGTTAGCACATGGTAATTGGTGGTGCATGCGTTCCGGCCAGGATCAAACCTGCTTCCTTTAGATCTGGGCCTCGTGCGCTAGCCAATATGCTACCACCCCTTAAAAGCTTGTTACTTATTATAATAAAATATATACTAAAAGATACTTACTTCTTTGTATCGGTGAACACAATAATGTGTGAAGTCGGTTTAGTTTCTCTATACTTTCGTAGTGTCTGCACCAGGTACACGTCGCGAGCGTACGCGGGACAGACGACGTACCGCTGGTCCAACGTATTCACCGTCAGCTGGCTATCACTTTCAGTCCATATGTGGAGGTTCTAGAAATTCATCAATTACTTAACAATAAGAAGTTTTGTACAGTAAGTCACGCTCCAGCACCCGTCTTCATCATCCTAATATCAAACCCCAGTTAGTTTCAGAGTGTTGTTTGGGACCCCAGGGTCTGCTTTACTGCTTTGTCTCATCCACGTCTTGCAGCCTTCGGCATCTCTCATGCTAGACATATCGCTTCTTTGCTTCAATAACGTGGTATCTTGAAAAACCCAAATTTACCGTACGCCACTTTTAAAATCTCAAAAAAAGATTTTACCCAAACATATTTTACACTTTTTTTGTATATTTTTTTTGTAAATTTAGTGTCTATTTATTAAGCTTTTTGAAATATATGAGAAAGTTGTGATAATATGATACATTTAGCAAAATATAGTGAGTGAGTGAAATAAGTGAGTATTGGGATATGTCACGTTATTGAAGCAAAGAAGCGATATCAGCCCTCAGGATGTCTATCAAAATTTCTTGCGCCTAGCTCTTCCACCACGTTCTGGTGGATGTGGCGTGGTTAGATTGAGGGATTTGCTCCCCAGACAAAGGATTGGTTTTATTAAAATATGATTAAGACCTTATGACATGACATGCATCGGAAACATGTCAGGAAACATGTCCTCATTTCAGTAGTGTAAATGACATAAGATGTATAGTAGATTACTGGTAATATATACTAAAGGAGGAAGATGTACAGAAACATGCATGTCAAGATTACAGAAGTGCAAAATTCAGCAATACCTCCACTATGGAGAATATGCCATCCGTGAGATAGTAATTCAAGTCCAAAAACTGATTTTATGTGAATGTGATTATACTCACATCTTTACTTAATTGTAGTAACTTAGACTCATTAACATCAGGTGTGATGGTTGCCGAAAATAATAAATTCTGCCTCTTTGCTGGCAAAGCTTTGAATATAGTTTCCAAATCTTCTTGGAATGATTCACTGAATAATCTGTAAGAGATACATTGAAATTATTGGTAAAAAATTCAGACATTCGTGGAAATAAAAATATGTTTCACAAAACAAAATATCATTTCTCCATGTCTTAGAGTTTAGTATAATAGAACTGTACATGAACAATAATAGAGTCAACTGCAAAGCCACTTTTAATTAGCAACAGATGACTACGACATGGATTCTTTTTTTTTAAGAACTCAAGTGTTGCAGCTAGTTTAAGTTATTTATTATATGAAATATATAATAAATAACAAAAAATGCTTGCTTTTTATATGTAAATATATTAGAAAATGTTATGACGAGTCAGCATTAGGGTTGCCACCTTTTTTGATGAAAATATAGTATTTTGTTCTTAAGCTGTAAAAATATAGTACTTTTAGGAAATTTAGGTGAAGAAATTTTTATTTCTTTCTAATATAAGCATTAAAATGACATCTTATCATCTAACTCTGAAAATATCATGTTAAAAATTGTTTTAATTACTTTACAAACAATAATTATGGAGTTATTTGACTCCTTTTACTTGTACCTAAGTTATGTATTTTATTCAGAACAATTATCATAAAATAACTAACTAGTTGGCCCGGGAGACGTTGTCCTGCCTTGAAGAAATAAAATTTAGAACCCGATTGCAGCGCCATCTACAGGCTCCATTAAGATGAAAGCTATCCTATCTTTCAAGTTGGATCAAACTGCACACGGTGTGCAAATTTTTTAAAATCGGTTAAGTAGTTTAGGAGTCCATCACTGACAAACAATGTGACACGTAATTTATATATATTAAGAAGATATGCACAGTCAGTTCATTACACAATTGTCATAAAAAATTAATTACATACACAATGAAATTAAATATTATTTAAATTAAAAATTCCTCTATTGAGTAGGGCATCTGCTACATGAGACGTCATAAGTAGGTAAACTCATAGGAAATCTATGAGGCTATGACGTTTCAAAGATGATAAAAAGAATCTCAATTCAAATTTTCAAATTCTATTTATGGCTTGGCACCTAGACCTTTAAGTCAGATCTTAGATTACAATATAGTTTCTTCATTTTCTTAAGCCTATGAGTAGCACAGCTGAACTGTAGGTAATCAGCTAGTGCCATTTAACAGAGTTCTTGTGACAATTCAAAAGGCCACATTTGACTATACAGTTCACATTTCTCACAAAACACATAATTACTACTCAAAAACTATCAATATCCTGCAACTATTGTTCATTTTAGAGTCATTTTACACATTTTTAGAAAGTAAAACTGCATAGCACAACATCTCAGTTCCCGCCAAAAACTCCAATTCTCAAATTCCAGCCAACCTCTGCATACAGTATAGTCATTGAGGTATAGACGTTTATATGATCTAAGAGTATAGTATTATATTGACAATTTTAACTTCTAAATTTGATAGATAGTTAACACTTTATTGCTCGTTAAATATACAATTTCAAAAATGCACAATACAATATTGTCATGGTAGAAACAATAGGCGACCTTCTCACTTAAAGCAATCTCTTCCAGGCAACCTAACTTAAGGAATAGTTTTATCTAATCTAGCAATGTAGGTGGTGGAGATTATTATTATATCATAAACAAACATGCAACGCAGCATGCAACTTTATTGGCTCCCGCGGTTAGCCGCGGGAGCCAATAAAGAAAAAAAAACAAACATACTTAAACTATATGTTTTTAATTTGAAGCTTTATAAAGCTCATAGGTGAGTATATACACTAAAATACAATATTTTATAATACAACATTATTCTACTATAAAATATTTTAATTCCTCCTTCTTTAAATTTAAATGTGAAATTCGGGCTATTAATTCGGGAAATATTTCTGGCATAATTGAATAAAACTATTATAATAAGTCATACTAAAAATATTAGCCCATAAATATTTTGTCAATGTATGGTACTTTATGTGCTCACATGTTTAGAGTTACAACTAAGACCTGACAATTTATACATAATATGAAATGTGTAACTTTAAGCTGTTTTTTTTGTGTGCCAAATAAATAAACAAAGTATAAATCACCTGTCAGCCTCATCCAAAACTAGGTATTTAATTTTCTTTAAAGAAAATGTGTCACAGCCTGTTATATGGTCTGCTAATCTGCCGGGCATGGCAACAACTATGTGCGGTCTCTTAGATAATTTCAGGGACTCTTCCAATTGGTCCGATCCTCCGGTCACAATGCATACCCGAAGTTTGAGAGGTTGGCCAAGTATGCTAAACTGATCTGCTATCTGAAAACATTGTGTAAAATTCTCAAAGATCCTTCACGTTGTGTTTTGTTTCAATTATGCAACAAAACATTCATATTTAGATTGATGGGTAGAAATTTAAAAAAAATTTCAGAGTAATCAGTGAACATACATAAAAATCGAAATGTGTGCTGGGACACATATTAGAAGTGAAACTTCAATGGACAAGGGGAAAACGAATCGCAACGAACAAGTTGAAAAACGAATGGCAACAGATGAGTGGAAACACAAATCACAACAGACAAGTGGAAAAACGAATGGCAACGGACAAGTGGAAAAATGAATTGCAACGGACAAGTGGAAAAACGAATGGCAACAGACAAGTGGAAAATCTTAAACTGACATGTGACAAAATGAATCGCAATAAAAATTTTAACTTGAAGTGTTACGGGCAGGTTGTTAATGTACTTGTCCAATTTGAAAACCTGCCCGTAAAACTTCAAGTAAATTGCCATTTGTTTTTCAACTTGTTCGTTGCAATTCGTTTTACCACTTGTTCGTTGAAGTTTCACTTCTAATATGTGTCCCAGAACACACTTCGATTTTTCGCAGGTTTAATGCTATTTATGATTTGGTTAGATGGGGTACATTTTAATGGTGTAATACGCTACACACGCACTGAACATTTTTTTACGTCAACACTTTTGTCGTTGGTTGTCATTCACTTTTGTAGTGACTTTCGAAAAAACTGAAGCGTTGGCAAAGTTTTCTTGTTGTTAATTTGCTTCCTTAACAAACTCTGTATTTATTTATTTATTAGTATTTTTGTAAAAAAACCACAAATAGAGGCAGTGATGCTCAGCAGAGGTATAGGTAGTTCGATGCAAACTTAAAGTTTGCCTCCATTAATGACTGCTCGGAACATCGCACTTTCCGATGCGTAAAACGCGATTTTAGGTATTGGAGGGACGAGGTCATCGGAGGACGAGGTATATTCTCGTTCGCTTTCTCGTTTACGGGACTTCCCCGGCGCTCGGCTCACCAGGCCTACCGCTTTAGCGCTTTCGAAACTAGATATAGCGCTTTTTAGGGCAACCTCCCATTTTAATTAAACAACTTCCAGGACAATCTTGCGCTTTTTATAATATGCAAATATCTAATTAATTTTATAATAAATATATATGAATATCTATACTAATATTATAAAGAGGAAAGATTAGATTGTTTGTTTGCATTCAAGAGGCTCCGAAACTACTGAACCGATTTAATAAATTCTTTCACTGTTGGCAAGCTACACTATCTCCGAGTGATATAGGCTATATTATATTTACAAAAAATTAGGGATCCTTACTAAAACTCCAAAATGTACCCCAAGGTGTGTAAAAATATCTAAAATCGCGTGCGCTGCGAAAACTATTGATGATAGAATAAAATCATGTTCTATGATTTTGCAGAACACATCATTATTTACAAAAAGTGTTGCGATAGCATATGTCTAACTATTATAGTTATGCCACAATAAGTGCTTTTTATTTTAAAAATGTAATTAAAATGCTTCGTATCTTGGTATTAATCCTTATCAAAATAAATTACTTCATATTCAAGAGTGCATCAATACCTTTATATAACTTTTTGAATGATTCAATTCGGACATTCCATTCGAAAGATATCCCTAGTTAAAAAATGTAAGATTTAGACCACGTGACTGTGACGCTTTTTCGTGAGTGAAAAATCATAAGACCCCCGTCTATACAGGAGTTTCACTTCAAAAAGAGATGGATGAAGGATGAAATGGTGATTTGTGGTGTGACAGAGGATATATGCCAGATTAGAGGAGTCATGGAAGGAAAAGACATATTGTATAGATGCCAAATGATCAGATGAAGGTGAAAGAAAGGTTAGAAAAAGTTTAAATTCTTTAAATAAATAATAAATAGGCAGACAAACATATTGCATGTCCACAAATTAAGCAAACTATGCTTGTGTTTTGGGTAATATACAACAGACTACATTGGGGCCGATCTCAGACAACCAGACCATAGTAAATAATGGAAAAATCTGAAATTGTCTGAAATGCTATGCCAGAAATTAAACCAGGTGCCTCTGCAATGCAGTGATATAACCCTTCAAAGGCTTAGCCCTTTTTAATACTGAGTTAATAAGTAATTTCTCAGACATATAATTCTGAACTAAATAAGCTATGACAGCTTAGTAGTTAATACACTTACTTCTCAAACTCAGATGTTATACAGCTTCAAATGACTACAAAAGAATGTACTGTTTAGACAGTTTTCTGACCAAATGTGTGTATTGTTAGAAATACCATGAGCTAACTGTGAAGGAAAACATAGTGATAGTACCTGCACATTGAAACAACTGATGTGTCAAACCTTCCAAACCATCATCCACAGTGTGGGAGGTATAACTATCTATTCCTCTATAAATGGGAGGCCTGAGCCCAGCAAAGTTTACAAGCTAATATTTATTTAAAAAAAACTAGTTTAGGATACAAAACATATCATGTAGTTTATTTATTATTTTAAAATGAGAGTTGTTTCTATGGGCAATCTCAGCAGGTAAAATATGGCATCGCAAAGACTTGGAAGTGGTCCAAGGCTTTGGTAGAAGGGATCTCATTGTTTAAACAATGGTCCAGAGACAGAGTGGTGCTGTGTTTGCTATAAAGTTACAAGAAGAAACATGTGCTCCATTTATGATAAGTAAGGCTCTTTGAGCGAGCATCTGGTTCCCGAGGTCCTGACATATGGCAATGAGATGTAACACAGGGGTGTAAGTCGGAGCATACCATTGGGGTGCCACAGGCCATTTCCGAGCATTGGAGAACAGTCTATGATGGATTATACCTCGAAAAATGGCTGGGGTAGGAGTTCTGATAGTCTACATTTTATCTTATGATCAATGGTACACTTGTGAACACAGGATAAACGCACCCATATATTCTTGTTCAGACACCACTAAAACCCTAAAAGGGGCACTATTTAGGTGTACAATGAAAAGAGTATAATATTACCTGATAAGCCAACTCATGTGTAGGTGTCAGCACCAAGGCAAATATCCCATAGGGGTCTTCAGCCAAACTCTGCAATATTGGCAGTGCAAATGCAAATGTTTTGCCAGAACCAGTTTTAGCTGCTCCAATGCAATCACTACCTGATAATATGCTTGATATGCAACCTTTTTGGATCGGTGTTGGAGTTCTTATACCTAAAAAAACCGTATAATTATAAAAACACAGGAATGTAGTATTCTTACCAATTTGCTCATACTTTTTTTTACCTAAACTGAAAAGTTGTTTTATTAGCCAAGTTTTTACGCCTAATTCCGCAAACTCTTTGCCATCGTTTTCGTCCATTGTTCCTACTGAAACTCTACACTTGTTCTTATAATATAATAAATTAACCTCAGAGCACTATAAAGCTTTTGTTATTATTCGTTCTATCTGAGAAATAAAAAAAAATCTTTCTCCTTTCAGTTCACAGTCCACAATGTTTGCATATGGTTTTAGGGTTATGGGCTTAGGGAAAATTGGTTAATTGTATGAGATATAAAAATATGAACTACTAAAGGTATATTAATTTAATTATATTGAAAATAATTGAAATAAGTAGGTAAGTATTATGGTTGTTCGTATGGTAATCACTATAATAATCAGGACAGGATCCTGGCTGGCCAAACAAAGGCCATGTGTTTTTGACATTCCCGTCAGGTTTTTGACATTGACGTTCATTTTGTTTTAGTTGTAAGAATTTTTATAACAATTTATGACCTGGTAACGAAATAATTTAATTAAAATTTTACTGCATTTGTTTCGGTCAAGGGGTTCTAATTGATAACGTTGATCCAAGTCTGGCTGCTGCTTAGATATCCGGTACGCGAATTTTAAGGAGTGGGTCGGTGAAGTGTGTATGAGAAAAGGTATACTTATCCTTTCTGCAATTTGTATGGTTTGGAGTTCTTAAAATCTTTAGTCTTTAAACATAACTTCACCTATTTTTTCACTAATATAACTGTGATGGGTGGTGAAATGAAAGGTCACAAGCAGTGATTAAAACAAAATGGCTAATAAGAATAAATGAAAATTAGATACAAGTTTAACAAGAAATTCAATGTTATAGAATATAGACGTTTAAAAGAGCCCTAAATTTCTTGGGGTCTTTTGCCTGTAATTCATGAAAAATACATTATGTGTGATCAAGCATCACTCAATTTAATTCAAGTTCAATCACTAAAAATATTTGTTTTGTTTTGAGGATATTTTTGGTATATTTTCGGAACTCAAGGTCTAATTGCAATGAAATGTACATTGAACCACTTTGAAGGTATATTAAATCCATGGAAAAATATTGATGTTTTTACATCAATATTTCTCCTTGGATTAAATGATTTTAATGGTTCTAAAAAACGAAACATAATAATAAACGAAAACATACGAGTAAAAGTAAAAAAAAAATTTAGATTACAAATTGAAACCTCCTTTTTTATGCATTTAAAATCGGCAACTTTAGCACATAATAGAACCGGTTAGCATCGTATATGGACATTTGCAACACCATATGTGCTACAAATGTGCTGCCTTTCTCTAATGGAGAGACTGGATCCTGACCATTCATGCCAGAACACAACTCAGGGTTGTTATGACGGCATACTTTAGATCAGAGGTAATAGCCATCCGGACGGGTAAATGTCCTACGACCTGGCTATGGGTTCTTTTGTCTACGTTTTCTGTAAAAAATAAAAATATCGCAATTAGACCTTGATTTGTTGGCAGCACTGGGTGCCGTGCGCTATGCCGTGCCGTAATAATCAGGGTCTCCAAATAGGGGACTTGTCCCTAATTTGGGGACAATGTTTCATGGTTGGGAATTTTGGGGACTATTTGGGAACAAAACTTTCAGCGCTGGGGAAATTCGATAACTAGTAGTTTTATCCTTCTATTCTTACTAATAAATAAAAAGAGTGCATGTAACGTTCACACGCGATTGAAGTAAAACTACAGATGACGGTGTAAAATGTTCTTGAGATTCAGACATTTTCATTCAATAAAGAATCACTTATTATTTTTATAATATGATTTTTTTCAAATTCCTTTTTATCACTTGCACTTTTAGAAAATATTCTCTTATAAAACACGTGGACATACAGATGCTATAAAATTATAGCATCAGGTTATATTGGGTCAGCTGCATTCTGAGAGGTAGGGAGTATCCATAGCTAGAGTACCAAAATAGCTTACTTCGGTTATTCCCGACTTAAACATCGGAATATACTTACATCGACTGTACAAGCTAGTATACTGAAAAGACCTTAGTTACTTGTATGTATAATTAAATATTTATACATAATTAATTCTATTGTATATTTTTTATATCTTGTATGTCTTGGAAGACCACGGGCCATAAAAATGGCCCGGACTTTTGGAGGGCTTGCGCGGGGTGATGGACAGACCAACACGTAGAGGCCCTTTGACAAATTTAATGTAAATGTGGCGTGACACTGACCGGCGATTATCCCTGTCTACACCATATAATAATGCACCCAAGGACAAGCCCCAGCCAGTGTAGGACTATTGTGGAAAAAGAGGACAAAAAGTACCGGGTTATTGGAGTGAACTGCTAGTGGTACCGGAGGTCTGGGAATATCGGGACTATGGCGTCTGCCCGTCGCAATGTTCGGGGAACATGGAAAAATGGGCAGACGGTGACTCGCCACTCCCTGCATGGCCCCCAAAAAATGCCATAAAAGGCAGGGGCAACATGGGTATGAGTGGCTAAGGGGTGTAGAGAGGTGGGCTGCAAGTTCACCGAAGCTACTTCCGACATTAGGCCATTTATCACTTCCACCCCTGGAGCTTGAGTCTTAGCTCTAGCGATCTCCACTCCGTGCCGGCTGGCTAAGGCAAGCACGGAGGCGGGGGCCTTGTCTTGGCCCCCGGAGTCAGGTACGAGGTGTCGCCACTCACCTAAGGCTTCGCCACAAAGCCCCCCTGCGGGATAATTTTTATTATTATTTACTAATTATAATATTTTTTACTAAAAAATTTTTTTTCAAAATTTTTTGATTGATTTGTTTATAATCTGTCTATTGACAAAATGAAAAATATTTGAAAACCGGATGGTACTGAAACGTGACGCCATATTGCGACGCCATATTGCCGTAACGGACTTCCGTTGCATTGTCGTCCAGTTACCTCCTAGTCGCGCCTAAAGAAGTTTTACTTCAAAAATGACATAAAATATTCGTTATAGCATAAAATTGCTTATAAAAATCAAATCCAAACGTTGCATACAATAATTGTAATAGTATTGATTACATGTCACTTTTCATATAATAAATACAATCACATGAATGTCAAAGAAGCAAGTGAGGTGTGTAAGAATAAGCCTGTATGGCGCTCTGTTGTTCGTGCCTACCCCGCAAGGGACCTGGCGTGAAGTTATGTATGTATGTATGTATGTAAATACAATCACAGGAGTATATAGTAGAAGTTTATTATTTCACTTTATATTATAAAATAGCGAGGATTAGGTTTAGTAACATGTGTTTTTGGTCATATTATTATCACTCTGTTCATTAACTGTACTATGTAACATAAAATATTTCTAAGAAAAGGTAACTTTGCAATTATTTTTTTATGGAAAAACGTAAAAGGAAAGGGTAAATTTAGTGATGGTTTGAGTTTTTCAAATATATAACCGATATAGCGAAGAAATTAAAAAAGGATGTCATGCCACTGTCATTGTATTTTTCTGGCTGAATAAGTAGTAGTATTATCTCTCTTATCTATTTCTTAAATTATATTATCACTTAAAGAGCATTTTGTAAGCATATAATAATAATAACACCCTATAAACGTCTTACTGTTGCGTTTGGGCTTGTGCAAGGTGGATTGGAGAGATCGCACATGGGTTATCTCTACCGTCATCTTCATCATAAAATAACGGCATGTAAATAAGGACTAAAAAATTAAAATAATAAAATATTGAATGAAAAAATGATAAAACAGCATTATTTGAGTAGTTTCTTTAAGTGTTTTGTAGTAATTTTAGTAAAATGGTAGCCTTATGAGATCCTAGTCTGTCTTTGAATAATATGTCACAGTGCTTTTATTGCATTTTTTTAGATTTTGTACTCAAATCATTAAAATAAAATATTTACACGACGAAATGAGAACTTCCTTCATTTTTTGGAGTCGTTTAAAAAATAACAAAAGTTAGTCACCTCTAAGAAATGCTTAAATGAAGATGGTCCGATACGCACTTGTCCAATTTAACATCCAATTATATGTAAGTTTCTGAAATAGTATCATTTTGGGTTAATTTTTGCGCAATGGGGAATTTTATAAATTCGGTGTCGTAAACAGAGAAACCTATAGACAAATTGATAGCTTTTGTCGCATTCACACAAGAAAAAGAGCAACTTATGACGATGTCGTATAAAAGAATGAGACAGAACGATACTATTTTTTGTTTCACTGACCGTGCCGCGGTTTAGACCACCGGTGTGCTTAGCAAAGTTCGACAGCTGAAGGGCAGCAGCTATCGTCTTCCTATAAAATACAGTTTTCACGTGCTTTATGTGAAGTAATTCATATTATGTTTTGTTTTCAACAATTTAGACTTCCAATTTCAACCTTTTTGTTAAGAACATGGTGCGGTGAAGCGTTAAAGGGTGTAAAAGTGATAGCGGAACGAAAACCCAGGATTGTCTTTTCACTCGTAAGTATACCACTGTTTATCAGTTACTAGGCATTCAGTAGCATTTTATTATGTTCATATATTGTGTATAATGTACTCTAGACGTAAATTCATCGTTAAAGTAGCACAAAAATAACAATTACAAATATTATCCTAAAATTTAGTGTGGCCAACTTTTTTTAAAATTATTTCACACTATTTTAGGAAATACAATTAGGAATTTATTCTGCATCATGTATTAATGAAATATCTGAAAAATTTAATGGCTTGTTGTAGTTTTCCTGAACCTGATAATTTACTTAGCTGCAGGACGGACAGATTAGACACCAAACCATCATCAAAATTTTGCAGTAGACATTTTAGAAAAAATTGTTAATCAAAAAGGAGAAGGTTACACTGCTATTCCCTAATGCTGTACCTATTCTGGTAAATATTCAGTTAATAATATATTAAGTTTCGAACCAGGTGTTTTAAGATTTTTATATGTTTAGTGTTTTTAAAACTACAGTGTGAACTCCATGTAACGTCACTCGATTTAATGAGACTCCTTTAAAAATCGAAATCACTTGGCTTTGGTTGGTTTAGATTGTCTTCCACACAATGACACACTATCTAGCGTTACACCCACTCTCAATAACGACAACAATTAAGTAATAATGCCGTTTAACTTGCCACAATTAGTAAAAGCGGCGCAGCTGTATACGTTCTTCAAAGTATTATTTTCTGTAAATAACAGCTTTCTTCACCCTTTTTTGTATAAATTTTAGGAAAAATGGCTTGTATTCCATCATGTTCCTGCTTCAGTTTAAATGAAGATACAATTATGGAAACTGAAAATCATTTAAACATTCCTGTAAGTGCGCTATATAAAATAAAAATAATATGATTTTCTCGCAATCAATACAGTTTTTGCTATGTACAGTATTAAGATAAATTACTTTCGTTATATTAATTCGCATATTCTCCAAAACCATCATTAGGAAGTAATACAAACAAAAATATTGTGTCCAATAAAGTTATGGTTACTAAACGGGTTTTTTGATTTTAGGACAAGACGCCAGAGTACACACCTCGAACGTTGCGAAAAAAATGGAAAAGCTCGAAAATACAATCATCCGAACGACTGAAAAAATTAAGAGCTCTTCGAGAAAAAATTAGACGTTTAACGAAAAAGGTGGCCAAACAAGAAAATGTTATTGCAGAACTAAAAACAAAGTCATTAATAAGTGAGGAAGATGGGGATTTATTGGAATCTGTTCACTCTACCAATAAAGACTTCTTGAAAAAAGTAAAAATAAACATGTTCTATTATTTATTCACAAAGCCAGAACCTACTATCACATAAGAAACTGCAGTTATTTAGGACTACATCATCATCATCTATCCTTAGTCTCCTGCCCTCATTGCAATTAATTTGAGTTACGCAGCATGTCTTCTCCTTCGCATAGCATGCATAGCAAGCTATCGATGAAAATCTTCCTTACATACAAATTTCTAATTATCACAATTATTTTTCCTTACAAGGTATCCCTAAATATAGTGACGTCATCTTTTTGTCCCTTTCTGCGGCACGCTATAGCAGTGTCTATAGGATTCTCTGTCTACGTTCGGTGTAGTTGTGGAAACCCTGGTAAAGTGGTATTATTAAAGTCAAAGTACGAATTGGATTTCAAATATTTTAAAGATCAAATATCACGCAATCAGCACATGTCTTCTTCTTGTTATAAGTTTATGTTTTAAATCAGTGCTTGTAATTTCAGGACATAGTTTCTTTCTCTCTAATTTAATTAATTCTGTAAGTACAATACTGTGTTTCATAGATTGATAATAATGTACTTCCTATAATGACATTATAATATATTATTTATTATTATTCTATGGCCAGAGAATATTATTTAATTAGCACATGAACATAGCATAGAATAATTATTATTGCCAGTCGGATAGGTAGCTTAATTTATTATTATTACCCCAATAAAATTAATTTGTTTGCTCTATTATTTACTTTGTACATAATATATATAATTTCATACATAAATAATTTTTTTTTTTTATATATCGACACCTGCTAGGAAGAACATCGTGAATCATTTTCAGTAACTTTTGAGGACAGCGCATTAAAGTTTCTAAAAATTCTTGATGAATTCTGTAACGTTTTTCTAAAGAAATATCTTTAAAATTTGAATCAATATAGATAAATCTTTGTTGTCGTCTACTTATTTAGTCATTAAAACGTCTCTTTTGTGTCTTTTTGTGACTTACAATTAAATTTCACAACAAATATTTGAAAAAACTACATTGTAACTCAGACTTACAATCCTATTATGTGAGTAATTTGTTAACACCATATACAAGAAGTATTGTATATCTGAGATAGAGTACATTTATATTATGACTTTAAACATATTTGAGTTACGATCCGAATAAAAGACTGGTTAATTAATATGAACGTATAAAGTATATGACTTTTAATTTTCTTAATAAAACAGAACAAAGACAAGACTATAGAATTGACTGCAACAAAAACGCTTTATCAATTACCTACTGAAAAAAACACACCTCTTTGGTAACAAAATAATATTAATCTTTATTACTTACTTTATCACTTACTTATCAATTATTATTTACTAAATCAATTACTTTTAATACTTTTTTTAATAAACACTATGAACACGTATAAAAAAATTGACAGTCCTAATAATTAATAAACATAGAGATTCTTTACATTAGAAATTTTTGATAACATTATTAATTTATAAATTAATTCAGAACTGCAAACACTAGTCACGATGATGAAAGATGACTGTCAGGCGAGAGGCTTACATTTGAATTCGAAGAAAACAAAGGTTATGGTGTTTGAAAGAGAAGAAACCAGAACGAATGCAAGGATAATGGTCGATGATGTTATGCTGGAACAAGTGAATGAGTTTGTATATCTTGGATGTGCTTTTAGCAGGGATGGAAGGTACACCGCTGACATAGAAAGAAGAGTAAATTTGGGGAATAGTGTGAATGGAGCGTTAGGTAAACTTCTAGGCGCTAAGAACCTCAGCCAGAAAGCCCAGCTTGCCATACACAACGCGGTGCTGGTACCTACGCTCACGTATGGAAGCGAGAGTTGGGTATGGAACAGAGAGCATGAAAGTAGAGTAAACGCGGTCGAGATGCGAGCACTGCGCAAAATCTGCGGAGTGACGCTCGCGGACCGCGTTCGTAATACCGAAGTAAGAAAGAGAGTTGGTCTGAAAGAGAGTGTCGGGGTGAAGGTAAGGAAAGGAATGCTCCGGTGGTTCGGGCATGTGGAAAGAATGTATGATGAAAGAATTACTAAACAGATATACAATGCAAAAGTGGATGGATGCAGAAGTCGCGGAAGGCCACGACACACCTTCCATGATCAAATTGATCATGTATTAGCAGAAGGTGATGTCAGGAGCCTTAAGAACAGACGAGCGTGCATGACAAGAGCTATGAATGTCAAAGAAGCAAGTGAGGTGTGTAAGAATAAGCCTGTATGGCGCTCTGTTGTTCGTGCCTACCCCGCAAGGGACCTGGCGTGAAGTTATGTATGTATGTATGTATGTATTATTAATTTATCCTAAAGAAATCAACAAATAAATGCAATTGAATATTTTAGAATAGAACTCAAAATAGATAATTATGCGCATGCTTTAAAAAATAAGGAGGGTAGTATAATTTTAAATTGACATGAAATGAAATAGTTAATATTATTACTCAGAATCAGAGTTATTTTTTGACTGAGTACAATTGAGATGGGGTAAATTAGTAAAATAATCGTGATAGGCTGCTGGAATGGCTCGACTTTTACACAAAGTCATTAAATCCTTGTACTTTGCTAACGATAAAGGCAAAGGTGCTTTATACGCTTTTGGAATGTAGTTCGGAATCTCTTGTTCGATCTGAGTTTCTGATCTGATCTATTGGTATGACGCGTAAATGCTTGAATATTAACTGGTCTACGATAAGCTAGATCAAGTGTCATCTCACTGTCGCTCAAAGATTCGTATTGAAACTGGATTGTGTTTGGTACGTCACTGGCACAGCAAATGTGCATAATTTTACTCCAGAAGACTTTTGAATTGTTCATGTCGTATTCCCAATTTTTGTAATGAAGCATAAGTTGTTTATAATCCAATATCATTTCTTGGTTAACTTAATTAACTATATACGGCTCGCCGCTTGATTTTGCACATCTTATTAAAGTCACCCATTGCTGATGAATGTAGATAACTTTGTTTTTTTTCTCCGCTCAATTAATGCATGTATTGCATCGCCTTCTGACTGTGAATGCCCGACTTCGAAAAAGTGGTGGTTTATGTCTATATTAAATAATTTGGTAGCATATGCATACATTGCGAATACTGTTCTATTTTTATTCTGACCCGGTGGTCAGAATAAAAATAGAACAGTATCAGCATAAAAGTTAAAGTCTTTATACCCCTCTTGAACCTTGGTTTTAATAAAGTCGAACACAAAACTACTGATTTCGTTAGATCCTTTGCGTCCTGTGATCTCGTCCCACAAGTAGCAGTACCCTTTATGTTTACCAATGCCATATATCGTGAAATTACAAGTAGCAAGTTTTCTTTTGTAATAAAATGCTGACACTTCTGACTGCGGAGTATTCAATATTTTTTGTAAATCGTAACAAGCTGTAACAACAGAATCAGAGTGCTCGGCTCCTTGTTTGTCATTGTCTTTTAAAGCTCTGACTACATTTTTATTAGCAATATGTAAAGCTTGTTCGTATTCTAGATTAATTTTTGTCAGCAGTTGTTGCATTTCTGAATATTTTACATCGTGGGCATTGGTCCTTTTTGGGTTTATTAAAGTCTATATTATATTCTGTGCAAAAGATCTCTCTATACTGTCTTAAAGTTGCAACTAGGTGATCAGAATAGTTTTCTTTCATCCATTCCAAATAAAGTTTGTGCAGTTTTGGTAAGTTCAGCTATTCATCCAGGTAAAGTTTTGATCATCGTTTTCTACCGTAATATGAATCTACTAGTGGTAATTGAGAAATATGGTCGTGAACGGATTGTTTCACTTGCTCAGGAACAGCATATTTCGCGTGCTGTGACAACCTCTCTTATCATAAGAGAAGTGTCCTGTAGTAGACTTATCTAATTTTTTTTTAAGTAGCCACATGTCGCTAATCGAAAGGGTGTTTAAGAACATTGTCTTATTGTTGTATCATTGTCACTTCTTCACCTGTGAGCAAATAGCATTCGAAAGACGGAGGTAGGTTCAGAATCAAATCATGGTAAGTCAATGATAATAAATTATTTAGTCAACCAAACCTGTGACTTATTACGGAGAAAATAATTGCAACTAGAGTTACAATATTTTGTCTGACTTTCTGGATTGTTATTCAAGAATGAAAAAATTGTAGACACAGATACAATGAAAATGTTTTCAATAAAAAAAATACTATGCCCAAGAATAAAAATGTATATTGAATTCCAATTATTTTCATGTTCAATAAGTTGTAGCTGACCTAAAGAGTTCTGCGTAACTAAACATAGCTTTTTATTCCCATTAATAGACCCTTAGTTACAATGTTTTTCCACGTTCTAAATCTGAAATGCGCAGGAATTCAGATACAAGGGTAAGAGCTAAAAATAGAGGATTTTTTTCTCAGCGTAAATATTATTGTAACTCAAAATTGCCAAAAACTGAGTTACAATGTTGTTCCTAGCAGGTGTCGATATGATGTATAAAAAATATTTAAGACAAAATAAGTATTGAAAATACTGAACTTTTATTCTTTTAAAATAATACATACATAAATTAGAATAAATCAAATTTGATAAATTGAGAATGTCCACAAGGCCATTGCCTGTAAACCTCTCTTATACCACAGCCAACCTTTTGGTAATGTTCCCGAGTGTGATTTACATATATGTCCCCGTAATTATAAGTATTGAGGGGGGGGGGGGGGGCAACTTACCCCTTCTGCAACTCCCATGTGGCGGAAATGTATAGTTCCTGAGTTATTAATGTTTTTGTCAATCTAACCTCATTTCTGTATTTCACTAATATTTCACTTATATATAAGATAAATAGTGAATGGTTACAGTCGGTTCTGGCACTCGCCGGCCGCTCCCGCGGCATGCTCGCTTCGCTCGCTTGGTTCGTGCCCTTTGGTCTACACAAAACCTAACCTAACCGACTGTTTAAAACTCCACATATTTAAATTTTCAGATACATACAGTCTCCTATTTAAATAAATCGCGTCCTCTTCAAAATGTACACTTTCCGGTGCACATAAAAAGTCTCGGCGACAAAATTTTAAACTTCGATAATTAATTGAATATGTATTTATTCCACTCAAAACCAACTTCAGTTGTTATAAATTAGTCTTAAATATATTCCTAAACACATTAACCATTAAAATCATCCGGGGATATATATGTAAACCCAACCCATGTTCCCACCTATCTGATCAACAACAACTTCCCAAATTTTTAGTTTTTTTTTTCGAGTATTTAGTTTGATAGTTGAAGGGATTTGATTTCCCTATTATATTAGTGTTTCTGTGGATTAGATTGAACTTCCTATGGGAAATGGGAAGGCAACATAAGAGAATTAGCAGATGTTACATGGAGTTGGATAATAAGGATAATATGTGACTGGAAATGTTGGAGGATGCCTAGGTGTCAAAAGACATGATGAATAAATTAGTATAGGATTAAATGTAATTTAGATAAAAATAGCAATAAAGGCAAATAAATCTTTATTTATAAAAATGAATGTTTGTCTGTATGTCCTTTATAGAATTGTGAACTATACATTTGATCATGTGATGATCTTTAGCAAAGTTGTGTATGAGCCAGAGAAAGTTTCTGAGTTGGCTTACAATTGGACCCGGTAGGTGGCGTTGCTATCAGCATAGCAATTGAAGCTTTTCCAGGCAGGACAATGTCTGCCGGGACAGCTAGTAAATAAATAAATATTGGATAGTTACTAGGAAAGTTCATTTACCTACAATTGTTAATTTGTTTTCATTAACACACAAATTATTCATAGCATGCCTAACAGGATGGTTTGCATCATTTAATCTTTGATCTTTGGAATTAACCTATATTACTGGATTAACTATGTATTAACATACTTCTTTGTCAATCATCAGATAGCTATACATTCTCTATTTTCCTAAAGCCTGATTTACATTTGTATTATATTAGTCAAGCATTTAGTCAACTTTAGAATAAGTCCTTATCATCATTTAAAGAGACCTGATATGGTAGTCTTACTGATATTGATATCTTGATCACAGCTTATTGGGCCGACTGGATCAGTGTGATATCACACTCGCATAAAATAGCTAGTCTTGAGCTAATTATATTTTGTATGGTGAGTGAAAGTTCTGATGTTATGGTGGCGTACTCTAGACCAGGGGTTGTAGCCATCCAGGTGGGAAAATGCCCTACCATCTGGCTGTGGGGTTATTTTTAATATAAAATAGGTTTTCGTGTGACCACGATCACATCCAATGCCAGACGATGATGCAGTCGAAGATGGAGCACACTTACCTAGATAGTAACTATTCACACAAGACTTGAAGATACCTGGGTTGTACTTTTCGGGAAACACGGACTCTGGTAGTGCATTCCACAATTCTGCCATAGGGGGAATGAGGTTGAACAGTTCAACCGCGCATGATGGGTGATTTGGCGCCTCCTACGACAGGCTGCCTGGCCGCAGGAAATTATATTCTTTCTGCTTTCCTGCACAGATAGTGCATTGGCCTTCAGGAAGGGGAAGCAGGGTGGGATAGCAGGGATTGGACAGGAAGAATGACATATGGAATAGGTAGGGATGGGATAAGAGGAAAGGAAACTTGGCCTTCGGAACTCTGACTTATAGCACGATAGACTCATGTCGATATTCTGTGAGAGTGTGGTATCATATCCATCAAGCTGACTTTAAACACTGGAATTATGATAATTATTCCAGCATGACTCTACCACAGGGGTCAGCATTTAGTTTCACTTAGGGTCTGTTTTAGAAATGAAATGACCATTGCGGACCGCACAACATTTTATAGAAAAAAAATATATATTAAACAAATGTAATTACGGAAATAACAAAGGTATTTTTTTACATATCAATGAGAAAAATGACATTTTCTCGCGGTCCGCACAAAATGACGGGCCCTGCTCTACCACATTAACGCTTTGGACACACCTTAGGAAAGAGAAGCTGGCGTTTTTTCTGGAAGAGTTAGGCTGGCTGGGGTAGCTAATCTTCCATCCTCACACGTAAATTAGGCGTCATGTCGTCGATTTGCGGATATCGCCCGCTGCAGGAGTCGCAGAGGGAGAACCTCGGCAGGAATTTATTGTGGCGAATATGGCCAATATTGGAACTGGAATACTTCCGTCAGTTAAATAATTACTTAATTTGTTATAGGTGAACCAAAATGGGTGTCTTTCGAACTGTGGTCTCACTAGCTACCCATAATGCAAAAGTTGGCGTAAAGAGCAACGGGAAGTTTGTAAGTTTTTCAACTGTTCTCATATCCTTTTTTTTATAGCTGGATTACATATGACTAACTAACGGCCCATCTGATGGCAAGTCATTAACAGCCGGCCTAAAAGAAACTGACGTATTTTTCTATGGGAAAACCTCGGCTGGGAGCTCATTCCAAATCCCAACATTGCGTAAGAATGATTTAGTTATTAGGAACTTTTGTTTTTATAAGCGAAGCGGATCAAGGAAGTAAGGATGAACACCCAGCTGGTGGATAGCGGTGTGTGGTTAGAAAGCCGAGGAGGGAACGGTTCTGAACGGATCCTCAAAATACTCCAATATCTATACTATTCTAGACGGTAAATTCAGTGCCGTAAATAGCCTTCTAGGTGCCCGTGTTTTTTGTAGATATTATAATAGGTACCCCTAGCTAGAGTAATGCTATGTATTGTAATGGCGTAGGTACTTTATTTCATTTATGGTGATAAAATAACGCACAAGGATCTTGTTGTCGATGGACCTATTATCTTATATTTGGGAAGAAAATCTATTTTTTTAAATAACTATAATAGAAAACAAATACGCTCGTGTGCTGCTAAAAAATGAGCGCGATGTTTTGTCTAATTTAAGAGACGTTTTTGATGATACTGGCATGTATAGGTATGTATGTGTTGGAATCGAGCACTAGGGGCGCAACGGGAACTTATCAGGAGCAAACCTAACACATAATAGTCCTTCCTGGTCTGGCCATTCTTGCGCCCTAAGCCTGGGCACCGCTCTATTTACGGCACTGGGTAGATTGCGCATAGGCACGCGCAATCACCGAAGGCCAAGCATATCCAAAGGATCTTTGAAGATGGGATTGTCGATAAACCAAACCGCCTCAAGTTAAATACGCCCTTAGGGATTTTTGAGTTGGGTCTAATAGCCAAAACGAGTCTCAGTGTAGATTTTAATCGAAACTTAAACTGAAACCATTCAAATTTTTTTAACGCAAAAATAAAATAAAAAATTATTTGGGTCATTGGGTATCACTGTAAAAGAAAGGCTTGCATTGATAATCAACTTTGGGTCGAATATAATTCCAGCAAGGTTATAAATAGAATTCGGGCAAAAAATATTTTGCATTGATGTAACAATAATCGATGGTGTGGTGAGCGTTATTGTGTTAAATGACGTAGCACCTAAACAACAACATATACGTATACCATGTATGGAATAAAACAGATATAAATAAATGTAATAAATAAACCGAAATGATTAAAAACAAAAGATATAAAAGAAAAGAAAACCATGGAGGGTTTTCTTTTCTTTTATATCTTTTGTTATGTTTGTTGTTGTCTTACCACATGACAGAAGAGAGGCGAATCAATAAAAAAAAACCAGCACAGCAATACGCTGAATGCAAAATTTATTTGATGAAAAAACGGCGCACAAATTATCAAAATATTTTTATTTATCACGTGCAAGCAATGTAAGTACGTCGTTGTTTTTTTCAAATAAATGTTCTCTTATCAAATATAAAAAATGAGCCCAAACACGACGGGTCTATCTTGTTTAGTACAGGAGTTTCTATGGCCACCTTCCGACTCCATCATCAGATCAGTCCATGGTACCATATTATTGCATTGTCACCCGATATACATATGCGTGCAAAATTTCAGCTCAATCGAAAACCAGGAAGTTGGTCCAATTTGACTAGCAAGATTCCCCCCAACTTACATACATCTTTGTATGTACATCCATGTCAAGTTAAATAAGAGCTCGTAAAAAAATCATATTGAATTATTAGAAATTGCTCGTAATTTTTCTTCCATAATATAATAAATATACATAATACTAGCTGACCCGGCGAAATTCGTACCGCCATATTTTCTGAATTCCTAAAAGACTATGTTTCATGACACAAAAACAAAATCACCATAATCGGTCCAGGTGATTAGGAGGATTTTAGAACTCGATCTCAGCGCCACCTACCGGTTCTAATTGCGAATCTAAACCATCCGGGAACCCACTCAAACACACAAAAACAAAATCACCAAAATCGCTCCCGGTGATTAGGAGGATCCTAGACCCCGATCTCAGCGCCACCTACCGGTTCTAATTGCAAATCTAAACCATCCGGGAACCCACTCAAACACACAAAAACAAAATCACCAAAAGCGTTCCCGGTGATTAGGAGGATTCTAGAACCCGATCTCAGCGCCACCTACCGGTTCTTTTTGCTAATCTAAACCATCCGGGAACCCACTCAAATACACAAAAACAAAATCACCAAAGTCGCTCCAGGTGATAAGGAGGATTCTAGAACCCGATCTCAGCGCCACCTACCAACGGGATAAAAAGTATCCTATGTCTGTCTCCTGGTTCCCCACCAATTTTCAGCCAAATTGGTACAGGCGTTCTTAAGTTATAAATAGTGTAACTAACACGACTTTCTTTTATATATATAGATATAGCTGTCCCGGCAGACGTCGTCCTGCCCGGTAAAAAATAGAGGTTGATCGTAGAAGGTTGAAAAGGTTGTATGTATTTTTAAAGCTATCATAAAAAAATAAAAATATCAAAAAATTAAAAAAAAATATTTAGGGATGGACTACCCTTAACATTTAGGGAGATGAAAAATAGATGTCTGATTCTCAAACCTACCCAATATGCACACAAAATTTCATGAGAATCGTTCAAATTAAAATCTAATTCAACCCAGTAGAAAATTATAAAAATACTAATATCGCTATTAATACAACAAGTCAAATTTATAGTATTCTTGAAAAAACAAAAGTGCATTTAATTTCACGTCTATTCTTTGTAATCTATAGAACATAATGTATATTAAGCACGGGAAATGCGTTTGTTTTCACAAAATCTACATTAATGTGTCAAGTCCAGTTCAATCACAATGATTTTTCTCTTATCTTCTTTTATCGTTTTCGTTCTATTTTATGTCTTCTTTACATGTTCTGTTTTTCTAAACATTGATTTTTCTATGACCTACTGCGTGTGACGCAGTAGAGTAGAAGTGAAACAAAACGTGACAAGGGGTAGGAAGGATTTTAAACTTCATAACGTTTCATATAATATATTTCAAGGATATAATATTATTATATCCTTGTAATACATTTAAGATTTAAAATATGAAATTTGATGTATTAATGAAAAAATTCCAAACATTTCCAACTCTATCTTTATGAGAAGGTGTTTAAATTGTTAAATATAATGTATTCTATCTCATTCTCTCTCAGACTAAGTCCTATAGATTTATGTGTATATTTTTTTTAGTGTCGCCTTTTCGTTTCATTGAGTATCAAATCACAATGATTGTAAAGATTCACTTCAAATTTTAAAAACATACAGGTAGATAGATAGATAATATTATTATAAATGATTATTATTATTATTATTATTAAAAAATAGGGGTTGATCGTAGAGGGTTGAAAATTTAGGGTTGTATGTATTTTTGTATGTTGTATCATAAAAAAATAGAAATTAAAAATTTTGTCTAAAAAATAAAAAATAAAATTTAGGGGTGGACTACCCCTAACATTTAGGGGGATGAAAATAGATGTTGGCCGATTCTCATAGATACCGGATAAGCACAAAAAATTTCATCAAAATCGGTCAAGCCGTTTCGGAGGAGTATGGCAACGAAAACTGTGACACGAGAATTTTATATATTAGATTTTGTTTCAATATTACAAAACTAAATAGTGTGTACAAATGACTTTAGCTCGCATGTTATTTAAGTTCATCCAATAAAGTCTGTTCCGTGGCGGACGCACGTAATGATAGTATGTACTATTTATGATGTGTATGTATTGACAATAATTATGGTCTTGGCAACAATTGAATGTACGGTATGAGAGCGCCGCTTTATGCAACCGATCGCGTGACGACGTTATGCGGTCTATAAGCTTATTCCACACATGACTCGATAGCGACTTGCGAGTGCGACTAAAACTTGGTGCCCATTTTTTTTTATTGCATGAGTTCAGCAGACAGGCAGACAGCCCACCTGATGGAAAGTGGTTACCATCGCCGCTCGCATTCTTTCTCCGTTCCTGCACGGATAACTGTCTGCTATTATCGTCTAAAACGTAATTTTGCCTGATTTCGGTTATCTGTAACTCCAATGGCGCACCCGTGGTAAGCTACGCTGTTTTATATGAATATTTATCAGCGAGACGTCGTAAAATAAATTAAAAAAATTTGGTACCTTTTCAATAATCATTTCGGCTAACGCCATGTTTTCTGCTAATGATAATAAAATTGTAGTGGAAAACTTACAAG
The DNA here is from genome assembly GCA_949752895.1 of Dendrolimus pini. Lineage (NCBI taxonomy): Eukaryota > Metazoa > Arthropoda > Insecta > Lepidoptera > Lasiocampidae > Dendrolimus > Dendrolimus pini. The sequence goes on along the minus strand of OX457144.1, from coordinate 15,000,393 downwards.
CCTGTCGATGGCGCTGTACAATAATTGAAATTTTGAAAATGGAACGTAGCTATTTTTAATTATAAATAATCATATTTTCAAAATAGATTATAACTGGCCAGTATCTCATACACAAAACTTTTTTCACTATACTTTCTGAGTGACTTAGTACGTAGTACATAATACGTCATTGGTATGACACAAGTGCGTTTGTTAGTTTTTACAAACTCGTCTATGGTAAGCCCACTCCGTCTACTCGTTTGTATTAAACAACTTATCGCACTAGTATCACAAATGACTATAAATTTAGAAACTCTTTGAGGATATAAAAACATTTACCAACAAGCCAGTTATGTAATTTGATCTTAAATAAATCTGTATTTTTTTTATTTTTAAACACGTCCAGTACATTATAGTATATACTTCCACAATGGTTTTGTACTAAAACAAGTAAATAAATAAAGTACCTAAGCATAACAAATGAGCATAGTAAATTATATTTCTGTAGTTTTATTTATATTTGAAGTAATGGAGCCATTTTTGTCGGTAACATAATGGTATTCACATTTTATTTATTTAATTTTATTATAAGAATTATAAGAAGACGGTCAAGTGTGTGAAAATCCATGCACGATTAAGAGCTCGGTAGCAAACGGACATTGTTTTTAGCGTATATTTAGAGAACAAAAAAAGGTTTATTCGAAGCACACCATGATGAGAAAATCTTCGCCGAATCTTCGTACCAATATTCAAGTACCATAATTTTATTCAAAATTATCCATCACTTATGAAAAGTTATTTTTCGCACAATGCATCCATCTCTTTTGTGGTCTTTACATTTGTACGCATCCATCTTTACGACATTGACGATATTGTGAAAAACACTACTTATATATGAATAAATAGATTTTTTGTTTTATCAAAACACTTAAATTATGCAAGTATTGCTTGGAAGAAAAAAAAATTCGTAAATTACCTACCAAAGTATATAGCGGCATATATATATATATATATATATATATATATATATATATATATATATATATATATATATATACACAGGGTGTTTGGCGCATGGACCGACAAAATTTTTTGGGGGATTGGATGGATCAAGAGCTATGTTTAACCCATAGATACCTACGTCCCAAGTGTCACTGTAATCGAGATACGATTTTTTTTGTTTGTTTTTGAAAATTACCTGGTTCATCGTCTTTAAAACGACATATTTTTCTAGTTTGTTTTTGTAATTGAACCAAATAACTTCTATCGCAGTCTTTAATGTATGACTATTCTAAATTAAACATTAATTCTTAGCATTAGACAACAAAACGTTCTTGACGAGCTTTCAAACTCTTAAAAATGAATTAATCTATGAAAAAGGTCAAATTCAAAATTAATTATAAAAAAAAACTAAAAGGTATTAAGAATTTCATTTGATTGGAACAAAATCTGTACTTAATATCCTTTCCAACGATATAACCACATGGCCTTGAAATTATTCATGTGATCACAAAACAAGGTATTACTCAACCAGTGTCAGAATAAAGAAAACACCTTGTTTGTATTTTAAGACGTTTTAATTAAATTTTATTCACAGATTGGGTTCAAAATGACGGCCTCCATTATGAATGCATGCACGACATCTTTTTCTTATTTCCACAGTCGTCGTTTTTAATCGCATTTCTTCTTTCATTATGCGAAAGGCGCTATTTATTTTTTCTATTAAAATTTCCCTTGTCCGTACTTCTGTCGCATAAACAATTTCTTTTGCGCGCCCCCAAACATTAAAATCCAGAGGTGTTAGGTCTGGTGACCGTGCAGGCCAAGGAATCGGACCGCCTCTTCCGATCCACGAATTGGGAAAACAATTGTCCAAATGTTCTCGAACGTCTCGTTGGTAATGTGCTGGGCAACCATCATTTTGGAAAATAAAATCTTCTTCTACTATTGGTAATACCAATTCAGGTAAGTCATTTATTAAAAAAGAAAAATAACTTTCTCCGGTTAGGCGCTCCGGTAAGAAATGTGGACCGATCAGGTGTCTTCCAATAACCCCAGCCCAAAATCTTCACACTAAACTTACTTTGAAATGAACTTTGCCTTTTCTTGCGGGGATTTTGTCTTTTTATCCCCCAATGATGGAGGTTGTGGAGATTCACAATCCCCTCATGATTGAAATTGGATTCATCGGTCCACAAAATTCTTTAAAAAAAAATTGTATCTTCTACGTCTGTATGCATCATAAACCTGAAAAATTCCAGCCGCCTCCTATGATCATCGTCTATGAGACCTAGAACAATCGATTAAATCCGTGAGAATTGTACGGACGCGATTTATTTCATCTGTGAGCTGACCCAAAGGCCACAATGAATAAATTATTTTTTTGAACAAAAACAAACACATTTGTTTTAACTATTAGAGTAAGAATTTACTTGTTAAATTGTTGTACTTGAAATTAAGCTGTAAAAACACATGCAATGAGTTTTGAATTGTTTAAAAAACATACCTTGAACAGGAGTGTAGTGGAATGCATGCCTTCCATCTTGCCGAAGAACTGACCAGACTTTCCAAACCGACAAGTTAAGTCTTTTAGCTACAGCTCGAATACTTGTCGTTGGATTCTCATCAAAAGCTTGTAAAATACTCTCATCCACTGCAACATTATGTTGCCTCACATTGACTCGAGGCTCTAAAATATTTATGCTTCCAGTCTCCCTCAGACGCCGATTAGGATATCGCTCCTGGTAAATTCTACGCGCTTCACGAGCGTTACAATTGGCGCTGCCATACGCCAACAACATATCAGCATACTCTTCCTTACTGTAGTTAGGCATTGTAACAAGAACAGTGAAGACAAACACACCAACAGTTTAACAGAATAGTTCAACCAAAGAAAACTTAACAAAAACAGAACGTAACAAAAACAAAGTTAAACACAAAAATACTCCAACAATGCAGATGTGAATCGCGACAATACCGATAGCAATGATAGTAAAATCTCAACTAATACTAAACAAAGACCACGACACAAATTACGATCCAATGACAGACAAAGACAAGGGATATTTTCATGTGCAAGAAAGAGACAGTGTTTACCTGCTTACCATTGTTCTAAAAAACGGGTTCGGTGTTAGAGTGCGTGTTCGTCCCTACTTTGATTTTGATAATTTGATCACATAAGGAATAATTTCAAGGCCATGTGGTATATCGTTGGAAAGGATATTAAGTACAGATTTTGTTTCAATCAAATGAAATTCTTAATACCTTTTAGTTTTTTTTATAATTAATTTTGAATTTGACCTTTTTCATAGATTAATTCATTTTTAAGAGTTTGAAAGCTCGTCAAGAACGTTTTGTTGTCTAATGCTAAGAATTAATGTTTAATTTAGAATAATCATACATTAAAGACTACGATAGAAGTTATTTGGTTCAATTATAACAACAAACTAGAAAAATATGTCGTTTTAAAGACGATGAACCAGGTAATTGTCAAAAACAAACAAAAAAAATCGTATCTCGATTACAGTGACACTTGGGACATAGGTATCTATGGGTTAAAGATAGCTCTTTCCACCCAATCCCCCAAAAATTTTTGTCGGTCCATGCGCCAAACATCCTGTATATATATATATATATATATATATATATATATATATATATATATATATATATATATATATAAATAATATCTCTTCCTGCAAAATTTCATCTATAAAAACCTAGTCGTTTTCGGAAAAAAGTTGTGATATAGTATAGACGGACGGATTGATATGGCTATACTAGCTGTGTCCGCGACGACGTCCGCGTGGAATTTGTTATCAAAACCCCCCGATTTTGAAACATTCTGTTGGTCTTGGCGTGATGATATATAGCCTATAGGCTTCCTCGATAAATAGGCTATCTAACACTGAAATAATTTTTCAAATCAAACCAGTAGTTCCTGAGATTAGCGCGTTCAATCAAACAAACAAAATCTTCAGCTTTATATATTAGTACAAGAGGAGAGCCCCACATAGTATGACGGATGTTGAAATCGCCTAGGATAATAAGGGGTTTAGGAAGGAAATATAGAAGTTCCCAATAATAACAAAATAGGTACGCAATCCTAATAAGTATATGATATTTACGATTTCATTGTCGTTAACTAACTCCGTTGGCTCAACGACCCAAAGTGAGTCCTGGCCTCCGAAACGAGAGCACGCCATTTCCCTCTGTCCTGCGCAGTGTCCTGCCAATTGTGGGCTTGCAGTGCGGTCAGGTCAGCTTCCACTCTATCCCTCCAGCGATACTTGGGACGACCAACCGGGCGCCGACCGATTGGTTGTCCCAAGTATACTTTCTTCACTCCCCGATCCTCTTCCATCCGCTCTACATGACTGAGCCAGCGGAGACGGTGAGATTTTATCTCCCCAATTATGTTAGGCTCGGCCATGAGGTCTTCTAATTCGGAGTTTGTTCGGACCCTCCAGCTGCCATCTTCTTTTATTGTTGGGCCCAAGATTTTTCGGAGAACCCTCCGCTCTGTGACCAGCAATTGGTTCTCCTCCTTCAGTGTCAGTGTCCAGGCCTCTCAGCCGTACATCAAAATTGGTCTAATGACAGTTTTATAGACGCGAATTTTGGTTTTCCTGCTTAGGAGCCTGGACACTAACACCTTATGTAGGGCAGCACTGCACCTGAGGGCATTTTGGACACGGATGTGTATTTCTTCCTCTCGGGAGTTCGTGTCTGTGATGGTGCATCCCAGGTATTTGAACTTGCTCGCCCCTTTATACAGTGTATCTCCAACTTGAAGGTTTGTACACGCAATGTGGGTGTTTTTGTACCGTTTCATATGAAGATACTCCGTCTTATCCGTGCTGATCTTGAGTCCAACCTTTCTGCCTCTTGCTCTAAGATCTTAGCTGATTTTATAATTTCTTCTCGGCTTTCCCCTAATAGTGTTAAGTCATCGGCATACCCTAATATATATAATAATAATAAGCATGCTATAGACTTGCGAGGACCAAAGATATTCAGTAACCATTAGTTTAACAGACAATATGGATTTAGCTTGACTGGCAGTGAGTTCCATAAACGGACAGCCTGTACCGTGAAAGAGTTATCAACGAAGGAAGAAGTGTGTACAGGTGTCATTAAGAAGAGATTATTACTAGAGCGCAAATAACGGGAATGAGAAAGATGTAGGAAATCAAAACGTTCCTTTCAATACGGAGGGGTACAAGGATCAAAAAGGATATTGTTCAAAAGAGAGTAAGTGAACATTCCGGCGTAGGCCAATAGGTAACCATTTAAGGTCTTTGGGATATTCGGAAACATGGTCATATTTGCGCAACCGTATGCAAACATTTTGAAGTAGTTCGAGCTTGTTAAGTTGTTCTTGTGTTAAGTCGATATAACTGGCATCGGCATAATCAACTATGGGTAATAACAGAGATTTAGCAAGCATTACTTTAGTAGCAGTAGGGAGGAAATTTTTGAGTCTTCTAAGCGAAGCTGTCGGCGCAAAGATTCTTCGGCTGAGATTGGTCAAGTGAGGCCTCTGTCAATGACAATCCCAAGGTTTTTTACAGTTTCACTAATATCAACTACCACGCGATCAAATTCAATCTGATGAGTATACATTTTCCTATAACATATCGTCTATATAAGGCAAATCCTAAATTTCTAAATATAGAAAAAACACTCAAACGAGTCTCGACGTCGATTTTTACGAAAACTAAAATGGTATCAATAGATTTTTTTTAAATCCAGTACCCTTCTCAAGAATCGAATCGGCTGATTTTTTTAAAAATAAACACATTCTGTATTATTATACCAAATAATAGTATTGCTTGTAAGGGTCAATTTCTGTGAAGGAATGTTAAACGACAAACCAAGGGAAAGGGTTGTTTTTGAACAAAATGTTCTATCTTCCATACATTAATTAAACATCATATTGTGCCGGTTATTTGAGCGCACCTCATTTGAACATAATCAATGTTTACCCTTTGACTGATCGGGGTAAAATAACTTACGTTTCGAATATTAATTTATAGATGCCTATTAAAAATAAAATCATTTTAATTATTTCCATGTTGTATTGTTTTTTTTTTACAAAAACAGAACTGACTTCACACTAAAAATTAAATAATAAATATTTACCCGACTTCTTTCTACAATATCTTGAAGTCGGTGCCAAGTTATACATAAAAGAACAACAACAAATTTACAAAATATAGGATTTTTTAAAAATATTTTTTACTTTTTAGTTGCGCAAATACTTCAATAGCTTTAGAAATAATATATTTAGCACCTGTAGAAAATGTACAACTGTCACTTGTATACAAATTTGACAGCTCACTCTTCGGTGGTCTACACCGAAGAGTGAGATGTCAAATTTGGTTGGGTTGGTGACTAATTAACCATCTCGGGAGTTAAAAAAACAACTTGAAAATCGGTCCACAATTGACGCAGAAATCGCGTCACATGCCTACAAAGCAATTAAGCGCCTGTAGAAAGTGTAAGACTGGCACGCGTAGCTTCTTTTTATATAGGCTTTTTAATAAGGGTCACTCTAGAACAGTGTTTTTCAATTTGTAGGTCGCGACCCCTGGGGAGTCGCATGCCTTGCTCGGGGGGTCGCCGTCAAAAGAGAAAAGGCAATTTAAGTTTATATATATACTCAGGTACTTTCTAAGCTCAGCAGCTTTTTGCAGAGTAACTATAGTAGAATTATTTTGTCCGTGCAGTTTGGGTCATAAAATAAATCGAGTATTTCGCTCTCTCTTCTACTCACGGGCCTTATGGGCGGGCATAGTGATGCGCATTATTGTTGTCGATAAGCGTTATCGATACTATATTTAGTTTTGTCATTTTGTGGGTTAGTGATATAAATGAAAGATTTTTTTTAGATAAAACAACATATTTATTCAAATAAGAATAATAATGATTTAAAATAAATAATTAATTAGGTATCTATGTATTAAAAAACTATAAGTACAAAAGTTTAGAATGTAACAAGTTATATTAAAAGTAAATATAAATACTTATATCTAAGTTTAAAATTAACAGCAAGAAAGATAATAATGAATTTTATAAGAATCTTTCTTTGATAAGAATGAGTTTTTATCGATAATGGCGTTGCGCCCGCGCAACATGCTCATCGCCCTAGCCGGGCTGAGGCCGAGTTTGATTTATGACCCAAACTGCACGGAGAAAATAATTCTACTATAGTAACCAATAAACCATTCTCATGGTCTAGTCTCTAGGTTTGAATAATTATTACAATCATGCGATATTAAACTCAACTCTTAATTTCGCGAAAGGACTTTGTACTTAGATAAAACGTGAATAATGCCGTGGCCGCTAGATCACTGACTGACCTTGATATTGAACTTCGAGTGTTTTTATTATAATTTTAGTGTACACGACCGTGATTTCGATTCGAAGGTTGTTTTAAGGCGGGCACAGACTAATACCGCTGCAGGGATCCTTCAGACCTGGCGAGCGGAGGATCCAACCCCTGCTGACGAAGTGAGTTTACCCTGCCTCTCGCGACATTCTTAAGCACTGATGCGCAGGATCAGAATGGGCTACGTTCTAAACCTCACGCTATTCCTACACATGGCACCTCTCCACATAAGAGTTACTTGGATGAGCCCTCACACATGCCGGCGATCGACTCTGTTAGCTGCGCTTTCTTCAGTGGCTAACTCAACTCTCATTGCTTTGGTCAAATCCCAGTAAAGGACCCGGTAGTGTAAGAAATGTATTCCCACTGCGTTCAAAAAAAAGGTGGCCACAGACGCCACGGTCCAGCGGAGAGGTGTTAATGTGCACTTTATGCTGGCGTGACTGCGCACGTCACGTAAATCGGAGCGTATATGGGAATAAAAGCATGTAGATTCATATGACAAGTATCAGCATAAAGTGGAACTATTGCTATGTTCCACAAGAGACTCACAACGACCACGTTCACAACCGCGATTTTTCTCGTTCCACATGCTGGCGTTACAATCATAAACTTTAGTGGAACGGATTTTGGAGCGAAATACACAAATGTCATTGGTTGATTTGAAAATCGCGCCTTTTTCAATGTCAAGAGATAGAAAGAATTAATGCTCTGTGGTCAACGCCCACTTCGACCCACCTCTTGACATGGTTCGTTGTCAGCGTTGTGATCGAAAATAATAAGGACGTCATTAGTGACGTTTTCGCCACGACCATAACGACTGACGGAGCATTATCGGCGTTGTGAGATACTGAAGAAACGCGCCCTATGTGTGCTATGTCATATAGAAACCAGTTTATATGTAGACGTGTCAATTTCACTAAGCGATTCTTCAGTGGAGGCCGCTTTCGCTCCTTAGATCTGTGCAGTTGCGGTATATCGGACTGATTCTCATACACGCTACCGATTCACTATGACCTGAGCAGCCATATCTGTAGAGGTAGACCTCTCCAGTATACCGTAGACGCCGTAGAGTGTGTGGCCGTCTTTAACTACTATTTATCTATTTAACCGACTTCGAAAAAGGAGGAGGTTCTTAATTCGTCGGGATCTTTTTTTTTTTTTTTTTGCTTTTTTTATGTATGTTCGCCGATTACTCCGTGATTTATGATCCGATTTACGTGATTCTTTTTTTGTTCGACGCGGAATAGCTGCCAGGTGGTCCCCTAAAAATTTGACATAGTTTGGCCCAGCAGTTTTCATTTTACGAACATTTTTTGTTCCCGGTTCTTGGGACCTATATTTTTTAAGAAGCGCGGCGCCATTCGTTGGTCCACCCATACATAGCTAGACACTAAAAAGTAACAAATAAAAAATAAAAACTTCGTTTAAAAAAACCGACTTCAAAAACTAAAAAACTAAAATGTATAAAATAACTTATTTCTAAAGCTATTATTATTCATATATATTATCTAAAACATCTTGAAGTCGGTGCAAAGTAAAACATAAAAATTACTATATTTTGAAAATTACTAATCATCAACTTTAAGATGTTTTAGATAATATATATTAATAATAATAGCTTTAGAAATAAGTTATTTTATACATTTTAGATTTTTAGTTTTTGAAGTCGGTTTTTTTAAACGAAGTTTTTATTTTTTATTTTGGAAATATTTTTCTGTTAATATAATTTGATGTCGGAATGAAGTTGATGACGAAAGATGCGCATTTGTTAATGTTCCGATGTATGTGTATAATTTTAGAGTAGACTATGAATGTTTTTTTGGTTCCGGATCGAATTCAGTTTTTTGTTTGATAAAATAAAATGTTTAAATAAAAAATGCCTTCATTAAATTGTACCTAAATGTACCCAAATCATAATTTGCAGTAAACCTGCGAAAAATCGAAATGTGTGCTGGGACACATATTATTATTATATATGTTTTTGTATTTTGTGAATCAGGTTTTTTTTTGTGTAAAATTTAGTGTAAATGTATTATTTGTTTTTATGTATAGCGTCGTCTTTTTTAAGTCTAGTAACAGTAAATCTTTTTCATCCTTTCTTTCTAATTAGTGTTCCATAGCCATTTTGGCATAAATTGAAAGTTTGAAAATGACAACCAAGATGACAGACGGGAATTAATTTGCCCGTCTGGTAGGTTACCACCCCTGGTCTAGAATATGCCGCCATTTTTTTTTATTGTATGAGAGTTCAGCAGAGAGGCAGACAGCCCACTTGATGGGAAGCGGTTACCATCGCCTATGCACATTTGCAAATCCATAGGTGCTAGATATGCGCTGGTGCTCTCTTAATGAAGATTGGAACTTGGTCAAGCTGGTGCAATAAAAAAAACGTATCTTCTTTAGAGGTTTATCAGACCGATAAATACCTCATATGTGTTTTGTAAATTACGAGCTCAATGACTCTCGCCTCTGGAATATCTCAGTAGGTGCCTAGCACTGGTGCACGGCTTGCTACTACTGTTCATATTAATATTGTACTAGTCCTCTGCTATGGACACAAATAGCTCAATACACAATTCGAGTCGGTCACGCGACCCGGACTAGACTACTGATAGCAAACACATTGGCCTTGGCACAGAATGTTGACACCGGTGATTCTAAACGTTGGTTGGTACTGACTGCCCTTAAGCTGGCTATTCATCATAGCTCCTGTCATTATGTGTACCAAATTAATGATTCAATGATGATTTCTAAGGCCTTGAAGAAAAAACACAAATATACTACTCATATAATAAGCCTATGCCTATTATGTCGTTTGCGTGGACTTTTTATTTGTATATTCTGAATCCTGCTAAATATTGAAAGGGAACATAAATTGTATTAAAACTTTAGGGAAATTATTGTTTTTGTCCCTAAAATTTACATTAAAATCCGTTGCTCAATTTCGAGACTAGCTCGGACAAACCAAAATTCTAAAAATAGTAGTAGTAGGTATTAAGTAGTAGTAAAATATTTTTAGGGAAATATTGGCATCTATTTTGATGTCCGAGACTAATACTTCAGTTCTTTTAACAGTATAGCAGTAGATGGTATTGGCCGTAGGCACTTTCCGCCATTACGAAGAAACAAAGGGTCTGAACTTTCCAAGCGAAACCTTGGATCTCATGAGGATGAGACGTGAGATGCCACCTGCTCTTTTTACGTCACCGGAACATAGAGCCCTTTCCAAACGGATTAGGAAACTCATAATACGGGACCTCCGCTCCACAAACAGGAGAGCCATACAGGCTACTATAGAGCAGAATAGGGGGCCTAATGTTTTCTTAAGACCGTTGGGCAGAATCTATCTTGCAAAGGTGAGGAAAGCAGATGGCAGGGAGCTTACGTCTCACTCTGAAATCCTGACGGAGGTGGATCAGTTCTAAGGGCAATTGTATTCTTCGCGTTACGAAATATCTGCGTCTCAAGGCGCTAATGATCCACGTGCACCAGTCACGCGCCTCTAATTGGAAGATATCCCGGAGGTCGACATTGGCGAGATTAGGACGGCACTCGGACAATGATTTCGATTTTGATGATTATGACAACTCAGCGCCCCAAAGCGACAGGAACCCCAATCCTGGAGGCTTTAGCGGGGCTCTTTAATTCCTTCATCCTCCTAGGCACTGTGCCAAAGGCGTGGACCAAAAGTGTGGTATTAGTCTCAAGGCTCCAGTCCCTTTTTCGAGGCCGGCAGCACATTGCTAGCACTTTTCTTGTTGTAAATATGTTCAGACCACGGTAACCACTTTCCATCAGGTGGGCCATATGATTTTCTACTGAAGTCATGTTATAAAAAAAGTTCATTTTAATGTTTACGATTTCGAAAATTCTGCGTACGTGTGGAACTTTTGAGACACGCAGCCTCCGTCATGTCCCAATGATGACATGCGTACCAATAGTCTCATAATCACGGATACAAAAGACCGCGCGAAGTGTTTAAGCAAAAGTAGGAAAGCGGAGCGGTTTCGAAGCAGACGCTCTGAACGCAACCGGGATCTAACGCTAGGATAATAATGCTTTCGAGACTTCTGCCAAAGGTACTAAGTACGTCACTACTAAATAGTACGTATGTCTTTAATAAGGAGTGTGTTGCGGCGGCGCTGGATTTAGCGTTAAGTGAACTATGTCAACTTTGCGGGAAAAGAAGTGTGGACAATTTGGAATGGGAATCGGAACGAGCACGCACTTACCTGGTTAATGGGAATGAAACGCGGCTCCTCTTCTCCACTATTCACTATCACACACACTTTATTGTATTTTTATATTTATAGTATTTAATTTTATGTATATTTATTTTTAGTATATGATATGTTTATTATATATAATAGTTGCGGTGCGGAGCGAGTTATATATTTATATGGTGCGGGCGCGGTATATTTAAGTTATTTTATGATATTTTATTTATTTACAATGCGGAGCGATATATTTATTTTAATGATATGAATGAGAGACTTTAACTGACGTGCGAAAGGGGCATGCGCCGTCACATTTAAGAAGAATTTAAATTAATAGAAGAAAAGTTTGTATAGGTCGAAAGGAGGATTACATGGCGGTACCAGAGTGATTGTAGGTTTCTTTGTTAATTATTTATTCACAACATCAATTACGCCAGAGGGATATAAATATGAGTACTACGTACAGGAAAAGTTGCTTATAGATCGGTGGCCTTGTTAATAGGTTATCCCTAAGATGTACTGTATTAATTTACAAGGAATTTCCGGTTGTAAGTATAACTACAAAACGTAAATATTTGTTTCTAAAAAACAATAATTGAATAATAATGCAAATAATTATATAATTTTTTGTATAATGTAATTAATCCGCCTAAATATTATTTATGTGGTTTATAAGCTGCCAGGTTCGTACGTGAAACTCGTGGTTCGCTGGCGATGACCAACACAAAGCGGGGGTAAAGAGAATTGAAAAGGCAGTAGTATCTTCAATTGAGCGTTCCTGCTGCCTTCGCACTTCTTATCATTCCCGCTGCTCTTAGTTTTGTCGCGATTTTATTACAACTATCACAGACGAACTATATATACTTGTTCTTCGGAGAGACTTCCCGGCCTCTTCGATTACTCTACCGTCTGTATCGTGGTGAATATGACGAGGAACTATTATGTTCTAAATGGTGCCTTCGTCTTTATAACATCGCACCACTCGTCGTCGGCTGAGTGTTCAACTTCACCTTGAGCCGTTTTGTTCGTGTATGCAAAGGTTTTTTAAGTACATTTAAGGTTTTTCGCTGGATCACAATATGGGGTTTTTCAAGTGTTATAAAACTTAGTTCCAAGCTGGGCAGCGCGTTAGTAACTCCGGTGAGATTGAAATTGTTCACAGGCGATGGTAACCGCTTTTCATCAAGTGGGCCGTCGGCATAGATTACCTGAGTGATCTGTTGCCGACAGCCAGGTGAGCTCCAGCTATACACAAAATATAACATTGTGTATATAGACTTCTTTTTCTCTTGATTTTTTTGGGGCTTTTGCCATATTAGCATATCAGTCCTGTCATCTCCTAAACTAAACTTATCAATTATCTTTTAATTTCAAATAATGAAGTAAGATGTTGGCTCTGCCAAAATTCCTACAACAAGATCTATACCAAAATGATGTAGGTAGTCCCAATTTCTCAACAGTAACTCGCTGTAGAGGCTCATAGATATAAATTTCCTGTCAAATTTTATCCAAATAGACCTAACAGTTTTTAGAAATATGACTGATATAAAGACAAGACTAACATCACGATATGGTCTCCGTTTCTGTCCAGATATACACGCGACCCCAAAAATAATTACTTTTATTTCTACAGTCACTGCGCCCTTTACTCTCATGCGCACCCGTGGCAATGGTGAGCTTCGACCGTGGTGCTCATTCACAGGACATCACGAAGAACATCCAGTACATCAGCAACGACAAAGTGAAGCTCAAAGCTGATCCTAAGACTATGAAGTAAGCAATTGTTCTTCTATACATTTATATAAGTGTTGCCTGCAGCTTTGCTTGCGTAATTTAAAAATAGTCATTCATAGCCCGCGTAGTCAAAAAAGTTAAACCAGTAAAAGTAGTTTTAGATTACTTGGCTCTTGAAAAAGGGCGTAAACAGTTAAATTCAAAAGTTTTTATTCAAAATAAGTTCCACTGGAGAACACTTTGAAGGTCATACATATAGGTTAAAATTTAATTCTACTTCCTAGTCTATGTACACCGCTTCGCAACGTGTTACTGCTGTTAAGGTGAAGAAGTGGCAGGAAACTCCCCAGCAACACGTCTAGCTAAAATTGTTTTTCTTCATATTTCTATTTATATATCAAGTTTAATTTTTAAGTTTTATACAGAAGTAGTCGTATGTTACAGAATGACTTTTAAAGAATGAATGGAGTTGTAGCAATCAGTGCATATTCAATAAGACAGACACAATAAAAGGATAGAAAAATATTATTATAGTTATAAATATAAAGACATGACGTAGGTATTCATTTTCTTTTTGCTTCAACATATCTCCATATATTCCTTACAAGTATGGCAAGATAAAAACGTTATACTCGTACAAATACAGCATAAGAGGTTGGAGCGAACTGCTATGTAAATGAAGTTTTGTCATTTAAGTATTCTTCAATAGTGTAGTATCCCTTTTTTAGCAAGATACTTTTTAATTTGGTTTTTAATTTAGTGAAAGACAGATCTAACATTTCACTCGGAATCTTATTGAAGAAGCGTATACCAACCCCCAAGAAAGACGACAATACTTTTTGTATTCTAAAAGATGGCAATATCAGTCTACTACAATGCCTGGTGTTAAAATTGTGAACATCCTTATACTGCTTATAGGCACTCAAATTATTACGAATATAAATTATATTATTAAAAATATCTTGGCAGGCGACCGTCATAATACCGATTTCCTTAAAGCGTTCCCTAAGAGACTCCCGAGGGCCGAATGTGTAAATTGACCTTACGGCTCTCGTAAAACAATGTTATGTAAAGTGTGAAACGCATTGGCCCTTTTGGTGTTTTATATACATGCCCGTGGGCGTGGTAATCATCGATTCACCATCAGATGGCGCGTCTGCCTGTTCGAGGAAACTCTTCGACAGTATAATATTTTCAACCCCTACTTAATACCGAAATTAGGTGAGAAAAATTCTATGTTGCAATTTCTACAGATTGGACAAACCAGTGAATAAGCCGCTCTGCGTTATGATTAACTGGCTTTTGGCAAGACAGAACCATGTCATGAAGTACGCCACATTATATTTGGAGCAAGGTTTTGATGTGCTATCTGTTTCTTGTACACCATGGCAGCTGATATGGCCTCAGAAGGGATCCCAGGTTTGTGCCATACAACATTTGCCTAGGGTATCATAATTAAGAAAAGTTATTATAATGTTACGAGTGCGAGAGTTGAATTAAAATGCCGTTAGAATTACTATAGACTTTAATAGAACTAAACAAACACGTATAACACAGATACAAATATAATCGAACACAACAAATCCAAACGTAATGCAGAAGGTCGTAATTCAATAAAACGCGCAACGTCCGTCACTAATAGACATTCCCGATATGTACTCATGTCTCGCCTTGATAGTGGTTCTCGCTCGACTGCCGCCTCCCTCAATCGGGCCATTGTTTTATACTGCACAAATGCAATATGTCCGCCCGGCAACGTGGACCGAATTTCCTAGAATCAACTTACATTTGAAAAGCCGTAACACCTGGCCAATCATTACAGCCGCAGGTGGCTGTAAACGATTACAATACAACACTAGGCCGTATGCCAATAAATAAGTAAACAAAAGAAGAGGATCATAAAAGAATTACAATAGTTTCAATGTTATTAGTTAAAATGCCGACGGGTAATAAATGTGCTTTGTTTCAGATATGCACGTTCATTTTGTTTTTGTCGGGACCTGAGTTGTAACAATAATAAAGGCCGAACTTTGAATCGCCTGATAAAAGTCATTGATAGGATAAAATACAACATGAACAAATTTAACTTTAGAGCGGTGCACATAAAGCAGTTGAATTGTTTAACTTTTAAATTCAGGCAGGCTATAATCGCGGTGACTGTAACAGCCGTGATCGCTATGTGGAACTTGGCGTTGTGAGCTAGAAAAGGAACGCGCCCAAGGTGTCACCCTTCACACAAATTATCCGTCTTTTTTGTTTTTGTTATAAATGAATACAATATTACATTCACAGCTGGTAGCCAAAGACTTGATCAAGCTATTGGCGATGAATGAAAACGACCAACCTTTAGTGCTGCATGGCTTTTCAGTCGCAGGTTACATAATGGGAGAGATTTGTGTCCATGTTATGAAGAATAAGGAGTTGTACGTATTATTTAATTATTAATATTCTAATTGTATCCCAATATGATAAATTAGCATTTGCCCGCGACTTTGTCTACTTTGGATAGGTAACCAAGATTACAGTTATTTTCCTAAATACATATAAAATCAAAGGTTATTTTCAGCAGTTTCATGGATTTTTTAGTACGAAAATACACGAATCACATCTAAATCAAAATTAAAATCCATTTTCTATTATTTTATGTCCGACGCTTTGGAATGTGTTGTCGCTGTTCAAAGGAGAAGAAGCGACAAGAAAGCTAAAAATATATTTCCATCATAAATATTTATATATTATCTCAGACAGTCGTACGGCCCACCCGATGGAAAGCGGTTACCATTGCCTATGGACATCTGCAACACCAAAAGGGTCACAAATGCGCTGTTGCCCTCTTAAGAGACACTGAAACCTGGCCACTAATGCCGAAACACAACTCAAAATTGTTACGGCGGCATACTCTAGATCAGAGGTGGTAGCCATCCAGAAGGGCAAATACCCTACCACCTGGACAGGTGATTACTGATTTCATTTTCACCTGATTTCTCCAGATACCAACCAGTGATGGATCGTGTGGTCGCCCAAGTGTGGGACTCCGCGGCTGACATCAGCGAGATCTCGATCGGAGTCCCGGCTGCTGTGTTTCCAAAGAATCAAATCATGCAGAATACCCTGAGGGCTTATATGGAGTGAGTACTACAGCCATTATAAGTGCCATTCACAAATTACGTCCAATGAATTTCATGATTTTTTTGATCCCTCCCCAATCTTTGTCACAGCTGGCCACATTCGTGAGACTCCTCCCATCCTAGCGTGACATCACATAGTTTGCAATTTAACATTAAGAAAATATTAAATTAAATTAAACAGCAGTTTCGTAATTAGTTCAAATATGTTAGATTTTGAAATTTGTCGTCACAATGTCACGCTTCATCGACGACGACGACCCACCCCTCTTAAAGTGTGACGTAATTTATGGATGGCCCGTTAATCATGTGTACTAAATTTTTGCCTTTTCTTCTAGATAGAGTACAGCCGACAGGCTGACGGCCCAATGGGGATTGTTCATTTTTTTTCAATCTGGCTATTTGAAAAACCATTTCGAGGAATAGTGTCCCTAATCATTTCTGTCTAGTTAAAATTCCAAAAAACGTACGATCTTCGTGTATTATGTAAAAAATGCGTTTGACCTTTATTTAACCTTACTAAATTCAATCAGGTGGGCCGTCTGCCTGTTTGCCTGCTTCAGGTGTAAAAAAAATTCTAGCTGTGCATTATTTGATTTAAGTTATGTAACATGGATTTTCCCTAAAGACCACTTTAAAAAATTTAACGATAACTATAGAAAATAATAATGGTACACGAAAAATTATAAGCCTAGCGACAAAATACACTAAAATGATCACGATACGTAATGAGTAATGGCAGTGATAGTTAAATAAGTAGCACAGAGTAATATGATTAGATATACATAAAACTTGCTTTGATTATTTTTGTTTTCTAGGCAAAGAAATCAATGTAAACTTGTGCCTTATGACGTCATCGGAGAAATAACTTCAAAATCGAATTATAAAAAAACTAACGCTTAAAATACAAAAATATTCAAATTAGTATCTTAAAATACCCTATTTTACGTAATAAAAATATAAAATCACAGGGTAATTTTTTGTGAACAATCCCCATTGTGATGGAAAGTGGTTGTCATCGCCTATAGACATTTGCAACACCCGAGATGCTATCAATGTACTGCCGGACTCGAAGATGGGGGGGACTGGAACCTGGACACTGATGCCAGAACACAACTCAAGGTTGTTATGGAGGAGTACTTTCAAACAGGGGAGAGAGCCATCCAGACGGGCACACACCATACCACCGGGCTGTGGGTTGTTTTGTCGTAGGCCGCCTGGCCGCAAGAAATTGTATTCTTTCTCCATTCCTACACGGATATACTATCAATACTATCTACAGTAGTAGATAGTATAGTATGCACATAGTGACATTAATAGTACAGTAATACTAGCTATAGTAACTTCTTCCGTGCAGGAACGGAGAAAGAATACAAATTCCTGCGTTGGGGCGGCCTGCCTTAAGAGGCGACAAAACGACCTACCGCCAGCTGGTAGAAGTTATTTGAACCCCTGGTTGGCTACCATCCCTGGTCCAGAGTATGCCGCCATAACAACCTTGGGTTATGTCTCGGCATCAGAGAGCATCATCACCTTGGTGTTACAAATGTCCATAGGCGATGGTAACCGCTTTCTATCAGGTGGGCCGTATGCCTGTCTGCTGTAAGCATTCAATAAAAAAACCTCATTACATATCTTTGGCCCAAAAGTCCCCGTCTCCTTGGATAATCCACGATCAACATAGCTAATTTTATGAAGGTATAACCATAATAACTTCCCTTTAGTTTCATTAATGCATGATCTAATCTTTTATATATGTACATTTAAAATCATGTTTACCAGCAAACAGCATTTCATGAATGTCAAAGCAGATGTGTCCTTTGTGATAAAAATCAATAATTAGCCATTATTGTATAAGTTATTTTTATCTCTATCATTTTATCTTTTAGCCATCATTATTATACTGACATTATTATATATGCGGTTATTGTAAGGCGATGGTAACCGCTTTCCATCAAGCGGATCGTCTGCCTGTCTGCTGTGCTTCAGCAATAAATAAAAAATATATCCAAATATATACTTTATTAATATGTGCATAACGACAACAATAGATTAAAGAGATTAAACTTATTATGCAAAGGTCATTTGTAGGTCATGATATCAGACCGTTTCATTTATAACATTTTCTTGATATTGTAACATACCGATAAAGAACGCACACCTGCATGTCGTAAAACGCCGTTTATTGCCTTCTCTGATTTAGGAATTCTTTTGTTTACTTTGTGTTTAGAATTTTTAATCCAGAAAAACATGCTATTGTTATTGAACTTGTTTCATGGCCGTCGAAGCTTGCCAGGTGTGCGGGATTAACTCTGCGAACGCGATCCTTTGTTCTATTATACAGTTTAGTATAAAACAATGCCCGAACGGAGGGGTGGGCAATCAAGCGACGACTACGATACGAGTAAGACGTGTGTAGTACTTTCGATTAGCGATATAGTGACGGACTTTGCGCGTGTTGAATTGCATTGAATCGTGCAGTGTGAACTGGTTGCATGCAGTTTTATTTGTACCTGTTTTATACGTGTTTGTACAGTTCTAATAAACTCTATAGTAATTCCAACGGCATTTATTTTAATTCGAGTCCTGTAGCTCGTAACAATATTATTTTAAATCGACGTGGCAGTCATACTGGAATTATTACCTTGATCACCGCTCTTATTCCCGGTTCGATCAGTGTGATACCACGCTTTCACAGAATATGTGCGTGAAATGGCTAGCATTGAGCTAGTTGTGTCTCGTGCGATAGAGTAAGAGATCCGATGGCCCAGCTCGCATTCCCCCTGTCGTATTCCATCCCGTCTACACTATCCCTTCCCTTCTGTCGGATCCGTCTATCCCATTTTATTCCATCCCTCATATGCCACCATAAAGGTTGTGTTGCAAACGCGTACAGGCACGGTAACCACTTTCCATGAGCGTCGCCGTCTGCCTGTTTGCCAGTGTCGCAGTTAAAAGTACCTGTTTTAAAAAATATAGGAGAAAATAATAGGACATCGATTTGAAGTTTTAATTTTATCGTGACTAGCCGTGCCCTTGCTTCCTCCACGTGGATTTTTTTACGGGCCCTAAAATCAAGTAACTTAAGCCTTATAACATCGACTGTTTGCCAGTGAAAGTTACCGATTTTTTTTTAACATAACATAACATAAAATCACGCCTGTTTCCCATGGGGGTAGGCAGAGACTATGGATCTCCACTTGCGACGATCCTGACAAACAACTTTCGCTTCACCTACTTTCATTAACCTCTTCATACATGCGCGTTTATTTGAAATGCTTTTTACTTGACCTTTTTTTAACAATTCTGATAATTGTTCATGGTATGTTCGTCTCGGTCTACCGGCAACAGGTCTACCATTGACAATACTTTTTTTAAATTTATTGTGTGCAAGTGGGTCCTAAACGGTAGGAGCAATTTTGATGTTTTTTTTAGTTGGTTCAAGTGGATTCGTGACTGGTTTCGATTAATTATCATTGATCCCGGTAGATCGCGATGCAATCGGGTACTAGATTTTTATTTTTTAGGTCAGGACAATGTCTGCCGGGTACAGCTAGGTTTCTATAAAAGCAAAAGCGAAGTGGCGGTGCCAACTGTGCAATGTTTTGCGAGTTACGTTTTTGTTGTATTCTTTTTTCATGATAAGAATATCATATTGGAAAAAGTAATTTTGAAACAAGTGAATCGTTGTAAATCTTAAAGAAATTATACATACTAATAAATTAATTAAGATTATAAACAGCAGACTTGTTATCTGAAAGATAAGTAGCACAACCACGCGACTTGGTTATGAAATCGTGATAACGTTAGTTGTATCAACACGCCGGTGATAACAATAACGTCCAGGCACCATGATTATTGTCGTTTGGTTATTTGTTGAAACACTTTATTATTTTACTTATGTTTATTTTAATATTATTTATACAGCAAGTGGCTTTTAATTGTTATTTTAACATTTATCTTAGTATTAGCAAATGGTTAATGTGTCTCGGTGTTCGTTTTTTTTTATTTAGGTTTCTGGCTTGGCACCTAGGCTTTTAAGCCAGATCTTAGTTTACAATATAGTTTCTTCATTTTCTTATGCCTATGTGTAGCACAGTTGAATTGTAGGTTATCAGCTAGTGCCATTCAACGGAGTTGTTGTGACAATTCAAAAGGCCACATTTGACTATACAGTTCACATTTCTCACAAAATACATAATTACTACTCAAAAACTATCAATATCCTACAGCTATTGTTCATTATAGAGTAATTTTACACATTTTTAGAAAACATAACTGCACAACACAACGTCTCCTTTTAGTTTCCGCCAAAAACTCCTGGGTGTTCGTTCGTAGAAGGGGGCGAGGAGGTAGCTTATAAGTCACCTGTCATTACTGTCAAACAATATTGACAGTGACGTTTTATTGTACACATTAAAATTGTTAGTACACCATGTATGTGAGTTCTTTTACTATCGACTTTAAGATGTCAGAAAATATTCCTCACAATTCAAAATTGTTATTTATGAATTAATTTCTGATCACCTGTCATTTTTACATAGTCAAATGTCAAAATCGACGCGTATTATAATAAAGTGTTGGAGCCATCGTAAAACAAGAATGGAATAGAGTAGAGCTCCATGGTACCATATTATTGCATTGTCACGCGATATACATAAGCGTGCAAAATTTCAGCTCAATCAGGAACCGGGAAGTTGGTCAAATTTAACTTGCAAGATTCCACCCGTACATACATACACACATACATACATAGGTACATCCATTGCAAGTTAAATAAAAGCTTGTAAATTAAGTTGGGCGTTCCCATGGCACATCATTGGAATTAACAGAATATCGAAATTGAGCAAACCTACGATTCAGACGATAGCGTCCGACGATTTTGACGAGACAGTAATAGCAGAATAAGCAGACAGTAATAACAGTAATAGTCCTAATAGTGTTTCGATTCAAGTTGTTACAGGAGTATTTATTGGAACGTAGTTCCTTATCGCGCGGTACGAATGGGGGCTAGACGGAAAAAAATCTTACGAAAACGTTGTCACGACACTTTTTGAACTTGCCAAGATAAAATGCAGTTGCATAACCCTTTATGCCCACGCAGTTAGAGTTTAATTTGGAGTACATTATTTAAATGTCATGGGTTGCTGACGTACAGATAGCATTTGCGGACATATAGAGTCTTAATGTCATTAAAATAAGGAGCAATATCGCGAATCTGGTTTAAAGTTAAATTTGTTTCAAGAGTCGAATTGCAGGATGTGATTCGATTTTTAAATTGTTTCTTATATTAAAGTAAATAGGATTAAAACTTACTTATTTACTATTACACTTAAACTTGCAGATTGCAAATTAGTTTTGCTATTGTGTTAGATCTTAAGAACCATGTGTTAAGGTTGAATGTATTGTTTATAAGTGTGTTTAGAATTTGGCAAGATAATGGATTACTATAGCATGCCAAACTGCATGTTAAACTTCAAAGAAAACCTCATGATGATATATGTATTAAATATAAACTTGAACTTCGTTCCATCCCGGTGTCCCTTGACAAGTTTTTTTTAAATTTTAAAGTAACGTATTTATTGTTGTTATTTTTATTAAAACTTATTTATTGCTTTTACGTATTAAAGTATTATAATTAATTATTACATAAGTAGAATTAGTTTTATTAATGATTATTATTATTTATTATTTTATTAACAAAAATGGGTCGTATTCGTCTTACGCCAAAAGGAAGGTTTGGCACTGAAAATCAGCGTTGTGTTGGATATAATTCCGGCACAGCTATATGCTGAGTGCAAACCATGTTTGCTGAAAATGCAGCATACAAATTTTCAAAATATGCTCTTGATTTCAACTTTTAAATACTATTTGTATGCCTGAAAGGGCAAAAACGTGAAACAAAATAACATATTGTCAACCAATGTTTTTACTAACCATGTTTTTACGCAAATAAATGATTTAATTTGATTTGATTTGTGTATAAAAAATATATAAGGAATGTAATTACGTCGCTATTTTTTCAAATAAAGTTTTTCTTTCTTTTCTTTCAGTTTCAGGCCAAGACATAGGCCAGGCAGGCCATAAGTAAATTGTTTTTGTATAACTACCATATTATTATGATTGACCCTTGAAACGCTTTCAGGTATCACATGAAGACCTTCCACGAAGCAGCGACGATCCACTACATACGTTCCTCGCAGCTGTTCCACACGACGCTTTGCCGCGCCCCAGCTTTGTTCCTGCTGTCGAAGAGCGATCCGGTTGGTGCCGAGAAGAGCAATCGCAGCGTACACGATTCATGGGAGAAGATGGGCATTAAGGTATGTTTTAAAATAAACAATTGTATGGAAGAACAATACGAGGCAAGTATCTATATAGATAGACTAGCTTCTGGCCGATACTTCGGCGGCGTGGAATAATAAAAAAATTATGTTAAAAAAACCTCCGATTTCGAAACATTCTTCATTGGTGCTCCGCTCCTATTGGTCTTAGCGTGATGCTATATATCCTATAGCCTTGCTCGATTAATGGGCTATCTAATACTGAAAGAATTTTTCAAATCAGACGAGTAGTTCCTGAGATTAGCGCGTTCGAGCAAACAAACAAACTTCAGTTTTATATTTTTTATATAGAAAAACTACTGGAACGATTTGGCTGAAACTCAGTATATATATATATTTTCGATGCCGAGAGTGGACAAGGGATACTTTTCATCCCGGATAATGGGATTAGTTTGGGCATAGATTTATGTTAAGGTTCTCCCAAAATGTAGGATGAGTTAGTTAATTTGGTCATTTTGGTCGACGTGGTCGATATGGTCGGTGTGATCAATGTGGTCGATTTGGTCATTTTGGTGTACATATCAAGGGCTTCGTAACAAATGGCGTATACGCAAAAATGCCATTTTATTGTTTGCTAAAATTTATAAAATGTTACAATTTAGAATGTCTTCCTACTATGCAAGTGTACATAAAAAGCTGGGTGTTCCAAATCTCAGCCTTATACAATCAACTAGTTTTGTTTTATTCACAATTTTGTCCCTTTTGTTAAACTGCTTTTGTCCGTACGCCAATTTGTCATGAAGCCCTCGATTGTACGTTGTTATTTCCTCGGGTAAAGTGATTTTCTCTCTCTTTTATCTCAGTGCACGTGGAAATGCTGGGATAAGTCCCCGCACGTCCAGCACTACATCCACCACCCCAAGGAGTACTTGGCCGCGCTGTACGCGCACCTCGACGCCAACGGGCTGGTCTCCCAGCCGGAGAAGATGAGGCTTAGGCTATAAGGACGTAATACATAAGTTATATTTAAGAATCGTCCCCTAAAACACAGAGCAAGTAAGTAGAAAGCATGGTCTAATCTCCCATAAATCATGTGCTTAATATATAAACGTATTTAATTTTAACATATACAATGTTTTTATACACACATAAGTTGACTAGTCCGCGTGTAAAAGTAAAAAAAAGTGAAAGATTACATCCCCCGATTTTGAAACATTCTTCATTGGTGCTCCGCTCCTATTGGTCTTAGCGTGATGATATTTAGCCTTCCTCGATAAGTGGGCTATCTAACACTGAAATAATTTTTCAAATCGGACCAGTATTTTCTGAGATTAGCGCGTTCAAGCAAATAAATAAACAAACTCTTCAGCTTTATTTATTAGTATAAGACTTGTATGAATAACTAGGGTATGCCCGCGACTATGTCCACGCTTCACTTATAATACCCGCGGGATTCCCGTGGCACAAAGAAGAGAATGCAAGCTATTGTTTTAATGAAAAATGTCGGAATAAGCTTATTTTTATGCATCCGAACAACTACAAACCGCTACCGGGAATATTACCGTATAATATAATAATAATAATAAAAGAATTTTTATTGACACCAAAAATATAACAAAATTTGCCTTAAAATTAGAACTGGATACTAACATCTAGACTAGGCCAAGCCTGTATCCTAGGTGTTAGTATGTGTATGATTCCTGGGATAATATATCACATATTTCTTTACATAAAATTTGCTATCTATCAGTGAGGAATTCGTTTTTTTTCCTGGCCATTTTAAATCATTCCCAGGATATAAGTACCGCAGATTTTAAGTCGAAGAATTTGCTGTTGCACAGCGAAAACCGCATCGAAATGTGTCTAGTAGTTTTTACGTGAATATCGAACGAACAGACAAGAAATTAAAAAAATGCATTATGGTCGAGGTAAGATCTTGACTTCCCAAACTAAAGAAGTTTTGTATAATTTGTACAAATAGATCGAGAATGAGTGCAATAGCAATTCGAGCAGTATTATGACTCCCGCCTAATTAGTTGCTAAATTAACCGGAATATCATTGATTTCCATCGGAAAGGTGCTATCACAAAGCAAATATCGTTATTCAGAACAGGGATAAATAGTTTAGTACTAAAAATTATGTTTAATATTAATATTTATTATTTTAATATTGTTTAATATTAAAGATTTGGAGGTCTTCAGGTAGAAATAAAATACTGTTGTGTGTTTGACCTGCAGTTCAGGATTGCATATTTATTTTGTAGTAATGCCGAATAATATTTTATAATAAAGCACACATTTAGCTGCTAAACGAAATATCAGATTTGATAATAATAAGCGCACTCGCGCGATTTCACGTGCTGAGGTGAGGCGAGGCCAGTGTTGCCAGATGGGGGGATTCCCTGCAAATTCGGGGATTTTTTTGACGTCTGAGAGGGAGATTCGGGGGTAAAGATTCTTTGGGGGACTTTCGGGGGGAAAATATTTTGTTGTGAGAAATTTTGGAGAGATATTTTAAGTATCAATAATTCATCTACAAACACAATTCTCATCACTACAATTATTATATCTAAGTCACAATACGGTATTATTACTTTATCTTAGAATTATACTCTACTAGTGAATCATACTTCAATGAAATAGTTCATTTTAATAATCCAATTCATTCGTTCGTTCATTTACGTTATTTATTTATTATGCCGTCTCTACTCGTATGCGTCGTATCCCATAGGCTACTTTCCGTTAGTGACTGACAATGATCACGTTCACAACTGCGGTTTTTCCCGTTTCACTTATTTGCTGGCGTCACAATCGTAAACTCAAGTGGAATGGTTATTTAACGCACCTATTGACACGAGTCGTGAGCGCCCCATGAGGGAAAATGATGACGTCATTAGTGATGTTTTCGCTACGACGGTGGTTTTGATTTTTTCTTTCTCCTTTAAAATAATAAAAACTATTTTGGGGATTTTTTTTCTCAAAAAGCTTATTTATGGGGGTTTTTGAAAAAAAAATGGGGGTTAATGTTAATGTCATGGTCATCTGGCAACGCTGGGCGAGGCGTGCGCGCTTGCCGTTCATTTGCGAAAGGCCGCTGCGGTGATCGGACGTCTGCGGGGCTACAAGCACCTGCCTAAAAGACATATAAAAAACTAGAGACGTGTCAAGGGACACCCGGATGGAACGAAGTTCCTTTCGATTAATTAGTGAAGGAATTGTAATATTTTTTTAAAGTTATAATAATATTTTTTTAATTACTAACAAATATAATGTAATATAAACTTAATCAGTAGGCTCGATTTTAGTAATAACTGGCTTGCTTTCTATGAGAGAGAGAGAGACAGACAGAGAAACACGCGCACGCCGCACGGCTTACCACTATAGCAAAAAGTGTCGTTACAACTTTTGGTCTTAATTTTTTCCGTCTAGCCCCCTTTCGCAACGCGCAATAAGGAACTTCGTTCCAAAAACGGTGTGCGTCTCGGGACGCCCGACAGAAGTGATAACTTAAACTAATCTAACGTGAGAGAAATAGAAGCCAGATAGACAGGCGCCGTAACGCGTTACGTAGCGAAGCGGTTTACCCTCCCATAAGAAGTTATCACTTCAAAAGTGTTAGTTTATTTATTTATGTGCTGACCGTACACTACTACAAAAGCAAAAACATCTCGAAGCTAATTTACCTCTAATTATGAAGCAATAAATTATTCCATCTACGAACGTAATAAATATTGTTTATTACTTTGATTCTAATATGATTATACCAAAGTCGCCATTTTACCGGCCACACCCGTTCTTTCTACTTAACGTTTCTGTGTTTGGAAGCGACAGGTTATCTTTGGGATGATCGCAATTGTAGATATTTAAATATTTCATTACTTTGACACGCATTTTCTTATTTATGGCCGGTTCCTATATGTTACTATTTATTCTCTTGCTTGCCTTACTATCGGTTGAATTTTGACATCAGGAGACATCCATAAATTACGTGACCATTGCAGGGGGGGGGGGGGGGGAATCGACGAAGTGTGACATTTTTAATAATCGGCAAACAAACACATATATTGTTTATCCCCAAACTAAGCAAGTTATGCTTCTGTTACGGATAATATACAAGGGACTATTCTGAGGCCGATCCCAGACACCCAAACTACTGTAAACGTAGTTTAATTTTTTGGTGAACAATAAAGTGCACGACAAATTTGTGGTCAAATATAGATAATTAAAACGAACGTTGAATTCGATGCTTTCTCCCTCTAACTACATAGAATTTGTATTAAAGTAAAAGAGACGATATTATTATCTTGGTTTTGGCGCGGCAATTTTGATGTCGGCTTTTGGAAAAAGGTAATATTTTTGGTCCCCGTTTGAGGGTTAATTTCGTCACATATCAAAATGTAATATATTGTTACGAGTGTGGGACTCGAATTAAAATGCCGTTGGAGTTATTATAGAATATTAGAACTATACAAACACGTATAACACAGGTGCAAATATAACTGGACGCAACTAGTACAAACTTCAAGATTCAATAACACGCGCAAAGTCCCTCACTATGTAGCCTGTCGAGTGTACACACGTCTTGCTAGTATCGTAATCGCGCTTGACTGCCGATCCCTCCATTCGGAAATTGCTGCACCGATACAATATGGCTGCCAGCCCGCATAGATCGGATTTCTTAGAATCAGTTCGACACACCTGCCTAATGACTGCCATAAAACAAGTACAATAACAATAGAATGTTTTTTTTAATTACAATTTGTAAACACAATGTAAACAAAAGAAGTACAAGTGCGGGAAAGGTAATAAACCAGTTGTGCATTCACTTTGTCAGCATGTAACAATATTTAAGTTAATTACGGAACGCTGTTTTAATTTAATAATTTCTTGATGGAAAATTGTCAAATATGTGATGTCACACTAGGAAGGGCGGAGTCTCATGAGTGTGACCATCTTTGACAAGGACTGGGGAGAGAACAAAAAATCATGAAATTCCTGAGGCGTGATTTGTTAATGGCCCCTTGTGTGAAGCTTAACCGATAGTAAGGCAGATGAATTGTCGTTTAGATATAGGAAGCGGCCATTCGTTTTCTGTCCAATTTCTTTGGCCACACATTCATTTATAGAACACAATATATTTCAGATAGCAAATGAAATGCAATTACTTTTAAGTTTCCTACTAGAATAAGTTTGCAGTTTGTAATTATTTTATACTCAAATATAATATTGTGTATGTTGTTTAGTTAAATACAATATAAACATTCGGCTTGGCGGTCCAAAGTGTTAGAATATTTTCGTAAGTTTTCGCGACTAGTATAATCAATACACGTAACAAAAGTACGTGTTAACGGCTTTAAGCGCGGAAATTTTTTTTATATTCCGACGTTTCGGCCACTTTTCAGTAGCCGTGATCACGGAAAACAAAGATGTCAAGTGTCAATGAGTATTGTTAAAGTTTTATTTAGCTTACCGTTAAAACGTAGTTTTGTTATGTTAGATATAAGTATTTTAAGATAGATTTTTTAATTGTATCGTGAAAGAAGATGGAGTTCTAAGAATGACAATGACTGTAAAAATTTAAGTCTGAATAAATATCTAAATCCATGGCTAGGTTTTCTTTTACTTTTTTATAGGACAGGCTATTACAGTTTCAAATTTTAGGCCATTTCAGTCAAAAATATAGTTTTAAATACATTAGTATACAATTACCAGCGGCTAGGCGGCCAGTCGTAAGAGGCGACAAAACAAGCCATAGCCAGGTGGTAGGGTATTTGCCCGTCTGGATGGCTACCACCCCTGGCTTTAAGAATGCTTCAGAACAACCTTAAGTGGTCTTCTGTCATCCAGGTTTCAGCCACCCCTTAGGGTGACCGCAGATATACAATTTCAAGTTGGCCGACTATTGAACAACTAAATTGCGGGCCTTTAAAACTTAATCGGACGACTTTACATAATTGACTACCAGCCGCAGACCTTTTCGACTTAGTTGGTGACAGTGTTGCTATCGCGGTGACGTCTGCGGAAAAATGCGGAAACAGAACGCACTACTTGCTATATTAATGAAAAGAAGACGAAAACAGAAGAGAACATTTTGGGTGCATCCTATATTAAGTGACAGATTAGAACATGGGTAACATCATACCTTACATTCTAAACTGAGATGTTACCCATATAAGTATTTTCATACTATAGAATGAGTATTTCTTCTGTTTGTATATCTTATCGGGCCAGCAATAAAAAATCAGGACACAACTTTTCGACTCGCCATCTCCCTTGAAGAAAGGCTTTGCTTAACTGTCCGGTAAGTAGGTACCTTTTTAATATACGTATATATACGTAGTAACAAATAAAACACTTAGTTTATCTTATTATTTGTTACAATTATTACTCTATCTATATCTACTATAATCTATCTCACTATTTTATTATTTTATTAGTGTTACTTTTAATCTTAACTAACACTGAAACAATTTAGGGAAATAATAAAGGTCCGACTGTGGGGTAAACACGCGCACGCGTTGGCTCGATTGCATTTTGCCGTGCGATTGACCAAATAAGTTGCATAGCCTGCGAGTGTAAATAGGGACTCCGTGCTAATAACCGATTGGCCGATAGTTGGCCAACTTTTTAATTGTACTCAATCGGAAAGGCATTTCGATTCTTATACGATCGCAATTTAATTGGATAAGATGTGCGGGCTATCATAAGTTTCTGTGTCTATTAGTACACTCTGCGATTTAGTCGGCCAACTTGAAATTGTATATCTGCGGTCACCCTTAGCGAGCGGCAGCGCATTGGTTCGTGTTACAAATGTCTTTTTTTAAAAGGCTTGCTTTTTCGTCATTACATTTTTACTAGTCGATTCATTTTTAATAATAATATTAGAATAATCTACATGATTAGTAAGTATATTTATAGATTTTTATACATAAAATAGTGTAACAGCCTTGCAGAGATTTGGGCAAGAAAATACCAAATATTAACTATTTGGGTAGGGTTTCCCCCTTTATTTTTCAGCCTCTGATGTGACTATTCACACCGCTCAGTAAACAATGAACCCCGTCTACACGCCACTCCGCCTTTTATACGAAAATGCTAACCTACAAAACACATTGCATCATTGCTCAAAATATCAATTATATCATAGTGTTGCCAGGACCATAAAAACTTTTTTTTTATGTTTGCTAGTAGGCAAACTGGCAAACGGACCACCTGGTGATAGGTGGCTACCGTCTCCCATGGACATCTGCAACTCAAGGGGAGCCGATGCGTTGCCTACCTCGTTGAGACTTTAGGTATCTGTTGACGCCCTTTTTGAAGAGCCCCATATTGTAGCGCTCTGGGAAAACCAAATTATTTTGCCTTTCTAACGTTCCCCGTCTAAGGAAATTAAACCTTGAGACACAGTCTATCTCATTTTATTTGACTGTTAATACTCTACTGCAGTATAAAAATCAAAAGATCAGGCACATAATTATTATGAATAAAGATTAGTGGGCTGCAGCGTTGCCAGGCGTCCCGATTTTGGCGGGACGTCCCGATTTTTAAATCTAAATCAAATGTCCCGCTTTCGATAACTCGATCGTGCGTGCAGCGTGCCGAGAAACATCCAGTTTAATCTTCAGCTGTCCTGTCAAAAGTTCTTCATATTTATTAAAGAAAAAAAGGATACCTTAAAAGAAGTTAAACCTTCACAGAATAATCATGAATAAGTAATTCTTAAAAAAAAATGATTATCTTATTGTAAATTGCAATTTGTAACAGTCACTCCCATAGAGTATATTGAATATGGTCACTCCCAGTACCCGTATATACAAAGTACTCTGTGCTCCTCAGACTATTGTTTGAAAGCCATATTTTTCTAATGAACAAAACTTGTTGATTTTGATTTCTGTCTTTTTTTTTATACAGAAGACGAATAACTCAACTATTTAACGATAGGGTAAATCTGATTTAAAATATCACATTTTTATTTTAAAAAAACGTGTGCGTCTCGGTACTCCCGATAGAAGTGATAACTTAAACTAGTCTAAATTGAACTATTTAATATTGAAGTTTAGGTTATTACTTAAATTTTATGTATATTAAATATGATAATGTATGAAAAGGTTCCTGAAAAAAATCTAAATTATCTAAGACATTGAAACTAAAATATATTATGTAGCAGATCACTGCCAACGGGGAGCGTGCCCAGAAGGCTGGCTGCATTACCACGCTGTATGGCAATACTTATTTGTTGTGAGGTTTTTGTCGCATCATATTATTAAGAGGCTATTGAGTCAAAAAAATATTGTAATGGAATCTGCGCATAGTTTGAAGAAATTACTCGATACGACAAATGATTGTATAGATAGTCTTGCGAATTTAGGTATCCAGGTTATTTATCAATAAAATATTTTATTGATTATAAAATATATTTTATTCTTAGTTAGAATTATTGAATATGTATATTGTAATTTTGTTTGTGTACATTATTAGTATCATCATTTAATTTACCAAAATACGGCTAGGGCTGTGGGTTGGAGTGAGAGAGGAGGAGCCTCCCTACCGCTGCCGTATGCGTGAGAGAAAGGGAAGCTAGAGGGACTGGCACCGTAACGCGTTACGTAACGAAGCGGTTTACCCTCCCATAATAATTTATCACTTCAATAATTTTTCTATGCCTATTTATGCTATTTTATTACACGTAAACGTAATTTAAACCCAAATAAGAAGATAAATATTCAAAACCTTTTGATAATCTACGTTTTTTTACTATGTCCAGCTTTCCACGAAAGAATCCCGCTTTTTTCACCCAAAAAGTTCCAATATCCCGACATAGCAAAAAGATAACGCTCCTTTTTTTTTTTTTTTTTTGGCCAGGGGAAATCCGTTTGAGGACTAGGACCGCGACAGGCGCAGAAGCCTGGGGGATGCTCGCGACCTTGGTGAGACAGTGTGGGATTCGCCAGATCGGGGGTGGCACTAGCGTGCCCGGTCAGAACCGGTGCCACGCTATTGCCACTCCCCAGTTAGGGATACCCACTAAAACCCCTGGGTGTTCCGTCCTGCGCCTTATGCCAGGGCTACGGGAATAGGCTACCCGGCTCCGCATTCCCTGGCAGGCGTGGGCCCCGCTCACTGGGCCTCTTCCAATGCCGGGGGAGCTACTCCCCCGGCGACGTCTCGGTCTTTTCCGGGCGTGGGGCGGTCTGTAACGCGCCCCACGGGAAGAGAGATGAGCGCGCGCGGAACACTCGCGCTCTCATCTCGACGGCATGTGCGGGTGAGTGAGAACCTCTATACCCCTAGAGGCCCCACCCGCGCCGCCCGCTTACGGTGGCCGAAGGTCTAAGTCAGACCTCCGGCGTCGGCGCGTCCTCCTTTGTCGGGAGCGGAGCAAAGAAGTGCGCTCACGCTCCCGTTCCGCCTCCTCCTTCGCAAACATGACGTGCTCGCAGAAGGAGGAGACGGCGTCCCAAGATAACGCTCCTAGATTGACCTGCGTTCATACTTCGGAAACCAGACTACAACCAGCTGATAGTCACACAACAATCACGTGATCGGCGTACAGCGAGGAAGTGACGGAAAGTCTGCATTACGGTATACATAAGTACTCTATAGATATTATCTAATTTTGTCTTGAAGATAAAACTAATGCCAATATTAGTAGGATAAATTGAATAAATTTGGTTGATAGGCGTAGAACTAAAAAGACTTGACGACATTGAATGACTCAAATTTATGTTTATATGGGAGATCACTTTCGTTGCCTCATCTAAATTCTAGGTCAGAAATATATATAGGCTTAAAGCTATTAAGGCGGATCGTCGTTCAACGATCATGACACTGTTTCATCAGAACTCGTCACAGAGGCGCTTTGGTCCACATTTGAACTTTCTCTATTCTTGCTGGTGTTATTATTTTCCCGCGTAAATTAAAAATAGTAAAGTGCATGACAGTTCGCGTACAATTATTGACTCCGGGTGCGTTCTTCCATTAGCTCACAACGCCCAAAATGCTCCGTCAGCCGTTATACCGATCACGGTCATTATGGTCGTGGCGAAAACATCACTAATGACGTCATTATTTTCGATCACACAGCGTTCACAACGACCCATATCGAGAAGTGGGTCGAAGTGGGCGTTGGGAGTTTTAAGCAGGAAGTGAAAGGGGACGTCGTGCTGTGCAGTTTTATTTTCTAAAAATGTGTAAAATTACTCTAAAATGAACAATAGTTGTAGAAAATTAATAGTTTTTGAGTAGTAATTATAAGGTTTTGTGAGAAATGTAAACTGTATAGCCAAATGTGGCCCTTCTAGTTTTCACAAGAGCTCCGCTGAATGGCGTCGATTGTATCCTACAATACAACTGTGCCTAACTTAAAGAACTAGTTGCCAAGCCATACACATTTAAAAAAGTCTCCATGGTACCTATAACAATTCACGTATGTCATACGTCAACTGTCGTTATTTCACAATGGAAGAACTAGAAAAGAGAATATTATTCTTTTTTCTTCAATTTTTTTTTATTTATTCGTTAAATCACCTTCATTTTTTACAGAATTTTCCACTCCATAGTTTTAAATTAGAGGATACAATTTTCATAAATTTGGGAGCTAATATCTCCCCAGCTAAACTATCCAACTACTCACTATAGCTATAGCTATCTTGACGTTATTAAAAAAGTCAAGATCTAAATAACAATACCCTACATGACTTGTACATTTCCAAATTAGATCAACCTGCGTCTATTAATTGCAATCTTGGCGCCTTAGAAAAGTAGTCTGGACTCTGTCTGCTACTGACGCGTGGATATGAATCATAATATGAAAATGATTACCTCATAATATGATTATGTTAATGGTATATATATACCTATTATGTTTATTATTATGTGAAAACTAATAAACCATATTTTGACAAAGCAAGCAACACATAAATAATTATATTTTGTATAAATCTACTTTATACATACATAACTTCACGCCAGGTCCCTTGCGGGGTAGGCACGAACAACAGAGCGCCATTCAGGCTTATTCTTACACACCTCACTTGCTTCTTTGACAATCTACTTAATTCCAAGCTATAATCAGTCGCACACTTGTTTATCTATGAACAATTCATTAGTTGCATTATTACCGTTGTGCGAAGAGCACGCGGCGTATTTGGAATCGATCCACGCGCGCAGCACGCTATCTACGCGTGAAAAATATCAGCCGCTACTTTTGGTAAGTATTCTATAATATTTTAATTCGTTTTTGTCTAGTTCCTGTTTAAACTGGATACCTACTGTTAATTGTTGAAAAATTTGATCGAAGTATGTGCGTTGATACCATACTTGTTATGTCCTAAAAACATTGATATCCTAGAAAGTAACTCATAATGATACTAGCCGGCTGTTGGTTTCGGTTGTATAATAATATGTACTTATATATGTTATTCTTTACCGGTTTAAGGCTTTTATTGAATAATTACAAGAAGGTTGATAAGATGTTGGATTATTCTCGCTACCGAATCAGTATTTTTAAGTATATACATACATGATATAACACACATACATTATTAAAATATAAAAATTATACTAAAAACATATATGTTAATAAAAGGTAAATCTTTAAAGTAGCGGGGTGGTGGAGTGGAGAAGAGGGAGGCATACTTGTCTCTACTACAACTTCTATGGTCCGGCGATCTTCATTTTTTTTTAATAAACGGAACCTCATTTTTTTTCACTTATATTGCACTTCCAAAGTTGAACAATTCGTTTGAAGTAAAAAAAAAACATTATTTAACAGAAAATTAACCAAAAAACAGTGTATATCGTTAAAACTATGAAGAAAGAATGCAACACTGCACATTTACATACACTACACTAGTGTAACCATGAAAATATTCAAAATAGCAGCCAATAAAGACGAAATTATAAATCGTGTGTATAAAATATATAGTAAATGGTTACAGTCGTTTCTGGCACCCGCCGACCGCTGCCACGGCACTACACGCTGCACTCGCTCGGCTCATTCGCTTTATTCTGAAGCTAACCTAACCTTACCTAAATCACTGTTCTAGTCACTCATCACAATAATGTTAGTGAAAAAAATGCTGATGTTATGTATACCAAAAATAAATATTTCAAGAACTCCGGACCTTAGGAGTTGAAGAAAGGGTGAGTATACCTTCCCCCCTCCCCACTACGCCCACCCACTACTTAAAACTTGTGCACCGGATATCTGAGTAGCAGCCAAACAAAATGACAATAACTGCTTTGGCTTGGCGTTGGCTTCGCCTCTGGTGTTGTGATCGTCTAAAGGCGACAGTAGCCACTTTCCATGAGCTGGCCGGTCTGCCTGTTTGTCAGCTTCGCAATAAACAGGAACTACCAGGTGCTGAAGGTATACGTGATGAAACCTGTTGGCCGATTTGATTGCCTTGAACAAGCGTGGCGGGCAAATTGTCCGTTTCCTTAAAAACTGGGAAGTTCAGTTCTCAGCTGGGGGACAATTGGGCTGATATCTATAATATTGTTACGAGTTGCAGGACTCGAATTAAAATGCCGTTGGAATAATTATAGAATTTATTAGAATTATACAAAGACGTCTAACACAGGTACAAATATAATACATAACACGCGCAAAATCCGTCACTAAATAGATTACCGAATGTAGTACATACGTCTTGCTTCGACTGTGCTTGTCGCTCGACCGCCCATCTCTCCATTGCTTTATACTGCACAAATACAATATGTCTCTCGGCCTCGTAGGCTGAATTTCTTAGAATCACACCTGGCTAATGACTGACATAAAAGTTTACAATACACAATGGACTGTTTTTTTGTGTGTTTTTAAATACAAATTTTAAACACAAAGTAAACAAAAGAAGTCCAAATTAAGAAAAGGTAATAAAATGTCTACAGGTACGCAGGTGTGAATTTGTCTTTTGCCGGCATTCAGGTCGTAACAATATTATAAAAATGTAAAGATGCCGTGTCTATACATTGAATGGACATGGAAACCACGTAAATATGGAGAACATGTATCAATTTTTTTTAGCTTTGTCTGTTTATCTGTTTGTTCGGGATGCACGTAACAACTACTGGGCCGATTTCGATGCGATTTTCACTGAGCAGCAGCAAATTCTTAGATTTCAAATCTGCTCTACTTTTTATCCTGCGGATCTCGCCAATTTTTCTGGGAATAATTTAAAATGGCCAGATAAAAAAAAATCGAATTCCATTGTGTTAGTTTACTGATCGATAGCAGATTCAATGTAATTAATGTGTGATCGTTTTTATACCGGGATTCCTGCGGAATTTTCCCGGCAGCGGTTTGTTGTTCGGGTGCGTAAAAATTATGTTATTCCGACACAATTTTCACTAAAACGATAGCTTACATTTTTCTTCGAACGTTGCGGTGTTTTGTTTCTCGGAAATTTCAAATCAAGCGTGGACAAAGTTGCATATCCTAGTTATACATACAAATTTGAAGCAGTTTGACTAATTATTATATAGTTACATACCGACAAACACCGCACAGCTGCATGTTGTAAAAACTAATTCTTTTATTTACTTCGTGTTTAAACTTAAAAACATCTATTGCTATCGTACTTATTTTATGGCTGTAATTAGTGTCGAACGACTTAATCCTTGTTTTTATTGCATTACGCCGAAGCTTGCCAGATGTGCAAATTACTATTTCTGGGAAATTCACTGGTGTTTCCGAGTGCCGAGCGGTGCACTGGCACGCGGTCGATTTTTTGTACGGTATAGTTAGTATAAAACAATGCCCGAACGGAGGGGTGAGGCAATCAATCGACGACTACGATACGATTAAGACGTGTAGTACTTTCGATTAACGACATAGTGACGGACTTTCCGCGTGTTGAATTGCATTGAATCATGCAGTGTGAACTGGTTGCATCCAGTTTTATTTTGTACTTGTTTTATACGTGTTTGTACAGTTCTAATAAACTCGATAGTAATTCCAACGGCATTTATTTTAATTCAAGTCCTGTAGCTCGTAACAATATTATAATAATATTTATTTACTTATTGACTATACAGCGCAAATTTGTTAGTAAGTAGTGTAATTAATTAGGTACATCTTAATAAAGCATACATAAAATACATGTTAATCATGCGGTGGATGTTAAGGTTTGCCACTGACTATGGCTGGCCACCACTTCTCAGTATGTCGTATAATGTGACTCACGTTCGGGACACTAGCTCTTGTGCTTATTATTTTTATTATATTTCAGAACTCAGTACCGACTATTAGTACTGTTACGAGCTAGCGGGACTCGAATTAAAATGCCGTTAGAGTTATTATAGAGTTTATTAGAACTATACAAACACGTATAACACAGATAACAAATATTACCAAAAACAACAAATCCAAACGTAATGCAAAAGTTCGTAATTCAATAAAACGCGCAAAGTCCGTCACTATTAAATTCCCGAATGTCCACACATTACTCTCTCAATCAGGCTGTCGTTTTATACTTAACAAATGCCAATGTGCCCGCCCGGCAACGTCCACACAATTTCCAACACTTAGCTTGTTCTTGCAATCCGCAACACCTGGTCAATGATGCTTCTGAGCGAGTACAACAGGCCAATAGGCTATTCTCCACAATAATTAGAAACTCATGCCCATAAATAAGTGAACAAAAGAAGAAAGAAAAGGATTACAATTAGTTCAAATGCCGACAGGTAATAAAATGTGCTTTTTCAGATCTGTACGTGAAATTTATGTTTGTCAGGGCCTAAGTTGTAAAAGTACTATTCGCTCATTAGGACTTTATTAGCAATCTAATCTCGGTTCCTAATGGTTCATCAGTCTTAAACTACATAAGACTGTCGCATCGTTGAGAGGCGAGCTAAACGCTGACCGTCTGGTAATATGAAACATTTCTTTTAGTACAGTGTAGGGAATCGGTTCCCATGCCAGGCCACTCAGTAAATATTGTGAAAAAAGTTTTTGTGACTGGTCAGTTATAATCTATTTCGAAAATATGATTATTTATAACTAAAAATAGGTACGTTCCAATTTTACATTTTCCCTCCATATTGTTTGCGAGCTGATTTAAATTATCGTGTCTCATTCAGGTTGTTCATTCATCAACATTTCCGCGCTACGATTTCAAGTGTCGCCTGAAACCGGACGAATCGTACGAGAGAATTTTAAAATGGCATTCATGAATGAACGTTGCATGTTAGTATAGTTAGACGGCATTTAGCGCTGCAGCAAATACATGAGACCATGGCACGCTCGCCCCACGCAGGCACTCGCTTCCATCAAGTTCGATTTTTTTTTGTTTGGAATAGCTTCCCTAATATGTAGTACATATATTTTAATGTACCACGCTGGTATCACAGAGACCAAGCTGACCCTAAGAGCTTAAAATATCAGAAGAAAAATTTAGAAAAAACGAAATAATAGTTATGTGGCGAGATAACCAGTCATAAAGATGTTTGTTGTAACTAATATAAAGATGGACCACGAAAGAGATGGATGCATTGTGCGAAGAATACCTTTTTAAATAAGTGATGGATAATTTTGAACAAAAATATGGTACTTGAATATTGAAACGAAGATCTGGCGAAAATTTTCTCAAACGGGTTGCTTCGAATAAATGTTTTTAAGGTTCTTTAAACATACGCTAAAACGATTTCCTTTCGCTACCGAGCTCTTAATCGTACATGGATTTTCACACACTTGACCGTCTTCTTATAATAAAAATAAATAAACTGTGAATACCATTATGAAAATGTCATAACAATGGCTCCATTAATTCAAATATAAATAAAACTGAAATATAATTCATTTTGGTCATTTGTTATGCGAACTTATATTTATTACCTGTTTTAGTAAAAAACCATTTGTGGGCGTATAAACAATAATCTACCGGAAGTGTTTAAAATTATAAAAAACTAGAGTTTACCCCGCGGCTCTGCCGCGGGTCAAACTCTAGTGCGTAGGGGAAGGCCGGGCAAAGTGAATACCCTGGGCAAAGCGAATACTCCCCACTACTCCTAAATTATTAGTTTTTCATTCAACACCCCACCACTGTTGGGTTCGACCATCTTGCTATAGTACGTGGCAAACATCGAAGCGAGGAGCCGCGTTGCGTCCCGTCCGCGCAGTGGAGATTTGTGTTTTCGTAAATAAAATATTGATTTTACGCGGTAAGTACATTGACGAATTCTCCTGTATTACTAGTTCTTGATTTTTAGGAATGTCTTAATTCGGTAGCATATCAAAGTAGGTTTTTATGGTATATTTAACAGAAAGTCAGAATTGTTAGTTTTTGTATGAAATGTGTTAACCTCAAAACTTACCTAGTCGGGCAAAGTGAATAGGGGCAAAGTGGATATGGTATCCACTTTGCCCGGCATTTCTCATTGGTGACTTATTATCTAAAAATGTCTTTTATTTGTTTCAGATGGTGAATAAATATAAAAAAACTAAGCAAGGGACGTGGGATGAAAATGTATGTATGTAAACTATGTAAACGACTATTAATTTGTGCAAAGCTGGAGAATCAGTATAAACCACAGCTAAAAAGTATTGTTTGGCTTATGCAACCTTGTATAGGCTTGTAAAAACCGGCATCACTGCTTCAAAACTTTGTCGATTCCGTCCTGTTTTCACTGAAAATCAGGAAATAGAGTTGGTGACATATCTCAAAGATATGGTATTCTCTATTTTTTGGCTTGACTCGAGACGAATTCAAAAATTTTGCGTTCATCTACGCGAAGAAAAATAATTTGAACTACCCGAATAACTGGGAAAAGTACGAAAAAGCTGGAGATGATTGGCTATCGTCATTTTAGTCTCGTCACGATCAAATATCCCTCAGGACTCCAGAGGCAAAATCGGTTGCAAGGGCAAAAGGATTTAACAGGCATGAAGTTGGACGTTTTTATGAAAACCTTGAAGCTTAAACAGTAAAATATGATATTGATGTATCTAGATAGAACCACAAACAAGCCGCCTAATTTTATGGTCAACTTAAGTTTTTTTTTTTCAGTTTATCAAAGTTATTTCTATGTTTTCAGAGATTGAATATGGGTATTCACTTTGCCCAAGTACTGTGTTCGCTTTACCCGGGGTACAGGGCAAAGCGGATAATTTCTTACTTTTTTAAATTTTAATTGCAGTTGATTATTGTTTAAATATTAATTGTAACCGATGTTTGTATTTGTGAGAGCAATAAATAAAGACTGCTTTGTGATAACTATTTTGTTTTTGTATTGTATACCTTTTCTGCTATAACCTTAAATACCTTAAGGTATCCACTTTGCCCGGCCTTCCCCTACCTCTTGTTTAAGCAGCCGGCGTTAAAACAGGGTAAATTGTTTTATATTTTTATATTGGTGCTAATTGCCCTCTTAA
The DNA here is from genome assembly GCA_949752895.1 of Dendrolimus pini. Lineage (NCBI taxonomy): Eukaryota > Metazoa > Arthropoda > Insecta > Lepidoptera > Lasiocampidae > Dendrolimus > Dendrolimus pini. The sequence goes on along the minus strand of OX457144.1, from coordinate 14,960,287 downwards.
GGTTTACTTTATTTATTTATTTATATCGCAAACTATCCCATCTCCCGAGATGAAAAGTATCTATGTCCATTTTCGGTATTCAGACAGACAGATCGAGTTGCTATCGCACTTTTTATAGAAAAAAGTGCGATATGAATTTGATTGATTGATTATGAATTTATATATCTATAAACTTGCGAAACGATTAGTCTCTCACTCAAACTTTCATCTATTTTAGTTTTATTTTTGCGATAAAATGTATGACCAAAATGGTCAAAATGACCGAATTGGCCAAAATGACCGACATGGCCAAAATGACCAAAAAGGGCAAAATTACTGAAATAGCAAAAATGACCAAAAAGGCCAAAATTATCAAAATGGTCAAAATGACCAAAAAGGCCGGAATGACCGACATGGCCAAAATGACCAAAAAGGCGACAGTGACCGATATGGCCTAAATGACGGAATAGACAAAAACAACCAAAAAGGCCAAAATAATCAAAAAGGCCAAAATGACCGACATGGCCAAAATGACCAAAAAGTCCACAGTGACCGACATGGCCAAAATGACGGAATAGGCAAAAAGTACCAAAAAGGCCAAAATGATCAAAATGAGCAAAAAGGCCAAAATGACCAACATGGTCAAAATGACCAAAAAGGCCAAAATGACCGAAAAGGACAAAGTGACCGACATGAACAAAATGAGTAAAAAGGCTAAAATAGCCAAAATGACCAAAAAGGCCAAAATTACCGAAAAGGCCAAAATGAAAAGTATCCCTTGTCCTCGGTATTTAATTTACATACGTACCGAATTTCAGCCAAATCGGCCCATTAGTTCTTCCGTAAAAGCATAACAAACAGAAAGACAAATATATTTTTATCCCAGAAACTATCCCATTTTTCGGGATAAAAAGTATCCTATGTTCATTCTCGGCATCGAATATATATATATATATATATATATATATATATATATATATATATATATATATATATATACTGAGTTTCAGCCAAATCGGTCCAGTAGTTTTTACGTGAAAACGGAACAGACAGACAGACAGGGATACAGTTTTATTTAATATCCAATTACATAACTGGCTTGTTGGAATTTTTGTGTATGAGATACTGGCTAGTTATAATCTATTTTATAAATATGATTATTTATAACTAAAATAGGTACTTTCCAAATTCAAAATTTCCCTCCACATTGTTTGCGAGCTAATTTAAATTATACTACCTGTATATATAAAGTACTCTGTGTTATACATTACAACGAATTCAAGCGTAGTTGATTAACTTTGGAGGATAAAGAAAGAAATGGTCGCCCCTTGACGGCTGTCACGGAAGAAAATGTGCTAGCAGTGAAAAATTTAATCTAAGTCAATAGTCGAGTTACATATCAAGAGATTCAACACGTACTGCAGATTAGATCAGGATGCCTTCATGAGATTCTACACGTGCATCTTCGCGTGAGGAGGATAGTTTCACGCTAGTTGCCGCACAACCTCACTGATGTTCAGAAGCAGGTTCTGGTGGAATGGTGCTGTGATATGATAAAATAATTTGAAATAGACATGTCTCAGCGTGGTTACGACATCATTACAGGTGATGAGTCCTGGATTTATCAATACGATTGAGAAACGAAGCGCCAGTCGACGGTTTGGGTGTTTCAAAACGAATCAACACCTACTAAAGTGAAGCGATGTAGAAGCGGGGTTAAAATTTTAATCGCGAGTTTTTTCAATTTGACTGGCTATTTGGTGTCAATTCCTGCATCCCAAAGAAGCATCAACGCCGAATGGTATACTACCAAATGCTTGGCAGAAGCTTTCTCTGTTATGAGCAACAAGCGACCAAACACAGGGCTCCACGGGTTATTGCTCCACTACGACAACGCGCTCGCCCATATGGCGCTCAAAACGAGTGCTTCTTGGACAGCACGCCGGTCAAACTCCTGAGTCACCCCCCTTACAGCTCTGACCTAGCACCATGTGTCTTCTTTTTATTCCTGAAAATAAAAATTAGGGATACAATTTTCGTCGCCGGAAGATGCGCTGTCAGCATTCGAGCAATCTGTAAAGTCTGCGGTGGACTGGAAAAAGTGTTTCGAAAACCGGTTCAGACGCATGAAACTTTGTATTGAGGCTGGTGGAGAAAGCTTTGAAATGAATTGAGGCTACTTTGAAAAGATTTAATAAAAAAAGTATTTTATAGAACATCCTTTTTTTAACCGACTTAAAAGAGGAGGAAGTTCTCAATTCGTCGGATTTTTTTTATGTATGTTCACCGATTGCTCTGAGATTTATGATCCGATTTACGTGATTCTCTTTTAGTTCGACGCGGAATAGTTGCCATTTGGTCCCCTAAAAATTTAACATACTTTGGCCCAGTAGTTTTCATTTTATGAACATTTTTATGAAAAAAAAATCCATTCCGTTCCATATGTACACCGATTAGTCTGAGATGTATGATCCGATTTACGTGATTCTTGTTAAATTTGATGCGGAATAGTTGCCATTTGGTCCCCTAAAAATTTATCATAGTTTGGCCCAGTAGTTTTCATTTTACCAACATTTTTTTGTTCCCGATTCTTGGGACCTATATTTTTTAAGGAGCGCGGCACCTTTCTTAGGTCTACCCATACATAGCTAGACACTGTAAAGTAACAAACAAAATAAAAATTACTATATTTTGAAAATTACTAAGCACCGACTTTAAGATGTTTTAGTAAATATGTATTAAAAAAATAAGACATTATAATTAAAAATAGCTTTGGGAATAATTTATTTTATACTTTTTAGTTTTTGAAGTCGGGTTTTTTTATAATCGCAAAACTTTCTGAGTGTCCCATGTATATAGGAACAGGAATAGTACACCGTTCCTAAAATACACAAGACTACGCGATATCTGCGCGCGATCGATATTTTCGTTCAATTAAAAAAAATGCAATCACATTGATTGCAATTTTTTGATTGGAACTCTTTAAGTTGCTGTTTTAATGTGAAGTTTTATTTAGAAAAAAAACCTGAATATTAATAGCTTTTAAACAAGAACTCTGGGGGAAATAACATGTATGAAATCGCATAGGCAGCTAGTCATAAGTATTTTCAAGGCATATATGTTGTAACAATGAAACACCTGTATGTAAGTTTGATTAAGTGGGACCAAATTAACATAATGAATATGTTTGAACTAAACATAGGCAAGCGTGACATAAATGTGGTCCGGGAGGTAATTGTAGTTAAAATGGTGAGTTTGTGGCAGCGAAATTAATGTTTTATATTATATCATTACTGCAGACGCTCTCTGTCGAAAAACGCGATAGCAGCACACTTACCAGGGCCAATCGTCATTCTAAGCCATCTGGAGAAAAACGAACACACAGAACACAATCTCATCAACATTGGTCCAGGGTTTTAGAAGGAGTCCAGTGGCATATGCACTAACATTATAATTTGATATGTATACAGATAACAAATATTATAAGCCCGTGCAGGAACGAAGAAGGGATAGATACTAATCCCTGCGGCCGGGCGTGCAGCCGCAGGACGCGACAAAATGACTGTTTATGGGTGTCGTGTCCCAACACTAGATATAGTGTATGTGCACATCACTAGCGCGTCCTCATTCATTCGGTTAATTTCAAATTGTAACAACTATACTTATTAGAAGAATAATTAAATTAAAAGTTAAATGCAAACATGTGTATCTATTACATTAAAATAGAAATACAAAGAATCCACAAACTAACAATGACCCACCGCCCATGCCTGGTGGGGCGATTATTGGGACTCGAATTAAAATGCCATTGGAATTACTATAGAGTTTACTAGAACTATAAAAACACGTATAACACGGGTACAAATATAACTGGACGCAATCAGTACAAACTGCACGATTGAATAACACGCGCAAAATCCGTCACTATATCGCTTATCGAATGTACGTCTTGCTCGTATCATAATCATCGCTTGACTGCCGAGTGCCGATCTCCCCCCTGGGGCGCCCTGGGCCATTGCTGCACCGATACAATATGGGTGGCATCCCGCATAGATCGGATTTCTAAGAATCAGTTCGACACACCTGCCTAATGACTACCATAACACAAGTACAATAACAATAGAATGTTTTTCTTCATTACAAATTTTAAACACAAAGTAAACAAAAGAAGTCCAAATGCGGGAAGGTTCTTTATGGCAGGCAGGTATGCATTCATTTTTTGTTGGCATGTAACAGTATTATTAAATTTTAATTATCGGAAACCCGATTTATAACTAATGATATTCGAAGCTTATTAGTTATGAGTCTAGGCAGGCCTGGTGTACACTGCTAACTGCTTTGGTCATGCATCCTCCCGCGGTGACATCATTCCATCCCATCAACACACCCGTTTGACTGGGAACGAGCAGTGTCAGCATTCAGTTTTGGACAATGACGACGCGGCCCTGGACAGCATGCATAACCATATGTTCTATAAAATATTTATTTGTTGCTTCTTAATTAGAAGTCCCTTTCTTTCTTTGTTTTTGTGATATTTTTTTAAATCATTTCAGAAACGGCATTAAGTTCCCGAAATGGCTACATTGTGTAAGAACACCCTTAACTTCGTGGTTCAGAACGGCCGATGTCGATTTCATAGAAATGTAAGTTTTAGATGATTTTTAACCGACTTCGAAAAAAGGAGGAGGTTCTCAATTCGTCGGGATCTTTTTTTTTTTTTTTTTGTTGCTTTTTTTTATGTATGTTCGCCGATTACTCCGTCATTTATGATCCGATTTACGTGATTCTTTTTTTTTCGACGCGGAATAGCTTCCAATTGGTCCCCTAAAAAATTTACATAGTTTGGCCCAGCAGTTTTCATTTTATGGACATTTTTCATGGAAATAATTTTCACTCCGTTCCATATGTTCGCCGATTACTCCGTCATTTATGATCCGATTTACGTGATTCTTTTTTTGTTCGACGCAGAATAGCTGCCATGTGGTCCCCTAAAAATTTGACATAGTTTGGCCCAGTAGTTTTCATTTTATGAACATTTTTCATGAAAATAATTTTCATTCCGTTCCATATGTACACCGATTACTCTGAGATTTATGATTCGATTTACGTGATTCTTTTTTGTTCGACGCGGAATAGCTGCCATGTGGTCCCCTAAAAATTTGACATAGTTTGGCCCAGTAGTTTTCATTTTACGAACATTTTTTTGTTCCCGGTTCTTGGGACCTATATTTTTTAAGAAGCGCGGCACCATTCGTAGGTCCACCCATACATAGCTAGACACTAAAAAGTAACAAATAAAATTTAAAAACTTCGTTTAAAAAAACCGACTTCAAAAACTAAAAAACTAAAATGTATAAAATAACTTATTTCTAAAGCTATTATTATTAATATATATTGTCTAAAACATCTTGAAGTCGGTGTAAAGCAAAACATAAAAATTACTATATTTTGAAAATTACTAAGCACCGACTTTAAGATGTTTTAGATAATATATATTAATAATAATAGCTTTAGAAATAAGTTATTTTATACATTTTAGTTTTTTAGTTTTTGAAGTCGGTTTTTTTAAACGAAGTTTTTAAATTTTTTATATTTTTTAATTATAATTTTATTCTAAAAAATAAAATATTGCTATAGAGAGCCACGTATCCGGCCATTGTCTAGATAATAACATTTAGGTAGCAAGTTTTGAAGTATTTTGTGTTAAAGACAAGGTCAAGGCGTTCATTCCTCACCATCTTTTTTTATAATAGTTAGAATAAAAGAACCAAGGTAACTAACAGAGACTGGTCGTAAAATTGATAATCTGGAGTGGCGGAAGTGTAACGGTCACGTCTAGTCACACCCAAGGCCACTCTTGTCACATGGGCACCTCTACTGAAGGAAATGTTTATGAAGTGATAACTTCCTGTGGGAGGGTAATCCGTATTGTTGCGTAACGCGTTACGGCGTCAGTCTGTCTGGCTTCCCTTTCTCTCACGCCTCAAATCTAACTGACAGCGCTAGCCGTATTTCGGTAATTAGATTAAATAATTTAATTATATTAATAATGTACATACACAGAATTCTAATGTACATATTCAAGAATTGTAATTAAGAATAAAATATGTTTTATAATCGCAATATTGAAGCAGTCTTGAATATGAAGTAATTTATTTTGATAAGGATTAATACCAAGATACAAATAAAGAGCCTTTTCCAGCTGCGGCATTTTAATTAAAATTTTAAAATAAAAAAACACTTATTGTGGCATAACTATAATAGTTAGACATATGCTGTTGCGACACTTTTTGTAAATAACGATGTGTTCTGCAAAGTCGTAGTACATTATTTTATTCTATCATCAATAGTTTTCGCAGCGCACGCGATTTTAGGTATTTTTTTACACCTTGGGTTACATTATTGGAGTTTTAGTAAGGACCCCTAATTTATTTGTAAATATAATATACCCTATGTCACCCGGGAACAGTGTAGCTTGCCAGGGGGGCCCTTAGCTGCTAGGTAAAGCAAGGGACTCATCTACCGCCGTCTCGAAGTGGGGTGTGTTCTCCCAGGGCACACTCTGACTGTTGCGTAACTATATTCTATATCTCAGTCTTTCCATCACAAACAAAAGCCCAGGGTCGACAGGGAGGAGGGGGTTTTTAGTGGGTATTGAGGTTGCTCGCCCGTGCGGCATCGCTCGGAGTCTCCACACTACTCTGTGTCATCGATCGCGGACGGAGCACAAACAAAGCATACTATTGCTAGTGTTGTCGCCCCCGATCGATGCGTGCCGTTTCCTAGCGGCGGCCCAGAGTGTGCGCAAATCGGTTAAGCATTTTCCCTCGCCTCAAAACAAAAAAAAAGCTTGCCAACAGTGAAAGAATTTTTCAAATCGGTTCAGTAGTTTCGGAGCCTCTTCATCAAAACATGAGCAAACGAAATTTTATTGAGTTATATTTTTTTTGGAAATATTTTTCTGTTAACATAATTTGATGTCCGAATGAAGTTGATGACGAAAGATGCGCATTTGTTAATGTTTCGTTGTATGTGTATAATTTTTGAGTAGACTATGAATGTTTTTTGGTTCCGGATCGAATTCAGTTTTATGTTTGATAAAATAAAATATGTTTAAATAAATAATGCATTCATTAAAATGTACCTAACCTAATGAAATCATAATTTGCAGTAAGCCTGCGAAAAATCGAAATGTGTGCTGGGACACATATTAGAAGTGAAACTTCAACGGACAAGTTGAAAAACGAATCGCAACGGACAAGTGGAAAAACGAATGGCAACGGATAAGTGGAAAAATGAATCGCAACGGACATGTGGAAAAACGAATCGCAACGTACAAGTGGAAAAACTTCAACTGACAAGTGACAAAATGAATCGACTAGTACATTAACAATCTACCCGTAAAACTTCGAGTTAAAATTTTGTTGCGATTCATTTTTCCACTTATCCGTTGCCATTCGTTTTTCCACTTGTCCGTTGCGATTCGTTTTTCAACTTGTCCGTTGAAGTTTCACTTCTAATATGTGTCCCAGCACACATTTCGATTTTTCGCAGGCTTACTGCAAATTATGATTTCATTAGGTTAGGTACATTTTAATGAATGCATTATTTATTTAAACATATTTTATTTTATCAAACATAAAACTGAATTCGATCCGGAACCAAAAAACATTCATAGTCTACTCAAAAATTATACACATACAACGAAACATTAACAAATGCGCATCTTTCGTCATCAACTTCATTCGGACATCAAATTATGTTAACAGAAAAATATTTCCAAAAAAAATATAACTCAATAAAATTTCGTTTGCTCATGTTTTGATGAAGAGGCTCCGAAACTACTGAACCGATTTGAAAAATTCTTTCACTGTTGGCAAGCTTTTTTTTTGTTTTGAGGCGAGGGAAAATTCTTAACCGATTTGCGCACACTCTGGGCCGCCGCTAGGAAACGGCACGCATCGATCGGGGGCGACAACACTAGCAATAGTATGCTTTGTTTGTGCTCCGTCCGCGATCGATGACACAGAGTAGTGTGGAGACTCCGAGCGATGCCGCACGGGCGAGCAACCTCAATACCCACTAAAAACCCCCTCCTCCCTGTCGACCCTGGGCTTTTGTTTGTGATGGAAAGACTGAGATATAGAATATAGTTACGCAACAGTCAGAGTGTGCCCTGGGAGAACACACCCCACTTCGAGACGGCGGTAGATGAGTCCCTTGCTTTACCTAGCAGCTAAGGGCCCCCCTGGCAAGCTACACTGTTCCCGGGTGACATAGGGTATATTATATTTACAAATAAATTAGGGGTCCTTACTAAAACTCCAATAATGTAACCCAAGGTGTAAAAAAATACCTAAAATCGCGTGCGCTGCGAAAACTATTGATGATAGAATAAAATAATGTACTACGACTTTGCAGAACACATCGTTATTTACAAAAAGTGTCGCAACAGCATATGTCTAACTATTATAGTTATGCCACAATAAGTGTTTTTTTATTTTAAAATTTTAATTAAAATGCCGCAGCTGGAAAAGGCTCTTTATTTGTATCTTGGTATTAATCCTTATCAAAATAAATTACTTCATATTCAAGACTGCTTCAATATTGCGATTATAAAACATATTTTATTCTTAATTACAATTCTTGAATATGTACATTAGAATTCTGTGTATGTACATTATTAATATAATTAAATTATTTAATCTAATTACCGAAATACGGCTAGCGCTGTCAGTTAGATTTGAGGCGTGAGAGAAAGGGAAGCCAGACAGACTGACGCCGTAACGCGTTACGCAACAATACGGATTACCCTCCCACAGGAAGTTATCACTTCATAAACATTTCCTTCAGTAGAGGTGCCCATGTGACAAGAGTGGCCTTGGGTGTGACTAGACGTGACCGTTACACTTCCGCCACTCCAGATTATCAATTTTACGACCAGTCTCTGTTAGTTACCTTGGTTCTTTTATTCTAACTATTATAAAAAAAGATGGTGAGGAATGAACGCCTTGACCTTGTCTTTAACACAAAATACTTCAAAACTTGCTACCTAAATGTTATTATCTAGACAATGGCCGGATACGTGGCTCTCTATAGCAATATTTTATTTTTTAAAATAAAATTATAATTAAAAAATATAAAAAATTTAAAAACTTCGTTTAAAAAAACCGACTTCAAAAACTAAAAAACTAAAATGTATAAAATAACTTATTTCTAAAGCTATTATTATTAATATATATTATCTAAAACATCTTAAAGTCGGTGCTTAGTAATTTTCAAAATATAGTAATTTTTATGTTTTGCTTTACACCGACTTCAAGATGTTTTAGATAATATATATTAATAATAATAGCTTTAGAAATAAGTTATTTTATACATTTTAGTTTTTTAGTTTTTGAAGTCGGTTTTTTTAAACGAAGTTTTTAAATTTTATTTGTTACTTTTTAGTGTCTAGCTATGTATGGGTGGACCTACGAATGGTGCCGCGCTTCTTAAAAAATATAGGTCCCAAGAACCGGGAACAAAAAAATGTTCGTAAAATGAAAACTACTGGGCCAAACTATGTCAAATTTTTAGGGGACCACATGGCAGCTATTCCGCGTCGAACAAAAAAGAATCACGTAAATCGAATCATAAATCTCAGAGTAATCGGTGTACATATGGAACGGAGTGAAAATTATTTTCATGAAAAATGTTCATAAAATGAAAACTACTGGGCCAAACTATGTCAAATTTTTAGGGGACCGATATTTGCGGCACATGATAACAGAGGGCAGTTGAAGACCTGTAAACAATTATAACAATCTATTAAAAAAGTGAAACTTCAACGGACAAGTTGAAAAACGAATCGCAACGGACAAGTGGAAAAACGAATGGCAACGGACAAGTTGAAAAACGAATCGCAACGGACAAGTGGAAAAACGAATGGCAACGGATAAGTGGAAAAATGAATCGCAACGGACATGTGGAAAAACGAATCGCAACGTACAAGTGGAAAAACTTCAACTGACAAGTGACAAAATGAATCGACTAGTACATTAACAATCTACCCGTAAAACTTCGAGTTAAAATTTTGTTGCGATTCATTTTTCCACTTATCCGTTGCCATTCGTTTTTCCACTTGTCCGTTGCGATTCGTTTTTCAACTTGTCCGTTGAAGTTTCACTTTTTTAATAGATTGTTATAATTGTTTACAGGTCTTCAACTGCCCTCTGTTATCATGTGCCGCAAATATCGTAGGTTTCCGCTATATCCACTTTCAAGAACTAAACAAAAACTTTAGGTACATCAGCAATGAGAAAACGGAGCTCAAAGTTGACCCTGTTACGATGAAGTAAGTCTTTTAACATCGAAAATATACTATTATTAGATGACTCATAGTTGTTCAGTTAAGATACTCTACGATACTTGCGTATATTCAAATACTTGAGTCCCAATCTTGCATTGTTTGTAAACAGGCAGACGGCCCCCTGGTGGAAAGTGGTTGCTGTCGTCTATGGACAGTCGCAACCCCAGGCGTTGCCAACATAACGATTGAAGGAGAGAGGTGCGCATGCGACTCGCGGGCACCGACTCCAGTCTGGTGGTCCGTAGGTGCCGATATGCGTAAAATCTGCTCTCGTGATTCCATCTCAGGGATCCACCAGCAATTAGGGATGCGGTGGATCTAACCTCTGCCGGTGAAGTGAGTCACTCTGCTTCCCGGGTTCGAAAACTCATTTTCCTCCAACTCAAGCGCGGGCACATGGGACGCAGGTTCAAGTTTAATGTGTGTAGTTGAGAAAGTCTATCAGAGTCCCATCCTCCCCGCGTAAGGTCTAACCCCCACAAAGGGGGTATTGTACGAAATTTGTTCCCTCCTGCTTCAACAAAAAAAAGACAGTCTCAACAAGTTACCGTTTTCCAAAGGACTTGAACGAGCCGCTAATGCAGAAACACACGACTTCATTCCTGTTACAAGTCTACAATTTATGACTTACTATGATGTAAATAAGTTAAATGGCGTAAATATTAGTCTCTAAATAAATATTATAAAAACTAAAGTTTGTAAGAATGTATTGTTGTTTTTAATGCCCCTTTTAAGACAATAAATAACTAAATTAATTTCAAATGGGGCAAAGGTCTGTACATAAATTGGCACAGTCATTTAGGTCCGATTATTAACCTTCCAAAAGGAGGAGGTTCTTGATTTGTCTGTATGACTTTTTTTTCAATCGTCAGATAAAAAAGACTACGTAATCCACACTCAGAGTCGGCTCGAGACGGTAGGCACGGTAAGCATACTCATACTCACAGGAGGTGTGGATACGCTAGGCCTTCGGAGAGACTTCGCGTCTCTCTGAGTATTCTACCGACTGTACAATAGGAAGTGTTCCGAGGAACTGAGGCACAATGACGCCTTCGTCTTCCTTTTACCACCGCACCGCACGCCATTGGCAGGGCGTTCATCCCCACTTCCTTGGCCGCTTCGCTCTTGTACGCCAAGGTTCTCTAGAACGTTATTCTTGCGCACCGACGGGATTGGGAATGAACTCGCAGCCGTAGTTTTTCCACAGCGCTACAATATGGAGTTTTTTAAAAATGGTGTCATAAAATCTCTTCGAGGTCGACAGCGCGTTGGTGACACCTCTGGAGTCGCAAACGTCCATAGGCGATGCGAACCGCTTTCCATCACGTGGCCCGTCTGCCTGTCTGCTGTACTCCAACTATAAATAAAGCAACTGCCTATGGCAACAAAATTTAGGGACGGCATAAATGTCTGCAAAAACGCGTGAACTACCATAACCCAAAAAAACAACACCCAAAAATATATTTCAATTCGTCCACTTGAATCTAGAAAATATATAAGTAGTGATATCAACAAGTACGTACAACACGTATAGACAGGTTTCTGGGAGAAGAAAGGTAGATGAAGGCTTGTTTTCTTAAACTTCGAGTTTGCCTTCGGCGGCAAAATTTCTAGAGCTGACCCTACCACACTGCACTGTTGCGTTTAAATATCTTATGAAATATTTTCAATAAACTCTGTCGCCCGACGTCAAACAATAGTGACCTATCTAACCTGTATTTTAAAGTTAAATTTTGTTACAAAATGGCTTGGTTGTATGATGTTTGTATAACTGACTGATTGTATACAAAAGTAGTATATCCCATGGAGGCTATTCATCTTAAGTGGCATGAAGGGGTAGCCACTGGGTCAGTTAGATCTTGAAAAATCCATTATATACATTTTTGAAGTTATACTTCTTTTGACGCGTAAGGGAAAAATGATGAGAGTAAATTTTTACGATGCGCGCGCACACCGTCACGAAAAACCGACACCCTGAAGTTAGCTATAGTCAACATTTTAGTTTTTCTATTATTAGTGCCGTTCGTTTTTTCTACAAACGTAGAATAAGGCGAACGATAAAACTTTTGAAAAGATATTTATCTTGTTACGCCAAAGAAGTATAACTTCTAACGCGTGTACATACATAAGTACACACACATTATTTTTTATCACAGCCGATTAGTTTTATTGGGTATCTACCCATGATCAATGTTTAACAGATATTAAAATTCTTAAGAATCTTCATTCATTTAGGAATCTTCGGCAGAGATCACTTTTTAGCGATAAGACCGCTCTTTGTACACAACTAGACATAATTTTACTCTTTAAGTTCGTTTTTGTATTGCTGTATAATAAAGTGTTGCTATCTATCTATCTAAAGTTATTTTTATCATAATAAGTATATCATACAGGTGTAATAATGAGATAGTTGAATCAATACTAAATTTTACAATGAAAGGAAATAAAAGTAAATTATAAATACTTTAAAATAAACTAAATTATAAGTAAATTACAATACAAAAAAATTAAGTTATCACCTGATAAGTTACTTATAATAAAGTCTAAAATTATTTTCACATAAATGAACGGGCGCGAACGTAACATACTTTCAAAATACTTATTATGTTAAAAATAATATTAATATCTATTAAACATTAATTTTAGCGTAATACGTAGGTATATTTGACTCGTTTACGGCTTCATAACTTGCTAGTTCCGCACAAAATCTATGCTCTTAGACATTTTTATCACTTAAACTTTTTATCATCTTAATAAATGGTTTCAGATAATAAAAAGTGTCTCACTCTCTCAGTTGATTTCACTTTTGTTACCATCATTTGTTACAATCAAGCAAACATTGTCAAACAGCTCTGTGCTAAGAGCGCGCATAGAGTTGTGTTTGTCAATTGTTTCGGAATGTGCAGTCGTAATGAAGCCAATTCTTAAAAATGGCAACGACGCTAGAAATAACGTAAACATTACCGATACGTATAACGTTACCAAGTAACGGTAAAAAAATATACCGGTATGGCAGAATCTTGTTCCAAAATACCGGTAATTACCTATATTTTTAACTATAACGATAACGTTTTCAAGACCTGATTTCACTGTCAAATTACACTACTAAGAACTGTAAGTAGTCGTGGTAGGTTAGTGACTAGCGCAGGCGTCTCACACTCAAAGGGCGCGAGTTCGAATCCCGGCCGGAAAGCATGTACCACTTAAGCAGTATTGTGACCTAACGCAGATATTAACATCGAAACACAAAAACAAACGAAATCATGATGACACCTGCACATCGAGATGTCCAATGTGTGAAACCTGCCAATCCGCCTTAAATAAGCGTAGCAGGTATACTGTTCGGTCTTCCTATAAAAATAAAAAGCCCCAATGAACCCAGAAGATTATGGACTGTTATTAATATGTTCTGAGAATTGTCGGACGGACTTGAAGAAAGTATGTTTCATTTTTGCTATTCTTATATATTTCAGGTTAAACAAACGTACAGACAGACCGTTGTGTATAATCATGAGCTGGATGATGGCGAAGCCGAATCACACAGAGAAATACGCTGAACTGTACCTCCCGCATGGCTTCGATGTGGTCATCGTCTCTTGCTCGCCGATGCAACTAATGTGGCCAGCTAAAGGCTCCAAGGTTAGTTCTTAATATTTATCATGGAAGAAGAAATTTCGTCCTACAAATTGGTAAAAAAAAATATCAAGGTATAATAGGTACTTTTATTAGTGAATTAGTTTAAACAATGTTTCTAAATTATTATGTTAAACTAAAAACTGAACTATCCCTTAAATAAACCTAACTGAAAATTATATATACAATAGTAAAAAATCATTTAAAAATAAAAAACCTATATTAAAGCCCGTCCAGCCTTAGCAGACCACTGTCGCGGGGCATTGTACCTAGAAGGCTGGCAGCTGGATACAGAGGCTAATCCTTTTAGCGAGGTAAACTCCAGCCTTCCTGTCTCCTGACGTATCGATTAGACGTTTTTTTAATATTTTGAAATAACTTGTGGGCACTTGGCCGCCATGGGCCCAGAGTAAGTAATATTATAAAATTATAAACACGCCATATACATTGAAAGTAGTTAAAAAAAGCAACTGGAATAGACTATAACTATATAAAGACCATGCAATTTTTTTATATTTCTTGTCTGTTTGTTCGAGATTCTCGTAAAAACTACTAGGCGGGTTTCGATACGGTTTTCACTGATCAATAGCAAATTTTATGTAATAAACTGTGTGATATTTTTTATCCAGTAAATTTAGATTTTCGGATGCATAAAAATTACCTTATTCCGACGCAGTTTAAAAAAAAACGATAGCTTACATTATTTTTATATGCTGCGATAATTTGTGTCAAGTAAATTGCTTTTCATGTGGCATTCTACCAGCCAGTATTTTTTTGTCATTGATGATAGTATATATAACTCAAAATTTCTCATTAAACAATGAGAAGAGAAAAGTAATTTCCAAGTCTAAAATGATGTTACAAAATTGTTGATATTTTTAACACAACTTATGCCGCGATTTAACAGTGGCTGAAAAAATTGGAACATTAGTCGCGTATAACACGCGACTAACGTTCCAATATTTTTAATTAAAAAAAAAAATAGTACGCTATGACTTTATATTTAATACTATAATAATATTTTCTATCCTTTTATTGCGCTCTGTCTTATTGAATATGCACTGTTTGCTACAACTCCATTAATTCTTCAAAAGTCATTCTGTAACACAATTCTGTATAAAACTTAAAAAAAGAACTTAAATATAAATAGAACAACAAATACAAAGAAAAACAATTTTTAGCTAGACACAGGGCGGGATTTAAATTTGTGCCGCCCTGGGGCACTGTAGAAAATGCCGCCCTATGACTTAAATTTTATATAATAAACTCACCTAAAACTACCTAAAACTAAAACACCGATAACTCCGTGATTTATGATCCGATTTACGTGATTCTATTTTCGTTCGACGCGGAATAGCTTCCAATTGGTCCCCTAAAAATTTTACATAGTTTAGCCCAGTAGTTTTCATTTTATGAACATTTTTCATGAAAATAATTTTCACTCCGTTCCATATGTACACCGATTACTCTGAGATTTATGATTCGATTTACGTGATTCTTTTTTGTTCGACGCGGAATAGCTGCCATGTGGTCCCCTAAAAATTTGACATAGTTTGGCCCAGTAGTTTTCATTTTATGAACATTTTTCATGAAAATAATTTTCACGCCGTTCCATATGTACACCGATTACTCTGAGATTTATGATTCGATTTACGTGATTCTTTTTTTGTTCGACGCGGAATAGCTGCCATGTGGTCCCCTAAAAATTTGACATAGTTTGGCCCAGTAGTTTTCATTTTACGATCATTTTTTTGTTCCCGGTTCTTGGGACCTATATTTTTTAAGAAGCGCGGCACCATTCGTAGGTCCACCCATACATAGCTAGACACTAAAAAGTAACAAATAAAAAATAAAAACTTCGTTTAAAAAACCGACTTCAAAAACTAAAAAACTAAAATGTATAAAATAACTTATTTCTAAAGCTATTATTATTAATATATATTATCTAAAACATCTTGAAGTCGGTGCAAAGCAAAACATAAAAATTACTATATTTTGAAAATTACTAAGCACCGACTTTAAGATGTTTTAGATAATATATATTAATAATAATAGCTTTAGAAATAAGTTATTTTATACATTTTAGTTTTTTAGTTTTTGAGTCGGTTTTTTTATTAAGAATTGGAATAACTAATTGATTGCAAGAATTTTATTATGTATAAATCGTCGTCATCGTCGTCGTCAGCCATTCACAGTCCACTGCTGGACGTAGGCCTCCCCAAGACGGCGCCACTCATACCTGTCCACTGTCTTCCTCATCCAGCGCCTACCGGCAACCTTGCGTAGGTCGTCGGTCCATCGGGCTGGAGGGCGTCCGACACTACGTTTACCGAGACGCGGTCTCCACTCCAGGACTCGTCTGCTCCAACGGCCATCGGTCCTGCGGCAGACGTGACCGGCCCACTGCCACTTCAAGTTGCTAATTTTGCGAGCTATGTCGGTTACTTTGGTTCTCTTACGGATATCCTCATTTCTAATTTTATCCATAAGAGAAACACCCAACATAGCTCGCTCCATGGCCCGTTGAGTGACTTGGAACTTGTGGACCAATCCTGCCGTCAGTGTCCACTTCTCGGCCCCGTAGGTCAGGACGGGGAGGACGCACTGCTCGAAGACTTTTGTCTTCAAGCATTGCGGAATGGTCGACGAGAATACTTGACGAAGCTTACCGAATGCCGCCCAGCCCAACTGAATCCTCCTATTGGCTTCCCCCTCGAAGTTGTGCCTGCCTACCTGTATTTTCTGTCCAAGGTAGACATATTCCTGCACAAATTCCAGAGGGACGCCATCGACGTTTACCGGTCTCGGCATGACGTGTTCATTGAACATGAATTTCGTCTTGTCCAAATTCATGCCGAGACCAACCTGTCGGGAAGATTCATTTAAGCTGCCCAGCATTTCGGCAAGTTCCTCCAAAGTCTCTGCAAAGACAACGATATCGTCGGCGAAACGGAGGTGAGAGATACGCTCGCCGTTGATGTTAATGCCCCGTCCAGCCCAGTCCAGAGTTTTGAAGACATCCTCCATCGCGTTAGTGAACAGTTTCGGGGAAATCACATCCCCTGTCTCACCCCGCGACGTAGGGGTATAGGCTTCGCCCTCCGGCCCTGGATCTGGACGGTCATCGTTTCGGTGTCATACAGGCATCTCAGCACGTCAATGTATCGCCAATCAATACGGCATCTTTGCAAAGACTCCAGAACAGCCCAAGTTTCGACATAATAAATAAATATATATTATTAATATATATTATATTTATAATAATATATTATATATTATTGGATAATTCTCCAATTTTAGAAAATTTCATTAATCAATGAAAGTTTCTGTTATCAAAAAGACATACATAATTTGAAAATATTTTTAATTCTTCAAAAAAACTACATAAATTTATCAATTCCAGAAAATAAAAATATCAACTTTAATTTTTTCAAACCTTTATGGAAATAAATAAATTAAACTATTTGATTAGTTTTTACTTAAATTTCCTATATTATAATATACAAAATTTTAATTTGATACATAATACTTAAATTATATTTCTTGAAAGATAAAATGTTTATTTAAAAGCATTAGTTAATTATATATTGTATAGAATTTTTTTTCTCATTTTCCAAATTTTGCCGCCCTAGAAAATTTGCCGCCCTGGGCACTAGCCCCGACTGCCCCTAGTGTAAATCCACCACTGGCTAGACATGTTGCTGGGGAGTTTCTTGCCGCTTCTTCTCCTTAACAGCAATAACACGTTGCGAAGCGGTGTACAAAAACTAGGAAGTAAAATTAAATTTTAACCTATAACGTATGACCTTCAAAAAGTGTTCTCCAGTGGAACTTATTTTGAATATAAACTTTTGAATTTGAATCGCAGTTTTAAATTTTTGACAGTAGGTAATGTACACTAAACGTAATTCAAAAGAATTACGTTGTATTGTTTCACTCCTCAGTCTCCTCATAAAATTCAATACAGGGGGCCTTATATGAAAATCTATTCTTATTATATTATTTAAACTCCAAGAAGAAAATTATTGTGGACAAATTTGTTGAGTAGTTTTTGAGATACAGGGAACTTTCTATTAAATACCGTGATGAATGTCATGAAGCCTGTGCACTGTAGCGGCCAGCGGTTAACGAGCTGACCGGGATCTTGAATAAGAGATTGGGTCGAGGAAATATATAGTTCATATTATCAACGAAGAGACTTTTATAATCATGTGTTCAGCTCGCGGCCCGATACAAGTCTGCTTTACTTACTACATACTTAATTATAATGCTTAATATGTATGACGACTAAAGGTAAGGTTAGTCGTTAGAGTACTAACACGCACTTGGCCGTTTTATTTATTTCAGGTTATCGCAGCTGATCTTATGAAGTTTATAGAGTCGAACGAAAATTTCGGCCCATTGGTGGTGCATGGGTTCTCTGTTGGTGCTTATCTATGGGCTGAATTGCTAGTGCAGTCTCTTGGAGATAAGAGAAGGTCAATTTAGAGTTAGTCATTTTAGATACGTTTAAATATAATTTTTACTATTAAATCTCTTTAATTTTCAGATACCAACCGCAGTTAGATCGCGTCGCGGCGCAAGTGTGGGACTCTCCAGCGGACATCTATGAAATCCCAGTTGGTTTGTCGAAAGCCGTATTCCCGAGAAACAAGCTTTTACAGACAACTTTGAGGGCATACGCGACGTAAGTATTTAGAGTTAAGTTTCAAGACTTTTTGTTAACTCAGTGGGCATGTCTTTTCTCGTGACACACACTGGTCTTGAGGAGGAGGCTGAACAAACTACCCACTAAACCTACCTGGGTCCCTGCGAGAGTGTATATCGAGAATATCAGGTACGTCTAATGTAGTTAAGCTCTTCTAACATCATAGTGCGCCGATTTGGTACTGAACCCCGGGGCAGGGCCGTACCACTTCGTATAGTAGAGGTGATTCCACAGATACTCCTGTAAACGGTGGCCTTCTACCAACGTTCATACTATATACGTTCAGGACCATCTAGTATGGGGGATCAATTGAAAAAGTGTCCCCCTGCAAACAGCAAATTATGGTCCGAAAACTCGTCAAAATAGCGCTAGTCTAGGAAAAGGAAATGATATGAATTTAGCAGTTATAAACGAAGTGAAACGTGCTGGATTGAAAAATTTAAAAATTATAATTTGGAAAAGTATAGAGACTGTCTCGTATTGAGATGTATGTATATAAATTTTCACTAATTAAGATAACTAACTAAATTATCTGAAAATTCCACCATGTGGAGACGTGCAATAGCTACATTTTCGTAAAATGCGCGGTGACAAAGAGGAAGTCTTTCTTTCCTTCTTTAATCCAGTATCCTACTCTAATTATTTGTGGCGCTATTTTTAAATACTTTCTACTTGCTATTGTGGCGCCATCTTAATTTGCTGCCCTTCAGTGGACACTTTTTAATATACCTACTGAGATGGTTCTCCTTATCTCTACCCTCCATAGTTGTTACGTATGCCAAGCATAGTGGCGTACACACGCACCTCACTCGTCATAGGAATAACATAAAATTATTAAAATTAAAATAATTGTTGGGAATCCCAACCGATAATACACAATAAACTTCCTAATAGGATTAAATTATTTAATTGTTGTGAAGTTTAACCAAAAATAATCACTGTTTTTCCATACATTTTTGGCGATTATTTTATTTTAACCATCGGTTAAAAGTCGGTGCACACCAGCCTAAGACTTCAAATGCCGGGTTGGTGGACTACGGACTACTTAGGCGGACTATTTTGTGAATAACTGCCATTTAACTAGTTATTAGAATAGCCATCGTTAATGGCAAGTGCAAGGGAAGTCTTATCTCTCCAATAACATTATTTCAGTACCCATATGAAAGTGTTTCACAACGTCGCAACGAGGCACTACATGCGTGCGACGGAAGCGTACCACGACACGCCTTGCCACGCGCCTGGGCTGTTCCTGGTCTCCAAGACCGACCCGGTGGGAACAGCTGAGAGGAGTCGACGGGCTTACAGCATGTGGGTTGATAGGGGAATACGAGTAAGTACATAAACACACAAGTCTTGGCCGGCCGAGCTTAGGGCGCGTTCCCACTATGTCGTAACGATTAATTTATCGTTGGACGACTGTCGTCTCTAGCTGTTCCCATTATAACGATTGTTTGTCGTCAAAATTTTTTGTCGTTTAGCGACTATCGCGACGATATTTTATCGTTTCACGGCAGTCACTTTGTCGTTTACACATCATTAGCAAACTACTACAGTCGCGAGGGGGAAGGGAAAATATGTGTAAACGACGAGACGATATTTTTATCGTGGCTACGATAGGTTAGCCGTCACGATTAAGTCGTAACGATTTTTTATCGTTTTACGACTGCCGTGCTAGCCGTTCCCACTGTCATGATAATCTGTCGTCACTGCAAAAAATGTCGTAGACGACAGTATATCGTGTCGTTCTATATGTGAACACCTCCATTTAAACATATAAGCCACGACACTTAAAACTACACGACTATCTGTCGTCACGACAAAGTGGGAACGCGCCCTTACTGGAACGCAGAGGCTCCGGTTTCGATTCTTGGCATGGTAAATTTCGTAAACGAAGTTTCCGTTAGTTACTGTGTCCTGGGCGTTTAGGATCTGCACCAAGATGGTCGTTTGTGTTTATTACCCATAACACAACCGTAACTTGTTTAACTTGGGCATATAAAATGTGTGTGCTTGTCTGCCAATTTATTAAGTGTGACTGTAACTATCGAAAAGTCCTTAGCATCATTTAGACAGACCTACTTTCGTCGACTTATATACTTGGAATGGATTTTTTTCCAAATGTAACGTACGTGAGAATTTAACTCGACAGTTTAGCAAATCAATTAACTACTACTTAACTAATGCAAAATTTAATGTTAATAAAATTTTAGTTAAGAAAAGAGTTATCTAGCGCAATTGGCGATTTACGTCGTTATTCAAACAATTATAATCACTTTTTACATACTCAATTAATACGAATTTTACTCAAGCTGAATACAAAGCTATAGGATTTCAAAAAATATAACTATTTTGTGTACTGCTTACGTATTGTGTGATTAATTTTCAATTGAATTATTCCAGTGCAACTTCAAATGCTGGGAGAAATCGCCTCACGTCCAGCATTATATACACCACCCCGAGGAGTATCTTGCAGCGTTGCACCACCATCTCGAAGAGTGTGGTATCCTTGGGTCTCAAAAATTACGAATGAGTTTATAGGTTATGCCAAGCAATCTTTTCTGTGATATGGGTTTTAGGTAGTTTAAGTTAAAAGCAAGCCAATATTTGGGATGATAACGATTACCGGGGCCGGTCCTAACTTTTTTTACTACTGTAGGCAAACTAGAAGAATGCCGCCCCCGCGGAAGCTTAAAAAAATTTCGTTAACCAAAAAAATAAATAAATAAGAAATTAATACGAATTTTATTAAACACAAATTGTTTTACATTTCTTGTTTTTTTGGGTTTAGTACGGGTATGGGCAACCTTTGACATGTTGAGGGCCAAACTTTAGCGTGCAAATACGTTCGCGGGCCGCGTTTAAAAGTACTGAGTGCATTTTAAAGTAGTGATAATATTTTTTGCGATATTACACATGAAATAATACGATAATGTTATTATAGTACAATTTATTAAAATACCAAAATGAAATTTAAAAAAATGGTACATTATAATTAAATCGTTAAATTTGCAATTGTTACAAACTACGAAAGTTAAACACACCGAAATACACGGCCTCACTGTCACTCCCGTGAGTATAAGTCGCTAATGTAATATTTTTAAATTAGGTTTTTTCAAAATGTCTCGCGGGCCGGATTAAATCTTAAAGCGGGCCAGATGCGGCCCGCGGGCCGGTGGTTGCCCATATATGGTTTAGTAGTTCAAGTGTTTTTTCTGACATTTTTACCGCTCCTCCACTTGTTGTAGTCGTGGTAGCGTAATGGCTAGCGCACGCGTCCCAGACTCAAAAGGGCGCGGGTTTGATCCTGGCTGGAACCCATGCACCACTTGGTCTGTTTTCTGACCTAATGTGCATAGTGTTACAATTACCACATGCTAACGGTGAAGGAAAACATCCTGATGCAACCTGCACATAGAGATAACCGATGTGTCAAACCTGCTAAGCCGCCTTGGACAAGCGTGGCGGGTATACTGTCCGTTCCGCTATAGTGGGAGGCCCGAGCCCAGCAGTGGGTCGTTCATGGACTGGCAGTATAGGCAGTTGCTTATCGTCTCGAGACGCCCCTGTTCATATGCATTAAGCTAAGCCTCCACC
Source organism: Dendrolimus pini (assembly GCA_949752895.1). NCBI lineage: Eukaryota > Metazoa > Arthropoda > Insecta > Lepidoptera > Lasiocampidae > Dendrolimus > Dendrolimus pini. Next base: position 14,938,022 of record OX457144.1, on the reverse strand, counting down.
AAATTCGCCAACTTTTGTGTTGTCAACACTATTGGTGACATTTTTTCTTTGTTTCAAAATTGTAAACAAAGTTCTGGAACTCGTTTCCATTTTTGGCGGTAAACGTCAAAGGAACACGCTTGTTGCCAACATTCATTACAGACTGACAACGACCACGTTCACGCCGCGATTTTTCCCGTTCCACTTGCTTGCCAGCAGCAGCTTGCCAATCGTAAACCGAAGTGGAACGGTTATTCGAACCACCTTTTGACATGGGCCGTTGTGAGCGCTGTGTGATCGAAAATGATGACGTCATTAGTGGCATTTTCGCCACGACCATATGATCGCCGTCACCTTATGGAACGGCAGACGGAGCATTTTGGCCGTTGTGAGATACTAAAGGAACGGGCCCATCGTCCTTCCAATACGTGTTAGTTGTCAACTGAAATAGAGAATAGAGTTGCGTAGGATATGATTTTAAAATAAGTTTGTAAGGTTACATGACATTTTGTACTGAACCAGTACAATGTACCACTTGAAATGAGGCGAGGCGATTTATATGGTTTGTACCGCGGCAGTACATAGAAGCGATGAGGCGGTGAGCGTCATTCCCTCATTTGTCCCGTACAAAACTTCTAGTTCGGAGTGATCGGCCTGCGTCACCTCGTTTTACTAGCAGCCCATGGAGGATAGAGGTAAGGAGAACCATCCCAGTATATTAAAAAGCGTCCACTGAAGGGCAGCAAATTAAGATGGCGCCACAATAGCAAGTAGAAAGTATTTAAGAATAGCCCCACAAATAATTAGAGTAGGATACTAGATTAAAGAAGGAAAGAAAGACTTCCTCTGTCACCGCGCATGCGTTTTTCAACCCAGCACGCTTCACTTCGTTTATAACTGCTAAATTCATATCATTTCCTTTTCATACACTAGCGCTATTTTGACGAGTTTTCGAACCATAATTTGCTGTTTACGGGGGGACACTTTTTCAACTGATCCCCCTACTACCATACTAGATGGTCCTCCTTACCTCTATCCTCCATGTAGCAGCCGTACATGTCGTGTTGCCCCGCTTTGTCATGTGAATATCCGAAGAGGCGTTATTGTACTGTTGTCTTCGTTCCGTCCTTCCTCTTAAATTTGACGCACGAGTAGTAGCGGGACAGAAATTTTGATGTAGTACAAATTTAAATTTTGAGCCGTATCAAATCACAAATCTATTTGTTACGGGACAAATGTACCTCACACGTGTATTACTCATCACTAAACTGAAATGTAGGTATCTGAAATTGTGGCGACTTTCTTCAATTCGGTGGAACAGAATGGAAACAAATCTTGTTTTTTTTTAAAGTTGTAAACAGTTGAAATATAGAAGTTAGTAGAAGTTCTCAACAGTTTTGGTGGAGACGCGCTTTTAAAGTGTATTTAGTACACGAAAAGTCAAAGTGCTGCGATGTGGGTGATGTTCCAATTTTACTGACAGTCATCGCAAATGTTGGTTTGTGTACGAGTGTTGTGAGTGGCAACTGGCAATACAATGCCAAAGGCGTTGGAACTAGAAACGTAAAATATCGTATCATGATAAGCTATTTGTGTTCCATAACTGAAGACTGTACTGGAAATGAATTGGCGTTTCCAGTACAGTGGGGGAGTGCCCACAAAGCAAAACATTTCTGCTGTACAATTAATCTAAAAACCAAGCAAGCGCATTCCATCAAATTGTATACTTTATACCCAAGAAGAAAAATTATTTTAAGTTTTAACAATACGCTGTCTATTAAAATTTAAATGTATTGTTACGACCGACAAAAGTGGATTCATCCTGCATACCATAAAAGCACAGTTTATTACCTTTCCGCATTTGAACTTCTTTTGTTTACCGTGTTTAACATTTGTAATTAGAAAATCAGGCCATTGTGTATTGTAATGTTTATGATAGTCATTAGCCAGGTGTGATTCTTGGAAATTATTGTTACGCGGTCGAGTATTGTGTCGAGACATATTGTATTGGTACAGTATAAAGCAATACCCGAACGGAGGAGTGAGTCAGTCTAGCGATAATCGCAAGCGAGGCAAGACGTGTGTACATTCGATAAGATATATAGTGACGGACTTTGCGCGTTATTGAATCGTGCAATATGTTTGTAATACTTGTGTTCAGTTATATTTAATTTTGTACCTGTGTTACGAGTGTTTATATATAGTTCTAATAAATTCTATACTAGGTGATGTCAGGAGCCTTAAAAACAGACGAGCGTGCATGACGAGAGCTATGAATGTCAAAGAAGCAAGTGAGGTGTGTAAGAATAAGCCTGAATGGCGCTCTACTGTTGTTCGTGCCTACCCCGCAAGGGACCTGGCGTGAAGTTATGTATGTATGTAAATTCTAGTCATTCCAACGGCATTTTAATTATAGTCCCGTAACTCGTAACAGTATTGTTAAATGAAACAAAATTAATTTACAACAAACATATATTTACATAATCATTATTTTCATTTATTCGCTTAGTAAGGCAAACTATGCCATTGCTGGAACCCCACTCATTAATTAGCACTAATTTATTCAAGATATTAAAAATGTTAATATTATCTTTAGAGCCGATTTTTCAAACATCAGATAAAGTTATCAGTCGAATAAATTATAACCTGACTAATTCAAAAGTAAAACTATTCAACTATTTTATTAGTGCATCTGTAATTTTTAATATTCCCATGTTGCGGTTTATTCTATGAATAAATTTTATCTGGTGATTTAAAAATCGCTCCTTAGTCATACAACAATCTATATAAATAAAAATGTATCGTAGAAATGTACGCGCATAACTTGAGAACTACTTTACCGATTTCTATGATTTTTTGTGTATTTTAGGGGGTCTCCAGATTATTTAGTTTCACAATTGCAACTGGTAGGTGGCGCTGGGATCGGGTCCTAGATTTTTTATATTTTCAAAGCAGGACAATGTCTGCCAGGACCTCCAGTATGTATACAATTTAATGCTACAAAATATAGTGGCAATTATTGAGGGTGTCAATGGTATAGATTCTCCTCGAATCTTAAAACACAGTTCGATCCCTATTCGGATGTTTATTCCTCTTGTTCTTTATTGGATTTTTATTAATTTTCTGTTTCGGCAACTTGACCCTCTCTCGCATTGCCTTCTTCAGCTTCAAGGCATGTTTGCCTCTCTTCTTCTCCATTTTCACCGTTTGCCTGTGGAGGTCCGCTTGGCTCTTCAGTTTGTGGAAACTTCGCATCTTGTGTTGCGACCCCTCCTTTGCCGTCAATCCTGGAACAGGTTAATTATAATATTACTCAAGGCTCAAGCTTTTGCCGGCTTATCTCACTGTAATGCAGAGGCTCTGGGTTCGATTCCTGGTATGGAAAACTTTGCTTTGATTGCAAAGTTTTCTCCCTTAGTTACTAAGGTCTGGGTGGCTGAGACCAACCCCAGAATAGACTGATATCACCCATAACACAAGAATAACTTGCTTAATTTTGGAAAATACAATATGTGTGTTTGTCTGCAGGTAATTTTTTTATTTTAAATGGGCATGCAGACTGATGGTCCAGTAGCAGAAAACTTTTATTTTTAGTGCGACGCTAGCAAACAAGCAGACGACCCACATACAGTTTTACACAACTAATAATTCCTCCCGATGTAATGTACGAATCGTGTAAGCGGAACAGAGCTAAGAATGCATAGCAAGCAACTCTGCCATTTCCGCTTTCCAACTTTCCATTTTTTTCTTATTGCACAAATTCAATTCAACAGACAGGCAGATGGCGTACCTGATAAAAAGCGGTTTATACCATCACCTATGGATATCTACAACCAATATGGTGCCGCTTTAAGGGGGCTTGGAATTCTGCCACCAACGCCGGGACACTGGCGGCATACTTTCAGATCAAGTTTGGTAGCCATCCAGACGAGCAAGGCCCCCCCTACTACTTGGCTGTGGGTTGTTTTGACGCCTCTTACAACAGGCCGCCCCAATGCAGGAGATCGAATTCTTTCTCTGTTCCTGCAGGGATAAAAAGTGAGAAAAAAGATATTCTGTGAGAGTGTAGCATGACACCGATCGAGCCAGTCCTAAAAGCTGCAGTCAATAGTCTACCACTTTCAAAACTATATTAGAAAAGCTCCTTACCTGTAAAGTCCTTCATATTCTCATCATCAAGCCTCCTGACATATCTCCCTCCCATCTCATTCTCCTTTCTTTCGATCCTTCCCTTTTTGACATAACTCTCATCCGGTGGTGCATTCCGTTTCCGCTTCCTGTTCCTCTTGTCTATGACACGGTCGCCATTTTTATTCGCCAACGGATTATTCGCTATGGATTTCTCTAGACGTTTCTTTCTCGCGTTCAACGCCGTTCTATCTTCTATTGAAAACGACACTATGGGCCGCTGAAAGAAAATCTTGTATCAATATTTTATCCTTTAAGTACTGATTAACTAGGAAATGCTTTTGAAAATATCAGGCAGTAGTTTGCTCTTTACAATCATGAGTATTCAAAATGCGTTGAAAATTTCATCATATTCAGGTAAACTGTTCTATTTCTAATATTTGTTAATAGTGTCATATCAAGACATATTTAAACTCTAACACTGCTTTTCTGTATCATACCATCCACACTTTTGCATTAAATTGGTAAAACACCATAATACAAGCTCCATGGTCTATGTCAAATTTTATTAGGCAGTAGTAAGACAAAAAAATTATTAAATAGTAAATATATATGGATAAAAATACTGACAGAACGGCAGCTCATGGGCGAAAGAGAGCAGAATGGAAACACAGAAATAAAAGACAACACAAACAAATTAGCAGGGGTTACGTGAAGTAGAACAGCGAGGACAAGAATTGGCTGGAAAATGTTGGAGGAGGCCTGCATGCCAAAAAAGACACTATACACAATAAAATAACATAATTATAGAAAAAAAATAAAAACACAATTTTAGATTAAATTTACAATTCAGCAATAAAGCCAAATAAATACATAATAAAACTACGTTTTAACGGTTTTAAGCGCGGTAATTTATTTGATTTTTGTTATTCCGACGTTTCGGCCGCTTTTCAGTGGCCGTGGTCACGGACGACAAAGGTGACCTTTGTCCAACGAGTATTGTTATAGTTTTGTTAGCCTACCGCCAACTTGTTCATTTGAATTATTTAGTTTTAATTTTGTTTATGGTTATTATTTACTCTATGGGAGCCCAATCTAATTTACCACCGCTTCACAACACGTTGTGGCTTGAAGTGTTCACGGCCACTGAAAAGCGGCCGAAACGTTGGAATAACCAAAAATCAAATAAATTACCGCGCTTAAAACCGTTAAAACGTAGTTTTATTATGTATACAAGTCGCGAAAACTTAAGAAAATATTATCAAATAAATACATATAAAAAAACATTAGCAATCTGGTATATTAATTAATACTGGGAGTTTTTTTGTGGAGTGCAGCAGAACAGCTAATGGACTGAACCTGATGGATAGTAGTTACTGTCGCCTATCAACATTTGCAACAGCAAAGGTGTGTTGCCAACCCATGTGTTGTTGGCTTAGAAGGGGGGAGGACTGAAGCCAATCACCTATCATAATGTTATACAATTCCATGCCCGTCTTGTGTAATCTGGCTATATTAAAAAAACCTTACATTGTTTCTGTCAAATATATCCGGATTGTTGTTTATCTTCCTGAGGCACGCCAAGGCGTCCTCGTGCCGCATGAACATCACAAAGCCGTAGCCCTTCGACCTGGAACATTCAGCTCGTTACATTATGTTATGACACGGTATCATAACGGTAGAGCTGCAGACTTAATTGGGTATACATTATTAAACGTTGTTATTAAATGTATTGTTGCAATTACCACGTGCTAACAGCGGTGAAGGAAAACATTGTGATGCAACCTGCACATCGAGATAACCGATGTGTCAAACCTGCCAAGCCGCCTTGGACAAGCGTGGTGAGTATACTGTCCGTTCCTCCCTATAATGGGACGCCCAGGCCCAGCAGTGGCACATTTATGGGCTGATATTATATATATATATTATTAAACATCTTCTGCTAGCGAAACTTCGTTTGCGTTGCCCCGATGTAGTCTACCAAAACGAGACAGTAGCTCCATGTTTTAGATTATATTCATATATCGCATGGACACCATGGCATTTATCTGGATAAAAATGTCCTAAATGTTGAACTGAGATATATGCTAGCTCCATGTCAAGTATTATTTAAATCTGGTTGGTAGTTTTTACACGATACTCCAACAGATAAGACAAAAATTCTAAAAGTTTCTTCACAATCTCCTGGTCTGAGTGAGCCCCCTGATTTTTCCTCTTTTTAAATTCGATGTACGAATTCTATCTCTCTAAAAATGTATTATATTGTAAGTACAATAATATTATAAAGAAGACAAATGTGTATGTTTGTAACTACTAACTAATAAACTCGAAAACTACTGAGCCTATTTCAAAAATTCTTTCACTGTTAGAATGCTACATTATCCCTGAGTACCATTGACTATATTTAAAAGTTTATCACAAAATTTACAAAAAAATGCCCAGTCGTGCGAAGCTAGAATGGGCCGCTATAGGTTATATACATAAATTTACTTGATTCCTTTACGAATCAGCCTGAATTTTTAATAATTTATTTTTATTTTTGGTTTTACTATATAATACTTATAAAAAAATGGCGCCACTCCTTTTATGACGTTTAGTTATTTAAAAACACACTTTAAGGGTCTTATCGTCATTTTGGCCAAAACTGAACCCTTGTGAGTCAAAGAGCTAAGAGTACTCACGGATGCTTCCCATCGTGGCCGGTGGGGGTGCGAAGGTCCCTCATGACCCTGGCCTCGGTGATGGTCGCGTTCCCGCCAACGGCCTCCAGGCATATCCGCCTGAGACGCTTGTCGTCGCAATTGGATGGCAAATTCGACACGACTATACGATATCTCGATACAAATCTGCAAAGAAGGTAAAGTTAAATTTTTAGGTACAAGCGTTTGAAATATTCTTAACATTTTATTTAATTGCTTAGTGCAAGTGATTAATAAAAATTTCACTTATAAACTCTTCTTAAGAATAAGAGATGAAAAAATAATTCACTATTTCTGATACCTATGTAACTGACAGAATTTACTTTCCACAAATCTAGAAAAAGATTTGTCGAAAGTAAATTATGAATTAAAAAAAAAAAAAAAAAAAAAAAAACTGTAATATTTAATTACTCAATAAACATTATATTTGCAATAACAAATATTGAGGTCTTAGATCGAGATAAAAACTATCCTATCTTTTAAGTTGGACCAAATTACACATAATTACAAAATTTCATCAAGATCTGTTTATTAGTTTCGGAGTTTATCCGAACATTCATCGTAACAAGATATCTTCTTATATATAAAAATGAATGTTTGTCTGTATAGATAGATAGATAGATTACAGAAAACTTACGAACTAGTATGAATTTAATTGGGTACAAAGGGCGGTCTTATCGCTAAAAAGCGATCTCTTCCAGACAACCCGTGGCAAGAATATTGTGATTCGGAGTGGCGATGTTGGTATACATAATTATTGTACGATTACATACATTTTAATAATAAATATATAATAATACTATATATACAAATATACACATAAGTTATATACATACACAAGATATAGAGATAAAATGCAACTATTTAAACATAATAAAATAGCTTTGTGCAATATAATACTAATTATATAAAATTACACAGAAGGTATAGTAAAAGTTACAAGTATTCAAAAAATTATTGACATTTTAATTAATTGTTTACCATGTGATTAATAAAAAATTCACTTATAAACTCTTCATAAGAATAAGAGATTGAAAAATAATGATTGACACCTGTCAAAATTTAGGAGGCTACCTAAATGAAAATCACTATCTCTGATACCTATGTAACTGACAGAATTTACTTTCGACAAATCTATATTCCACGAATCTTAGCAAAAGAAAATTACAAATATTACAGTTAATTACTTAATAAACATTAAATTTGTAATAAAAAATATTGGGGTCAAAGATCGAGATGAAAACTATCCTATCATTTAAGTTGGCTCAAATTACAAAATATCATCAAGGTCGGTTTAGTGGTTTCGGAGTTTCGTCGTGACACGAGATTTATATATATATAAAAGATTAGAATTTTTATATCAACCATGAGTAAGTGAGTTCCCCTTCAAGAATTGCAAGATTTACAAGTACTTAACGTCATTCAGTACTCAGCAAAGTCGGATGTATAGAATGTAGGGTAGTAAGCAGAAAAAACGCAAAACACACCTGTTCAAGTTTTTCAACATCTGAGTTTTGCTGCGCTCCAACGCAAGACGCTTCGCCATGTCCGAGGCGGACACACCGACAGCCGCTTTCGTGCCGGCCACAATCACTGTACACACATTTTAATGTTTTTTTAATCTGTGATTATAGAAGTAATAGTCTTTGCCAACAGAACTTTAATAATGTTCAAACTTAAAATTTAAATTATTTATTGTCGACTTTCGACCACTGGGCGACCACTAGTATATTTAACCTCATCAAAATGAAATCATGATCCAAACATGATTGTGAATACTAGCCACATAACATCAGTTGGCAAAGTGTTGGAGGGTGATTCTTTGCGATCAACCACCCGCGACATTTACAACTAAGTCACTCAGGTAACAATGAAAGCTGTATGGAATTTAACCAACAACTAAAATGTCAGAAAGTATTTTTTTATACTGAAACATAGGTACTACTACTTCTTTAATATATTTGAACATCACCTCCTTCTTTAACAAGGTACAAGTTCCTATTATCCTTGGGCTCCTTCTTTTTGCCCTTATCCAAGTTCTCCCTCTTCAGAGCAGGTTTGACTTGAATCGCTTGGCCTTCCATCTTCAACTGGTTTGGTGGTAGTGCCATAAATTTGTCTGCATCTTCTTTATTCTAAAATCAATTTAGATTATTTTATTAAACTATTACATTCATTATAGTGTATGTAATTAAATAACATAGAGTATAAAACTGTAATCGCTATTGTCCTAAGGGACAAACCATAATCTTTGTAACGGTTAAATATAAATACAGTGTAAACTCCATGTAACGTCATTCGATTTAACGACACTCCCTTAAACGTCGAAATCAGTTAGCTTTGGTTGATTTAGCTTGTCTTCCTTGCCGCAGAGCGGGACAGGGAGCGAAGTCCTGCAGCGCGTGCTAACGTCTCTACTCGAGGTCGCCGGCCTTCAGCTGGCACCCGGAGAGGCAGGTACGTGCATTACTTCCCTCCCTGAGTTAGGTTCCGTTACGGGGGCCCTTAGCGAACTAGGAAAGCAAGGGACAATCGACCCCCGTCTAACGAAGTGGGGTGTGTACTCCCAGGGCACACTGCAGGCACTTTGTTGCGCTGGATCGGCTGGGCGTAACTACGTTCTAAGTCTCAGCCTTTCCTTCACAAATTAAAGTCCAGGGTCGTCACGGGAGGAGGGGGTTTTTAGTGGGTATTGGGGTTGCTCGCTCGTGTAGCAACGCTCGGAGTCTCCACACTATTCTGAAGTCGATCGCGGACGGAGCACTGTCAAGAGCATACTATTGCTGCAGTGTTATCACCCCCGACCGACGTGTGTCGTTCCCTAGCAACGACCCAGTTTGTGCGTAAATCGGTTAAGCAATTTCCTCGCTTCAAAAAAAAAAGCTTGTCTTCCATACAATGATACTCTATATAGCATTAGACACACTCTCAATTACAACAATAATTAAGTTATCAAAAGTAACTTTTAAGTTGCCAAAATTAGTAAAAACTGCGCAACTGTGTACATTCTTTTATCGCTTTATTATCCCCTAGCCCGTAATAAACTCGATTATCGGCATTATGCATACCGAAATTTCAAAGTGCTTCCTTTATCACCAAGTTGCCTCAATATCGCAACAGAATACTAAGTGTAACTTTTAACGCCTCTAAAATGTGGTTGCAAATGAAAAAGATACCTATTAAACAATACTAATATCAAACTTTATTATTTTTTAAATATAGCAATTTTATTCTACAATGATAGAAAGCCTGATAGAATTAAATTAAATCATTTCAATAAATTTAAAATAAGAATAAAGTTATAAAATAAATTACTATAAAATTCATGGTATTTTCAATTAAATGCTTTTAATGAATCCAATAACAAAAAAGAGCATGTGTTGCCACTACGGAACTGTTAGTATATATATCACACAGATACCAACCTAGTTTATACTTAACTTACAATGAACTTAACAAATCCAGTGCCTTTCGAGTGTTCCGTCATCTTGTCCATGCATATCAAGGCATATTTAACTGGGCCGGTCTTCTCAGCAAAGTTTTTCAGCAAATCATTATCAATGCTGAACGGTATATTAGTGATGAAGACCGTACATCCATCTTCTGCATCGTTCAGTGTTGTCCTGCAAGCATTATTTATACATGAAAGAAAAACACTAGTAAGTAGTAGATTGAATATGTAAAATGTGACTTTTAACATTTTCTACCAACTGTACACACTCAAAACACATTATGGTCAAGTGTATAAGCAACCATTAAGAATAGTGCCTTCATTCGCCTTCTACTATCTCACAGCTCTCCATCGGTTGGGTGTTTCACTAACACTAGAAAACAAGGTACTTGTTTACAAAGCCGTTACAAACCCTATATGGCATTGAGCTTTGCAGCTACACAAGATGTCCAAACACAGAAATTCTTTAACACTTTCAAAATAACTTTTTGATGACACCAGACTATGTACCATGGTACAAAAAAACAGGGAAGTACATGATTACTTTGAAAATGCCTACAGTGAAGGAGGAAATAGAAATGTCAATGCGGCCTATAAACAGAGACTCGATTGCCATAAAACCCACTAGTGGAAGAACTAATTGACACAAAACACAACATGTAACCCTTTGAAATAGATATGTTTCGCAACTCTAAGAAAATAAACATGATTCGGCACATGTGAACAGAATGTGCCAATAACAAAACGCCGCTGAAAAGATCACAAATCTGATTATAGCTTCTGGCTGGTGACAGATAAGACGATGAAAGAAACAAATATAGGAATTCATAAAGCTCCCAGGAGAGGTTTCCTCACAGCATTCCACTATGGGTTTTTTGAAAAAGGTGTCATAAAGTGGTCTTATCATGTTGGTATAATCAATAGTAATAGTATAATCAATAATTGTATAATCATTTTTAAACATCTACTTCAAATGTGTTTATCATCAATGTAAATTCTCACCTTTTCCACTCTGCCTGTGTACTAGCCTGGCTCCTTTGATCATCGCTGACATCTTCATCTTGTTCACCATCTTCTACATTTTCATCATCATCGTCCTCTTCCTCATCACCACTGTCTTTATCACTTTCTTCATCACTCTTTTCTTGATCATCATCAGAATCTTCATCTGATTCGCCTGTTAAAAGAATTACCTGTTTAAATTAAATTCATTTTCTCTAATATCCTTGGAATTACTATTATTATTGACTAATTGGAATTTCCCAACTAAAAATATTGTTTTTTATTTCCTAAACATAAGTAAGCATAGTACAAAACTACTTTATATTAATATGTGAAGAAAAAACTTTGTACCCCTATTTACGATAATTTCACTGACGAGGAGTATGAAATTTCGCACACTTATAGTTTATGTAGAGAAGAAGTGCAGAATGCTAATAATTTTTTTACAATTATGCATATAAAAAACATTAACAACAACAACAATCAAGAAATCATTGTGTGTGTAACAATTTTTACCATGTCATATATAATCTTTTCTTTATTGTCAAAGTGAAATTACAACAGAACCTTAATAATGTGCAAAGTTATAATTTAAATTAATTATGGTCGAATTACGACCACTGGGTGACCACTAGTTAAATAAAATTACTTTTCACTTCCTGCTTGAGTTCATCATTGGAGACATTTAGAGGTTGTTTTTCATCATCATCACTGTCAGATTCCTCTTTCTTCACCTTCTCCTCCATTTCCGTTTGCTGATTGACCACATGCTGCATGTATTTATCTTTGGCCACTGCCCAGTCCACCGAGATTGGTCTACCTAGAAAACTTATTATATGATCTCAAATATATACATAGTTAAATTTTCACTTCTTAAAAACTTTACTGCTTATTCTTTATTTAACATAAAAGAGTTATATTAAATAATTATAAAATAATGTTTTACAAAAGCAAGCTTAACCATAAAAGGATTTTAAAGAAAGGGGAGAAAGGATAGTTTCTTTTTATTACTTGAGTTCAGCAGACAAGCAGATGGCCCACTTGATGGAAAGCGGTTAAAACCGCCTTTGGACATTTGCAACACTAAAGGTGCTACAATTGCACTGCTGCTCTCTAGAGACTGGACTAATAACACAACTCAAGTTGTTATGGCCGCATACACTAGACCAGTGGTGGTAGCCATCCAGTCAGGCAATCACCCTACCATCTGGTTGTCGGTTGTTTTGTTGCCTCTTACGACAGGCCACCCCGACTGCAGGAAATTGTATTCTTTCTCCGTCTATTCTTGCTTGGATAGACGGTGTTGTTTACACTTCAATTCCATTTATTATACAAAAATGTAGAAGCAAATCCTAGATCTTTCAAAGCATCTAGGAAGACACTTAACTCTTAGAGATATTCCTAATAATATATCTACACCAATAAATAAAACTAAAGCATTTGTATGTTGATTTCAAAAAAAAGAAAAAAAAATGAAGTAAAACTGAAGATTGTTATAGAATGTTTTGTTTCTCTATTTTACTATCTTTAATATCTATCTATATATATAGATAATGAAAATGGTGTTCGTTTGAGGCTCAATCACGCTTAAACCACTGATCGTATCGACATGAAACTACCACCATTCGATGCGAAATTTTTCCTAGATGGTTTATGGCTATCTATTCTCTATATATATATAAGCAAAGTTTGTTTTCTTTGTCCGAGGTAAACTTGAAAACTACTGGACCGATCAGCATGAAACCACAACCATTCGACGTGGAATTAATCGTAGATGGTTATAGGCTATATATATTTCAAATTCTATGAGCCCTTTGCCATGTTTTCTCGATTTGTTTGTTTATTAATTTATTTGAATAAGGCGGTACGAAGTTCGCCGAGTCAGCTAGTATTTATATATAAATAAATGATCTTACCTAAGAATGGCTTCATGTTGGTATTCAACAATGCCTTTTTAGCTATGGGCACATTCTTAAAGTGCACAAATGCACAGCCGACAAGTTTGCCATCAGGTTTCTTAAGCAAATTCACTTCTAATATAGTGCCATAAGGTTCAAAATGCTCTTTCAATGTCTGTTCTGTGGCCTTAAATGACACATTGCGTATAATGAGGCGTGCATTGCGGTTTACCCTCACTTTATTCTTTTCTTGATTTTGGTTAACATTTTCTGATCTCTCATCTAGAAATATATAAAACATAGATTCATAGTTTAAAAATATACATCATTCCGATTATATAACAAATAAATACACAGATTGGTTTTTTATTGCATGAGTTCAGCAGACAGGCAGATGGCGCACTTGATGGAAAGCAGTTACCATTGTCTGTGGACATTTGTAACACCAAAGGTGCTACAAATGCACTGCTGCTCTCTTAAGGGAACCTGGTCACTAATGCGGGAACACAATTCAAGGTTGTTATGTTGGCATCCTCTAGACCAGAGTTGGTTGCCACCTGGCTGATTAAAGATGAAATTTCAACAGAGAGCCACAAGTGGCTGCTATTGCAAATTCATATGATTAAATGGCAAGTATCAACTTAAAACTGGAATATTACATTATGTTTTACAACTTCTGATATGTCTAGACACCTGTCAATTTCACTAATCAATTCTACAAGGGCCTATCGGCGTTAGACCCTCAGATCTTGCATGTATTGAATATTCTCAAATATTCCAGCCAATATCAAACTACTACTTAAGTCTGTATGACATTATTGGGACTCAGAGAAGTTTTACTATATGAGAAATAATAATATTCAAGAACTTGTAAATAGTGGTCTCTTAGTGGTCTGTTATCATCCTAGTATTAATTTGTCAAACTACTGAATAAAATTGGCATAAGCTCCATAGAAGCAATATCTTGCTATTTATCCACTTGCCTTAACTTGCCTGGATATTTGATATTGCTTCTATGGAGCTTATGGCAATTTTATTCAGTAGTTTGACAAATTAATACTAGGATGATAACCCGCTTAGAGACCACTATTTACAAGTTCTTGAATATTATTATTTCTCATTTAACTATACTATACTCATTTTACTATATTATTATTTCACATTACTGGCAAAGCCACTTACTTCCCACAACAATGTTGTGCATGTGTTAGAATGTATGCAGTGGGAGCAAGCACCTCTTAGGTAGTTTTTCTGATCTAATACACATACTACAATTACTATATAATGATGATACCATGGTAAGGATGGCTGTGAATCAAAATTACCAATACATAAAAACTACTGAGTCAATTTAAACAAGGAAGAAGAAGAATATGTTCACCGATAATTGATATTTCAAGAACTTCAGGCCTAGGGGTTACAAAAAGGGTATGTATACCTTCCCTCTTAACCACTCTTCCCACCCACTACTTAGAATTTGTGTACCAGATATCTAAGACCACCACTTGAACAAGTGTGGTGAGTATCAGTTTCTAAATGGAAGTAGCCCAAGCTCGGTTAGGGGTATTTTTTTTTTAATAAACTGTAATAATTATTATTATATTGTAGGGTACATTTCACACTATGCTGTTAATAGAAAATATCAAAATATGTTTATACACATAACTACACAACTTATTGTTCCATTTTTTAGAATTTTACAATAATAACTCACTCTTAACTAAAGGAGGTTTCTCATCATCAGATGATATATTGTGCAAGTTCTTTTTGGTGTCACCAACCTGCTCTTCACTGTATTTGTGTTTTGGAACTGCCCATGCCACATGAATGGGCCGATCTGTAAAAAGTTATAATTCAGTTAAACTGCTAATGGTCCACCACACACCAAATGCTAATGGTCTACAGTTTGAGTTCAGCCATGTGAGATGGATAGATTATTTATAGGTATACAAAGTGGTCAATAATTTTATTTTAAAAATATATAAACCAAATTGTACTACAATTTGAGGCTATAATTGGAACCAGAAAATTAGAACAAACTTATTATGAGTACCATAATAATAACACAGGATGGAATAATATATTGCATTTATTATTATAAAGCCAAGGAAAGTAGACACTTATATCAACAGGAGCAGTATGACGTTGCAGTAAATGCATATAAAATATTACCTAAAAAAGGTTTTTTGTTAGTTGCAACTAGTGCTTTATTTGCCATTGGTACATGTGTATAATGTACAAAACCACATCCCACCAACTTCCCATCAGGTTTACGTAGAAGTTTAACTTCTTCCACAGTACCGAACGACTCAAAATGCTTTCTTAATGCTTCTTCTGTTGCTTTAAACGATATATTTCTCACTATAAGTCTTGCATTTCTGTTGACGCCGTCTTTGAACTTGGTGTTAATATCTGTAGAACCATTTATGAGTTCTGTTGGAGCCATTTTAAAATTAAGTTTCTTGCAAAAGATGTAGCACTAAATTCACGTGGTAACTTTACAATATAACCTCTGTTAATGATTCAATTTTAGCACAGCGCAGTATTAAACGAATCTATGAGTTACGCCTTTTAGTTATGTTATTGCTGCAATAATAATGAATAAAATGCAACGCATAAAACTAAGTTTTTACGTCGATATGATTATTTTTACAATATTTTAACATTCACGAGCACATCACAGACTACAGCTACACTAATATAGTTACTATAAATACTACTCTACGCAGTGTTGCCAGATGACCATGTCAATTAACCCCAAATTTTTGTCAAAAACCCCAAATATAAGCTTTTTGACAAAAAATCCCCAAAACAGTTTTTACTTATTTTAAAGGAGAAATAAAAAAGCAAAACTACCGTCGTAGCGAAAACGTCACTAATGACGTCATCATTTTCGCTCACGGGGGGGGGGGGGGGTAACAACAACAAACCAAAACAATAACCGTTCCACTTGAGTTTACGATTGTGACGCCAGCAAATAAGTGGAACGGGAAAAACCGCGGTTGTGAACGTAGTCGTTGTGAGTCTAACGGAAAGTAGCTTATAAGATACGATGCATACGAGTAGAGACGGCATAATAAATAAAATTAATGATGTAAATGAACGAACGAATGAATTGAATTATTAAAATGAACTATTCAATTGAAGTATGATTTACTAGTAGAGTATAATTCTAAGATAAAGTAATAATACCGTATTATAACTTAGATATAATAATTGTAGTGATGATAATTGTGTTTGTAGATGAATTATTAATACTTAAAATATCGCCAAAAATTTCTGACAACAAAATATTTCCCCCCGAATGTCCCACCAAAGAATCTTTACCCCCAAATCTCCCCCCGACGTCAAAAAACTCCCCGAATTTGCAGGGCATCCCCCCCATCTGGTAACACTGACTCTACGTATCAGACTACTACTACTACTACAGATAACAGTATTTAATTTTACAGTATGGTAATGGGAGTATTGAATAATGGGATTTAATACACATTCAATAATATCGTGATCCTGGAATCTCGATATTATTACAAGATGGCAAATACTGAATACTGAATTGGGCTATTACACCTATATCAATATTATCATCAATATTAACACTTCAGTAAGCCGTGTATTTTACTGGAATGTAGTTGTGTTGTTGAAATTGAGGTGGTGATTATGTGTGATGAGAGATGATGGTTGCGGTCGTTGAGCGGTGTACGGCGAAATAAAAGATTACTTGCGTCGTACACTTTTAATCACACACTCACTCTCAATGTTACAATAATGTTCAGAAGGATTTTTGTATGAAGGCAAACAGCAAGCAAGCGCGAAAACTAATGTTGTACCCGAGCACGTATATCGTGCGTTCGTGATGAAGGCGAAAGTCGGACTGTGTCGAGATCAGTGTGACCAGATTTTATTTGACGAATCTACTGCTTGTGGAAGTTAAAAATTACTGAATTCTACCAAAAGAGAACAAGAAAATACTAAAAATCTACTAGATTTTTTTGCTGTCGTGTTACAACGTAAAACATGAATGTTTTCTTGATTTATCGATAAAATAATAAAAATAACAAAGAAACCACCATTAATTAAAGAAACTAATGGTTAATAAAACTACGTTTTAACGGTTTTACGCGCGGTAATTTATTTGATTTTGGTTTATCCGACGTTTCGGCCGCTTCTCAGTGGCCGTGGTCACGGACGACAAAGATGACATTGGTCCAGCGTGTATTGTTAAAGTTTTATTTAGCCTACCGCCAATTTGTTCATTTTAATTATTTAGTTTTGTTTATGGATATTATTTACTCTATGGGAGCCTAATCTAATTTAGCAAATTTAACGCAATCAGCTGAAGACTCCACACGAACGTCACAAAGTCCCCAAACCACCTTCAGTTGAGCGGTGCCCTGTTACCCTACCCTACATCAAGGGGGTCACAGACAGAATTGGTCACATCCTCAGGCGAGCTTCAATCAAAACATATATCAAGCCGCATAAAAAGATAACCCAATTTTTGAGACCTGTGAAATGCAATATCCCACTCCAGGATGCAGGTGTTTACAAGCTCGATTGTGAATGTGGATTATCATACATTGGGCAAACAAAGAGGAGCATAAAAACACGGGTAAAAGAACACATTGCTGACATGAAACACACAAGGTCTACGAAGTCTGCGATCAGTGAACACACGCTGGATAAACCCAACCATTACATCAGATTCGATAACCCACAAATCCTCGCGAAAGAGTTCATACCAAAAATGATGCGTGAGGCTATTGAAATCAAAAAACACCCAAATTTCAATAGAGAAGATGGTTGGCAGGTATCACTTGTTTGGGATCCGATCATCAAAACTATTAAGACCCAAACCCAGCAAAAACCAACTGCCAGACCTCAAGACACTGTGAGCTCTTTCTGCGTGCAACGAAACACAAACCAACTTGACTGATAATTTCTTTTATTTTTCCTTCCACCCATTTTAATATTATATAAAAAAAATTAGAACTAGGCATGTTTGCTGAAGAGTTTCTTGCGCCGCTTCTTGTCTTCAAGACAATGGTAAATTGGATTAGGCTTCCATAGAGTAAATAATATCCATAAACAAAATTAAAACTAAATAATTAAAATGAACAAGTTGGCGGTAGGCTGAATAAAAACTTTGACAATACACGTTAGACAAATGTCATCTTTGTCTTCCGTGACCACGGCCACTGAAAAGCGGCCTTAACGTCGGATAAACCAAAATCAAATAAATTACCGCGCTTTAAACCGTTAAAACGTAGTTTTATTATGTGTACAAGTCGCGAAAACTTAAGAAAACATTAAACCAATGGTTTTTTAAATTAAATTTTACAATTTAATTAAAAAAAAACTTTGGTTTCTTTAATTATTTAGATAAAAATATAATTAAAAATTACATTATATTCCACATTTTAACGTAAGTAACTTGCATACCTGAGAAGTGTGTGTGTGTGGTATTTTTTTGAAAGATGGAGTAACAGTGGTGTAACAGGTGATGCTAGTGAAAGCATGAATTAAGAAAGGTTTGCTAAAGTGATTTGGGCGATACATTGATGTTAAAAAAAACGATGTTTCATTTGCATCGCAGGAACAAGCGTCAAAAGTTTATGTAAATTGTGATAAAAAAATATCGTTCATAAACATCGATATTTTTAACATCGATGTTTCACTTTTGAAAACATAGATATCCTAACATCGATGTTTTTTATGAGCGATGTTGCATCCCTAGATATGCCAAAAAAGCACTAGAATAACCAAGAAGCTTATAAGCTTCTTGAGAATAACTGAAATGCGTGAATTCTACTAAAATCTACCAAATAATTTATACATACTAAATTCTGTTGCCAGTACCTCAAAATCTACCAAAAAAGTAGAAATCTACTAAATCTGGTCACGCTGGTCGAGATGTCCCGAAATGGACTTCGGTTCTCGACTGTTTCGCGGCAGAGAATTGCCGCGAAAAATTGGGCGCGCGATTGTTATCAACGGCGCGATGTTTTGCTTGCCACAGATAAATATTGGTTCCGCGCTCACATGCTTGCTTATGATGTTGGCACTAATGTCGCCACAAAATCATGGATAATACAAGAAAGTCAGTCAGTTTATCTTTAGTACTTGCATTTGCGTTGAAAAGTAAAAGTTGCAGAAAGCGTCGGGCGAAAGAGTTGGTTTTAAAACGAAACCAATACATTTATTTGAACATCACACAAGAAATGCTCTTGGGCGACGATTTAAATGATTACGCTAATTAAGTTTAGAATGAGTGAAGACTTGTTTGAGAAGTTTTTAAACTTGGTTTCACCTTATATTACTAAAAATAAAAATCAGATATTATAATTTAAAATAGCTTTAGAAATAAATTGTTTTACACTTTTTAGTTTTTTAAGTCGGCTCTTTTTATTTGTTACTTTTTAGTGTCTAGCTATGGGTAAGCCTACGAAAGGTGCCGCGTACCTTAAAAAATATAGGTCCCAAGAAACGGGAAAAAATTACATAAAATGAAAACTACTGGGCC
Source organism: Dendrolimus pini (assembly GCA_949752895.1). NCBI lineage: Eukaryota > Metazoa > Arthropoda > Insecta > Lepidoptera > Lasiocampidae > Dendrolimus > Dendrolimus pini. The sequence continues at coordinate 14,918,342 of OX457144.1, read as the reverse complement.
AAACTATCTCAAATTTTTAGGGGACCAAACAGCAACTAATCCGCATCAAACTAAAAAGGAATCACGGAAATCGGATCATAAATCTCAGCGTTATCGGTGTACATATGGAACGGATTGGATTTTTTTTTCATAAAAGTAAAGTTAAGTATTAAGTAAAGTATATTAAATTTTTAGGGGACCAAATGGCAACTATTCCGGATCAAATTAAACAAGAATCACGTAAATCAGATCATAAATCTCAGAGTAATCAGTGTACATATGGAACGGAATGGAATTTTTTTTCATAAAAAATGTTCATGAAATGAAAACTACTGGGCCAAAGTATATTAAATTTTTAGGGGACCAAATGGCAACTATTTCGCGTCGAACTAAAAAAGAATCACGTAAATCGGATCGTAAATCTCAGAGTAATCGGTGTACATACATACAAAAAAAATACCGACCAAGTTGAGAACCTCCTCTTTTTGGAAGTCTGTCAAAAATACATATATGAAAAAAGCTATATCGCCGAGAGAAAAATTAATATTTTCTGTCTTTAGGGTTCCATAGAGACGAGCATTTTTCGTATAAAAGAAGAAACTCTTTTAAATCAATTTTAAGGTCGTCATTTTATTGAGACTTGGCGTCGTTGGGGTTCAATTCGTCATGCTGCTCGCTTCCTTACGCCATGACTGCGAGTGGGTACTGACTATAGATGATACACTATATATGTACTGACTGCTGACAGAAAATATCACGATGCGCTTAGCTGTCAATAATATTGAAGCCGCGCCCCCTTAGTATCGTACGTGGATTTCAAAATATCCGGATAACCTGCGAAATTATCATGATACTGCGATACCATCAATATTTCATCAGTATTATCGTGATAAAACGAGTATCGCGTGATATTATTGACTGTGTAATATATCCCATTATCCAAAGAGTAATCGCAATCCTATGCGATTTTAACGCCTCGAATTACTTCGATTTACCAGTATATATAAAGTATTCTGTGCTTCGATTCGAGTCTTCAAACAAATAAGTCGGAAAAAATAAAAATATCGCTATTTAACTTATAGATTTATTAATGTTTTCGATTTCCTTTTACTGCGCAATCTTTCGGTCTTTTTAATTTACTCAGGTTATTCATAGAATGATTATTATATGGTTTTTGACTAATCGATAACGAATTTTATGTTGTAAATAAAATTATTTTCAATTTCAATTGTTTTCCAAAAAATTCGATTTATGATATTATAATATATGATGAATCGATGAATGTACCATTAGTAATCATTGATGTAGCAATAAAAGAAGTAGATGAGTATCTGCGTTAAAATGTGGCACCGCCAAATGTAACTAATTAGTTACATTTCGCTCTTTTTAATTTACTCAGGTTATTCATAGAATGATTATTATATGGTTTTTGACTAATCGATAACGAATTTTCTTCTTCTTTTGTTGGTTTTGGCTCCAACGCCTTAGGCATTGATTTTGCCAATGTCGCCGTAGGTATGTAAAATATACGAAAAAATGTTGTAAATAAAATTATTTTCAATTTCAATTGTTTTCCAAAAAACTCGATTTATGATATTATAATATATGATGAATCGATGAATGTACCATTAGTAATCATTGATGTAGCAATAAAAGAAGTTTATTATTGTTACATCAATGTTAGTAATGGTAATGACTATTCAAAAATAGAAGTATTTTAGATAAACGATGAATGATTATTCTTCTTTTAGGCCAAGATATATTTAGATGATTCATTATATCCTTACTACGACTGTTATTCATTTTTAGCAATTATTATAATTGTTAGAAAATTAAACTGCACAAAAAACCATTACAGAGTTTTCCACAAAAACGAGATTACTTGAAACAAAGATATTATATATATTTTTTTAGATTATGGCTGCAATGACATTCATGCATTGATTTCGCCAATGTCGTGTGAACAGAAAAGCTAGGTGAAAAAAACAGTAATAAAGATATTATATATCGTATTTGACTTTAATGAGATGAATATGACAAACAGCTGTTTAATGTCACTTCAGACAGGATATTTAAGATATTTTGTTGAATTTGTGACTTTTATTAATGTCATGTGGCATGTGCCAAACTCACGCTCAAGCGATAATAAATCATAATAAATAGTTTATTTCTGGTTTTCTAATACAAAAATGAATGGTAAAAATGTATTCAAAATGTGTAATAAAATAATCGTTAACCAAATAATGTCTAGGAATTATGCCTATAAGACTATTAAGCGTCCAGATCCCAAAACTTTGAAAATGCCTATACCAGGTTCTGCGCCGAGTATAATGGAGATTCTTAAGGAAAAGATGCGTTTAAATGGTCCTTTAACTGTAGCTGAGTACATGCACATCGTGATAACTAACCCTACAGAGGGTTATTACATGAAAAAGGAGGTGATAGGCGGAAGCGGCGATTTCATAACCTCCCCTGAAATAAGTCAGTTATTTGGTGAAATGATGGCTATTTGGTTCTATTCCGAGACTCAGAAAATGTATAGTGGTAAACCGCTTCAGATTGTGGAACTTGGGCCGGGGAAAGGCACTTTATTAATGGATATCTTGAGGGTATGTTTAGAGTTATGTATAACTTTTGGCAGAAGTCTGTTTATTTTTGTTTGTATGTCAGAGTCAGTCTGCTCAAAAACTTTGGGTCTATATGGATGAAATTTATAGGAAGGTGTAGTCTATATGATACTATAAAATGGTGACTGGTAAAGTGAAACTGTAAAAAAAATGTGTTTGACTCTTTTACATATTTTTTTTTATTGCAAGAGTTCAGCAGACAGGCAGACGGCCCACTTGATGTAAGGCGGTTACCATTGCCTATAGACATTTGCAACACCAAAGGTGCTACAAATGTGCTGCTGACATATAACTGAGAGATGAAAAAATTTCAGTGTAGGTATATGCTTCCAAAGCAATTTTAAAGTAGAGGTATCCTTAGAAGCCACATTTGGCATTTGTGATATTTTAAATAAACTCTTAATTATGTTTAATTTAACTTTATTTATATGTCACACACACTATTACAATGCAGGAATTACAAGAGAAAGCAACCATACAGAGTTGCCAATAAAAAGAGAACTAAAGTGCTCACAGCATTGCATATGAATAACTGTTGACTTAACTATAACAGAGTAATCATTTGTATCATTTATCGCAAGTGAACCCATATATCGAGGGCTTCTTTACATATAGGCATATATGCAAAACTATTTTTTTTTGTTGTATACCAAAAACTGTGCATGTTACAATTTAGAAAGACTTACTAGAATGTAAATGTACCTAAAAAGAAGGGGTTTCCAAATTTCATTGTTATACAATCAACTAGTTTTGTTTTATTCACAATTTTGTCCATTTTGTTAATCTGCACTTTTGTCTGTATGCACATTTGTTATGCTATATACATAATTTTATATATACACTGTTTCACTAACAGGTTCTCAACAGGCTCGGTTATAAACCACCAGACCTGAGTCTTCATTTGGTTGAAATATCTGAGACCATGCAAAGTGTTCAAGCCAACAGCATTTGTGTATCACACAGACCATGCGATATTGATTCACCATACAATCATCAGGTATGCCAGTAGCCTAACAAAAAAACCTTTAAATATTTATATAGTTTGTGAAGAAGCACTAACTGTATCACATGTTTATTGTTTCTCTTGTACATATATGTATGTACATTTGTATGTTTAAAGCTGTATATGTATCATAATTCATAATTATGTTTTATTATTACATCTTGTTAAACTGCACACCAACAATATTTTTACAATTTGGTTTTCTCCATCAAAAGATTGCCTGAAAGACATCCCTTTAAGCAATTTTTTTTTTCAATATGGCTTACTTACAGTATTTAACTTTATTGTGTATTTTATTCTCTATAATATTGGTGTACAATAAAGTGTATTGTACTGTTTTTGGTCCTGAAACCATTTTTATAGAGCAGTTAATTTCCAACAAAAATTTGTATTGCGCATTTTGTAAAAGTCATTTATTGTCGAGTTATAAAATTCATAAACAAAAATGAAATTAGTCTTAAAATAATCAAAATTAAATCCTTAATATCTTTCAAATGGTGAGGTTTACGGAAATAATATAAGATACTTTTTTTGTAGAGCATTAAATTTCCAAAAAAATTCTCTCGGAACATTTTTCTGTTCAATCGATAAATGATAAGGTATGAATTTTTTTCTATTGGCTCAGTCCAAAAAAAAAATACATGCGATGCGGAGGATCTTCCTATTAAAATAAAGAGCTCATGCTTGGTGAGAATGTTTTTAAGGTGTCAAGCAACCGATTTTTCCGTGTCACTTGTAAAAAAAAAAAATTTTTTTTGACCCACCCTAGTGTGGCCGGTATACTATCTGTTCCCCTATAGTGGGAGGCCAGAGCCCAGGAGTGGGACATTTATGGGCTGTTACTATTATCGTTAATTTTATTTTAAATTATTTATATTATGATAACATTATTTATTTTAGGGTGAAACAGTGAGTGGCATCAAAGTGTATTGGTACAATGATCTCAAGAAAGTTCCAAACAATTTTTCATGGTACATTGCACATGAGTTTTTTGATGTTCTTCCTATACACAAATTTGAAGTAAGTGAATCTAATTTACTTATACATACTAGGACATGCCTGCGACTCCATGCATGCTTGACTTCAAATTCTCACGGGATTCCTGGGACACTAAAGTAAAGTACTAATTTTTATGCATCAAACAACTTCACACCGCTCCCTGGAAATTTCCCGCGGGATTCCCGGGATAAAAAATATCGCACATTTTATTATATAAAATTTTCTATTGACCAGTGAAAAAACCGATTCGAAATTATCTAAAAAAAATTGTTTATATAATCTATTCCAGTTGTTTTTTTTAATAGCTTTAATGTACAGACAAGGCATGTTTATAATATTATAGATTTTGATTACTATATGACTAAGTTAAATAACTTATAATATGTGTTATGTATGTTTCTTTCTAATTTTTTATCAATAAAATGACAAGTATAGCCAAAGAATATTTTAGTATTATACAAAAAACCAAAAACTGTCTTCAATTTCTTTAAATAATTCTATTCATAGAAATTCAATTGTCCCAGAAAACGGAAAATGGATGGAGGGAGCTTCTAATAGAAATAGACGAAGCGGACAAACTAAGTTACAGGATATCAGCAAATGAGACGCCTTCTGCGAAAATGTTGGTTCGTCCACCTATAGACGCTGGTGATAGAACAGAATTGGAGATAAGTGCCAGGGGTTTAGGCATTGCAAGACAACTGGCTCAAAGGGTGGATGAATTTGGTGGTATTGCATTGATAGCTGATTACGGACATGAAGGCGAAAAGGGTGACACCTTCAGGGTATGTTTGACTTACACAGCCATGTGTGATCCCTCTTTGCAGGGTTGCCCCTACACCCACAACTAACGACGCGCTGTACCGACGATAACGAGCCTCACTCACAATACCGTCGCCGATATTGTGTAGACACACCTTCTGCTGCTGCAGTATCCACCTCAGAATTTACCGCGCGTAGCTCGCTTCCGGACATCCCTTTAAACTATGCGAAACTTCACTAACTGTCCACTTGTCACTAAAATCACCATATAACTCGTCACTGTCTCCTATTAAGCTTCTCTTCCAACTCTTCCGTATCGCACTTGTCGCTTCACTGTCTTGAACTGAACTCAACTCTAATCTGCCTGGTAGGTGCGCCTTACGCTGCTTATATACCCGGAAGAATTTTATGGAACCCATAATTTCGTTATTCTTTTATTTACTATCTGTCCCTTTCTAAACATCTATCTATCTCTGTCTTTTCCTTCCCGAACCTTCTATTCGAGAACTTTCGTTTATACATCTATCCCTTTCTAACATCTATCTATCTCTGTCTTTTCCTTTCCGAACTTTCTATTCGAGAACTTTCGTTCATCCGTCCTTGTCTTTTCCTTCCAGAATTTTCTAGCTTTTTCTAAAAGTTCTTAAACTAACTAATGGTTTCACCATTATTCGCCACAATATTATAGTTATTGATTAAACTTTTTGTTATAGGCTTTCCATAAGCATAAAGTGGTTGATCCATTAGAAAATCCTGGTAAATGTGATTTAACAGCAGATGTGGATTTCTCACAGCTGAGGATAGCTGCGTCCAAAACACCAGATACGGACCATTATGCCCTAGTGTTAGGACCAGTTAAACAAAAGGATTTTCTGGAGAGGTCACAAGCTGAAATACGATTGCAGGTGACATAAAAACAATATATTATTTTACTGTGATGATGGCAAACAAGCAGATTGTTTACATAATAGAAAATGGTTACCATCGCTTATATTGATATTTGCAAAATAATTGGATAGACGGATCAAACAGGACTTGTAGAATAGAGGGATGGGGTAGGAAGATGGGAAGTGGGCTATCAAAACTAATATTCATTGATTGAATAGTGATTCTCTTACAGAATCATTCTTGAACATTTCAAGTTCATATACTTAAGTATCATTGAACAAATTTTATTCTTTGGGATGAAAAAAGTATACTATAATTTCCCCTTAATTAATTATGCAATGTGTGATATTATCACAGAAAACTTTAACAAATATGTGTAAGTGTAACATTGAGTATATTCTATCCAAAACTTTGATCTTATTTGTTTTATTTTAACCCTATATTTATTTATCTATATGAAATTTCTATTTAAAATGTTGCTATGTTGATAAATGACCGACACGGCAATATATTTTAGGCACACCTCATTTATTACAATACGGTGTATAAGTTCATAAAACCGGTTCTTTATAAAATGTAAACCAAGGTTTGGAACCATTTTAAAAATAACCGGTTTTAGTCAATTATTTCGTTCAGTGTAAACCCTAAAAAGAGCGTTAAAAAATCCAGAATTAATCGGTTTATTCTTCTAGAAGAGGAAGTATTATTATATTATCTCTTTCTATATGTGTTTGAGTGCGACTAAAACTTGCTGTACCACATGGTTGCGTTTTGAAGGTATGCTGCGAAAACTGTTCGAAACAGATTGATTCAACAAAACCAATTTAACAAAGTTTTGTTACCAAAAACCGTTTCAAGTTCCAAGTTAGAACATAACCGAAACGAATTGTTCCTCCTATGGACTTAAGCTGTAACCGGTTTGATTTTTTATCAGTTTCCAAACATTATGCCTTGCTATTTTATTATATATCTTCTTGTTTTTCTTTTTTAGAAAAGTATACATGACATAATTTTCGATAACGGGATTGAACTTGGTATACTAATTGTTGCGGAACTTAGGATGTTACTTAAAATGCCTAGTTAATATATAGTTGGATTTATACAGTGTTTGTTACAGGTTTTGTTGGATAATGCAAAAACCGAGGAAGACAAAGAGAAAATCAAAAGTGCCTATAATATGTTAGTGGAACCAAATAAAATGGGTGACAGATTTAAATTTATGGCATTTTATCCGTCTTCGATGGCGACAATACTAGAAAAATATCCGCCACTAGGATTTTCTACGCCAAAACAGCAAGAAAATCAATAATGTGTCAAATAAATTATTAGTGAGAACGAACTGACTTGACGCGTGATGGTTTGCTATGCAGCTTTACATAATTATGTACACGCGTTAGAAGTTATACTTCTTAGGCTTATCAAGAAAAATCTTTTCAAAAATTTTATCTTTTGCCTTATTCTACGTTTGTAGAAAAAACGACACTAACTATAGAAAAACTAAAATGTCGACTATAGCTAACTTCAAGGTGTCGGTTGACTATAGCTAACTTCAGGGTGTCGGTTTTTCGTGACAGTGTGCGCGCGCATCGTAAAAGTATAACTTCAAAACTAAAATGTTGACTATAGCTAACTTCAGGGTGTCGGTTGACTATAGCTAACTTCATGGTGTAGGTTTTTCGTGTGACGGTGTGCGCACGCATCGCAAAACTAAAATGTTGACTATAGCTAACTTCAGGGTGTCGGTTGACTATAGCTAACTTCAGGGTGTCGGTTGAGTATAGCTAACTTCATGGTATAGGTTTTTCGTGTGACGGTGTGCGCACGCATCGTAAAAAATCATTATTTTTCCCTAACGCGCCTAAAGAAGTATAACTTCAAAAAGTTCAAGTTTTATTAAATATGAGCAATCCTTTATAAGGATATAAATTGGTTTTAAGCAAGAAATGGGGAGCAGATAGTCAAATCAATCAAAATTACTTTTTATCATACAAAAAAAACAGTTGTAGCTTCATAGATTTTATATGGGCATACACACTTATAATGCCATAAGTTTGTACAAGTAAAATAAGTCAAATAGGTCATCATTAATTATTATTTAGGTTGTATTTAAATTATTTTATCCTGATATTTTAAAAGTAAGATGATTTAGGCATTAGTTTAGCACCTGTAATTATTTATTTATATGTAAATAATTCTAAAAACGTGTGCGTCTCAGGACGCCCGCCAGAAGTGATAACATGTGTGAGAGAAAGGGAAGCAAGACAGACTGGCGCTGTAACGCGTTACGTAATGAAGCGGTTTACCCTCCCATAAGAAGTTATCACTTGAAAATATGACATGTGCTAACTCCCTGTTGTGTGTCAGTGTAACATATCTGAACCGATATGTGAATTGTAACATTTCGAGCTACAATAAGGAGTCGATTTTTGGTCACAGTCAAGACCTTCAATCAGGTTGTGTATGTAAATTTGTTATGTATATCATTTGCCAAAGATATGTGAATTGTTTATTCTATGGTCTATTAATCTATTATTATTATATCTCCAACTCTAAAAATATGAAATTATTGACTGCAGCGCTATCTATGTGAAATGGGGAATCTGAATTTGTAATTATAATGTGAAATAGACAAGTTTTAATTAATAAATAATTTATTATACAATACTGAGTTATTTTATTATATTAATTCGAAAAGTAAAATCCGTTTACCAATAAAAAAGAAAATACATAATTATTTTTCTTGTGTTTTCATATTTTTCTTGGAATTGACAAGCAAGATACTTTTACTCAATGATCTTATAATAACTAGATTCGCAGTTTACGGCACCGACGTGTAGCCACTTCAAAGATGTCTGCAGGCATATCTGGCCCCAGTTATGAGTTAGACATTAAGCGAGTGTAACGTGTCTGCGACGGGCGTAAAAACGTATTCAAAATGGTGAAATGTACTGTTAAAACTTGTGTATCACCGTCCGAAAATGATAATAAAGCAAGTGGCGTTAGCTTTTACAAGTAAGTTTGCTTAATTTTGATCGCATTATTTAAAATAACATTAGAAAACAGAATAATATATCGTGCATTGTTTTTGTCATCGGTGTTGCCAGTAAAACGAATTAAAATTTTAACGATTTCATTTTCAACAAATTTTTTTGGAGTTTAGTGAATGATGGAAGTGTGCGCCAGTTAATTTTGTGTGCTTTAATAATAAAATTTCGGCAACGACTCTAATATGCTTATTTGTTTTATGATACTACATAGTCAATTACGATCATAAAATAGTTTTAGGTTCAGTAGCAGTAAGAATGATCCTCATTTGTTTGTCTATGTCAAAAGTGGCGCATTCTACTATCAGAGGGAGGTTATCTTCGCAGATTTATATGACGAACTTGACACGTATCGGCATAAAGTGGAACCTTACGCTATGTCTTACAACTACTAGTATACGTAGCGATTCTCCAAAGTCGACGATTTTAGGCCCTCAACGATAATTGAGCCTTTGCACATGTTTTATTAAAATGTATTGTTATAGTAAGATATCAAGCAAGCCGTGAAAACTAAATCAAAACCTGTTTAATGAAAATATTTTTTCAAAAACATTTTCGGTGTACAGGCTCTTATAATAATTATGTACTAAGTGTATATTGTAAGTTTTATATTCTATAAAAAAGGTAGCCAAAAAATCTGGGGATATTTCTGACTACTGGCAACTCTGTCCGTTTTCACGAAAGCAAGAGTTTTTGGCGGGAACTGAAAGGAGACGTTGTGCTGTGCAGTTTTATTTTCTAAAAATGTGTATAATTACTCTAAAATGAACAATAGTTGCAGGATATTGATAGTTTTTGAGTACAAATTATGTGTTTTTGTGAGAAATGTGAACTGTATAGTCAGATGTGAATGTGATCTTTCGAGTTTTCACAAGAACTCCATTGAATGGCATAGGTTGTAGCCTGCAATACAACTGCGCTACTATACCAAGACTTATTAATTAACATGTTTCCGACTGAAAGACTTTGATTCTACGGTCATGAATAAATTAATAAATAAAAAAATAAAAAAATCAGGAAAGCAATGCCTTGTCTCATTTTAACATAATTGGTTGGACTATGGAAGAAACGAGACAAATATAGTTTACATACATACATACATATTATCACGCCTTTTTCCCATGGGGGTAGGCAGAGACTATAGATCTCCATTTGCGACGATCCTGACAAACAACTTTCGCTTCATCTACTTTCATTAACCTCTTCATACATGCACGTTTATTTGATATGCTTTTTACCTGACCTCGTTTTAACACTTCTGTTATTTGATCATGGTGTGTACGTCTTGGTCAACCGTTACCAACTCTACCATTCACAATACTGTCATACACTTGTTTTGTGATTCTATTTTCATCCATCCTCTCTACATGCCCAAACCACCTTAACATTCCTTTTTCAACTCTTGTTATTACATCTTCTTTCAATCCACAACGTTCCCATACTACATTATTCCGTATCATATCATTCATGCTTACCTCACATATACTTCTCAAAGCTCTCATTTCAACTGCATGTATTCTACTTTCATGCTTCTTCTGCCACACCCAACTTTCACTGCCGTACATTAGTGTTGGCACCAACACCCCTTGATGGACAGCCAAACGTGCCTTTACAGACACTTTTTGGCTTTTCATAAAAGAGTTTAGCGCTCCATTCACCTTATTACCTGCAATTACTCTTCTTTCGATGTCACTTTCATGCTTTCCATCCCTAGTAAACATGCACCCTAGATAAACAAATTCTTTGACTTGCTCTAATTTTTGGCTTCCTATGTGTATATTACAAATTGACATATTTTCGTCTCTTTCAAATACCATAACTTTCGTCTTGTTCACATTAACTTTCATACCCTTTCTCTCAAAAGACTCGTTCATAATTGTTACCATCTCCTGTAACTCTACTTCCGATGATGCAAGTATGACTTGATCATCGGCGTAGAGAAGACATTTGATAAGTAACCCATTCATTCTTAACCCACTTTCGCTTTCTTTCAAATCGTCCAAGCAACTGCCCAAGAATAGGTTGAACAACCACGGCGACGCTACACAACCCTGTCTAACACCTTTTTCAATGCTAACCATTCAGTGTAGACGCCATTGACCCTTTTTTTTGAGGCGAGGGAAAATGCTAACCTATTTACGCACATACTGGGTCCTTACAAGGGAACAGACCTACGTCGGTCGGGGGCGGCATCACTGCATGCAGTAGTATGCTTTAAGCAGTAATCCACCCGCGATCGACTCAGCTAGTGTGGAAAGACTCAAGAGAAGCTGCACGGGCAGCAACCCCAATACCCACTAAAAACCCCCTCCTCCTTGTAACCCCGCTTTGGTGTGTAGAAAAGGCTGAGACTTAGAACAGAGTTACGCCCAGCCGATCCAGCACAAAAAAGTGCCTGGATGTGCCCCGGGAGAACACACCCACTTCGTCATACGGGGGTCGATGGTCCTTTGCTCCCTAGCAAGCTAAAGGCCCCCCGCAGCGGTTTTATTTCAGGGAGGGAAGTAATGCGCGTACCTGCCTCTCCAGGTGCCAGCTTAAAGCCGGCGACCTCGTGGAGACGCATACGCACGCGCAGTAGGACTTCTCTCCCTGTCTCGCTCTGCGGCCTCCTTGAGAGACATTACTGCCTCACAAAAAGTAACCGCAGCCCCCCCAGGTGTCGCTGCTATGCAACATAGCTTTCACCAGGTTGCAGAGCGAGTCGACCGCTCCTACGTGTCTCCTCGAGTTCGAAACGCTGTGGCGCCCATGCGGCGCACTCGACTAGCGTATGAAGCGCCGTGTCGGGCGCGCCGCATTGGCGACAGTCCGGGGAAGGCAAGCAGGCTACAATGCGATACAGATACTTATCCAAACACCCGTGTCCGGTAAGTATCTGCGTCGTCCTGAAGGTTAGGGTGCCGCTGGTGCGGTTGACCCATTCCGTCAGCTGTGGCCTGATTGCATCCACCGTGTAGCCGCCGGCCACAGGGTTTTCGAGCTCATGGCTCATGGCTGCGGTTTCCCGCCTCCTGATCGCCTCGATTTCGACCTGACAGAAGGTCAGGCCTCTTCTAGCTAGGGCATCCTGTCGGGAGCGACGCACCTTCGTCAATACGTTCGCCTGGAGAGGCCAGGGCGGATCGTCTGCCAGAAGGGTAGGCGCCATTGACCCTAACACAAGCACTGGAATCGCTATACAGAGACTTTAGTGATTGTATCAGGTTGTCTGTTATCGCATACTTAGCTAGTGCTGACCACAATTCACTTCTTCTTACTCTGTCGTAAGCTTTCTCCAAATCTATGAATGCGCAGTATACTTTTTGACCTTTGGCCAGAAACTTCACTTATGTATCGTAAAGTAAAGATTTGGTCCACACATCCCATTCCCTTTCGAAAACCCGCTTGTACATCCCGTACTTTCTCTTCTGTTACTTTCAATACCCGTTCAATCATCACTTTCGCATATAATTTACCGACAACCCTGAGAAGGCTAATGCCTCGATAATTTTTGCAGTCCTGTTGTGATCTTTTTCTTTTGTAAAGTGGAACAATAACGGCTATGCACCAATCTTTCGGTACGCAGCCACTTTCCCAACACATGTTGAAAAGGCGATACAATATACTTGCAACCAGACCTTGCCCAGCCTTTAGCATTTCTACTGTTATCCTATCATAACCCGCAGTCTTTCCTAACTTCATACTATTCAATGCTTTCACAATTTCATCCATAACTATACTATCGCTACTGTTCTCTCTATTATATTTCACATTAATCATACTGTTTTTATCTGCTTTGTCTTTCTCTAACAATCCTTCAAAATATTCTTAAAATGAAGAAACTATATTGTAAAGTTGTAAACTAAGATCTGGCTTAAAGGCCTAGCTGCCAAGCCATAAACCTAAATAAATAAAAAGTAAATAATGTTCGTCCATCCGTCGATGGATTTGCATAATTTTATTTTCATTGCTTTCAAAAACCTCTTCAAACCTGATTTAAACCATCTAATTAATACATATATTTAAATATTTATTCACAATTATTTCAGGTGCTTACCCTGAAAAATCTGATTCATTCGTGAAACAGCAGTCGATCTGGCTGCGTTGTAATGAAGTGTCAAAATATTTCGTGGATTTGTGCCAATGGACGTGAAATTGTACTTCTTTTTTGAGATATTGTGATCTAATAAACGTTCTCATCTGTTTATCTGTTTGTGCATTGATCATTGTGCATTCGATGACTATTTTCTTTGTTGTGAATTTCCAATTTGACAGCTGCATGATTTAACAGATTTTCTCAAGGCAAAGGTAAGAATGAAATTCTTATTTTCATTATTGTATTGTGTTGAAACATAGGTATTATACAGATATTTGCGTTTTCAATTTCCTCTATCTTTTTTGCAAAGATAAACTGTTGGCAGATTTCGCATTTCACGTCGATTTTTAAGTGAATAATGATTTGCGCATTTCGCCCTTTCGTGCTCCATTGGACCAGAAATATTTCTATGTAATAGGTTGAAATGATACAAATATTTGTCTTTGTATATACATCAATGCCTGAGGTATAAATTATCATAGAATCTGTAAAGATAATGCAATGAGGAAGTACAATGATGTCATTTGTTTTCTGGGGTTTAGTTGTAGGGCGCATTTATTTATTATGAACAGATCCGAACTTTTTAATATTGGTTAGAAGGCTTAGCCTTCGTGGTTTTTTTTATAACCACCCAAAATTCACTGTACCTATATCTCAAACAATAAATAAATGCACCCTATAACTATACCACACCCTTACGACTATCTAGACATTGTGGTGGATTTATCAGAAGGCTAAACAGGCTCAAGTTTGAGCAGCAATTTGGAGCCAATTTTTTTATGTCTAAAAATTAAAATATTCAAATGTATTTATGATAAGAAACAGTCGCATGTTAATGTAGATTGACCGACGGTCATAGGAATGCACAGCGAGTCTTACATCATAATCCCAAGAGTGCTGCAATAGCTAAAAACTTATAAAGAAGATAGAAATGTGGTTAAAATTGAGAAAAAGGTACCTGTTTAGTGTAATTTTCTGCCCTTTCAATTTTAAATTAGGTTGTTAAGGTTTCATAGTTATTTTAGCAAAGATTTATAAGGATCCTTTATAAAAAAAAAATTAACCTTTGTCATGTGTGTCAAACTGGATCTTTAAAAATGAAAACTAGCAGAGAAGTGAACTCTACATGGTCTACAATTCTATATCATGTTACACAGCATTATAAACAAAAAGGTAGTAACCCTATATATAATTGTGGGAGTGGGAGGATGAAAAATGGAGAAACTTATGAATTGCAATATGAAAGATGTAGAAAAATTTATTACAAAATTTGTTGAGTAGTTTTTGAGAAGTAGCATTTTAATTAAGAAGTTGTTTAAACTAGTAAACAAGTGCCTTTTGGACCAACTTTTTTCAGCAGTCTCTGAAAATTATAAATGAGGTGTCATTCGATTCGGAATGCCATCTAGATGATTTTTGAAAAAAATTAAGTTCTGCTTGCAAAAATTGTAAAAGTTATTAACAATTAACTAAAAAAAAGAAGGGGGTTTAGTTTTTTGCAAATATCTCAAAAAGTAATAAAGATTTTTCAAAAAGAAATTTCCTAAATAAAGTCTTGACTCCCGAAACTATAAGATCAATATTTATAATTTTCCCAGAGGGATGAAAATACGGCCGAAAACGGGTACTCTGGCTTACGCAAGCCACACCCACATCGGCCCTTTAATGAATAAATATTATTTAAACATACTAAATATGAAAATAAAAGAATGAAAAAATTCAGGCACTAACTGAATAGATGAATGAACAATAATCTGCTTGAAAACTTTTTTTATAATAATTTTTCATTTAGTTATTCAATAATTAATTAATAATTTATTTTTGCTTGAACATGAACATTGCAAGTCTGATAATTGTTAAACTATAAATTTAAGATTTTTTCCTTGGAGCAATTCTTGAAAGGCTTTAGAATAGAACCCCGTTGGAAAAATTAGAAAATGTATATTTTTCATTTTTTTATTAATAATTTTCGTTGTTACAAAATTAAAAGTTTAAAAAAGTTAAATTAAATCGAATGACACCTCATTTATAATTTTCAGAGACTGCTGAAAAAAGTTGGTCCAAAAGGCACTTGTTTACTAGTCAGGGCATGATTTCAACTAAATACTTTTCGTCATTCCTTAGCCCCAAATTTTAGTCTTCAAAAGCCCTTTTTCAACTAAGGCTTCCCAAATTACTGCATCAACTTTTGACACTAACATTTTTTGGTCATCTTTTATGTTCATTTCATGTCTGTCTCACATCATGTGAGATTCCAAATGTTAACATCAGATCATGTTCAAGCTTCTTGAGAAAATTAATCTAAGTTTTACATTCATTTATTAGTATTGTCTAGCAGTCTGGAACCAGTACCTAGAAACTTTCCATATAAGGACAGAAGACCCATAAAAAACCATTAAATTTGGAAAGTATTACAAAATGCAGATTGAAGTGATGAACTTTAGAAACTTTCATGAACTAACACTCAAAGGGAGACCAAAAGTAATATATTTTTTTCTAAAAGCTGCCATCAAAATTGCCTTTTATTCTAATACAAATTCTATGTAGTTAGAGGGAGAAAGCATCAGTTCAATGTTCGTTTCAATTATGTCATTCAACCACAAATTTGTGGTGCTTCCCAATTAACTGTGTGTGACAGTTTGGCAACAAATTTGTTGTGGTTCTGTCTTAGAGGGCTAAATAACTTTGTAAAAGTGTTGCCTAAGAATTATAGTGGTCATTTTGCATACAGTTTGAGTAAACAAGTTGAGTAAATTAGTAAAGCAATATTTATGCAAGGCATAACAAAAGATTTTCTAGACAACTGCACCAAAAGAGAATATTGTGATCTCTACCAAACTCATTCAGTATTATATTAATACCGAATGAGTTTTAAAGCTTCATTTGACATTTAGGGACCAATACATTTGTAGTTTGAGCTGTTAAAACCTAGCAAAAAGCTAATTCAGACAGGCACTGTGAGCAGTTAGCAGGCAAGTTTAACAGGAAGGACATCATACTGTTCCATGATAATGCCAATGCAGTCTTGGGCATGTGTCAGAAATTAACAGCACTAGGCTGGGAAGTCCTACTAAAATAGGGTACATTGTCAAATAAAAATGTAAGTATCATCCAGCAAAAAGGAATGTAAAATATACAATTTGATATAAAATAAACTTGTGGTAGCCTAATGGCTGGCTCATGCGTCCCAAAATCAAAGGGCGCAGGTTCGATCCTGGTCGGAACACATGCTCCACTTAGTCAGTTTTCTGATCTAATGTGTATATTGTTAGAATTACCACATGGTAACAATGCTGAAAATATCATGATGCACCCTGCACAGCTACCAAGCCGGCTTGGACAAGTGGGGCGGGTATACTGACCATTCACCAGTATAATGGGAGTAGGGTTGCCTACTATTTTTGATCAAAATAACCTATTATATTTTTGAAGTAGATAAAAAATAAGAAGGAAGAAAAATGAAGCATTTTTTTAAACTATTTATTTCTTCTCATAGTGTCACTATTTTTGTATGCTTCTAGCACACACTAACAACTTTTCGTTATCCTTAAATTTTTTGTAGCAATCTTTACATTCCCAATTTAAATTGAAATAAACAAACATTTTTTTATTAAATTTATAGATGTCCTGTTCCTTTCTTCTCGCCATTTTAAATTCATTACTGAATAAACTCTTTCAGTGAAAGCTGGATCGATAATATGAGTAGTTCAATAATTATCCATATAAGTATTTCATTTTATGTATCAGAGTAAATATTGAAAATATGAATTATTTCACATACTTTATTTTTATGGAAATGTATAAAGTATATTTACCAAAATAAAAATAAGGTTGGATTCATTATTATAAAGTATGGTTGGCAACCCTAAATGGAAGGCCGAGCCCAGCAGTGGGACATTTATGGGCCGATATTATATATATAATTATTCTAGAAAACCTACACCTGCCCTCACCAATATATAAATGTGATCCTTGATTTGTTTCCTTCTAATAGTATAGTATATGAAATGTGAAATTTGGTTTAAAACTTATGGTAAGCACTAGCCAGATTTTTCTACAGTGTAAGTATAGTTACAATTATTTTTAACCCCACCTTCTTCCTATCAAAGGTACATTACCCCTAACTGTATAGTGTCATATTCAGTATAATATTTACATAGTTTAATTATTTATACCTTTAAATGCTAATGAACTTGATATTTTTGTAGTTTAACCATTTGATTATATTAATTGTAATGACCTAACTGGACTTCAGTCATGTGTTTTATTAATTTATTTTAGCATAGAATATTCACAATTACTCAAATTAAATTGTTTTTGAGATACAACAAGATAACAAGTTTAAAAAACAAGACTAATGCAAAAAGTCATTATAATTATCACGAACCCAATTAGGATTATAAACATGTTTATAAATTGTCAATAAATAACCTAATGAGAATAAAATTGCAAATAACTTAACTCTTCTTTTGGCTCTGGGGTCTAACATATTCAGGTAAAGACCTATAGGGTAAATTATCGCCTCACCAAAAAGTAAATCATCTTATAGATAATGATATTATTATTATCAGTTTATGACACAATCAAAGGGAGACTCTTCAAAACCCGTTCTTAAATGACCTGGCATTGTTCTAAGCACCTTGAAACCTTTAGAGACTTGAATTTATTAATTTATAATTTGACCCATCGTCATAGTGACATTATTTTTTATTTTGACCTAAATAAATTTACTAATAGTAAATTTAGGCTAAACAAAGATACTATGTATCTGCCTTTTAAGTTACGAAGACGTATAGCTACTTTGTTAGCATTTAATATACAAAATCATGACAAAGTTATGTATGATATAACTGATATATATGACATAAATTTTAATAATAACATTAATGTTTTTAATATTAACTCTACTGCAAGTCCTAGCACTTTAAACTGCTAGATATGACCAACGCTAAACCTACTTCTAATTTAAATATAGTTCACCAAAATATACAGGGTTTAGCAGGTAAAGATTTAGAAATTGAACTCTTTTTAAAAGAACATAAGGTTCATGTCCTATGTATTACAGAACATTGGCTTAAAACTTTTCAAGTCATAAACTTCATAGAGAATTATACAGTGATAAGTGCATTTGTAAGGAAGTCCGCTATACATGGCGGATCACTTATCTTTGTAGCAAATGATGTAAAATGTAAAGAGCGTAGAGACATTATGTCCCTTTCTGTTGAACGGACTGTGGAGGTTTCTTGTATTGAGCTTGAGCGCTATGTAATTGTCTGCGTCTACCGACCCCCCACAGGAGATTATAATGTATTTGAAAGCACAATGGAGGACTTATTAAGAAAATTAACTAAAACTAATAAATTGCCTATAGTTTGTGGGGATTTTAATGTTAATTTGTTGGAAGCGTCATCAACTCGTTCCAAGATCATTAATCTTTTCAAATCGTTCAATCTTATACATGTCTTTAATGAACCTACGCGTATAACTGCTAATTCAGCAACCTGTTTGGACAATATATTTTGTAGTTGCGAAATAATCGACAAATCAGTCTTAGATGTACTACGGTCGGATCACTGTGGCCAGTTTATATCAATACCTTTTGATAGTATTAAAATCAATTCCAAATTAACCTGTAGGCCAGTAAATAATTATCGCTTAAGAACCTTTAAAGATAATTTATCCAAAACAATTCCTACTTTGGATCTCAGCAGCGAAGATCCAAACAACTTGTATAGTAATTTCTTCGACATTATACAAGCTGAATTTGAAAACACATTTAAAACCAAAATAATCAACAAAAGTAATAAACTTAAGTTTAGTGATTGGGCTACGAAAGGTATATATAAAAGTCGAATGAAACTGTATGAATTATACAGTGAAAAACAATTTAATCAAAATCCAGACTTCCTTCAATATATTAAAAAGTACTCTAAGACCTTTAAAAGAGTGTGCATCGCTGCCAAATCTCTATATTATAGTAACAGAATTAAAAAATCATCAAATATCATTAAGACAACTTGGAGTGTTATAAATGATGCTTCCGGCAAGAGTTCACGTCGAGATGATGCAATTAAACTTGTAATCAACAATAACACCATTAGTAATAACTTTGAAATTGCACAAACATTTAATGAATACTTTAGGGATATACCAACTTTAATAACTAGCTCTTTGTCATCATCACCACTGGAAGCTGAGCTGCTGATGACACAGTGCGTTGATCGATGTAATATCACATTCAAATTTAATCATATAGATACAGATGATATTGTAAAAACGTTTAAATCGTTAAATATTAAAAACACAGCTGACTTTTGGGGTATATCCTTAAAAGTATTAAGTGACTTAATATGCACTATTGCGCTACCACTAGTACAAATATTTAATCGATGTGTAGATAAAGGAGTATTTCCTGACTTAATGAAAGTTAGCAAAGTTATTCCTATATTTAAAAGTGGAAACAAAAACGACCCCTCCAACTTTAGGCCAATTTCTATTTTACCAACCTTAAGCAAGGTTTTCGAAAAAATAATTTTAAATCAACTGCTCTCACATTTTAATATTAATAAATTAATTCATACTAAACAGTTCGGGTTCACCAAAGGTCGTTCCACTACCGATGCAGGTGTTGAGCTTCTAAAACACATTTATGGTGCTTGGGAACGGTCACAGAATGCCATTGGTGTATTCTGTGACCTGTCCAAGGCATTCGATTGCGTTGAACACGTGACCCTCCTGAAAAAGCTCAATTATTACGGTATTTATGGCGATTCTCTCAATCTTCTGTCGTCTTACTTAAACAATAGATCCCAAAGCGTTGAAATTAACAATATCAAATCTCGTGAGACTGGCATATCTATGGGTGTGCCCCAGGGCTCTATTCTAGGTCCCTTCTTGTTTTTGATATATATTAATGATTTGCCATATTTTATTAATGATATGTGTGAGGTAGTGTTGTTTGCTGATGACACGTCACTTATATTTAAAGTAGACAGAAATAAACAGAACTTTGACGACGTAAACAACGCCTTAACCCAAATATCTAAGTGGTTTACCGTAAATAACTTATCACTCAATCCGAATAAAACTAAATGTGTTAAGTTTGTTATGCCCAATGTAAAAGAATACGATGTTAATATTTCCCTTAACGTCACTAGACTTAACCTAGTAGATTCAACTGTATTCTTAGGCATTAACCTAGATCAGAAACTCCAGTGGGGCGCTCATATATCTAGTCTCTCAGGAAAGCTTAGTTCTGCTGCATATGCGGTCAGAAGAGTTAGGCAGTTCACTGACGAAGAGACTGCTAGACTAGTTTATTTTAGTTATTTTCATAGTGTCATGTCCTATGGTATTTTACTTTGGGGCAACGCTGCTGACTTGGAGACTATATTTGTTTTACAAAAAAGAGCCGTAAGGTCAATTTACAACCTCGGCCCTCGGGTGTCTCTTAGGGAACGCTTTAAGGAAATCGGTATTATGACGGTCGCCTGCCAATATATTTTCAATAATATAATTTATATTCGTAATAACTTGAGTGCCTACAAGCGGCATAAGGATGTTCACGATTTCAACACCAGGCATTGTAATAAACTGATATTGCCATCTTTTAGATTACAAAAAGTATTGTCTTCTTTCTTGGGGGTTGGTATACGCTTCTTCAATAAGATTCCGAGTGAAATGTTAGATCTGCCCTTCACTAAATTCAAATTTAAAATAAAAAGTATCTTGCTTAAAAAGGGATACTACACTATTGAAGAATATTTAAATGACAAAACTTCATTTACATAACAGCTCGCTCCAACCTCTTATACTGTGTTTTGTACGAGTATAACGTTTTTATCTTGCCGTACTTGTAAGGAATATATGGAGATATGTTGCAAAAAAAAAAAAAAAAAACGTTACGTCTTTATATTTATAACTATAATTATTTTCTATCCTTTTATTGCGCTTTTGTCTTATTGAATATGCACTGTTTGCTACAACTCCATTAATTCTTCAAAAGTTATTCTGTAACATAATTCTGTATAAAATCTTTTTAAAAAAAGTACTTAAATATAAAAAATAGAACAACAAATATAAAGAAAAAATTTTTTTTAGCTAGACGTGTTGCTGGGGAGTTTCTTGCCGCTTCTTCTCCTTAACAGCAATAACACGTTGCGAAGCGGTGTACATAGACTAGGAAGTAAAATTAAATTTTAACCTATATGTATGACCTTCAAAAAGTGTTCTCCAGTGGAACTTATTTTGAATAAAAACTTTTGAATTTGAATTTGAATTTGAATTTAATCAAAACAAAAGTGACCAATTCACGTTCAAACATCCAAGTTGCCTGTTAGGCCAATGACCGTTTTGAACGACTTGTATGACTTGAATTTGTTTAACTTAAACAACATAAATTACTATTATTGTTGTCTGAACTGTTTTGAAATGAAAGAAAAGATGTTTATTATACTACTAGCTTCTGCCCGCGACTTCGTCCGCGTGGTGCGGTTTTTTAACTATCCCACGGGAACTCTTTAATTTTTTGGGATCAAAAGTATCCTATATGTTGACCAGGGATATAAGCTACCACCATACCAAATTTCATGTAAATCGGTCCAGTTGTTTCGGAGATTAGCCGGTACAAACAAACAGACAAACGGAGAAACAAAAAAATTGAAAAAAATCTAAATTAGTTCTATTTCACTTCTTACATCCCCCTAACTCGGTTTTTAGCATTTTTTTCATTGTACAGACATTTGACCTCTAAAATTTTATTATATGAGATTAAGTACGATATGCCCGCGACTAATTATTAATTATGTTATGCATATGTCAAGTACAATATAAAATTATAAATAAACATAAATTAATAAATAATGTTGTCAAAATTAATAAGGTCAAAGCAAAGAGAATGCAAAAATAATTAAATTGAAAATAAATATATAACTAAAACTAAGTACAAGTGGAAACATGAACGGCCGGTCAATATTTTATAGTATGGAGGGTAGAGGTAAGGAGAGGACCATCTAGTATGGGGGATCAGTTGAAAAAATGTCCACCTGTAAACAACAAATTATGGTTCGAAAACTCGTCAAAATAGCGCTAGTGTAGGAAAAGGAAATGATATGAATTTAGCAGTTATAAACGCACTTCGTTTAAGTGGGCTGGGTTGAAAAATTTTAAAATTAATTTGGAAAATTATTGACACTTTCTCGTATTGATATGTATGTATATAAATTTTTGACCACTTGAATTTTTGAAACCTATTTCACTAATTAAGATAACTAACTAAATTATCTGAAAATACCACCATGAGGAGACATACAATAGTTACATTTTCGTAAAATGCGCGGTGACAAAGAAGAAGTATCCTACTCTAATTATTTGTGGCGCTATTTTTAAATACTTTCCACTTGCTATTATGGCGCCATCTTAATTTGCTGCCCTTCAGTGGACGCTTTTTAATATACTGAGATGGTTCTCCTTACCTCTACCCTCCATATTTTATAGTAACAGCTGATGTCACACTTTATTTGTAAACCAATTATATCTTTTGTGAAAAGTATCGAAATCATTTAATTTTGAGTTTAGACGGTTGTATGTATTGCATATTCTTGTGATATATATCTGCTGAGGCCTTCATATCCCCAAAGGAGGCGGCGAAGCGGGAGACGGGAGCAGTCCGCCACGCTCCCCTCCCGCCAAAGCCGGCGGCGGCGAGGAAGGGTCGTCCACGACGACCTACAGCCGCCGTAGGCTAGGGCCGTGCGGGTGTTCGGCGGGGAAACCGGACACGGCCGCACACTAAGGCCGGAGAGGAAGATGGAATGGAAGACGGAAGAGGATGCGTCCCGATCCGCGCACCTCCTCTCACCTCGAGCGACGAGCCGGAGAGACCCAGATCTCCGGCTAAATGATGGTGAGGCCAGTCCGCAAAGGGCCGGCCGTCGTCCGTCCGTGCTGGTGGTGAATGCACAAGCGAGCCCACAGCCCGGACAAAGGACGTTCGAGGATCAGACGGGTGTATCCCTAACCGCGGCGTGGCAATAGCACTTCACACGTGAGCTGCTAGTGCTACCCCGACCTGGCGAATCCCACACACGGGCCGCGACTTTTCCCCCTCGCGCGGCTCATGGGCCTCAAACGAATTTCCCCTGTAAAAAAAAGGGTAGCTGAGGCCTAGGTTATGATATACTATCTCCGTTCAGGAACGGAAAAAGAATACTCATTCCTGCGTAGAAGCGGCCTGTCGCAAGAGGCTACAAAATGTCCAAGTTGGTAGGGCATTTGCCCGACTGAATACATATTACCCCTGGCCAATACAATGCCACCATTATAACTTTGCGTTGTGTTCCGGCGTTACAGGCCGAGGCAGGCAGGTTCTAGTTTCCGGCAGTCCGGTAACACATTGACAGGACCTCTGGTGATGCTAATGTCCATAGGCGACAGTAACTTTCCATCGCAGTTGCGCCGTCAGCCTGTCTGCTGTGTTTGAGCAATAAAAGAAAACTTTTAAATGCTGCAAGATATTGAAACAAAACGTACTTGAAACTTTAAGATACAATAAAATTAAAATACAGACCATTTTTTATATTGTTACGATCTACACAGGACTCGAATTCAAATGCCGTTGGAATTAATATAAAATTATTAGAACTATACAAACACGTATAACATAGGTACAAATATAACTAGACACTACTAGTACAAACTGAACGATTCAATAACACGCGCAAAGTCCGTCACTATATCGCATCGAATGTACACACGTCTAGCTGGTATCGTAATCGTCGCTTGACTGCCCCACCCTTCTGTTGGGGCATTGTTTTACTATAAACTGTATAATACAACAACAATCGACTGCATGTACTGAGTTTTTCCAAGAAAACGTAATCTGCCCACCTGGTTAATTATTCCTGCGAACGGCCAACAAAGTCGAAAACAACAACAATAGGTTATTGTCTAATTGGATTTTTTAAGCACAAAGTAAACAAAAAAAATCCATATGCGACAGAGGTAATAAACTGCGTTTTATGACAGGCAGGTGCACATTTCTTTGTCGGTATGCAACAATATAAATCCGTTCTACTGGACACTATTTTAGAAAAACTAAAAGAAATAAATATTTTAGTTAAATTTTGGCATATATTTTAAAATCATAGAAAAAAATGAGAGATATACGTATACAGACAAAGTTTTCCAGTGCTGAGTTCATTGTTTGTTTTTGGTTTCAGGGCGTTTGCTGCTGGTGATAGGATATGAGCTCCCCGCCGCCGGTCCAGTTGGAGGTGGAGGTTGGCGACGATCCCATGGAGGAGGACGCCGGAGACATGATACCGGCAGACAGGTAAACTATAACGTGTTAAGTTGGCAAGAAAGTTCTAGGTTATAATATGCGCCTCTTCAAAAAGGGCGTAAACAGATTCTTAGTTTCAATCAAATAGGTAAACGCATCGACTCCCTTGGTGTTGCAGATGTCCATGAGTGACAGCAACCACTTATAATCAGCGTCTGCCAGTTTGCTTACCTGAAAAAATAAAGTTTGGCATAACCGTAATATTAGCTGGATACGATACCAGTAACTTTGAGGTGCTACAACTCTTTAAAGATCCTTACTCCTATAATTCTAGAGGGCGCCACAAGGCATTCGTGTCTTGCGTTTTAATATAATACCACTAGCCTTTCAAACAACGTATTATTATATTAGAACATTCGATATTAATTCGACTAAAGTATATTAAAATCTCTATATGAGTAAGTGTGATGAGCAAGTGCCGATGTATGAGCAAATATGAATGCGTCCATGAAGTTCGTACATGTCATTGCCCAGAAAACAGTTCTAAGATTCACAGAGAACGCGGAGAAGAACGGTACCTGCGCAAACTCACAGAACTTACTTCACTTGAAGCGCATTAAGTTTTACGCGAACTTGTACATTCATTCTTCAAATGAGACTTCAGTGCATTCAGAGCTTTAGTGCGTGTGTATGATATCGCCACCGCACTTCCATTCGCGTATGTGGCGGCGGTGATGTCTACACAGGCGCTCAAGGGAAATGCCCCACCTGACAGGAAATATTAATTTACGCTTATCTTTCAAGGTAATTACAATATTATCTTGTTTACCAAATTTCGTTTAAAACATGCAATAATATCTAATTATCTAATCCGTTGATCTAGTCTGTCTCGACCGCGGGCTATAAAAATGGCTCAGGTTTTTGATGGGTTTGCGTAGAAATATGGGAAGTCCAACACATAGAGGCCCTTGACAAATTTATTCTAAATGTGGCGTGACACTGACCGGCGATTATCTCTGTCTACACTATAAGAAACGTTTCGTGCAGGAACGGAGAAAGAATACAATTTCCTGCGGCTGGGTGGCCTGTCGTAAGAGGCGACAAAACAACCCACAGCCAGGTGGTAAGGCATTTGCCCGACTGGATGGCTACCACCCCTGGTCTAAAGTATGTTGCCATAACAACCTTGAATTGTGTTCCGGCATACGTGACCAGGTTCCAGTCTCCTTTAAGAGAGCAGCAACGCATTTGTAGCACCTTTGGTGTTTCAAATATCCATAGGCGATGGTAACCGCTTTCAATCAAGTGGGCCCTCTGCCTATCTCCTGAACTCCTGCAATCAAAATATATAAAATGCACCAAAGGACAAGCCCCGGATAGTATAGACTATGATATGAAATGAGAACAAGAGGTACCGGACTATTGGGATGAACTGCTTATGGAACTAGGGATATGAATGAGACTATGGGGATAATCCGTTGATTACATTGGCCCACAAAAAACTCACTCCCGAAAAAATGTCCCCAGATTCGTATTCCGCACATAGAATAGATTGGTCTGGTCAAAAGTGCAGCCCCCTTTTTTGTAGGCCGGTGTTATTTTTTTTCTTCGAATGTAATCATTGCTGTTTTATTGCTTTTTATCAATATAAACTGCGTATAAAGTGATGTATTATTAATAATAATGAGCAATAAGGAATTTTGTTTATTTGTTATAATCACGATACTAAACGTGATAATAATTCACTAAAAAAGAAACCGGCAGGTGGGCTTTTTGCGGAGGCCTTAGGTGAGTAACGACATCTCGGACCTGACTCCGTACTTGCCTTCGCCATCCGGCACGGAGTGGACATCGCTAGAGATAAGGCTCAAGCTCCAGGGGTGGCAGTGATAAATGGCATAACATCGGATCTAGCTTCCGTGAACCTGCAGCCCACCTGTCTACACCCCTTAGCCACTCACATCCATGTTGCTCCTGTCTTCTATGGCGTTTTTTGGGGCCCATGCAGGGAGTGGCGAGTCACCGTCTGCCCATTTTTCCATGTTCCCCGAACATTGCGACTGGCAGATGCCATATTCCCAGACCCTTAGTATCACTAGCAGTTCATCCCGATAGCCCGGTACTTTTTGTTCTCATTTCCCACAGTAGTCCTATACTGGCCGGGGCGTGTCCTTGGGTGCATTATTATATGGTGTAGACAGGGATATCCACCAGTCAGTGTCAAGCCACATTTACCCACCCACTACGTGTTCGCCTTCCCATGGCCCCACGCAAGCCCTCCAGTAGTCCGGGCCATTTTTATGGCCCGTGGTTTTCAAGGACATACATTGTACTAAAGAAAATATTTAAATTAACTATTATTATTCAGGAACTTTTTTTACGTATCTTATATTAATTATGTATAATTTTTGCCTTTGGCCTCGAGTAAAAATTTTTCCATACACGGGAATGATGGGGAACTTATTTTTTTTATTTATAATTATGTTTTGAACAATTTTACTGATTTTCAGCTTGTTCTGATTTTATGCACCTTCACTCTCATTTTTTGGTCTAGATTGACCGGACTAAGTTGTTTAGATTCTTTCTGTCAAAATTGATATGAAAATAAGATAGTTTTACAAAAGAACCGACATTCATAGTGCTTCAGGTCAATGTGACGTATATTTATATAAGAATCAAAACTAGCTCTTAGCACTTAGACGCCTTTAAATGGACCATTCCTATTACGTTCCTATTCATTACCTTGCCTTATCGTAGGTTGAATTTTGACATTAAACTTGTATGGAGTCTATGTCAACTTTTAACCGATGCGGTAGACACAAAGGCGAGCGTACCACTTATGAATCTAGTAAATAGTAAAGCTTGACATATTTTACACTACATTTTGCCTGGGGCTTCGCTCGCGTTAATATTATCCTACGAGAACCGCGCATCTTTCAGGTATAAAAGGTAGCCTATGTGCTTGCTATTCCAGGCGATAATCTATCTCTGTGTCAAATTTCATCAATATCCGTTCAGTTGTTCTGGCGTGATTGAACAACTAAAATCTGTCCAAACTTACATACATACATACATGCATAACTTCACGCCAGGTCCCTTGCGGGGTAGGCACGAACAACAGAGCGCCATTCAGGCTTATTCTTACACACCTCACTTGCTTCTTTGACATTCACAGCCCTTGTCATACACGCTCGTCTGTTCTTAGGGCTCCTGACATCACCTCCGTCCAAACTTGCACATTTATAATATTAGTATAGTCTATAGATATCATATGATCCTTTTAATATTGTATAATTTATTAAAATTTATTAGAAACATTTGTATGCTCCTATGGGAGCAAAACATGTGTACACTGTGACATATATACCAACTGTTTAACCATGTTTTGAACAAATAAATTTGATTTGATTTGATAAGTGTGAGATCTGGATAATTGTGTTTTTATAGAAGTATTCCCCATGTGCGTGTCAAACTCGAATACATTTTTTTTACTGAAATACAATGCACAAATGCTACTCTTTCAGTTTTATTATATTGCAGATAAGAAAAACAAAACCGGTACAATTTTCTACGTTGTATTATTTTTTTATCAAATTGTTAGACAAAGAAGTTTAGACGAAAAGAAAATAGCTTCTATCGAATGTTATCGTAGATTTGAATTCGTGTTCCAGATTTACTTATTTCGCGATGATTAAGCTCAAGTAATACAAATAGTTCGTTGCCCTTTATGAAGTGAAACTTCTATATAGACGGGGGGGTCTTACGATTTTTCGCTCACGAAAAAGTGTCACAGTCACGTGGTCTTAATACTTACATTTTTAAACTCGTGATATCTTTTTAATGGAATGTCCGAATTGAATCATTCAAAAACTTATATGAAGGTATTGAAGCAGTCTTGAATATGAAGTAATTTATTATGATAAGGATTAATACCAAGATACAAATAAAGAGCCTTTTCTAGCGGTGGCATTTTAATTAAATTTTTAAAATAAAAGAACACTTATTGTGGCATAACTATAATAGTTAGACATATGATGTCGCGACACTTTTTGTAGATAATGATGTGTTCTGCAAAGTCGTAGTACATTATTTCATTCTGTTAAGGAAACAAATTAACAACAAGAAAACTTTGCTAACGGTTCAGTTTTTCGAAAGTCATAACAAAAGTGAGCGACAAAAGTACTGACGTAAAAAATTGGTCAGTGCGTGTGTAGCGTATTACACCATTAAAATGTACCTAACCTAACCAAATCATAATTTGCAGTAAACCTGCGAAAAATCGAAATGTGTGCTGGGACTCATTAGAAGTGAAACTTCAACGGACAAGTGGAAAAACGAATCGCAACGGACAAGTGGAAAAACGTATGGCAACGGATAAGTGGAAAAATGAATCGCAACGGACAAGTGGAAAAACGGATCGCAACGTACAAGTGGAAAAACTTCAACTGACAAGTGACAAAATGAATCGCAACAAAATTTTAACTTGAAGTTTCACTTCTAATATGGTTCCCAGCACACATTTCGATTTTTTTTAAGGCGGGGGAAATGCTGTTTACGCACAATACTGGGTCCTTTGCAAGGGATTAGACCGTTATCGCATGCGAGGGGATTACTCGATTACTCGTCGTAATCCGCTAGCAATTGATCAGCTTGTGTGGAGCTTGGGAGACTCCGAGAAGCTGCACGGGCAGCAACCAATACCCACTAAGACCACCCTCCTCCCATGTGCCCCGCGCTTTTGTGTAGGAAAGGCTGAGACTTAGAATGTAGTTACGCCCAGTCCGATCCTAGCGCAAAAAGTGCCTGAATATGCCCCGGGAATCAGAACACATCCACTTCGACGACAGGGGTGACGAATCCTCTGCTCCAAAGTTCGTTGCCCTTGCTTTAATGTCTATCAAACATAATCGTCTAAGAGCTGGCAACGTTTTCGAGAGAGAATTTCAAGAAGGCCAGTTTTTAGATATGCTATTCCTCTCACTCTCCCGGACGTCATACGGGCCGTCTGGCTGCCGGTAGTGGTTGCGTACATCAGTGCGCATCGTATCTGTACAGGGAAAATATCAATTTTTCAAATCATTTTAAGAAGGTTTCTTTTTTGCTTATTATTTTAATTGGAATTTTTGACACATAAATCTATTATTCCCTCCTCCTTGACGAGCATTATGCGCTAGCAGAAGGAAAGATGCTATCCATCCCTCTAACCCATCCCTGTTTGCAATACCAACAGCGAAGTTACCACGTTGGCTTTGCTCTTGATGTTGCAAACGTCTTTAGGCGACGGTAACTACTTTCCATGAGCTGGGCCGTCTCTCTGGTTGCCAGCAAGTAGCAATAATAAACAAGACTACAGCGCTTTAGGTGTTTAACTACCTACCTACAACTCTCGTATATATCTAATATTGTGCAAATATTATATGTAATTAATATTTATCTAAAATGATGGCCATCGGTCGTATATTAACAGCGGTGTGAAGTTTAATATTTATCAACAGGTATAATCCCCGTTTTAATTATCTCGATAATTTTCCCTTATCTCAAAGAGATTCGAAACAATGTAGGTTATTTTTTATACAGTTTATAGTAGGCGTTGAAGCGAGAAACACGGGCGCGAGTGAAATTTTACTTTTGTTTTGTATTCAATCAAAATTACAGTAAAAACGAATTTATGTATGAAAAGTAAAACCAGTTGAGTTAATTAGAAGTTTCTGCATAGTTACAAGTTAATATTTCTTTCTTGATTTATTCAAATAATCGAGTAGAAGTCTTTTTTTCTGAGAAATTTTGTTATTGTTTGATTATTTTATCTGGCATGTGACGATTTAGGATGATGTGCGTAGACTTTTAACCGACGGTTACACTGAAATAATCGCTGTTCAGTCATATCGATTCATACATACATACATACATACATTATCATATCGATTCAGTGATTGTTTTAGTTTAAACATGGGTTGAATTTCTATGCACACCAGCCATAGATTGTCAGAGATCATTGCTTGATTAAGCTTTATTTTTAAACTACGTTTTAACGGTTTTAAGCGCGGTAATTTATTTGTTTTAGTTTATCCGATGTTTCGGCCGCTTTTCAGTGGCCGTGGCAATTTTCCTTCCACCCATTTTAATATTATATACATTTTTAGAACTAGGCATGTTTGCTGAAGAGTTTCTTGCGCCGCTTCTTCTTTTCAAGTCTCAATAATTTGTGAAGCGGTGGTTCTAATTTACCAAAATTAGATTAGGTTCCCATAGAGTAAATAATAACCATAAACAAAATTAACATTAAAATGAACAAGTTGGCGGTAGGCTAAATAAAACTTTAACAATACTCGTTGGACAAATGTCATCTTTGTCGTCTGTGAACACGGCCACTGAAAAGCGGCAGAAACGTCGGATAAACCAAAATTAAATAAATTACCGCGCTTAAAACCGTTAAAACGTAGTTTTATTATTTAGACTAGATTTAATTTTAAGAAATATGAGGTTTTCATTTAAAAAAATCGTAATGTTCGTTGTTGGTTTACTAGCGGCCCGGCGCAGTTTCAACCGCGCTCTGTCTCGCTCCCGTGGTATACAGCGTCATGTTATGTAGCGTATAACACTCCCTGTTAACGTAGCTTTCGAACAGTAAAAGAATTTTTAAAATCGGTTTAGTAGATCCAGAGATTACTCCCTACAACGTCACAAACTCACAAACTTTACCTCTTATTTGTATTTTATGTAACACATTAATTAAACTTAACTCGATTTTATTTGTTTACAACTTTTTTTATAAAGTCTTGTGCACTTTGTACTCATTAGTTATTTTACATTTTAAATTTAAAGATGTAGATAAAAAATATAATGGATGTAAAATATTGCGTGTTGAATTCATGAATATTTAAAATCGTGCCAAACCAAATAAAATTTGGGGTCAACCTAATCTTTTAAACATACAAAGTTATACAAAAAAACTAATATCATCGTAACACGCGATATTATCGTAAAACTAATTTACGATAGTTTTACTTTGAATTAAATGAGTGCACCTACCGCCGCACTCACAGAGCTAATGAACAATAAAACAATTTTTATTTAATACTAGCTGACCCGGTAAAGTTTCTTCTGCCATAAAAATAAAAAAAAATACGACCTATTCTCATACCTAACAAATACATAAAAACTCTTTATTAAAATCGGTTAAACCGTTTCGGAGGAGTGCGACCACAAACACCGTGACACGATATTTTTATATATTAGACTAGCTGTCCCGGCAGACGTCGTCCTGCCCGGAAAAGCTTCAATCAATATGTCGACAGCAGCGCCACCTACCGGGTCCAATTGTGAACCGACTCGGAAACCTTCATCTTCAAATGTATAGTTTACGATTCTATAAAGGACACAAACATTCATTTTATATAAGAAGATAATGAAATTATTTTTCAGTACAATATTGAAAGTAAACAAAATTCAAATGTTATTGGCTAACAATTTTATTCTGAATGTAAGCGACTCTAAATTCAGAATTATAAAAGGGTGAGAAATACGATCGATATTGAAATTTAACGAATCATTTTACGTTTCTGAATAAAGCAGACCCGATATACCCTTGTATTTTATTTAACCTAATCTTGTCAAAAGTGTTTTATAAGGACCAATAAACCAGTTACACATGTATCAAATGTTACATACGTATTGTTACGAGTTGCAGGACTCGAACTAAAATGCCGTTGGAACTATTATAAAGTTTATTAGAACTATACAAACACGTAACGGGTGTCTCAAAAGAAAGTTCACATTTCAAAAATTAATTTTTAAAAACGTAACTAGTTTATTGCAAAAATGTTTTATACATATTAAAATCCACTGTTTGGGAATTTATTTTTTAAAAATGACATCGTCCAATAGTAAAACCGTTGCGTTCACGGCATTCATTTAGTCGAGCACTAACATTGCATATGACGGCCCTCGCGCCGACATTGCGGCTCATACGGTGACTTTAGGCGAATTTAGGGGTGTCTGATGTTTTTGTTATGGATTGGTTGCACTCCAGTAGCGGCAATTTATCTTGTTAACATGTCCATTAAGATGAAAATGGGCTTCATCTGAAAAAAGATGTTGGTAAACATTGGAAAGCTCTCAAACATCTGGTTTACAAAGTCAAGCTTCTGACCAGCATCCTGGAGGCTTTAATTCTTGCACCAACTGTATTTTGTACGGGTGCAGTTTTAAATCTTTATGCAAAATGCGGCATAATGACGATCTGTGCACGTTTAAGGCCACAACACACTTCCGAATTGAAAGGTTCTGATCGTCTCGAATAGACTGAGCGACATTGTCTACGTTTTCGACCGTTCTCGAAGATCTTGGACGCCCGGATTTTGGTTTTTCTAGTGTTGACCCGGTCTCTTGAAACTTCTCGACTTTTGCAATGAGTCGATTGCTTGGCGCATCATTCAAGGACGAATATGTCGAATGCTGCAGAATTTTCTACGCGCTACGGTCGCTGAATTACCGTTTTTATAAAACTCGCGTACGCACAATGCACGGGCTGCTCCCGACAAACGCTCCATAGTGACTAAATTCCCAAGAGCCAGGCTTCCGATTGACACAGCCCCGAGCCCCTCAGATTAGTTGCGTTCACGCAATAACCAAAACAAATGTGAACTTTCTTTTGAGACACCTTATATAACACAGGTACAAATATAACCGAACATAACAAGTCCAAACGTAATGCAGAAGGTCGTAATTCAAAAACATGCGCAAAGTCTGTCACTAAATAGATTACCGAATGTACACCAGTTTCGCTTCGCTCGTGGTTATCGCTCGACTGTCGCGTCCCTCAAACGAGTCATTGCTTTATACTGCAGAGATGCAATATGTCTGCCCGGCCGCGTGGACCGAATTTCCTAGAATGAGTTTGTACTTTAAACCCGACACACCTGACTAATGACTGCCATAAAAGATTACACTACACAATGGGCTGTTTTATAATTACAAATTTTAGACACAAAGTAAACAGAAGAAGTCCAAATGCCAAAAGGTAATAAAATCTGTTTCTACAGGTAAGCAGGTGTGAATTTGTCTTTGTCGGCGTCTAAGTCGTAACAGTATTATCACGCCCGCTTCCCATGGGGGTATGCAGAGACTATGAACCTCCACTTGCGACGATCTTGTCAAACTTTCGCTTCATCTACTTTCATTAACCTCTTCATATATGCACGTTTATTTGAGATGCTTTTATCTGACCTTTTTTAACCTTTGTCAATAACGGGTGTTTATTGTTTATAGAGGTGTATCACGTACCAAATTATAAATAGATAGATAACACTATTGCTGACCAAATATACAATAACAAAAATGTTCGATTACAATATTGTCATGGTAGAAACAATAGGCGGCCTTATCGCTTAAAAAGCAATCTCTTCCAGACAACCTGACATAAGGAATAATTTTACCTAATCTGGCCATGTAGGTGGTGCAGATTATTAGGTACAAATTAAACTATACATTTTATAATCGAAATATACATACTTTCAATTACTTTATAAATCAAATACAAACAAATATATTTAGAAGATATATGTTAATTAGTCTATAGTATAAGAATTAAGCATAATTGTTTAAGTATTGTTTTCTTACTGCGGTCTTAAATGAGGGCAATGTTTTGATCTCTCTAACAGTAACAGACAGCGCATTCCAAAGTTTGACATCCTGCACTGTAAGACAATTATCATAAAACGATGAAGTGTCTACAAGTGTAGTGAGTCTGTGTGTACGCAAATTGTGGGAAGTAGAAGGCGAAGGAATTCAAAACGTTCGGAGCGGGACTACTAAGAGTAAATAATTTGTTATAAAGTAGTGTGAGAATGTGAGTATTCTGGCAAAAGCGAATAGTGGCTCCCTATTCGCTTTTGCCGGCATACTGTCAGCCCGCAAAGGGGCCGGCCGTCGTCCGTCCAGGCTGGGGGCGAATGCGCGAGCGAGCCCACAGCCCGGACGAAGGACGCTCGAGGATCGGACAGGGGTTTAAGTGGGTATTCCTAACTGCGGCGTGGCAATAGCACTCCACACGTGAGGTGCTAGTGCCACCCCGAGTTGGCGAATCCCAAACAGGGGCCGCAACTTTTCCTCCTCGCGCGGCTCACGGTCCTCCCAACGGAATTCCCCTGTATAAAAAACAGTCTACATAAACACAATTGATTGACGAAATCTACATTAAGGGCGGGCTATCCACAAATTACGTACGTCACACGAATTTCATGTTTTTTGACCTCTCCCTCCTCCCTGTCACAACTGGTCACATTTGTGAGACTCCGCCATCAAGAAATTATTCAATTAAAACAGCAATTCCGTAATTATTTAACAATTTAAACACTTTTGTCATACAGATAGAGTTGGAAATGTTTTGCAGTTTTTCGTTAATAGTTCATATTTCGTGTTTTAAAGCGTAAATATATTTGATTTTGAAATGTGACGTCATGAAACTTGAACCCCTCCCACCCCTGGTCACACAATGTCACATTTCGTCGACGCCCCCCTCCCGCCTTAACGTATGACATAATTCATGAATAGCCCCCCTTAACGCGAAGTCTAGTGCAAAATTGTATGGGATGGGCCTTATTCAGGAGTTTACGTCAAAGGGTTTCAGAGTGTTAGACTCTGAAACCCTTCGACGTATTTAATTAATAAACGAATAAAATTAATTGCATTTATGTAACGTAGATTGATAGAATAACTACATAAATGTAAATGCGTTCAATATTTCATTAAAAAACGATTAATCAACGCAATCAAGATAACAAAATTCAAAGTGGTTTTCAAAATCAACATTGCTCTATTGCTAGACTAGATAGTGGACGTATTTTTTTTAAAGTATTTATAAAGAAATTAAATAAATAATTTACGAACTCAATAAATCTGGTTATTCTATGAAAGTAGGAAAATTTGTAATTTTTCAAGTGTTTAATATTGAAAAATCTTTATATGTAGGTACATAAAAAATCAACTTTCGTATGTATGTGTCCGCAGAACTTGCGTAGTCGATGGGTTGGTTTGAAATTTTAACATTACGCTGCGTTTTAATATAAGAGTGTTTTTATATATTTGATATTATAACGATATCCATTTTTTTCAAATTTTCTAAAAATTAGCTGAACTCACAAATTTATGGACACAGGAATATTTTCATTTACTACAGTAATAATTAATATCGGACTGAGCTATAGCAAAGCGCGGTCTAGTTTAGTTGGCTAGCATATTTATGTAAAAATGCAAATTAAACATTTAATATGAATTAAAACTATACGTGTGGAATAATGTGTGATTACCAAACCTCGAAATTCCCATATAGGACTAAAGTTTGAATGTGTGAAATGTCAGTGTAGTAATAAGTGTGTGTGAAATGTCAGTGTAGTAATACAGTAGTTCAATGTGGGTAGATTCGAAATTGTGTAACAGTGATTGTGTGTGTCGAATATGTTGCTGAAAGAGATTTTGGCTGCATTCTGCTGCCAGCGGCCCCACGATGACGAGATCAAGTCAAAGACTATAAAGTTCTACGATCCTGAGGATAAAGTCATTTTACAGTAAGAATTTTTCTTAGATTTTTAGTTGTGTTGTTGGAGCTCCTCATTTTTTTTTGTTTGGTTCTCAAACTGGCCAACTCAGGTTATGTATTTTTAAACAAAACTAGAACACAGAATATGGTTGCTAGATGGCCTTCTTGTGCGAACAAAGCATGAATTATATATAGATATCGAGTATATAATATATTAGAAAAAAAAGAAATAAAGAAATAATGATTAATTTATATTATAATATTTATAAACAATTCTTTTTTCTTGAATATTATATTCGCATCGAAGTTCTGGGATTTGAATAATGCAACGTAAGCTATTCATTAGACTTTGCTCGCCGCTCATGATGAACCCGGAATGCGTTCAAGCCGTGCAAGAACGGAGAAAGAATACAATTTCCTGCGGCCGGGCGGCCTGTCGTAAAAGGCGACAAAACAACCCACAGCCAGGTGGTAGGGTATTTGCTCGACTGGATGGCTACCACCCCTGGTCTAGTGTATGCCACCATAACAACCTTGATTTGTGTTCCGGCATTAGTGACCAAGTTACAGTCTCCAATCTCCATTAAGAGAACAGCATCGCATTTGTAGCACCTTTGGTGTTGCAAATGTCCATAGGCGATAGTAACCGCTTTCTATCAAGTGGACTGTCTGCCTGTCTGCTGCTCTGCAATAAAAAAATCTAATCCAGTTGCGTTTTTTTATGCTTCAATATAGAGATACGGCATTTTTGGACTTTTGTAATATAATAAATTAAAAAACGATTTAATTTTGTTTGCAATTTTCGTTATCGCATACGCTGAACCATACCACTGCGTCATCGTATCCACATGGAGTGGGGTCATGCGCATAATTTCATTGTTTATATTAAAGCTTATCAGTTTATACCCACCACGTTACACTGCTTCCTGTTGTAAAAATTCTACCATTGCAGTATCTACTCGCCAGAGTTCTCTTCTCACTTTTAATATTGAAATTAAAGGGGTTTGAGTAAAAGTGGCTTGATTTTTAAGTTTGCGGCCAGCGATTACATTTATACAGTAGATAGTATACAGTAATAAAAACAACACACCTTCCATGATCAAATTGATCATGTACTAGCAGAAGGTGATGTCAGGAGCCTTAAGAACAGACGAGCGTGCATGACAAGAGCTATGAATTTCAAAGAAGCAAGTGAGGTGTGTTAGAATAAGCCTGAATGGCGCCCTGTTGTTCGTGCCTACCCCGCAAGGGACCTGGCGTTAAGTTATGTATGTATGTATTTTTGTTTAATAGTCGTGTATCATTACAATTTGTTGCACAAATTTGTCACCTTTGTGTCAAACTTAAATACAATTATACATTTTATGAATGTAACTTTAATAATAATAATAAATTGTCGAATATATTGAATAATGATCGCATGTTGCGAATAAAATAATAATAATGAAATAAATAAATGTCATTTAATCTAACCAAATAATTCTGATACCCGATAAAAACATTTCTCAATAATTTTCTTTTAAATTGAGAGGTAATTCTCTTATTGATGCAGGTATTCGATTATAATCTACTTTTATTGATATTTTTGTGACTTAATGCAGTTTCTACGCATAGGAATTACTAATCCAGTTGGGTCTGTGTTCTTGATTTGACCTTGATAACTAAATAGGATTAGTTAATATAAAATTAAACTGTACACGTGATTTTTATGTGAAAAATGCTGTCTATCTCTTAACAATAATAACATCGTATTTGTTTATTTTAAAATTATGGTAAATCATTTATAATTGTTGTTATCACTAATCAATTCTGCGCGACAAGCAGATAAAACAGACGTGACCAAAAGGATGTAATTTTTATCCAAATAAAAATATGTCATTATTGTTTCAATAACGTGTTACATAAGGTTAGGTCATGGACTTTTAATCAATGTTTTAATTTACGCTATGTCATAACATATTTCAGCAAATTGAAATAATATAGGATGTATTTTCATTATTTATATTGTTACGAGAGACTCGAATTAAAATGCCGTTTGAATGATTATAGAGTTAATTAGAACTATACAAACACGTATAACACAGGTACAAATATCGAACGCAACAAATCCAAACGTAATGCAGAAGGTCGTAATTCAATAAAACGCGCAAAGTATGCTACTATTAGATTTCCGAATGTACACACGTCACGCCTAGATCGTAGTTATAGCTCAACTGACCCCCTCTCTCAACCAGGCCATCTTTTTATACTTCACAAATGCATATGTGCCCGCCCGGCAGCGTCGACATATTTTCCTAGAATTAGCGTGTACTTTTAATCCGCAACACATGGCTAATGATGCTCCTGAGCGGCCCTAAACGAGTACAATGGGACAATAGGCTGTTCTCCACAATAATTAGAAATGTATGCCAATAAATAAGTGAACAAAAGAAGACGATCATAAAAGGATTACAACTAGTTCAAATGCCGACAGGTAATAAAATGTGCATTTACAAATCTGTACGCGGAATTTGTTTTTGTCGGAGCCTAAGTTGTAACAATATTTATTTCATCCGTGCAGGAACGCAGAAAGAATACAATTTCCTGCGGCCGGGCGGCTTGTCGTAAGAGGCGACAATACAACCCACAGCCAAGTGGTAGGGCATTTTCCCGACTGGATGGCTACCGCCCCTGGTCTAGAGTATCTTGCCATAACAACCTTGAGTTTGGTTCCGGCATTAGTGAGCAGGTTCCATCTCCCTTAAGAGAGCAGCAGCGCATTTGTAGCACCATTGGTGTTCCAAATGTCCATAGGCGATGGTAATCGCTTTCTATCAATATAATAATATCTTGTTAGCGCCACAGTTCCAGGGCACTCCCCTCAAGATCTCGAACTCAATCGGGAACCTAGGCGTCGACATTTCGAGCGAGGTGCAATTTCGGGGTCATTTGGAGAGCAAAGCGAAAATCGCTTCTAAAAAGCTTGGGGTGCTCAACAGGGCTAAGCGGTACTTCACACCGGGACATAGGCTTTTATTATATAAGGCCCAAGTCCGTCCCCATGTGGAGTACTGCTCCCATCTCTGGGTTGGGGCACCTCAGTACCAGCTGCTCCCACTTGACTCCTTGCAGCGCCGAGCGGTTCGGATTGTCGACGATCCCGAACTTACAGACGGCTTAGAACCTTTAAGTCTCAGAAGAGACGTAGGCGCTCTCAGCGCGTTCTACCGTCTGTATAATGGGGAGTGTTCTGAGGAGCTGTTTGGTTTGGTACCTACATCGCCATTTTACCACCGCACTGCTCGCAGGCGACTGGGAGTTCATCCACACTTCCTTGACACCTGGAAGTTATCCACTGTACGTGGCGCTCGCTCTTTTATGCCATATGTGAGCAAGATGTGGAATGAGCTCCCTCCTGCGGTTTTCCCAGAGCGCTACAATATGGGGCTCTTCAAAAAGGGCGTAAACAGATTTTTAAAGTCTCAACGAGGTAGGCAACGCATCGGCTCCCTTAGTGTTGCAGATGTCCATGGGCGACGGTAGCCACTTGCCAACAAGTGGGCCGTCTGCCTGTTTGCTGAACTCGTGCAATAAAAAAACCACTAAAACTCTTCGCCGTTCCTCTTGCTGTCTATAGGCCGGGCTGTGGGGTCGAACCGGACGGACGATGGTCAGCCCCGACGGGCCAGCTTGCCCCCCAGGTTTTTAAACCGGAGAGCTGTGCCTCTCCGGCTGCCTTAATTCACGAGGTGAGAAGAAGGGCGGGGATTTATGCATTTATTTGCGCCCCCATTTATAGTTTGATTTTCAAGTTAACCCCTTTTACGAAGAGAATAGGCTCTGAAGTTTCACAATGTTTTCGTGTATTTGCGACTCATTAACAAATTAGAATGACTCTCAAAACATTTTGGAATATATACCCTTTTCGCGTCACCTCGTTCATGGATCGATAACGATTATACAACAGAAAATATTGGCAAGAGACAAGGGCGCCATTGACACCGAATCTCCTCTTCGATTACGGGGATCTCGAGCGGTGATTTTTGTATTTCTGCAGCCATTTTGGTGGAAACTGAGTCGTTGTAAATTGTTTATACCAGTCACTCTTTCTATGCATGTATTCGTTTAAGTTAGCTTTTCAGGGGATAAAATTTCGAATGCAATTGCGCGCTAAAATTGTGAATAATTTAAACATTAGGATCGATCGCTGTACAGACTGTAGCCCGACACCCGTACAGATGGTAAAGATGTGATGATGAGAGAACGATGATGGAATGTGTGACTTATCGATGCGGACTCTGCTGTGTTCGTTTTTCAAGAACACTTAGAATGGGTTTTTTTATGTAATACCCTA
Source organism: Dendrolimus pini (assembly GCA_949752895.1). NCBI lineage: Eukaryota > Metazoa > Arthropoda > Insecta > Lepidoptera > Lasiocampidae > Dendrolimus > Dendrolimus pini. Next base: position 14,877,809 of record OX457144.1, on the reverse strand, counting down.
TAAATAGTGTGTACAGGCAATTGAAAGATGGAAAGTTTTTTCAGTGTACAGTAGAGTCATTAAACCGGCACTATTTTAGTTACATTATTTTTAACAGACTTCGAAAAAAGGTGGAGGTTCTCAATTCGTCGGGATCTTTTTTTTTTGTTGCTTTTTTTTATATATGTTCGCCGATTACTCCGTGATTTATGAGCCGATTTACGTGATTCTGTTTTTGTTCGACGCGGAATAGCTTCCAATTGGCCCCCTAAAAATTTTACATAGTTTGGCCCAGTAGTTTTCATTTTATGAACATTTTTCATGGAAATTATTTTCACTCCGTTCCATATGTACACCGATTAGTCTGAGATTTATGAATCGATTTACTTGATTCTTTTTTTTTTTGACGCAGAATAGCTGCCATGTGGTCCCCTAAAAATTTGACATAGTTTGGCCCAGTAGTTTTCATTTTACCAACATTTTTTTCTTCCCGGTTCTTGGAACCTATATTTTTTAAGAAGCGCGGGACCATTCGTAGGTCCACCCATACATAGCTAGACACTAAAAAGTAACAAATAAAAACTTCGTTTAAAAAAACAGACTTCAAAAACTAAAAAACTAAAATGTATAAAATAACTTATTTCTAAAGCTTATTATTAATATATATTATCTAAAACATCTTGAAGTCGGTGCAAAGTAAAACATAAAAATTACTATATTTTGAAAATTACTAAGCACCGACTTTAAGATGTTTTAGATAATATATATTAATAATAATAGCTTTAGAAATAAGTTATTTTATACATTTTAGTTTTTTAATTCTTGAAGTCGGTTTTTTTAAACGAAGTTTTTATTTTTTATCAACTTGAAAGCAACGGGTAAATAAATAAGGTAAACAAAAAGTGCTATTGTAATAATTTTTGATATTATACTGATGCAGGGGTTGAGCTAAGCTTATAACGAGAGTAGGGAGTGGTAAGAGAGTCGTGAAGGAATGGTGCCGGATTAGTGAGACTTTCCCCTACACCATTCCATCTTCGGACCACAAGGCCCTCCGGTCTACGCCATCGTTTAACGGTGGAAACGCTATCAGTGCGTACTAAACGTTTCGCCTCCACGTTCCGGCAGAATTGTGCAATGCACTACCAGAGTCCGTGTTTCCCGAAAAGTACAATCCGGGTATGTTCAAGTCTCGAAAAAATAAATTGGACCTCTGTATTTTTTTTTATTGCAGGAGTTCAGCAGACAGGCAGACGGCCCACTTGATGGAAAGCGGTTACCATCCTCTATGGACATTTGCAACACCAGAAGTGCTACAAATTTGCTGCTGCTCTCTTAAGGGAGACTTGGAATCTGGTCACTAATGCCGGGAACACAACCCAAGGTTGTTATGGCGCCATTCTTTAGACCAGGGGCGGTAGCCATCCAGTCGGGCAAATGCCCTACTACTTGGCTGTGGGTTGTATGTCGCCTCTTACGACAGGCCGCCCGGCCGCAGGAAATTGTACTTTTTCTCCGTTCCTGCACGGTTCAAAATATCTGTATCTCGAACGTAATATTTGATTTTAAAACTCGATTATTTGAATAAATCTAAATCTCTATCAGTCTAATGTTTCCTTACCAAATTCGCTTAAGTCGAAATCCTCCATTAATCAGAAACTATAACTCGAATTTTCTGGTCTTACAGTATGTATGTAAATTATTGTTTATAATTCGTAGTCGTTAGTGTGTCTGTAAGTTTGTAGCAAAGAGATTGCGAAACGAATCAACGGATTTCAATGAATAAAGAATGTAATTTAGGGATTAAAACAGTGATCCTATCTTAAATTTTCGTTTCGTTTCGATATTGCCTTGCAAAATTCAGCACACAAATGAAGTACTGGGAATGGTTAGTATGAAATAAAGATTTTACTTACGGTATCAAATTGGTTCCCGATTGCTATGTAAAATGTCTTTTAGTAAAAATAGATTATTTGGTTACACTACGGTGTAAGAGCAGGTCCAAGTGAAACGGTTCAATGTCGTACTCAAGGTTCTCATTAGGGAACAGGTAGCATGAAGCTGACCCGTTTTATCTTCCATTCTTGGCGTAAGGCCAAATTCTGCACATCCTCCAACCGCTGACGTAAACAGAACTTAATCCCTTGAACATAAAATTGGTTTTCAGTTGGTATCACCCGAAACGAATTTTTATGAATTGTTGTTTATATGGCCAGACACGAAACCGTCTGGTTGGAAATGAGAACGTCGTTTTCCTTTGTTCTTTGCCCGTTTTAATGAGATCTTGCTTTTGTACCGAGATGAGAAGTGGGCGAGCTCTATGTATTTTTGTTTTTAACCATGTTTGGTGAGAATAGTAGCGACTATTGTGGGATAAATATTGCCAAAACATACTCTGAGCTCCTTTTACACATATGTGGTACACCTTCACGGACTTGAAATACTTTATAATTTGGACTGATTTAATATTGATATCGGACGCATTTGGTCACGCATCAGTATTGTTGTAGAATAATTGGGCTTAAACTTAGATTTCTAGTTCAGCTGATTTTCCTATAAAATTGGAAGCAGCGTATGAACTTTTCTTTCAGGACTATACTAAACTTTGTTACCGGAATCAGTGCAGGAACAGAGAAAGAATACTAATTCCTGGGGCTTTGCGGCCTGTCGTAAGAGGCTATGAAAAAAATCACATTGGAATTCTATTTTTTTATCCTAGCCATTGTAAATCATTCCCAGCAAAATTCCCGCGGGATGCCTGGGATAAAAAGTAGCGCAGATTTGAAGTATTAGAATTTTCTGTCGATCAGCGAAATCCGTATCGAAATCGGCCCTGTAGTTTTTACGTGAACCCCGAACAAACAGACAAATCCAAAAAATTCATTTTTTTCTCCATCGTTTACATAGCGCGTAATCCTGTTATTTTTTAAACACCTCCAATGTCCAGACGCGGTATTTTTAGAATTTTATAATATTATATATTTAAACTTAATGATGATTTTCCCCCTGTTTGATAGTTTTCTGTTTAGATATTTTAATTTATTTCTGACTACGGTGACTTGTTAA